>CM064908.1:6513709-7119396 GCA_032727855.1 Quercus ilex subsp. ballota | reverse complement strand
AAAAAAAAAAAAAAGAATCGGTCTTCCTCCGCAAAAGCTCTTATAGTCATGGCGCCAAGCATTGTAGAGACTCAGATTCTTGTTGTGCTACAAAGGAGTTGGTTGTGCCATTGGTCCGCATAAACTCATCAAACTCGACCCCGAAATGTATCAACTTACTTCTTCTTGCTTATCACCAAAGCCGCACATTTGTTTCTCAAAAGAAACAAAAAAAAAAAAAAAAAAAAAAAAAAAAAAACCCCAATGCCACTTAAAATCTCTCTTACATGTACAACTTCGGCACTCCAGCTAACAACATATCAAAATACAACAAAGTTTGGCTTCAAATCAATACCAATCGAGGCATTTGTCCATTTGCAATAAAAATTCAAAGCCCAGCAAAAACTTCCTAATATATCAGTACATACAATACACCTTATGGGTTTTATCCTACATGTAACAATTTGTTGACAACAAACACACTAAATAAGCCAGTACAAGTCCCCAAGCAATGATCCACAAACAGATGCACAGCCACCTATACACATGAAGAATAAGCACACAGGGACAATCAGGCTCAATGGCCATTTCGTTTCCACCATATATTCGCTCAAAAAAAAAAAAGATACAACTTTATAAGAAAACAGAAATGAAAATATCCAGTCACCTAGAGGCCGGAAGTATAAGCATTGAGTTCAATAGGCATTTAATGATCTTTTCGTTTCCGCCTGTATGCCCTGACAGGTCTAATCTTACCTGTTTCATCAGACACAACAGCATAATTAAATTAACTTAATCAATCAAATGCGCAGTATAAGTAGGTAAGAAGATGGGAAGTGTAGACGAAGTACATACCATCACCGGTCCCGCAACTGGGAGCATGCGCAGGAGGGCGCCGTGATCTCCGCAAACCCTCCACCGGCGCAATGTCCTCAGCCGGTATCTGCTCAATCTGTATAGGCTCAATGTCCTCGGCCGGTATCAGCTCAAGCTGTACAACATCCTCGTGGGGGGTTGCAAATGAAGCTAACATGGTGGGGTCCACATGCACTAGAGGTGGGGTGGGCATGCCTGGTGTGGGGACAAATATGCATCCACCATCATGGGCAGATCCGCTGAAAATTGCAGGCGACATACGGGGAGGGTCCGCATAGTCTGTGCTAGCACCATGGGACGTAGGCTGGGGTGGAACAGTGCCCTCATGACCAGTGCTGTGGGATGGCCTAGCACCAATGCTAGATGAGCATCGTGGTGTCCTGCCGCCATCGTCAGACAGTACCCAATCAGTGCCAAGCCATGCCTCTTCTGCACCCGAGTCATCCCCTTCCTCGTAGATGGGATCCGGCTCAGTTGTACGACCGCGACCAGCTCGGCCACCCCCACGACGTCCACCCCCACGAGACCCACCACTTTGCCCGCCACGACCCGAGGCCTGTGTACTAATGTGAACTGCTTCTGCAAGCGCATCCGCCAATTTAAGTCGGCCTAGCTCCTCCACAAGCTGTAGTGTATATGTAAGGTCATTGTGCATGTCAGAACCTTCGTCGCACCTCCGTATAGACCTAATCATTGTCCGAACCTACAAAATAAGGGCAGCGTCATAAAAGCAAAACATAGGTATGATGCAAAAGTTGGATAAATCTGTTCCAAAATAAAAAGAAAAAAGTAGTAAACATAGCTAATGAACTCCTTATATTAGTTATAACTATTAAACATCTTTAAAAAGACTGCATATAAAAATAGGGGTTGGACCCCCCTGTGTAGAAATTTATAGTTCCACCCCAGCAGTCACGAATGTTCTATTTCCTGTTATGTTTATGGGTATGCAATCTAAACTTTGAGATAATACTTCCGAAAAACACGTATGGTTGGTTGGTTGTACATAAGTTCAATTTTAGCACAAGTGAAAATATCTTTTATCATTTGTGTATCTAGGCTTCACTAGAGTTACAACTCCATTAATATCATACTGCAATGAGGACATATATTTTGAAGTTACAACTCCATTAAGATCATACTGCAATTATGACACATACTATGAAGTTATTATTTCCTAAGGTACACGTCCGAATGGATGACAATTGAAAATATCAAACACGAGCTGAAATTGCCCAACATTAAGGGAAGTATCATCAGTTACAACATATATCATACTTGAATGTAGTGGTGAATAACATATCGTTGCTGCATACTTGCAAGAATTTAAATGACCTTTAAGATGTTGGAAATTGAATTCTACCAACAGTTTAGTAAGGTGATATCTATCAAGGAATATGTAATTAGCTTTCAGTCCTAGAGGTAAGGCTATCTAGTGTGACAATGAACTATCATGAAATGTGAATTTATCACTACTAAAAAGAGTTGCACCGTCCGTTTGAAATTACAAGCCAACCAAAAACAATAAAATACAAATAAAAATAAAAGAATAACCCAACCCACCGTTTTTAAAATTTGAATGTAATTATAGGAACAAAGGTGTGGTCATCATTGGTCATTGCCAATTAACCATTCCTCATGCAAACAAATTGGATGAAGACAAATTCAGTTATTTATGAACAACTTAAATCATGCAGTAGCTTAAAAACATAATGAAAGATAAACTCATAGAGATGTAACAACAATAATAATTGTGGAGTTTTGCATGCATGATAAAGCTGCTGCAGATATTTAATCGAACAATGGTTTCATACATAAAATAGGAATTGTTGCCTCACCATGAGTTCCCAGTACGCAGACTCTGGTGTTATGTACCGCCTTGTGTTGCGATTGTACCACGTCATGTACTCAATGAGGTATGTATCATCACCGTCCAAGAGAGGGGCCCCGCGAACTTCAGTCACTCGGTTGGCCCATTGCTGAATGAAGATAGCATGTTCTGCCTCCCAATCCTTCTCCCATTTTCCCTGGAGGGATATCTTGTGAAGGGCAGGTGACGTATCCACAACAGATGGAGTCGGTTGCTTCATCCCAAACTGACGGAGGACCCGCTCGGGATGATGCCCCTCCACTATCCAAAAGTATATCAACGGCACCTCTCCAAATATGCTGCCCGGCAGTGCAATACGCAGGCAGGGAGCCCAACGTATGCGTGTACGGCTCCCATACAATCTGCATAAGTGGATTATGTTTGTGATAGTGAGACATCATACTAATTAAAGATTATGTTTGTGATATGTAAAATGGAAAGCATGGAGTTTATTGATTCTATTCGTACACAAAATCTTTAGGGATTATTAGGCAGAAAGCAAAGGAACAGCAAGATTGGGTTCAAAATATTAACAGAATGAAGTCAACAAGCAATTAAAACAATGAATAGCATTCATCTGTATAAAATAGTTAAAGATCTAGGTTGACCGATGTCCACATTCCATTCTCAGAACCATGTTCATATGCATAACATTGAAAGCTAATTGAGACCACCAGATACTAGGGTTTTCAATCTAAACCAGACTTAGAGGAGGGTGCCAGAGCATCCTTACGGCTGTAAGATGAATCCAAGTTGGTGATTTCGCAAAATCTTTTTATCGAAATAGAAAACTTGTACTGGATTAATTGCATTAGTCATTAACAATGTTTCAATGACTGAGAACAAAATGACTATTAATCATTGTAAGACTAAACTAACTGTACTTAATTATATCTTGAAGCTATAAAAAATATGGAGGGAAGACATATATAAGGTCTGCTGGATACATTGCATTTGAAGTAGCACTTTTTATTGCAAGAAATGGAAGTTATGTAAAATATGACATGGTATAATCCTCATCAAATACTGTTATTTCTATCTAAATATATTTTCTTATAAAATTTAGTGTTCGAAATTACGTAAATTTAATATTTATTTGAAACTAATCATGTCTTATCTTAGTACCTTGGTGCAACAAATTATGTGGAACAAGCTCTGCAGTGTAAATCACAGCATATTATGATCAAGCTCCTCTTAATGAATATGGTCAGTAGCAGATGTTGCATGCTTCTAAAATTATATGAATAAAGTAGTAATTAATAATCCACAACTTTTACTAATTGTACGACTATTAAGGCCCATCAAGTGGGGACAACTTAAGGAGTTGCATGCTGCAATTAAATTGTGCTCCACAACTTTTCAGTTAGGTCAACAACAAGAGGTAATGTGTCAAACGTCTTTATGTTTTCTCATATATCACTGATTAACAGTTATCTGTTTATTTAAACTTAGGCCGTTGTCTTCCAAGAAGAAATGGAGGTTGTGCGGCATTTCTTACTAGCTATGCGAAACAAAATGTTACTGTATAAATTCATAATATACCACTTGAATACGTAAATCGAAGTCGATCAGTATGCTAGTAGACTGTAAAAGTAATTTATAACTGTGTGTGTGTAACAATGTTTTTTACAGAGCAATAACAATGTTTGTAATCCTGGATTCTAAGAGTTAGAAAAATAAATACTAAATTGTCTACTTATTAGGCAGAGCAATAACTATGGTTTTGAGCTCATAACATTTTATTCTTTAATTACAAACTGCACAAGCTTCATTTCAATTTTTTAAATAAAAGTTCTAGCATATATTGTTTGAGTTTTGCAAAAATAATTGATATCTTCTAAGTTTACAATCATTTCGCTTATATAAAGTCAGATATATTTTTTTTTTGTTGGACTTTTTTCTTCTCTTTTGATGGCAGGCTAAAAGTTCTATTTTATGCAATCTAAATAGGTTAAAATGGTGTATAATGCCAGAATCAGTAAATAAACACAACATTTTGTTTCAACTAGTAGCTAGGAAGAATGGAGGGATGTCATCGTGAATTTCGAAGATGCATCATTAAAATCAAATGAATTACTTGAGCACACAAATACAACCAAAGACAAATATGATTATCTTTGGTCTACTCTTAGGTAAATTAATTTCTCATTGAATTATAACCAATTACATATGAACAATATGTGTGCCTTCTCTTCATTGCATCAGATTAATGACATTTGTAAGAATTGATGGAGTTGTTCTTTTTAGTTGCAACATAGGTTTGAAGTCACTTTGTCTTGCACTAAAGAAAGACTTCATGCTCAATCTTTTGCGCATGTTGCACATGCTTTTTTGAAAGACATATACATAGGTAAGTTACTTTTTCAGTTCAAACATCTTGGAAAGGGACAATTTCTTCTTTCTTTCTTGTTTGTTTGGGTGTAAATCACAAACGTTTCCGTACATAATCAAGGATATAGCCAAATTCTACTTAATATATATATGACTAAATTTAAATATATCCCATTGATCCAGCCCAACTTAACCTGACTCACGTGAGTCAGGTTGCGTTTGTTTTTACACATGTAATGAGTTAGGAATTTCTCAACCCGACATTCTTAGGTTGAGTTGGAAAAAACCCTTCAATCCAAACCAATTCGACCCATGCACATGTACACCCCTACTTTTGATAATAAGAAGTCTCCAAATATAAGGTTTTAAAAATGTTGGATTATAGAATATTTGTTTATGCTAGGTTAAAATAAAAGAATTGAAGCCTTTGATTTAACAGTTTAGAATTTTTGAGTTTATGGTTGCTCGTATTCATGCAGGTGCTGCGAATGGAAGTTCTAATGTGATGTACTTCACATTCCAATTGAGTTAAATGATGGGATGAAAATCCTAGTATCAAACAAAATGATGGGATGGAACCAATATTCTGAAATCAACTCATTCCTACAACAATCCAAACATTCAAACTAAAATAAAAATAAAAACTTGGAAACATACTTGAGGGAAACGAAAATAAAAACCTCAAATTGAGGACGTAAATTAACCGGGTACCTGCTCTGCCCGTAGTGTAGCCAGCGACGTCCGGTACGCAGCAAGGACATGTGTCGCATGCTCTGCGGTGCATTTTGGCCCGCTCCACCTAGCAAACATGGGGTGTCAACAAATGCTCGTTACTGAACTGGTCATTTAACAAACTTTACTTTATATTTCACATAGTTTATTTTTGTTTCTTAGTTTCACATATTTCCAATTCTATCAAAGAGCAAATAAAATGTAATATACTATTACACGTAAATGATTATTCCTAAGAGACACTTAGCTTGAGTAACGAGAACTCAATGAACGTACCTAATGGCAAGGGGCCCTGAGTGCACTGGAGGTAGAGGCGGCCTCACAATAGGGCATAGTCGTGGGAACCTTGAATAGGCCCATAGCTGCACCAACAACAGTGCTCCTCCAATCTGCATCGCTTCCTTCTTCGATGCACTACAAAGTTGCCTATAAAGCCAGGCCAATGCTGCACTGCCCCAGCTATACCGTCTCGCATTGCTGATTGGGTTGAGCAACTGCAAAGGCAATAGTGACACCCGGTCCGCAGACTTGTCCATGAACAACAGGGCCCCCATCCGTACAAGTATGTGGTAGCGGGCATGTTGTTGTATGACTTCGTCGCCGGCATCCGCAGCTGAGGGAGCGGGAAACTATTGATCAAGCCAGATGTATTTTATCCTCGCCCCAGTAAGGGTAGACTTGTTTGAGTTCGGTATCACGGGCGGAGGTTCATGGCCCAACAACTCTCGGCACAGCACGTTCCATTGCTTGGATGTACTCCCAGTAACAGGCAACCCATCCACCGGAATCCCCAGCATCACCTCAATATCTTGCAAGGTGATACCCATTTCTCCATGGGGAAAGTGGAACGTGTGCGTCTCCGGACGCCACCGCTCAACCAAGGCCGTGATCAACGCGTGGTCGACTTCCATATCAGGAACCTTGAATAAACCGGTTAAACCCGCTACATCTATGCATTGCATGATACGTGAGTCTAGCCCACCCTGCGGCAATACACATTTACGGCGTCGGACCTTTAGCATGCCAGGCACCTCCTGCACAGGGACGAGTCTTATGTTAGGTAGTGCACACGAGGTAATTATAAAACAGACATGTATTAATAATACAACTACATACCTCGTCGGCGGCATGGCTCCAAAGTGGAGTTGACCGATGATTCAGCTGTCGGGTCAACTGGGTAAGATCGTCGGGTCCAGGCCGCACTCTATCTAGTGGCTGCATATCTGACATGGCAGCAAATAGATTATTAGCAATTATCTGACAAGTAAACCACAATTAATATAAAATAAAATTGAAGCTTACATAAATAAGAACTTGCCATAATTTTACATGCAAACACTTTTTTTTTTCCTATTATTTGTAATTGAAGTAAACAAACAAACAAATGACTAATTAATGTGCTACAAACTTGATTGATACCTGCATGTTCAACGTCTAAGCAATATTTACATGTGAGAGTTCTTTTTGGTGTATGATGTCTTTGAAATTGATTTTAACAAGGCAAATATCAATTACAATTATTAGGAGCTGCATATGGAGGGAAGACATTAAATTTCACCATGCGACACACAATATGTGATCTTCCCCCAAGGACATTTACAATCAACTCTATGGCTTAAGACCAGTGCAGTCACATAGTAAATATACATTGCAACAACTCAATGTTTAGGTATTTTATTCTCAAACCTGTTCAATCAAACTTGGTCTTTTCAACAAAGTAACACTCTCTATAAGGTCATCCTTAATAGCTCCCCGTTTTATGTCCTACGCAATTGCCCATTTACGATGGACCACTAGGATCCCTACAGCTATAGGTCATTTGGGCTCGAGTTCTCAACTTAATATCTAGAAACCTATACTAATTATTCTACATTTCTACCACTAGATATGCAAGCATACCATGACTCAGTCAGCCCATTTCCCTGCTTCGTAGGCCTATTTCAATATTTTAGGAGTTAATTCTAATCAATTTTCTGCTTGGTGAGTCATTTTCAAATTTTAGGCTCATGCTGGGTCTATTTCCCTGCTTGGTGAGTCGTTACAAGTATTACTCCTGTTCCCCTATATTAGCTATAAGCAATAGTCAATCAAAATGTACCAACCTCATTAAACCACAATGATGGAGTGAATGTTGTTTCCTACAGTAAATGCACTCATTTTTTCCTTGAAGTTACTTGAGCAGTTTGATGTTCCAGTGAATATCATTTCTTGTTTAACAAAAGGGTGAAAAATTACAGAGTATTCTCCTTAAAAAATTACATAATCAAAAGATTTAATCACAAAGAATGAAAATCAATAAAATCTACAACAAAATGCATGTCATTTTCACCAAAGGGTGCAGGACCACTCGAACAAGAATCTTAGATTCACCGACTTCAACCCAATAAGCTGAGTACTAAAAGAAGTTGGCAAAAATAATCTTTGCCAAACAAACTCTGTATATCAAGGCTTATCCATGAGCATTGCATAATTTTTAAGTAAAACTCTATAAGTAATTCAACTCTATTAGTAATTCTTTTTATAGATGCTTCATTTAATTTAATTTAAAAATAAATGCAAAACTGTTTAGATGGACTCCTCATTGAATGTGAAAACAACACCCTTTTCTTTGCTCCATTAACTTTTTCCTTGTTAACTTTTTCCTTATTAATTTTGTACACCACCTAAACATTGAGTTCAAAATAAAGTAACCAACCAAGTTCAAAAAGCTGTACCTAAAAAAAAATAAAGTTCAAAAAACTTTACTTTGAAAAAGTAACCAACCAAGCACATAATCTTATTAAAAAGAGGAGATTGGCCTACTCCTAAGGACCCAATGAACATAATAAACTTATGAGGCGAAACATATAGATGTCCAAAAAAGGACTAAAACACAACAATAATGGAGCATTTTATGAGATGGAAAAAGTTTAGAGAAAAAACAATGCAATAAAGTTTAATTTGAAAAAGATTTCACTAGACCGACAACCTAAAACAATATGCTATCTCATGATATCAATATTTTTGTAAATGAAACAACAATGAACTTTATCACAAAAACAAACTTAAACACCATAGAATTTTATTAGTAAAATGATCAAATTCAAATCAACAAGAAACCTTGTGATACTGTACAGAGAAAAAAAAAAAACTATATGGGTAAATGCATAAACGGAAAAAAAAAATTGATAACAAAGTAAACAAACCTCCTCATCACTATGCAAAGTTATAAGCTAGAACAAAAAGCTGCCTATGTGTGACTATCATCTACTTGGTGGTCATGAATTGATCATTTCAGCTATGTGCCTAGCTTCCCATTCCTACACTTTTAGACATGACCATGCTTGAACTACTTTTAGTTTCACTTGGGCTAGTCTTGAACCAAAGTTCACAGTACTCATTGTCAAATAGTACTTTTAGCTTGGTTTTAGCCCACAAGCCTATTTAATAATGAGCCCCCAAAACGAGGCCATGATAGTTACAGTACGCAAAAGCGTGGTTTGGGCGTAAAGAATAATTTGTAAGAAGATTCATTTGGAAATGGCCATTTACTTACAGTTTCACCTCATAGACAAAAATTTGTACTATCTTTAATCCTGAATACATAGCTAGCTTCATTTTCACAGATTCACACTAATCATATCTCACCATTTCTCCCCTTTAGTTGAAAGTAGGGGAAGGATTAGAAGATATAGGAGAGGTATTGAAATCCCAATCAGGATCTATTTAAATTTAATATGAGGGTAAAATGCACTAAGACCTCCTAACTACTATGTTATTGCACTAAAACCCACTTAACTTTATTTTTCTTCAATATAGCACATCAACTTTGACATTGTACCAAATAGAACACTTATGTTAAAGTTTTGTCAATTTGAAAAAGTGACTGTGACAAAGTATTATAAGTGTGCAACTTTAGTAATGTGACTTAACTTATTAAATTAAAACACACCACGTTTATAACAAAATCCCAACTCAACTTCTAGCTCACCCATTGCTATTGAAACCAGAAAAATCTCTTAGCCTCCATTGAGGTCTCTCTCTCCTCACTTTTCCTTGTTTTTCCTTTGTTTTCTCGCCAACCAAACAAATACATCTTATGGTTGCCAAGAAAACAAAGAAAAAATTAGAGAAAGTGAGGGGCCAACTGAGGTTGAGAGATTTTTCTTGTTCCATTCACTAAGTCACAATTCAAAAATTGCACCTTAGTATATCACCATACACTTTTTCATTAGCAAATTGATGGAATTTTGACATATAATAGGTCTATTAGGTACATTGTCAAAGTTGATATATTAAATTGATGAAAACAAAAAAAAGTTAACAGCATCTTAGTGCAACACTATAAAAGTTCAAGGGATCGTAGTGCATTTTACCTTTAATATAATATATTAAATAATAAAAGTTGAATTTTTATAAATTGCAATTGTAATAATTAAGCTAATTAATGGTTAATGCTGAAAATAGGATAGATATTGATGAAATGGTAATGTAAGCTACATCATAATATACTTCAGTGTGTAAATTACAAGTATTAATAATCAAGGAGCGAATTTAGAAGTGACCACAAACTCACTCATTTGTAACTGAAGAATAAGTTATCGGGAGAGAAGAGGATAAGAAGGCCATCATTGATCTGTTATTGGACTTTGATGTGGAAGAGAACGTTTCATTCGTATCCATAGTGGGAATTGGTGGCCTGGGGAAGACCACACTCGCCCAATATGTGTACAATGATGAGAACGTCAAAACTTATTTTGAGTTGAAGATGTGGGTGTGTGTCTCCGACGTCTTTGAATTAAAAATAATTGTTGAAAAGATCATTGCAATTGATAAAAAACTTGAAAACTTTGAAATGGATCAATTGCAAAATAAACTTCGCCAAAATTTCAACCAAAAGAAGTACCTACTTTTTCCTTGTTAACTTTTTCCTTATTAGTTTTTAACTGGACTTATTTCTGTTTCATGTGAATGTGTATTGTATTTCATAGATTTATGTATATAGGATGTCATTATGGGCAGAACATCTTGGATTTACAGAAGACTGCTTCAAACAACCAGTCTCATCATTTTCATCATTTTTTTCTTAATACGTAACCAATAGAACCAATCTTTGTCCAAACCAACCTTTACGAGATGGGTTCAGGTTCAGACACATTTTACACAGTTTACAACAACAATTTACACTCAAACGTAATTAGTTTGACACCATTTACAACAACTATAACAAAATCATGCCTAGATAAGACACATTTTACACAAACCCAGAGACGTCACTGAAACACCACCACTCGATTTGCCAAAACCCACCGTCAAAACCCCAACCACATTTAAACTCGGTAATGAGAAAATAATCATTGCAGCATGTTAAAAGACAACAAATTTCTCATTAATTAGAAAATCACACAGACATAACCATATAGCAATAAATACTTTACATCATCATCATCGCAGCATATAAAAAGACAGCAAAATTCTCATCTACATTAGTAAGTTTACTACTTTTTAAGTAAGTTTCAACAAAATAATCAAAATTCCACATAAAACACAACCTAATATTAACCAAGATCAGAAAAGATATCAGAGGAGAGGACAGTACCTGTCATCAACGGCGGCGGGAAGAAACTACGACGGCAAGGAACGACGACGGCAAGCAAGGACGACTGAGGGAGACTGGATAGGGAGAGTGAGACTGATGGAGAGTGAGGAATACTCGGGAAGCCTGATCGCAGAGCGAGCGAGGGAGAGAGTGATGACAGAGAGCGAGGGAAAGAGAGTGTACAGGGAGAGAGTGAGTGAATAGGGGTTGTGAGACGTTAGGGTCCTATTGATTCAAACTGCTTAACAAAACTCGCTCTTACAGTTCCCGAGTTATGAATGACTTTCTTTTATTGGGGAAAACCCACGTCTGCCACGCCAGCGTGGCACAAGGGTCCGACTAACTCGATTATAGTAATATCGAGTTCTTTATTTAAAATCGATTTTACTATTATCGAGTTATAAAACAGGGGCAATTCCCTATTTAGTTTGGAAAGAAGGGCAAACGCATGTTTAATTTTCTGAAAAAGGGCAGAAGCCCATTTTGTCCAGCAAATTTTCCTCATTTAAAATAGAAGAACAAAATAAAATAAAATTGAATTCTTATTCTTTATTTTTTATTTTTTAGGAAGGAAAGTAAGGAAAGAGATTTTTGGTCAAGATTGCATTTTAACTCTGTAGTTTTCAGGTGTTACAAATTAAGTCTAATAATTTAAAAAATGGCGAATTGAACCATGGAATTTTAGAAAGATAACATATTCCACTAATTGTAATATACCATGTGTGTATTTTTTTTTGTTGCCCAATTTTAACTTTGCTTATTTTATAAGGAAGTGGATATACAACAAAGTGTGACTGGTGGAGCGTAAATTGAAACACTTAAAGTAAAATTGAGGATTTATATTCATTAATAATTGGTTTTTATTGATATGAGCATAATTCCTAAATTCCACTGAGGGCTATGTTTTCTTTGAAAGTTTGTCCAAACTAAAATAAATTGCATTAGGAGTAGTACCACAGGTTAGATTCTAAATTTCTAAATTTGAACACTAAAGCTAAATAAGGCAGCAATTGTTACAAATTAAAATGTAAATCTAGGAACTGATTTTACCTTATTTTTTTCAAAGCTAGACAAATAAAGGACCTTTTTTTTTTTAGGAACATTGAAGAGATTGTATTAATATTGCCACATTAATATTTCATGAAAATCTTAGAAATAATATATATATATATATATATAGGAGAAAAATCTTAGAAATAATATTGTATGTGATATGGCATATGAATTATATATGTAGGTTTTAACTTTAGGGTAAAAAACAAGACCAATTCAAAGTAGATCCAGAAGCACTACGATTTGCAACTTCTACGGAAGAAATATATAGTATAAACCCATATGGAGTATGGATTCAAGTGGAAGAAAAAGATTTAATAAAACTGCAACGACACTAAACTAGTTGTTTTTTTTTTTGAGGGTGAATACTAAACTAGTTGTTGAGATTCGAAAGTGCATCACAATTATTAAAAAAAGACTATAATGTATAGATCTTGTACTAGTACGATATCATATCATATGATCTTCTTTAATGGAATTTCTCCAATGATTAGAAAGTCATAGGGCATGTTTAAGTCAAATTAATTACCTTATCATTCACAGCCCTACAAGCATGTCATGTTAAGCATGTAATAAAATCTTAACTAGGGTCGAATCTAACTCCAAAACTTTCCCCCCCCTTAAATAATGAGATAAAGAGTAATTATTGTGAACATAAGTATTAGTTGAGTTTATTATCCCAATATTCTTGGAGTACGGGATATAATTTAATCCCATTATATTATATGCATGGTTCTTCTAATCAACATAAGTAAATCATTTTGGGTTTCAATTACTGCCTCCTTATCAATCGATAAGAAATAACTTCTTTTTATTGGTTGGGCTAACCTATCATTGTATTGAAAAGGAAATACTAAGCTACTCACATTAGATACTGATGATACGAATAAGTGCAGAAGCGGAGTCATGTACATGACTTGGGGGGTCAAAATTTTGGAATTTTCCTAAATATATAATTATTTTAATATTTTCAAAATTTAGCTTACAAAAATAAGAGTGGGCCCTTCCAAATATTTGAATCAATTCAATGATGCTCTTACAAAAAATAATTGGTCTTAGATTTGTAAAATGTGCTCTTAGATCTGTCAAATATTTGATAAAGTTTGGCACCAAAAATGTTAGGATCTATCTTTTTCAACCCATTATGTGACAATTAACAAATCATTGACTTGTTAAAAAAAATCTTATTACTAAAATTACAAATGAAATGTCTCTTTAATTGTCATATGATGAATTAGAGCAAGATAGTTTCAAATATGTTTAAAGCATAACTTATTCTTCCAAGTTTTGAATCATTCATGTTTTTGAAAATTTCATTAATTCAATTGAGAGATTTTTTACTTACTTTAGTATAAAATTTGATAATTTATATTGAAAATGAAACTTTTTAAGAATTGCATAGTAAAAATGAATTTTATTTTATAAAAGATCGCTATCAAATATAATTTTGATTAAAAATACTAAGTTATTTATTTTTGTTTTTTTTGTTGGGTGTGTGTGTGTATATATATATTACTTATTAAACAAAAAAGTGTGTATATATATGTGTGTGGGAGGGTTGTCTTGATAAATATGTGCCGCAACTTGCTCCCTCAAACAAAAATTCCTGGTTCCACCACTAAATAAGTGCTTAATAACTTAATATAATATAATTGAATAAAGGTCTGCTAGATGTCGTGATATTCAAGGGCGAGTGATGTAAGTCTCTCCAAGGTCACTCTCCCCAATAGTGACAATGAATATGATTTGTGTTGTGCCATTTTACCAACATAATATATAATATTTGCCTTACTTTTTTTTTGTGATTAGCAATGCATTAGTTTATAAAGCTCATTGAATAACTTTGAAATTATCTAATAATTTTTCATATTTTTGCATTAGTTTGTAGTCGCTTATATATATATATATATATATATATATTTATTATGGAAGGAAGGGTTTTTCCCTTCTCAATTTTATTCTACACAGTTATATACATTCGAAAGACAAAAAGAAGGCCTGGCTTTAAAGGATCTACGTTAAGTTCAATTGAAAAATGTAATAAGTACTAATATATTTGCTAAATCAAAATCATTGCACCGTCACTTTGGTCAACAAAACAATAGTTGTAGAAATAGCTATCCAACACAATAACCATTAATTTAGGTACAGTACAGATATGCATTGTGCATGAAATATTTGCTTACCTAAACACGCAGTAAACATTTGCTAAAACAAAATAATAATGCAGCCGATGACGGGTCAAGTAGAACAATATTGAAACTGTTGCTATCTTTAAATGAAGGGGCCAGGTCTTATTAAGACAAAGCCTGTCTATAGCAAACTTAGACTTTCATTTCATATACACGTATGTCCTACCCTTACGTCTTCCTATACGGTGGCAGACAAATACCCTTAACTTTCAATAAAATGTACTTCTATATTCAGTACAAAACATGTGGGACTTAGGCCACGTTTGTAAAAACCCGGCTATAGACAGGATAAAGCCGCGTTTTTTAGCGGCTATAGAATATGTCTATAGCTGCGTTTTATAAGTTTTAAGCCACGTTTTTTTGGGGTGGAGCTATTGCCACGTTTAAAAAACATGGCTATAGGACCTTCCTATTTTTTATTTTTTTTAATCTTAACTATGGCCGCGTTTAAATTTCCTACTACGTATCTTATGTATCTTTGCATCTGTTCGTGCAAAAGTTCCTATCTATTTTAGCATAAAAACTTTTTTCTTCTCTCTCTATTTTACATGCTTACTTTTCAAAAATGTCTCACATCAGATTATCTACTTTACACATCATTTCATTAAAATTATAATTTTTCTTAATTTTTTTAATTGTTTTTCTTTCCTCAAACGCAACAACGGTCATTCACTATGTTTCTTTATCGTCATAATACATAAAGAAAGAATAAAAAATTAAATGCAAAATGAATAATATCATTGTAAATTTACACAGTTACTCTAGCAACCACGTATCTTTACATAACTTTACATGCAATCAGATATTGGAGAATTGTGGATTTGGTTTGCTAAAAGCTTAAAATATGGTCATTTTTCTACGTAATAATATTTTTACAAGACTTTTTTAAAGAATTAACAAAATATAAGAATGACTATCAATAGTATTTTAATTATATATATACAAATTATAATATGCATCTTAATGTATATCTTAAGTATATATACAAAATTGTTCCAATTTTGCACAATATGTCCTAAATTATTTATTCTTAAAAAGTTTTATTTCTTAATTTTTGAATCAAATGTGGGACCACATTATAAATATTCATCCAAGTGAGTTATTAAGTACAAAAACCAGAGTCTAGAATAAATGAATCATAAAAAAAAAAGTGCTTCACAATAATTAAAAAAAAAATGAACAATTTACATTTTATACTTAATAATATCCTTACAATTTTTTTTTAAAGAGTTAATAAAATATAAAAATGACTATCAATAGTATTTAAATTATATATATAGGAATTATAGTATGTATTTTATTGTATATCTTTAAGTGTATCCATGTATATGTATGAGGTTACAAACTAGTATATATTAATAGCCAAAGCTAAGAATAAATCCAATTAAATTCTAAATTGGAGTCCAATTTTACATCACATGTCGAGTCCAATTTTTAAATTTGCGTGTCAAGTGAATTATTAGGTGAAAAAAATCAAAGAATCTAAATTCAATTAAATTATAAACTGAATTTTAATTGAAATTCAATTTTGTATCATGTGCCATCTAATTTTTTAATTTTTGTGGCAAGTATTGGGTGCAAAAACCGAAGAGTCTAGATTCAATTAGATTCTAAATTATATATATATATATATATATATATATGTAATTGCGATTGGTTTTAAATGTACCCATGAATATGCATGGGGTTACACATTAGTTTTTGCACCCAATACTTGCCACAATTTTTTTTGGGATTGGCGATGATACGTCTAGTTGTAAAACTCATTGAATTTCTCTACAGCTTGACAATGTGGTACTCCCACCGGTTACAAAATAGTGAATTTTATTAATTAAATTCATAGTTGTATATATCATTGATACGAGAGGAGAGAGTACTTTGAAAATATTTAATAATATTACTTATGCAAGTACCTAAAGTAGTATGTACTAAAAATGTAATACGTACTAATGTTTGCTAAATCAACATTATTGCACCGACACTATTTTTATAGAGATAGCTATCCAACACAATCATCTAGACAGTAAGTTTTACATTGTACATGAATACAGAGTTCAAGTCTTACTGAATACGCATGATACACGCATGCTAAATCACAATAATGGAGCTGAAGGCTGGTCAAGTAGAACAATATTGAAATTCTTGCTATCTTTAAATGAAGGGGCCAGGTCTTATTAGGACAAAGTCTGTCTTCAGCCAACTTAGATTTTGACTTTATTTCTTGACTTTCATGTTGTCTTCTAAATTGATATAAAAAAAAAGCATCCTAGCCATCATCCAGCCAAACACAACCTTACCTACTTTGTACATCTTGACTTCGTTCATGAAAATGAAATTGAGCTACTTCGTGGGAAACTTCTAATCATAATGACGGTCAATATTTTTGATTTGATTCAGTAAAAAGGAGAATTAAAAAGAGAACTGGAATGATATTTAAATCATTGATACAGTCTGTTAAAGGAATGAACAAATACATCATTGTCAAAAATGATTATGAAGTTCACTATATAAAGGGTTAGCATCCTTTGTTACCATGCAAATCTAAGAACTAATCCTTCAGAAATTAGAGTTGAAATGGGTACCTTGAAACATCTGGGGCATTGGCCTCAAATAGTTTATGCTATAGCCTTTTGCATTATAGCTACTAGCGTAGTAGCTGATAAGCCATACATTTATGCTTCACCTCCTCCACCACCTCCACTATTGAACTCTCCACCACCTCCACCTACCTATCACTACAACTCTCCACCACCACCATCTCCATCACCACCTCCTCCACCACCATACATTTATAAATCACCACCACCACCTTCACCATCACCACCTCCACCATATGTTTACAAGTCTCCACCTCCTCCATCTCCCTCTCCTCCACCACCGTATGTCTATAAATCACCACCTCCTCCATCACCATCTCCTCCACCACCATACATTTATAAATCACCACCACCACCACCTTCACCATCACCACCTCCACCATATGTTTACAAGTCCCCACCTCCTCCATCTCCATCCCCACCACCTCCATATGTTTACAAATCACCACCACCACCATCACCTTCACCTCCTCCACCTTATGTTTACAAATCTCCTCCTCCACCATCTCCATCACCTCCCCCTCCATATGTCTACAAATCCCCACCACCCCCATCTCCATCTCCACCTCCTCCATACATCTATAAGTCTCCACCACCACCCTCACCATCTCCTCCACCCCCTTACATTTACAAATCACCACCACCACCATCTCCATCACCCCCTCCTCCATATTTTTACAAGTCACCACCACCACCATCTCCACCACCTCCTCCCCCTTATGTCTATAAATCTCCACCACCACCCTCACCATTCTCCCCTCCTTACATCTACAAATCACCACCACCATCATCTCCATCACCTCCTCCTCCCTATTTCTATAAATCTCCACCACCACCCTCACCTTCACCTCCTCCTCCCTACATTTACAAATCTCCACCACCACCATCTCCATCACCTCCTCCTCCATATGTTTACAAGTCAATACCACCACCATCTCCATCTCCTCCACCTCCATATGCTTACAAATCTCCACCACCTCCCTCTCCATCACCTCCTCCTCCCTATGTCTATAAGTCACCACCTCCCCCATCTCCATCACCACCTCCTCCCTATGTTTACAAGTCACCTCCTCCACCATCTCCTTCACCTCCTCCTCCTTATGTCTATAAGTCACCACCTCCTCCATCTCCTTCACCCCCACCTCCTTACATCTACAAATCACCACCCCCACCTTCTCCTTGAACTCTCCCTCCCTACATTTACAAATCTCCACCACCCCCATCTCCATCGCCTCCTCCTCCCTATATCTACAAGTCACCACCTCCTCCATCTCCTTCACCGCCACCTCCGTACGTCTACAATTCTCCCCCTCCTCCATCCCCCTCTCCACCACCTCCTTATTACTAAAACTCACCTCCTCCTCCATTAAAGTCCCCACCACCTCCAACTTACTACTATAAGTCTCCAACTCCTCATTCTCCATCACCGCCACCTCCATACTACTACATTTCTCCTTGACCACCATCTCACCATCATTGTCCAATTCCTCCATATTTCCATAACTCACCACCGCCATCTGACTGAGAACATCCACCATACTTCCACAAATCTCTTCCTCCACCTTCTGATGAGTCGTCCTCACCCCCATCTCCAGAATACTTTTTAAGTTTAAATTTACCCCTTATTAAATGGTCAATTTGAATAATAATCAATTATCTTTGGATTTTTTGTATTGCATAATTCTTTTTACAGATTTGAATTTTATTTACGAACAAGTGACCTTCTGTACTATAAAAACATGAAATGGAGAGCCTAAATGATCTATATTATATGTACGAAGAATTCTGTTGTATTATTTTCTGTAATGTATGCTCTCAAGATCTTAAAGAAATTCTGTGTATATTTCTATTTCTGTAACCAATGCATGCCATAAATTCAAGTTCTTAAAGAAGTCCTGTTTATATTTCTATTTGCACGATTACAAGTCACTGTTATTACAAATGTCATCTAAACATTCTGGTTCTTGTTGCTGCAATATGCAAGGGTTAATATATCTCAAAATCCAAAATCAGGTTTGTTTTAAACAACTGCAGATGGTCAAAATTCAATCAAAAACACTTGGTTGATATGATTTATATCCATGCATTCTAAGTGTATTTGGTTTTTGGAGTTTAATCCACAACATTACTCATAAAAATGTATTTTCTAATGGTTCAGCTTAAAATCTTGGCTAACTAGAGGGTGTGGTAATTAGTTTTATGATAATAATTTGTTATCTCAGCAAGTATAACATATCTTGACAATAGATGACTAACCAACCATGCATTATGGTTTCACGTCAATGGCAGACCATACACACAACCCCAACTCGTTTAGTAATCCAAAAATGATTGAGCGATTGGTGATTTTTTTTTTTTGGGGGGTAAGGTCGGGACCAATTGTAGCAGTTGTACATGAGGTTCTTACTTGTATTTGTTTATTTATTTATTTATTAAAAAGATATAAAGATAGCGACCAGTCGTGAATGGTCTGTAGTAATTATCCGATTGCACAAATGGCAATTTTCCTTCACTCCAAACCACGACAAATTTGTTTTTGTTTTTGTCTTTGATTAAGCACTAGAGTGCAAATAAAGTATGATTAATCATAGAGTGCTTGCACCTAGGGGTGTTTGCGGTGCGGTGAGGTTTTGTGCCAATTTTAGTACCGTGCTTTGCGGTGCAATTTATCCAAAATCATAACCGTGCCGCATCTCATTTTTGCGGTCACATGTGCAGTGTGGTATGGTGCGGTTTGGTTTAGAGTTTATTCAAAACCATAACCGCACCGTACCTCATTTTTGCGATTAAATATGCGGTGTGGCGTATAAAATGTGGTTTGAAGCTGGTATATTTTTTAAATTTTGGGTTTTTCCTATTTAGCCCAAAATTGATTTTTCCTTTTGTTTTTAGCCAAATTTTAAACTATTGAGCAAGTTTTTCATTATTTTGGGCTGATTTTCCTAATCGACACTTGCAAGAGTTATTAAACTTTTTTTAAAATTTTTTTAAACTAGGGTTATTAAACTATTAATAATATATTTAATTTTAAAAAAATAAATATATTAATATATAGTGAGGGTGTGGTGCGGTTTGTACGGTTTTCTTATTATAAAATTGCAAATTGCACTACACCATGCAGTGCGATGCACTGTTACTTGTGGTGCGGTGCAGTTATGTCATTTTGTGGGTGGTTTTGGTGCGATTTTTGCATTTTGTGTGGTTTTTGCAGTTTGGTGAACACCCACCCATTGTCCATTGGGCTCTTTTATTTTTGTTTTTGTTTTTCTCCCCAACCTACAACCACGCTGGAACCTTTTTTTTTTTTTTGGTAAAGTAAAATTCTAGTACTACTTTTTTTGTAAAGAATAAAATATTATTCCAATTAAAACTTAACTACCATAAATTTCAAGATTATTAAAAGATGTTTCATTATGTATTTAAAATTAATTTATAATACATTATAATTTTTGGGTTTCTATAAACACATTATATTTATACTATGTGTATTCATCATGTAATTTAAAATAACTTTTTTTTTATTTGTACTATCTATTTTGGTATTAAAATTCAATTATATCATTAAGTTATTTGTTATTTTTTATATGTTTTTTTTAATAAATAATATAAAATAAACTTATGGCATTCACTCCATAAACTAGAGGCATTATTGGGTTGCTTAGAAGAAATAGAAAAAGAAAACTAGGAAGAAGCTAAAAATGTGCTAGTACGGAAAAAGGAAACTGAGACCGCATGGACATCAATTCCTTACATATGAGCATAATTCTAATGCTCCTCAAGAGGGCAATGTTTTTTTTTTTTTGAAAACTAGCCTAATCTGAAAAATTGCATTAGGAGTAGTAGTAGTACCCCAAATTTAGATTCTACATTTATAGTAATTGTACATGTTGCTAAATACGAGGTAAATCCAATAATAATGATAGCTTTGGGTGCTAAACTAAAGTTGAACCTCCAGTAGTAGCAGTTCTAATTAATCTTTTATCCCAAAAAAAAAAAAAAAACCCCTCTAGTAGCAGAAATTCAAGTTGTATTATTTTTTGTAATGTATGCCAGAAATTCAAGTTCTTAAAGAAATTCTGTGTATATTTCTATTTCTGTAACCAATGCATGCCAGAAATTCAAGTTCTTAAAGAAGTTTTGTTTATATTTCTATTGGCACGACTACAAGTCACTGTTATTACAAATGTCATCTAAACATTCTGGTTCTTGTTGCTGCAATATGCAAGGGTTAATATATCTCAAAATCCAAAATCAAGTTTGTTTTTAAAGAACTGCAGATGGTCAAAATTCAATCAAAAACACCTTGGTTGATATGATTTATATCCATGCATTCTAAGTGTATTCGATTTTTTAAGTTGAATCCACAACATTACTCATAAAAATGTATTTTCTAATGGTTTAGCTTAAAATCTTGGCTAACTAGAGGGTGAGGTAATTAGTTTTATGAAAATAATTTGTTATCTCAGCAAGTATAACATATCTTGACATAGATGACTAACCAACCATTATGGTTTCACGTCAATGGCAGACCATACACACGACCCTAACTCGTTTAGTAACCCAAAAATGATTGAGCGATTGGTGACTTTTTTTTTTCTTTTTTTTGGGTAAGGTTGGGACCAATTGTGGCAGTTGTACAAGAGGTTCTTACTTGTATTTTTTTTTAAATTTTATTAAAAAGATATAAAAATAGCGACTAGTCGTGAATGGTCTGTAGTAATTATCCGATTGCACAAATGGCAATTTTCCTTCACTCTAAACCACGACAAATTTGTTTTTGTTTTTGTCTTTGATTAATCATAGAGTGCTTACACCTAAGGGTGTTCGCGGTGTGGTACGGTTTTGGGCCAGTTTAAGTATTGCACTTTGCGGTGCGATTTAGCCAAAATTATAACTACACTGCATCTAATTTTTGTGGTGACATGTACGTAGTTTGGTTTAGATTTTAGCCAAAACTATGACTGCACCACACCTCATTTTTGCGATTACATGTGTGGTGCGGCGTATAAGATGTGGTTTGAAGCTAGTATATATTTCAAATTTTCAGTTTTTCCTACTCAGCCCAAAATTGATTTTTCCATTTGTTTTTGGCCAAATTTTAAACTATTGAGCTGGTTTTTCTTTATTTGGGTTGATTTTCCTAATCAACACTTGATAGGGTTATTAAACTTTTTTTTTTGAAAGCTAGGGTTAATAAACTATTAATAATATATTTAATATTAAAAAAATGAATATATTAATATATAGTGAGGGTGCGGTGCAGTGCGGTTTGTGCGGTTTTCTTATTATCAAACTGCAAACTGCACTACACTATGTGGTGCGGTTCATTGGTACTTGCGGTGCAGTACAGTTATGCTATTTTGTAGGCGGTTTTGGTGCGATTTCTGTGTTTTGTGCGGTTTTTGGCAATTTGGTAAACACCCACCCATTGTCCATTGGGCTCTTTTGTTTTTGTTTTTCTCCACAACCGACTACCCTGCTGGAATCGTTTTTATTTATTTATTTTTTTTTGTAAAGTAAAATTCTAGTACTACTTTTTTTGTAAAGAATAAAATATTATTCCAATTAAAACTTAACTACCAAAAATTTCAATATTATTAAAAGAAGTTTCATTATGTATTTAAAATTAATTTATAATACATTATAATTTTTAGGTTTCTATAAAAACATTATTGTGCGTACCCAAAATATAAGGTTATTGGGCTTGACCTCTACTTGGGCTCACAATCTATTTGTTTGGTGGGCTTTTGTGTTTCCTACTGTGGGTGGCCCTATGCTTGGCAGACCCAAATACAATTCTTTTTCCTCAAACCTTTCTCTCTCCTTCGCAGGATCGTTCCTTTGCTCTCTTTGAGTGTTTACTCTCTTCCCTCAATATTCTTTACAGAAATGCCAACCCCTAATTCTTTCTCCTCTTCTCATATTTATAGGCCAAGATAAGTGGATGTGTTATGATTACTCTAGGTCATTAGTGCGCATAGGGGTCCAATTCCATTGTTTCAAACTGGGTGTTTAGGTGGGAGTGGGAGGAGTGGCATTGGAACTACTTCCCACCTTAGAAAAGCTGCTCGGCAGCGATATTCCCCAAGATATTGCCGGGCAGCCGGGAGGAAATACCCCGAGCAGTTGTTGCTTTGTTCGGGATATAATTGATCGGGCAAGGCCCAGGGGATGAGACATGATGTGTACAAATTAAAAGCGTTCGCCTAATGGGCCTTGGGCTGGGATGAGGCCTAGGCCTATGGCCCTAGAGGGCTTAGGGCCCAGAGTCGAACGAAGGGGTTGGGGTCATGGGCTGTATTGTTGGGTCGAAATTCGGGGCCCAAGTGGGCCTGGGGACCTTTATGCCGTACATTAGCCCCCCCTTGATTTCTGCTCGGCCCCAGGGACGAATCAAGGACACCAAGAGATAGAAACTATCCAGGAAGTCCAACGGGTAGATACTTGACGGTTGAAAGGCTCATTAATGCGCCCTTAAAAGGTGCGCTGTATTTGGCTGTCTGGTTTAGCCGTCATCATTATCTGATGGTTCGTGAACCGAGGCAGCACGCGTGGAAGTTACCATGGGGATTCGTAGGGTTTCCCGCCCCTCATTTATTAAATGTTATTTACCCTTCTGCTGGCTTCTATAAATAGTTCTCTCTAAATCTCTTCTTTACTTTTTGCATTCTTCATTCTTCAAACTCCCTCTCTACGGAGCATACTTCCTTCGTGCGTTCATCCTCCAGCCTAGAACATTTTCTCTCCTTAGAGCCCACGGTAAATTCCCTTTGCCTTTCCTTTTACTTTTTTTATTCTTTCAGTTTTCTCCTAATCTTAGTTCAGGAATCTTAGTTTAGGAATGGGCTGTTCCAATCTTCTATCTTCGGAAGCGTCCTTGGCCAGTTTTAGAGCGGCCTACAATGTCCCTGGAGATGTCGACATCGCCTACTGTCACGAGGGCGATATCGACATCCATAGGTGTTAGGGTTTAAACACAGTGTTCTTTCCTTAGATGGCTATCCTCGAGGGTGGGGTTAGGTTCCTTGTTGACCCTCTCATTATAAGCACCCTTAGATTCTATGGCCTTTGTCCCGACCAACTCCCCCTTAATTTTTATCTAGTGGTGAGTTGCATTAGTAGGTTGAACCAATTGTTCGGGTTGCAACTGAACCACCACGACATCAACTACATGTATAGTTTATGTGGAAACATTAGGTTGGATTATTATTTAAAGACTAGGGACATGCGGGTACGGCTCATATCATGCCTACCTGACTCAAATAGGAACTTGGCTGGGGAATTCATTCAGGTGAGCGGGAACTGGCTTGCCGATGAGCTCCCCTGCCCGCTCTCTCCACGTGATGTTGGTTGATACCGAGCATCTTTTACTTTTTAATTTGTACTTAAAATTATTTTGATCAAGCGGCCACTAACCAGCTTTTGTATCGTCTATGCAGAGAGCAAAAGGTTCAAACTAGACCTTAGAGTAGTGCACGTTCGAGACCTAAACTTCGTGCTTAGGTCAGAGATTTTCGTTCACTCGGACGGACAACTCTGAGCATCACATTTAATCCTTGGTGTTGACCTAGTGTACTCCACCTGGCAAGCATTTAGTCAAGCTCTGTTAATAGATAGTCCACTTCTCTCATACATTGATGTTCAGCATGCAAATTTCCTTCCCCCAAAACTAACCGTAGGTGAAGCACGCGATCTTAGCCCATGGTACACGGCCTCGGACGAACTTGCACCAGTGAGGGACGCTTCAGCTGAACTTGTGTCCCAAAACCACAAAAACCATGTGCCTGTTGAGCCTGAAGCCCCCATTGAACCCAAAGCCCCCGTTCAGGTAATCGAGCGACAGCGGCCGAATCAGTTAACTCCTTGGGAACTGAAGCTAATCCTGGTAACAAGATGGCTACCAGACAGATGATGTTATTGGTCGCTTTGTACCCAACACCCGGGCAGCCCCGCAGTAGCAGGAACCCAGAGGCCAAATCCCCCTCCTCCTCTTCCTTCTGGTCGTTCTCGGAAGAGACAGCGCTCTACCGAGCAGACTCATGGAGGTTTGGGCGACGTGCCCATAAGGACTTCTCCTCGGGCATCTACGGGGATTGTTATCCAAGAACCTACAGCTTAGGTCGGGGCGAACGTGGCGTCCACTTCTCAATCTGAGGTGAATTGGTAGCCCGCATTCCAACTCGACGGCAAGCCCCTTCCTACGTTAGCCAGTGTAAGGGTATGGGCTCAAGGTGAAGGGGGGCACGTTGCCCAGAGTTTAGTGCACAACCTTATCCTACCTGAAGATATTCAAGTTTTCGAGGACGGGACTGATGTGTCACTGTCCAGACGGTTAACGTGGCATACCATAGCGGTAAAATTTCGTCCCTTTGCTTCCTATTTGTTTCAATACACATACATCCTTTTTGCTTTTGTGCTTATCGTTATTTCTTTATCAGGCCGCACAACTAACCCACGTCCTTGACGAGAGGTTGAAGGGGCTCTCCGAGGACGTCGAGCGGGAAAAGGCCCTTAAGGAGGTTGCTACGATGGACGTGAAGGAGAAGGCCCAAGCTGCCAAGATCACGGAAAAGAAGGCTGCCGAGTTTGAGAAGGCCAAGGCGTTGGTAGAAAAAAGGTTCTCGGAACTGGAGGCAAAGGCTGGAGAGATCGAGCTCAAACTAGCGAAAGAAGAGAGCCTCAACCTTACTCAGGCCGAGGAGTTAGCTGGCTTGAAAGTGGCCTTGGAGGCTTGTGAAACTAAATGGTATAATGAAGGCTTTGCTGACGCAGAAAACTTTACCGAGCCGGTGGTTTGCGAAGCTCAGAAGCTCGGGTTTGAGGAGGGGTGGTTGGCTGCCTTGCAAGCTATGGGAGTTCCCGAGGATTCTCCTTTAAGGAACCCCAACCAAATCCCTTTCTCGGATCTTTCAATTGCCGTGCATAACCCCCCTGGTGCAATTGATGAGGAAGAGACTACTAGCATGAAGGAATTGGTGGAGGCAATTGACTCCCATGTAGAGTCGGTTGACCTAGAAGCCACCAGCAACCCCCGTGCTGGTGATCAGCCTAGTGAGAATGTTCAGCTCTAGCCGCCTCTAGCAACTCAACAGCCGCCCGAGAACGTTGTCCAATTTCAATTTGATTCCTGAACTTGGTTTCTGTTTTTTGCTTTTCTTTGGCTTAAGTAATTTCTTTATTTTCCTTCAGTTTGCCTATGTCACCGGTTGTGGTGACAGAACAATTATTTTTCCGGGTTTAATTTTCCTACAGTTACCGGGTGGTGGTGACAAGACATTGGTTTAGTTCTTATGAGTTGGCTTTATTTAATTATGATATTGTTGCTGAACATTTGTTATGTCTGTGAATATTTGCTACTAAGCTGTTCCTTCCATCACGTTCTTTTATTTCCTCCTTATCATATATACCCCGGGCATGTACGATGACTGGGATTGGTCTAAAAGGAATCATCTTTATCTAGAAAGAATTGGCTCCTCGGCGATAAAAACTACATCTGATATATGTTTACTTTTCTACCCCCTAAATAATTGGACGCATCGTTTGTGTGCTTGGTGGCTAGAATAATGCCAAAGAGACTGTTCCTATTCTTGGAACGGCTCAAGGTAGGTCTGCATCTGCCCGGTGGTAGAGACCGAACCAGGAGGCAATTTTCATCCTTGGATAGCTTCTAGCGTAAGGTTCCTTCCTGCCCTTAGAACAATTTACCATAAGGTTTCCAACTGCCCGGGGATGATGATCGCACCGGGGACAGTTTTCTATCCTTGGAATAATTTACCATAAGGTTTTCACTTGCCCGGGGATGATGATTGCACTGAGGACAGGTTTTTGTCCTTAGAATAATTTACCATAAGGTTTCCACCTGCCTGAGGATGATGATCACACGGGGACAGGTTTCTGTCCTTAGAATAATTTACCATAAGGTTTCCAATTGCCCGGTTTCCACTTGCCCAGGGATGATGATTGCACTAGGGACAGGTTTCTGTCCTTAGAATAATTTACCATAAGGTTTCCACTTGCCCGAGGATGATGATCACATCGGGGATAGGTTTCTATCCTTAGAATAATTTACCATAAGGTTTCCAACTGCCCGGGGATGATGATCGCACCAGGGACAGTTTTCTGTCCTTCGAATAATTTATCATAAGGTTTCCACCTGCCCGAGGATGATGATCGCACTGGGGATAGGTTTCTGTCCTTAGAATAATTTACCATAAGGTTTCCACTTGCCCGAGGATGATAATCATACTGGGGACAAGCATCTGTCCTTAGAATAATTTACCATAAGGTTTCCATTTACTCGGTGATGAAAATCAAATCGAGAAGCAGGTTTTCATCCTTAGATTAATTTGACGTAAGGTTTCCACCTGCTCAGTGATGAAAATCGAACAGAGAAGCAGGTTTTTGTCTTTAGAATATTTTGAGATAAGGTTTCCACCTGCTCGGTGATGAAAATCGAACCGAGAAGCAGGTTTCCGTCCTTAGAACATTTTGACGTAAGGTTTCTACCTGCTTGGTGATGAAAATCGAACCAAGAAATATGTTTCTGTCCTTAGAGTAGTGGGCCTTCATCCACTTCGCGTATGTTTACCGAGGCTAACGGGTCAGCAACGTCGGATTTGTAAGTGCAAATACATATGCATGAATAAATATCACTTTTGTATTAATTAATAAAATGTATATATTTCATTCAGTTCATATCCCCGCGTACGGGTAATCAGTGATAAAACTTCTTTAGATTGTGGCGTTCCATGGTTGGGGAAGTGGCCTTTCATCCAAATCTTCCAAATAGTACGCCCCTGTGCCTGTGATAGTGGTGACTCTATATGGTCCCTCCCAGGTTGGCGCTAGCTTTCCTGCGTTGACGTCCCGTGTATTCCCCACCACCCTCCGGAGTACCAGGTCTCCCGCTTCGAACTCCCTTTTCCTCACATCCTTGTTGTATCTTCGGGTAAGTTTTTGTTTATATTCTGCCAGCCGTATAGTCGCTGATTCTTGGCATTTTTTTAGCATGTTCAACTGTCTCATCATCAACTCTGAATTCTCAGCGGGACTGAATCTTGAAACCCGGGCACTATGCAAGTTCACTTCTGCCGGTATAACTGCTTCTGCTCCATATGTTAGGGAAAACAGGGTTTCTCCCATAGACCTTCTCGGGGTAGTTCGGTACACCCACAGAACACTGGGAAACTCATCCGTCCACCTGTCATTGGCACCTTGTAACCTCCTCTTCAACCCGTTTACAATGGCCTTGTTGGTGGCCTCGACTTGGCCATTGCCCTGTGGGTATGCTGGGATGGAATACCGATTTGTGATGCCGAGGCTGCCACAAAACTCTCGAAAAGCTTTGCTATCGAATTGCAACCTGTTTTTTGACACTAGGGATTCCGGTACCCCAAATCTTGTCACTATATTCCTCCATACAAACTTCTTTATATCCACGTTTCAAATTTTTGCCAACGCCTCTGCTTCTGCCGATTTGGTGAAGTAATCCACGGCCACTAGGATGAACCTCTGATTTCCTATTGCCCGGGGGAATAGACCAACGATATCTAGCCCCTACTGTGTAAAAGGCTAGGGGCTACTAATGGGATTCAAGTTCCCTGCCGGTTGGTGGATCATAAGGGCGTGTCTCTGGCATTGCTCACATTTCCGCGCATACTCGTTAGCATCCTTTTGCATTTGCAGCCACTAAAATCCTTAGGTCATTGCTGAAAGTTCAATATGGGTAAGAAACACCCTTGAACGTTTAGACCCCCAAATACAAAAATACCAATTCAAGCTATTTAACAAACAACGTATGTGCGGAAAATGATAAATAGCTTATACCAGAATTGAGGAACGATCTAAACCATAAATAATCACACACATAGCAGTAATTAAATGGTAAAGATAAAGGGAAGAGAAATGCAAACACAAGGACAACACTCGATGTGTTATCAAAGAGGAAACTGAAGCCCTCGGCGTAAAACCTCTCCGCCGCCCTCTAAGCGGTCAATAATCTACTAGAAAATGTAGTTGGGATACATGAACAGCAATAGACCCTCCAAGCCTAATCTACCCAGGTACCTAAGCCCTCCAAGCTTCCTGCTCCAACGAGGTTGCGCCGAACCTTTTTCTTTTCTAGCTTACCGGATTCCGCTATAGCCCATAGCATCAACCAATCACCATTGGTTTCTTCCCAAACTGCTTCCCTAAGCACCAAATGGACCTTCTCACAGACGTGGGTGTGGTGAGATAAGGATTTGGTAAAAAACCTCTTAAGGGTATGACAATGGAGAGGAAGAGAGTAGAGAAATTTGAAGAGTCTCTAAGGTAAAGATTGGGGATGAGACAATCTTGTTTTTCTCTAGGGTTTCTCTCACAAAATTCTCTCTGGAAGCTCTCTCAATTTAGTGGGTATAAGGGTGTATATATAGTAGGGTGAGAAGGGAATGCAAAACGTCAGTTTTTGCCAAACAGGGTTAACTCGCGGCTTGACCTCGCGGCTTGTCCAAGTCGCGAGTTCCAGTCGCGACGTAACGGCCTGGCCAGCCTGGAACTTTTGTCCTGTAGCGTGACAGCTGGCGCGACCCTTCAGCTTCTCAGTGTGCCTCTCACGTGCCAGAGTTTGGCGGCTTTCCAGTCGTGACCCACCCGTGAGTCCTAGCCGCGAATCTCTGTTTTTCTTGCACACTCTTGAGCTTTTCTTCACATCTTCTCACACACTACCCTTACAATTTTCCCACCTAAATACAGGGTTACTAAGTGCTAAATTACAAGCAAATTGGTCACGGAATAAAGCCAATTAGATGGTTGATTAAATTCAACCTTACAATCTCCCCCTTTGGCTATTCCGTGACAAAACCCTAAAACAAACTCTAGACTTAATGCGTGAGTTGGGAACAGTTGGAAAACTCACTCACACTTAACTCTAGAATCCGTAAAGCTCTTGAACATATGAATAAGTAACTCCTGAAACACAATAACATAACAATATCATTGTATGCAGAAAACTTAATAAGCATATGGAGCAAAAAAAAAAAGCGTGATCAAGCAAAAATGAACATAAGCACAAAAGCAATAATTCATGGCAAGATCAACAACAGTAGTCACTTAAGCAAAAGTGATTACTATGTTCATTCACACAGGAAATGAACATCCGGACATGCAAAATTGATAAACTCAATTGAAGAGAATCATTTCCAAGTCCAACACAAAACCAATGCATACAAACATATATGCATCTAGGAACAATCCTACAAGGGCACAAGAGTGTTGTACTTAAGATAATGCAAGGCATTAACAAGTACCAAAACACAAAGCATAAAGGCTGCATAAGCAAAGATTTGTAAATACATGGCACAAACCATAAAAGCCTACAGATATGCAAAAGTGCTAGAAACAACCCTCAAAGCTTATAAAAGTAACAATGGGTACAGAACAACAACATACAGTACAGAAGCTGAAAGATATAAGATGGATACAGAACTATGATAAAAACTAAAGAAAGACAGTAAACAAAAATCTGTTAGCTGAAATCTCCCCCTTTCGTTGAGCTCCCCCCCTGCCAACAACATCTCCTCCTTTTTGTCATGGAATAGCTAGTCGTCATTATCTTCTAGCTTCCTTTGAATTTCATCCAATTGAGTTTGAATCGAAGTAAACTTCGTATCCCATCGAAAGTTGAGATGATGTAAGATGGAAGTAAGATCGGACATCTTTGAACTTAGCTCATGAACAGAAGCTACAATAGAGTCTAGCTTCTCGTCAGCTGGGAGTGAACTGAAGCGCGAGCCACTGTGGGACGTGGAAGCTTTTGTTTTGATTCCCTTCTTGCTATGGCCAATGCTAGCGTTGAAAGTGCGCATGTTGATTGGACATGGTGTTGTGCAGGGAACTTCATTCTCAGACGGATGGATCCCTTTACGCTTCAGAATCCGTGAGATGAGACAGCAAAATGGGATGCACATCCTTGATTTTGGTCGTAGAACAGTTTTGCGAAGGATATGAAATATATGTGCACAAATGTCAATCTCAACATCAGAAATCAGATCATGAAGAAACAATGCACGCCCGAGATTCATATACCCTGTGCTGGATAGGGGATACAGGTTGTGAAACATGACGATCGTGAGCACCCTCAATTTTGGAGGAAGAGGTGAAACACTGACTGAGTTTCCTTTCGAGGAAAATTCCAGATTGTCCCCAAGAGCTACTTTAAGTAATACTTCATCCGGATGAAGATCATCATAGACCGGTGAGATCCCAAGTATTGGCCTGTTGATGTGCAGAATCTCTGCTAGATATGCGGGAGAGACAGAGAAACTTTTTCCTCGAACCCAGCACTTAAGTTCATCTCCTTCAACAATTGCATTGGCATAAAACTCTTTTACCAGATCTTCAAATGCATCATCAAGGTCAGAGAGGAGATAATTCCAGTCCTTGCGAGCAAACCATTGAGGAATGTTGGTGTCAAATAGAGAATGTTGATCAAAGACTCTTTCAATCAGAGGTGTCGCCTTTTTGAAGTAATTTTCATGAGTCTGAAAGGCAGCATACGATCGAAACTTGTTGGGATCAAACACACCAGATGGAGAACGAGCCCGCTTTGGTCTAGGAGAGAAATCATCAATTTCAGTGACATGTTCCTTTCCTTTGCTGCTTCCTCCTTTCACAGCTGATCTCTTGAATGGAGACATTTTCACTCTGCACTATGATTTAATACATACACAAACACCAAACACGACAGCAAACATTATTAGCATTTTGTCAGAGCCATACCATGGATAATGGAGGAAACCCTAAACACTTGAAATTTAGGATCAAACCATGACAATGAGTGTATGTGAACAATCAACACCATAATAAGTACACAAGATAGAGATGATCAGTGTATGGACCAGCACAAACATACATTATACTCCGAAAATCAGAAACCCATGTTCGAACAGGAGAAATCACAAATCACAACAACATCTTCACAAAACGAAAAAAATTGCCCAAATCAGGAAGAATGAAGGGTAAGGAAGAAAACCCATACCTTTTTGTTGAAGATTTGAGAGAAAATGATGCAGAAATGGAAGATTTTCAACGAGAAACTCGGAGAGGTTGTGAGAGTAAAAGGAGGAAGACAATGAACAGTCACACAAGTACGAGGGAAAACTGAAAAACAATTTTAAAATTGTCTTTAAAACGCAAAACACGCGTTTTTCGCGACTGGATTAAGTCGCCAGGTTAAGCCGCGAAACACTGTGAAGAAAAAAAAACTTGAGGATTTCTCTAAGTGTTTTTCGTGACTGGAAGGTCTACCCGCGATATAGTAGCGATATGAGCCGCGAAAATCCCTGAGTACCTCTCGCGACTGGACCTTCCACCCGCGAACTAATCGCCACACTGACCCGCGAAAAGTGCAAAACTCAAATTTTGAAAAATTTTCTAAGTCTTTTTCGTGACTAGAGTACTGACTCGCCAGTAAATCGTGAAAAATCTCTGAGTGAGCTCGCGACTGGGACATGTGACTGGGCCAACCCGCGACTTAGTCGCCAAAACAGGGTAACACTGTTTTTGAAAACATTTGACATTTTTGTAAAAGCAAAGTACTTTCCAAAAAACAAAACAAAACTTTCAAAAATCTTTGTGTTTGACCAACAGAGATTGAGCCTGTGTAAACACATTTAATCAAGTACAATCACACAAATGAATATGGCATTCATTGAACATAGACTTGTGTGTTGTGTGTGGATATCAAAAATGAGATAGTCCTTAGTCCAATGTGAAGCTTCAATGATCAATTCAATCAAGGCATACACAACTAGCACTAGATAATGTGACCTATCTCAATTATAGAAGCTTGCATGTATGACCTCCTACAAGAACTTGATAACAATTCTCTGAAACTTTTCATTTGGCTCCATATTCAACATATCATTTGCAACTTTTGAGCAAAGAAAATCTCATTGTGAGATAGATGCCTGAAATTTTTGATATTTCAATTGATGAATTAGCCTTTGGCTTTTTGAGCATCACACATTTTATTTTGGTTGCTTTCCCTTTTTTCTAGTCAAATACTAGTGTGTGCGACAGGCTTTTACAGCTCTATATCTCTTCTCATTTGGAGATTTACATTTAAAGAGCTCTTTTAAAGCATAAAAATAAAAAGTGGGAAGATATATAGGCATGAGTCTATGCATGTCTCAAGATCAACAAAACCATTCACTAATCATTCATGACAAGGTTGAAGATCTATTTACAACAATCACATAGATTTCAGAATTTCTTCCACAAAGATATGAGTGCATGAGAGACAAGCTAAGCTCGTTAAATGCACACAGCCATAAGTACAAAGGTACAAGGCAAAACATGCTTTGAGACAAAACTCAGCAAAGTAATCAAACCTTTTGGATTTTCAAATTTTTATGTGTTTTTGGATTTTTGACACAAAACACATTTGACAAAAAAATCAACAAACAGAAGACACACAAAACAAACCACACAAAGCAACTAAAAACACAATAAGATATCATGGAGGATTGAGTTTAAGGAATGATACCGACACCAATTGTCTTACGCAAGTATTCAAACTTTGGGCCATCAAGAGGTTTGGTGAATATGTTTGCTTTTTGATTGTCAGTATTGATGAATTCTAGACATACTGTCTTGTCTTCTACCAAATCCCGAATGAAGTGATAGCGGATCTCGATATGCTTTGATTTGGAGTGCTGAATCGGATTCTTTGACAAGTTTATGTCACTCGAATTATCACAGAACACACACATAGTGTCTTGAGAAATGCCATAGTCATGTAATAGCTTTCGCATCCATAACAGTTGTGCACAACAACTTTCTGCTGCAATGTATTCAGCTTCAGCCGTTGACAGCGATACTGAATTTTGCTTTTTGCTCATCCATGAAACCAAATTATTTCCAAGATAGAAGCACCCACTAGAAGTATTTTTTCTATCATCTATGCATCCTGCCCAGTCAGCATTTGAATATCCTGCCAAACACTCATTCGAATCTTTTGTATACCAAATCCCATAGTCAGATGTGCCATTTACATAGCGAATGATTCGCTTAACTGCTGTTAAGTGGGATTCTTTAGGAGCGGCTTGAAACCTTGCACAGACTCCGACACTGAATGCAATATCTGGCCTACTTGCTGTGAGATAGAGAAGGCTGCCAATCATACTCCGATAAAGGGTTGGATCAATGTCAACACCGGCTGCATCTATGCTCAACTTTGCCGAGGAACTCATGGGAGTAGAGGTATGTTTCTTGGAGTCCAGACCAAATCTTTTGACAAGATTTTTGGAATACTTTTCTTGAGAAATAAATATTCCATCTCTTCGTTGCTTTACTTGAAGTCCTAGGAAGTAGTTCAACTCTCCCACCATACTCATTTCAAATTCCCTTTTTATTTCTTCTGAGAACTCATGAGCTAGTTTATCAATTGTGGATCCAAATACAATATCATCCACGTACACTTGAGCGACAAGAAGGGATTTTTCATCTTTTTTAACAAACAATGTGCGATCTGCTTGACCTCTCTTGAACCCACGATCCAATAGGTAGGTAGTGAGACGGTCATACCATGCTCTTGGCGCCTGCTTCAAGCCATACAAAGCTTTCTTCAGTCTTAGTACATGACCCGGAAAGTGAGGATCTTCAAACCCCTTTGGTTGTTCAATGAAAACTTCTTCATTGAGAAAGCCGTTTAAGAAGGCACTCTTTACATCCATTTGGTACAACTTGAAATCCATGATACATGCTATGGATAAGAGAATCCGAATGGATTCTAATCTTGCTACCGGAGCGAAAGATTCATCAAAATCTATGCCTTCCACCTGAGTATACCCTTGAGCCACCAATCTAGACTTATTTCTGATAACTTCACCATCTTCATCTGTTTTGTTATTAAAAATCCACTTGGTGCCGATCACATGTGTATCTTCAGGCCTTGGAACCAGTTCCCACACATCATTTCTAACAAATTGGTGTAGCTCCTGGTGCATGGAATCTACCCAATTCTCATCCTTCAGTGCTTCTTCCACCTTTTTGGGTTCAAATTGAGCAAGATAGCAGTTGTATGTTACATGGTTAGCAGTATACTTTAGCCCTTTTCTCAAACGAAGTCTTTCTTTCACATCCCCAATAACATTACTTGATGGGTGATTAAGTGTCACTCTTGATGAAGGTTTCTTGGAAGTTGAGAGTTCCTTATCAAGAGAAATTGGGGTTTGAATTTCTGGAGGAGTGAGTGGACTTGAGACTTCTTGTGTTGATCTAGTCTCTCTTCTTGATACAAGAGGTGTGGTCTCCTTTTCGGGTGTTACTTTCTCAGCATCATCACTTAAAGGCATATCATCATCATCCTCATTCTCCTTGAGTTTGAGCCCCTTGCCATCATCATCAATTTCCTTTTCAGATATGGTGTCGTCTATGACCACATTGATTGACTCCATCACCGTCTTGGTGCGCTTGTTGTACACTCTATAAGCTTGGCTATTCGTGGAGTATCCTAGGAGTATTCCTTCATCACTCTTAACATCAAATTTTCCCGGATTTTTCCTGTCATTTAGAATATAGCATGTGCTCCCAAATACTCTGAAATACTTCACCTTGGGTTTCTTTTCTCTCCATATGTCATATGACGTCTTCTTTGTCCCCGCTCGAAAATAAATTCTATTACAAATGTGACAAGATGTGTTCACAGCTTCTGCCCAGAACCTTTGAGGTATGTTTTTGTTGAGTAGCATGACTCTAGCCATCTCTTGGATCACCCGGTTCTTTCTTTCGACCACTCCATTTTGTTGTGGAGTCTTTGGAGCTGAAAATTCCTTCTTGATGCCATGCTCTTCACAAAATGATTCAAATTTAGCATTCTCGAATTCCTTCCCATGATCGCTTCTGATTTTGACTATGGGAACCCCTTTTTCATTTTGCAATCTCTTGCATAATCTTTGCAGTTTATCACATGCTTCAGACTTCTCTCTAAGGAATTCCACCTAAGAGTATCTTGAAAAATCATCAACTATCACCATAATATATCTCTTTCCCCCTAGGCTTTCAGTCCTTGTAGGCCCCATTAGATCTACGTGAAGAAGTTCCAAACATCGTGAGGTAGCAATCACATTCACCTTGGGATGGTTTGCTTTTTTTTGTTTCCCCATTTGACATGCTCCACATATAGTCTTCTCCACCTTTCCAAACTTTGGAAGTCCCTCAACGGCCTCAAGTTTAGAGACTTTACATACTTGTTTGAAGTTTGCATGTCCAAACCTGTGATGCCAAAGTTTCAGCATATCAACACGAGCACTTCTACACGAAATAGGTGCCGTAGGCACTACTCCATAGCAATTATCAGTAGTCCTATTTCCTTCCAAGACTTGAATCCCTTTCTCATCAATGATATGCACCCCTTCTTTGAGAATTGAACAAGAAAATCTTCATCACATATTTGAGTAATACTTAGGAGATTTGCCTTCAATCCTTTGATGTATAGAACCTCTTTCAACAAAGGTAATCCCGGTATTTCAACCGTCCCTTTCCCGAGAACTTGAGCATGACTCCCATCACCAAAAGTCACATAATCACATGCTTTCTCTTTAAGAGTCTTAAACAGTGATTTATCTCCTGTCATATGACGAGAACATCCACTGTCAAGGTACCATAGACATGAATTAAATACCTTCAATGAGGTGTGCACAAACATACAAGCATAGGACAAGCAGTCTTGACCATCAAACAAAAATTCATTGTTATTCTCAATGCTTATTCCAGATTGAGTTTTCCTTTTCAGATTATCAACCTTTTCACACAATAATCTATTTCTTCTTTTGTATTTCTCAATCATAGAGTTAGATTCACATAGACTATTGTGAAGAATGTGGTTCTTGCTTTCAAAATATTTCAGCATATGAATGAACATCCTAGCATGTTTCCTGGATTTAATTAGCTCTAAGAGTTCATTTTTAGAGTATCCCTCAAATATACTCACAGAGTTATTATCACAAACACTTAAACCACAATTCAGCATGACCCTTTTTACAGTTGCATCCATAGCCAAGGGGTCTAGGATCGCACTCAGGTAATCAAACCACAAAGAGTGCACCTGCTCTGATACCAATTGAAAATTCAATATGGGTATGAAACACCCTTGAATGTTTAGACCCCCAAATACAAAAATACCAATTCAAGCTATTTAACAAACAACGTATGTGCGGAAAATGATAAATAGCTTATACCAGAATTGAGGAACGATCTAAACCATAAATAATCACACACACAGCAGTAATTAAATGGTAAAGATAAAGGGAAGAGAAATGCAAACACAAGGACAACACTAGATGTGTTATCGAAGAGAAAACCGAAGACCTCGGTGTAAAACCTCTCCGCCGCCCTCCAAGTGGTCAATAATCCACTAGAAAATGTAGTTGGGATACATGAACAGCAATAGACCCTCCAAGCCTAATCTACCCAGGTACCTAAGCCCTCCAAGCTTCCTGCTCTAACGAGGTTGCGCCGAACTTTTTTCTTTTCTAGCTTACCAGATTCTGCTATAGCCCATAGCATCAACCAATCACCATTGGTTTCTTCCCAAACTGCTTCCCTAAGCACCAAATGGACCTTCTCATAGACGTGGGTGTGGTGAGATAAGGATTTGGTAAAAAACCTCTCAAGGGTATGACAATGGAGAGGAAGAGAGTAGAGGAATTTGAAGAGTCTCTAAGGTAAAGATTGGGGATGAGACAATCTTGTTTTTCTCTAGGGTTTCTCTCACAAAATTCTCTCTGGAAGCTCTCTCAATTTAGTGGGTATAAGGGTGTATATATAGTAGGGTGAGAAGGGAATGCAAAACGTCAGTTTTTGCCAAACAGGGTTAACTCGCGGCTTGACCTTGCGGCTTGTCCAAGTCGCGAGTTCCAGTTGCGACGTAACGTCCTGGCCAGCCTGGAACTTTTGTCCTGTAGCGTGACAGCTGGCGCGACCCTTCAGCTTCTCAGTGTGCCTCTCACGTGCCAGAGTTTGGCGGCTTTCCAGTCACGACCCACTCGCGAGTCCTAGCTGCGAATCTCTTTTTTTCTTGCACACTCTTGAGCTTTTCTTCACATCTTCTCACACACTACCCTTACAATTTTTTCACCTAAATACAGGGTTACTAAGTGCTAAATTACAAGGAAATTGGTCACAGAATAAAGCCAATTAGATGGTTGATTAAATTCAACCTTACAATTGCCCAATGAGCTAACGAAGGACCCCCTACGTGATTGTCGCACACCCAGTCATGTAGCTCAGCCAGTAGTTCCTCAACCTTGCTGGGGTGCAAGCACTGCAGGTAAGGCTTGCCAAAAGATCTTCGATATAGCTTACGATCGGCAGACAACCAATACCGAGCAACTATTTGACATACCTTTTCTGCTTCTTTCTCGTCATCCGACACCTGATCCTCGGCTAAGAACTTGATGATTGGATCTATCCAACACAGCTCAACCGCTGCCACCGGTGAGACACTTGCTCCTACATTGATACTTGGTTCTGTTACCAGCTCTACTTTTATTAATCGTGGAATTCCCTCGATTGATGATGATGCCAATGTGGCCAAAGAGTCGGCATGTCGGTTCTGCCCCCTTGCCAACTTAACCATTTTAACGTTCAGAAAGCGGTCCATAGTTTGCTTCACCAGCCGTAAGTACTTCATTATCCAGGGATCCTTGGCTTTAAACCTTCCTTGTACCTAATTGACCACCAGTCGAGAATCTGAATAGACCTCTACCTCCTTAGCTCCTAGGTCTGATACAACTCTTAACTTGGCCAGCAAAGCCTCATACTTGGCTTCATTGTTAGAGGCCTTAAAGCTTAACCTAAAGGAATATTCTAACTTTATTCCTTCTGGGGTGATGACTACGATCCCAGCCCCGGCTCCTGATACGCTGGATGCACCGTCCACGAATACCTTTCACGGGATCACCTCTATATTGCATATCATATCCTTCCCCTCCTTCGGGGAAAACTCTGTAGCAAAATCAGCTAGGACCTAGCCTTTCACTGAGCTCCTTGGCCTGTACCTAATATAAAAAGAACCCAATCGAGTTCCCCACTTTGCTATTCTTCCGGTGAAATCAGACCTTTTCAACAATGATTGCAGGGGGTATTCCATTAACACGTAAACGATGTGAGCTTGAAAATAATGGGGTAACTTCCGCGTAGCATGCACTAACACTAGCACCAACTTTTCCAATGGCAAATACCTTGTCTCGGCATCAACTAGGGTTTTACTGATGTAGTAAACTGGTTGTTGTACCCCTTGGTCCCTCAGAAGCACGACGCTTACGGCATGCTCGGACACTGAGAGGTACATGAATAAATCCTCCCCGGGCTCGGGGGTCGTCAACATAGGTGCTTGCATCAAATATCCTTTCAGGTCTTGAAAAGCCTTTTCACACTCCTCATCCCACTGGAATCCCTTCCACTTATTCAAGAGATGGTAAAATGGCCGGCAGCAATCGGCAAACTTGGAAATGAACCGGTTAAGGGCAGCTAACATGTTGGTTAACACTTGGACTTCCTTTGGATTATTTGGTGGTTTAATACGTTCTACTGCTTGAATTTAGTTAGGGTTGACTTCTATTCCTCGGTTACTGATCAAATACCTTAGGAACTTGCCAGCTCCCACTCCGAAAGCACACTTCTCAGCATTGAGTTGCAGCTTGTGCTGTTGATATTTTGAACACCCGTTTGAGATCATCAATGTAGCCGGTCATCTTCCAAACGTTTATATTCTTCGACACGCCTCATCAACTGCCTCATATCCTCGAGAGGCCTCCTTGTCAAGGATTCTCGTAGGCCGGAATCTTCGACTAACCCCATCCTAAAAGTACTTGCCGTGATTTTTTCATTACCTCCGCCAATCTCGTTGTATAGCTCACAATACCGATTAGTGTAGCTGCAGAGGGTTTCCCTTGCCCCCATTTTCATTGACAGCAACGCGCCCACGGGCTGAGGGACTCGGCTACAAGTCATGAACCATACACTGAATTCTTGAATCAATTCGGAAAAACTGTGAATTGAGCCTTTCCTCAATCCATTGAACCATCTTAAAGTAGTGGGGCCGAGGCTCGAGGGGAACACTTTACACATCAGTGCATCGTTGTGAGTGTGCAAAGACATCATTTGGATGTAACGGCTTACATGTTCTACCGGGTCCATCTTTCCATTGTAGGAATTGAATGGAGGCCTTGTAAATCTACTTGGTATAGGTGCTCTTTCAATGTCCCTCGAGAACGGTGACCGGGCAGCTCGACGTAACGCGCAGCTCATAGCGTCCATGGCCTTAATCCAAGGTCGTCTCTCCTCCGGGGAAATCGAATCCCGATCTACATATTCCCGTGAATGATCTCGGTGCCGATAGGACTCGGATTGATGGGACCCTGCTCCATGATGATCCCCGACACTAGCCGACCTTTCCCTTTGCTCCCTGTGGTCCCTTCTCTGATACCTATCTCTTGCTTGCAACTCTAAATCCCTCACCAACCTACGAAGGCATTCAAGTTCCTTGTCCCTTTGATTGTGCTCTTCATCCATCCTGTTAAAATGATTTCGCCCTAAAGTGTCTGACATTGTCCGGTACGTTTGAAACGACCCTTTTCCAAGGCCGGACTGCCTTTCCTCCTCATGCTTCCTATCTTCGCGTCTTTTTAGCCTTCTTTCCCTCCAAGTGGATCCTCGTGAAGACCTCCCAGAACCACTTTCGGCATAACTCCCAGACGAACCTCCAGACATTTTATTGTGCACGCCTTGATAGAACCACAGTTTTGTAGGAGATCCCTATAGATGGCGCCAATTGTGCTTACCCAAAATATATGGTTATTGGGCTTGACCTCTAATTGGGCTCACAATCTATTTGTTTGGTGGGCTTTTGTGTTTCCTACTATGGGTGGCCTTATGCTCGGTAAACCTAGATACAATTCTTTTTCCTCAAGCCTTTCTCTCTCCCTCACAGGATCGTTCCTTTGCTCTCTTTGAGTGTTTACTCTCTTCTCCCAGTATTCTTTACAGAAATGCCAACCCCTAATTCCTTCTCCTCTTCTCATATTTATAGGCCAAGATAAGTGGAGGTGTTATGATTACTCTAGGTCATTAGTGCGCATGGGGGTCCAATTCCATTATTTCAAATTGGGTGTTTAGGTGGGAGTGGGAGGAGTGGCATTGGAACTGCTTCCCACCTTAGAAAAGCCGCTTAGTAGCAATATTCCCCAAGGTACTGCTGGGCAGCCAGGAGGCGATACCCCAAGCAGTCGTTGTTTTGTTCAGGATATAATTGATCGGGCAAGGCCTAGGGGATGAAACATAATGTGTACAAATTAAGAGCGTTCGCCCAATGGGCCATGGGCTGGGATGAGGCCTGGGCCTATGGCCCTAGAGGGCTTAGGGCCCGAAGTCGAACGAAGGGGTTAGGGTCATGGGCTGTACCATTGGGTCGAAGTTCGGGGCCTGAGTGGGCCTGGGGACCTTTATGCCGTACAATTATATTTATACTATGTGTATTCATCATGTAATTTACAATAACTTTTTTTTTTTTGGTACTATCTATTTTGGTATTAAAATTCAATTATATCATTAAGTTATTTGTTGTTTTTTATATGTTTTTTTTTATATAAATAATATAAAATAAACTTATGGCATTCACTCCATAAACTAGAGGCATTATTGAGTTGCTTAGAAGAAATAGAAAAAGAAAACTAGGAAGAAGCTAAAAATGTGCTAGTACGGAAAAAGGAAACTGAGACCGCATGGACATCAATTCCTTACATATGAGCATAATTCTAATGCTCCTCAAGAGGGCAATGTTTTTTTTTTTTTCAAAGCTAGCCTAATCTGAAAAATTGCATTAGGAGTAGTAGTAGTACCCCAAATTTAGATTCTACATTTATAGTAATTGTTGCTAAATACGAGGTAAATCCAATAATAATGATAGCATTGGGTGCTAAACTAAAGTTGAACCTCCAGTAGTAGCAGTTCTAATTAATCTTTTATCCCAAAAAAAAAAAAAAAACCCCTCTAGTAGCAGATTTTACTTTCGAATTTTATTTTATTTTAAAGATTTTTCTAAGCTATACTTACAAATGATACCAGTTTGACCATTGAAGAGACAATATATCAACATTTATTGTTCATGGTCTTAGCGCATCCGTAGCAGCTGTTGTAAAAATTATGCTATTTTGCCACATCAAAAGCCTACTTTATTATTTTACCACATCATTTTACAACATCCCATTTATTAGATGTTCTATATTTTTACCACTTCATTTAAATATTATTTTTTTATTCTTTTTAATTCTTATTTTATTCCTTCTTTATTGTTTGTCCAACGGTAATATTTGTCATGTTCAACGGTAACATTTTCAAACAAGTGTATTATTTCATTTTTTTTTTTTTTTGAGAAACTGGATAGCCTGGGCTTTATTGAAAGACCCTCAATGGCCATGAAATGAACTAGAGGAGCTGAGATGTAATCCAGCCACCTGCTGCCCTGTACAAAGTTTGGACTTTTTTGCTAAAGCATCAGCCATAGTATTACATGCATGACAAAATTCTGAAAATTGAAAATACTTTTAATTCAACAATACTCTTAATTCAACTGTCATATTTTTAAACACCAAATACCAAGGCTCATATCAAAAGCCAAAAATATATGCAATCTAAAAGCTAACCTGTCAAGTTGAAGTTGTTTCAACTGAACTAAACTACCAATGTAGTCCACAGAAAACTTAAACAAATAACTCATATCCAATAACATTAACTCACACAGAACCCATTGAATTAAACATAGTTGAGCTTGCTACTTCCTTGATGACAAACGGTACTTAAATTTAACACAACAAAACAATTGGCTAATACTAAACTTAACACAACAAAACAACATAGCCAATGAGTTTTAATGGTAGCTTCATACAAACAAAATGAAACAAATAAACCAAATCAAAAGTTTTAATGGCAACTCCATAAAGAAGAGGAGACAAATAAACAAAACCAAAAGTTTTCACGACTCTCCTTTTAATTGCCATAAATGTTCAACGAGATTCATTTGGAGTTGACAATGAACTTCTCGATCCCTAATGCATTGATGAACTTGAATGAACTCCGTAAATTCATTTGTTGGCTCACGTGACATTGGTGTACATGAAATCTCATCAATTTGTTCATAATCTAAGTCCACTGCTTCGGCTTCATCTCGCTCATCTTCAATAATCATGTTATGAAGAATTATGCATGCTTTCATAATCTCAACAAAAAAAAAAAAAAAGAAAAAAAAGAAAAGAAAAAGAAATAATACACTTGTTTGAAAATGTTACCGTTGAACATGACAAATATTACCGTTGGACAAACAATAAAGAAGGAATAAAATAAGAATTAAAAAGAATAAAAAAATAATATTTAAATGAAGTGGTAAAAATATAGAACATCTGATAAATGGGATGTTGTAAAATGATGTGGTAAAATAATAAAGTAGGCTTTTGATGTGGCAAAATGACATAATTTTTACAACGGCTGCTACGGATGCTCTTAGCACATCTGATAAATGGGGTCAATCTTGGTTTGGTGTGGGATATGTGCCAAATATTTAGCATTTGGCACATATCCCACATCTACTGTGGGTGCTCTAATTTAGTGATTTTATCCAGTTCTTTCATGTAAAAGATTTTGAGTTCAAATTAATCTCTCCCCCTGATCACTTATTATAAGAAGAAAAAAAATATATATATATATATATATATATATATCAACATTTCTAGAGAATTTAGGTGCTAAAAAAACCAAATTTCTAGAGAATTTAAAATAATTTTGTATATAATTTGACATAGGTAGGACAGTAGGATTTAAATTTTATGAAAAAAATTGTTTATTTTCAAAGTAGGGCCGAAAAAATAATAATTTACGGCATCTTCGCAAGAAACACAGACCAATATAGAGTACAGATTCATTGAGGGGGAATAAAAGATAAACCAAATAAAAATTGCAAAACACTAAATAATCTCTCGAGATTGAATGGGAACCAATAGCACAATTATTGAAAAAATAATATACATATTAAACAAATTAAAAACTTAATTGTTATTGTTGTTGTTGGTCTCTCTCAAAGTAAAAAATGGTTAAAAAGTTGAGGAAAGTGAAAAATGAAGTTATAATTTCATATCACAATACTAATTAGTGCAAGTTTTACTTAGGTGTTTATCTCCCCAACAGTGACAATGAATATAATATATGTCATTTCACTAATATAATAGATTTGTTTGACTTTTTTTTTTTTCGTAATTGGTGATACATTAGTTTGAATAATTTCACCAACGATCAATGACATGATACTCACTCATCTCATATGATAGCGGGCTGTACTAATTAAATTCATAAAATTATACAACATTAATGTGACAGGAGGGAGAATTTCGAAAATACCTAATAATATTTTGTACTTATGCTAATACCTAAATTAGTATTTCTGAAAAATGTAATATCAACTAATGTTTGTTAAATCAAAATTATTGCACCGACACTTTTGTCAACAAAACAATATTTGTAGAAAATAGCTATCCAACACAACCACCAACTTTCTCAAAAAAAAAAAAAAAAAAAAAAAAAACCACCAAGACAGTAAGGTTTGTATTGTGCATGTAGACTGTGTTCAAGTCTTACTGAAAAACACAAGGTAAATATTTGCTAAAACAAAATAATAAAGGAGCCGACGGCTGGTCAAGTAGAACAATATTGAAAGCTATTGCTATCTTTAAATGAAGGGGCCAGGTCTTATTAAGACAAAGTCTCTTTTAAGCCAACTTAGATTTTGACTTTAATTCTAAATTTTTATATACACGTTTGTCCTACCCTTATGTCTTACTATATCGTGGAAAGACAAATACCCTTTAGCTTTCAATAGAATGTGCGTATAAATTGATAAAAAATTGTATCTCTAGCCATCATCCAGCCAAACACCGCCTTTACATACTCTGTACATCTGGACTACGTTCATGAAAATGAAATTGAGCTACATGGTGGGAAACTTCTAATCATATTGACTGTCAATATTTTAGATTTGATTCATTAAAAAGAGATTTGGAATGATGTTTAAATCATTGACACAGCCTGTAAATGGAATAAACAAAAACATCATTTTCAAGAATGATTGTGGAGTTCACTATATAAAGGACTGGCATTCATCGTTAGCCATACAAGTCTAAGGACTAATCCTTTGGCAATTAGAGTTGAAATGGGTACCTTGAGATATCTGGGGCATTGGCCTCAGCTGGTTTATGCTTTAGCCTTTTGCATTATAGCTACTAGTGTAGTAGCTGATAAGCCTTATATTTATGCTTCACCTCCTCCACCAGAGCATTCTCCTCCACCGCCTTATTACTATGAGTCACCACCTCCACCATTGAAATCTTCACCACCTCCCCCTATCTACTACCATAAGTCTCCCCCACCACGATCTCCATCACCACCTCCTCCATATATTTACAAGTCTCCACCTCCTCCATCTCCCTCTCCTCCACCACCTTATGTCTATAAATCACCACCTCCTCCATCACCATCTCCTCCACCACATTACATTTATAAATCACCACCACCCCCTTCACCATCACCACCTCCACCATATGTTTACAAGTCCCCACCTCCTCCATCTCCATCCCCACCACCTCCTTATGTTTACAAATCACTACCGCCACCATCACCATCACCTCCTCCGCCTTATGTTTACAAATTTCCTCCTCCACCATCTCCATCACCTCCCCCTCCATATGTCTACAAATCCCCACCACCTCCATCTCCATCTCCACCTCCTCCATACATCTATAAGTCTCCACCACCACCCTCACCATCCTCTCCTCCTCCTCCTTACATTTACAAATCACCACCACCACCATCTCCATCACCACCTCCTCCCTATGTTTATAGATCTCCACCACCACCATCACTCTCACCTCCTCCTCCTTATGTCTATAAATCACCACCACCACCATCTCCATCACCTCCTCCTCCATATATTTACAAGTCACCACCACCACCGCCGCCATCTCCATCACCTCCTCCACCCTACATTTACAAGTCACCACCTCCTCCATCTCCATCACCACCTCCTCCCTATGTTTATAAATCTCCACCATCACCACCACCTCCTCCTTATATCTATAAATCTCCACCACTACCTTCACCTTCACCATCCTCTCTTCCTCCTTATATTTACAAATCGCCACCACCACCATCCCCATTAGCTCCTCCTCCTTATGTTTACAAGTCACCACCACCACCATCTCCATCATCCCCTCCACCTAACATTTACAAGTCACCACCTCCCCCATCTCCATCTTCACCTCCTCCCTATGTCTATAAATCTCCACCACCACCATCACCGTCACCTCCTCCTCCTTATATTTACAAATCACCACCACCACCATCTCCATCCCCTCCCCCTCCATATGTTTACAAGTCACCACCACCACCATCTCCATCCCCTCCTCCTTCATATGCTTACAAATCACCACCACCTCCATCCCCATCACCTCCTACTCCATATGTTTACAAGTCACCACCACCACCATTTCCATCCCCTCCTCTTCCATATGTTTACAAGTCACCACCTCCCCCATCTCCATCCCCACCTCCTCCCTATGTCTATAAATCTCCACCACCACGCTCACCCTCACCTCCTCCTCCATATGTTTACAAGTCACCACCACCTCCATCCCCATCACCTCCTCCATATGTTTACAAGTCATCACCTCCCCCATCTCCATCCCTACCTCCTCCCTATATCTATAAGTCACCACCTCCTCCGTCTCCATCACCACCTCCTCTCTATGTTTACAAGTCACCTCCTCCTCATTATGTCTATAAGTCACCACCTCCTCTTTCTTCTTCACCCCCACCTCCTTACGTCTACAAATCACCACCCCCACCTTCTCCTTCGCCTCCCCCTGCCTACATTTATAAATCTCCACCACCCCCATCTCCTTCTCCCCCACCTCCGTACGTCTACAAATCTCCCCCACCCCCATCTCCCTCACCACCACTTCCTTATTACTATAAGTCACCTCCTCCTCCATTAAAGTCCCCACCACCTCCAACATACTACTATAAGTCTCCACCTCCTCCTTCTCCATCACCACCACCTCCATACTACTATGTTTCTCCTCCACCCCCATCTCGTCATCACTGGCCAATTCCTCCATACTTCCATAACTCACCACCACCATTTGAGCATGAACATCCACCACACTTCCACAAATCACCTCATCCACCTTCTGATGAGTCTTCCTCACCCCCATATTACTACAAATCACCCCCACCTCCAGAATACTATTAAGTTTAAATTTACCCCATATTAAATGATCAATTTGAATTGTTTGAATAATAGTCAGTTTCGTTTGGATTTTATTTATCGTACAATTCTTTTTGCAGATTTGAATTTTATATAGGAACAAGTGTCTTCTGTACAATAAAGGCATGAAATGGAGAGCCCAAATGATCTCTATGTACGAAGAACTCAATTGTATTATTTTCTGTAACCAATGAATGACAGAAATTCAAGTTCTTTAAGAAGTTCTATGTATATTTCTGATTTGCCCGACTACATATAATTTTTATTACAAATGTCATCTAAGCATTCTGGTTCTTGTTGCAATATGCAAGTTTTAATATATCTCAAATCCCAAATCAAGTTTGTTTTATACAACTGCAAGTGATTAAAATTCAATCAAGAAAACCCTGGTTTGTATAATTTTTATCCATGCATTCAAAGTGCGTTCGTTTAAGTTTAATCCACCGCCTTATGATAATGTATTTCCTAATGCTTTTAGCTATAAATCTTGCCTATCAATCTAGAGGACGTGCATATCTACTTTTAGACGAGGAAAGACAAACTGGTTTTGATTTTTATCTCGGCAAGTATAAAGTATCATGAAATAGATTACTAACAGTTATGGTTTCACGTCAATGGCAGACTATACACACAACCCTAACTCGCTTTGTATCTCAAAAATGATTGAGTGATTGGTGACTTTCATTTTCAGGCAATGTGGGTATTGTAGCTGCATTACATGAGGTTCTTTCCAGTATTTTTTTTTTCCTTAAGATAGCGACCCGTCGTAAAGGGTCTTCAATGATAATCCTATTGCACAAATGGCAATGTACCCTCACTCCAAACCACGAAAAATTTGTTTGTGTTTCTGAGATCTTACAATATGTTGTTAATTTTGCAGTTCAAAATTTTCTTCCCTAGACCTCTAAAAATTTTGTGCATGGAAATATGTCAGTTAAATTATAAAACTCTGGGCAAATAATGTGTAAATAAATATGATTAAGTAGAGTGCTTGCACCCACTCTCTCTCTCTCTCTCTCTCTCTCTCTCTCTCTCTCTCTCTCTCTCTCTCTCTCTCTCTCTCTCTCTCTCTCGTAACAAATGTTTAACTCTTACACTAGGTATAACAAATGTGTGTGTGTGTGTGTGTTTTTTTTTTTAGAAGAACTCATGTATGTGTGTAATTGTTTTTAATTTTACCATGCATATGCATGAGTTATATACTAATTCATTTTTATATATACTACCTCATAAATTTTTTATTCAATTATTGTTTTAAAAATTCAACAATTAGAATTGTACATTATTTTTGTTCTTAACATGTATGTCAATTTTTGTGCTAATATGATGTTATTTACTTATTGATCTATAAATTCACCGAGTTTTGTATATAATTTTAATAGACAAAAAACTAAGAATAAAAACATAGGTTAATTGCACTTTTCCCCCCAACTGTGGGGCTAATTTCACCCATTAACTATAAAATAATGTTTCTCAAAAAAAAAAAAAAAAAAAAAATTTCTCCCTACTGTTAATAATTTCAATTATATTCAAGTTATCTCACAAAAAATTTTGTCCATGAAACTTGCACATGACCCCGCTGTCATTTATAAAAATGTTGTTCTTAATCTGTATATCAGATATTTCCCCTCATTTTATGTTTGTTTGAAAATAGCTTATTTAGTTGAAACTGAAAACTTTTTACTGAAAGTAATGTAGATAAAGCTAAAATGTAGCTGAAATAGTACAATAAGACTCATGAATAGTACCAAAAAGTGTAATAGTATCCATAAATAGTAGAAAAAAATAAGCGGAATAGAAAAAAAAAAGCTGGCTTTTTAAGCCAATGCCAAACGCACACCTCGTATCTATTTATTTTTTATGCATGAAGGAAATGTGGGAATGTAAATTTAATGCATTGAGTCACATATTTCGAGAAAACTGTATATTCCATTAAAAAACAAAAATTTAATTGAAATTTCTAACCTTTAGCAGTAATGTATATTTTATCAATTAATCAAGAAGACATTACTCGATTATATAGTTTACATGAGTGGAAATATAATTATTGATTTATAATTATCTTGATATTTTGTATCTACAGAGGATATAAGGAGACAATATAATTTAAATAGAATTTATTGAAAAGCTCATCTAAATAATTATTAATTTATATATAAATATCTTGATATTTTGTATCTATAAAGATATAAGTAGACAAGATAATTCAAATAGAATTTATCGAAAAGCTCATCTAATTAAGAGACATTAAATGAAACTAGAATACCTTTGGTATATTATATGAGAATTTTAAAATTATCTTATAAAAATTCATTAATAATTATCACCAAATCATTCAAAGTAAAATTCTTGTGTCTAAATCATATATTATACACTATATGTTAGGGTTCATAGATATGTTAGCCAATCCTAGTGCCAAAACATAGTTTCATTTAGGCCATATATCAATAAAATTGTGTTAGGGTTGAGTCAAATTTAAAAGCTATTTAAGGACGACAAGTCTATGATCTTTTACTTGTATCTTTTACACTATAACGAACTTTTTTTTATTGAAACTTATTGTTGAAAGCTTGGAAATGTGTCAAAAACACACGAGCTGTTTAGACCTCCAAATTAAAGTTACGGCTTGGCTGATTTTACACTAACTTAATACTAAGTGTGGAATAGTGTAAACACAAGCGTATAAGCAAGCCAACTACTCTAATCCATATTTAAAGCAACACAACAGTAAAAATGAAATGAACAAGAGTAGGGAAGAGAGATGCAAACACAGATAACACCGAGACGTGTTATCGAAGAGGAAACTGAAAAACTTGGCGAAAAACCTCTCCCCCGCCCTCCAAGTGGAAATCGATCCATTAGACAATTAGTTGGGATACATGGGTAAGCAAGAGACTCTCCAAGCCTAATCTACCCTCTGTACCTAAGCCCTCCAAGCTCTTACTCCAACAAGGCTTCTCAGAACCGTGTCTTGTCTAGCTCTCCGGATCCCGCAACAAGCTCCATGTTGCATCTGCCATCCTTGGCTTCTTCCAATGCTTCCCAGCAGCTCCAAAACACTCTCTACACTCTGAATAGGTGTGGGTTGTATTTGGGTATAAATCTCCTCTCAATGTATGACAATGGGAGAGGGATGGAAAAGAGGCTACAATGATTTTTCACAAATGATGAGTAGCTCTCTCTCAAAAAGATGGATGTGTGTGTTGTAGAAAACCTATCTAGGGTTTTTCTCTCTGAATTGGCCTCCTCTACATTTGTGGGTAATGAGGGTAAATATAGTATGGGTGAAGGGTAAGAAAGTCACACATTAAAATCCTCCAGGCAGAATGTTTCGCGACTGTCTCGAGGGAAGGCCTTACCCGCGAGACACTCGCAAAAACGACAGCCTGACACGACTCTTTAGCTTCCAGTCATGTGCTCCTCACATGGCTCTTTCGCGGGTTAGCTTCCAGCGAGACACCCGCAAGATCCATTGATTTTTCATTTAAGCTTGAATCTTCACCAACTTGATACTAAACCCAATACAATAAAATCCCACACAATACAAGGAACATAATTAAAGCAAATACAACACATTTTGTCATGGAATAAAGCAAACAAAAAACATAGTTGTAAATCACAGCTTTACAATTGTATTGGAAAGTAAACATCCATAGCTTCAAAATAGATAAAATTTGACACAATTTGGATGTTAAATGGGTTATATATGGTTGTTTGAAGTTCACACAATTGTGCAATCTCTAGTCAAACAAAAACTTTGTTCAACATTTGGGACAACTGCTTCTATGACCATTGAGAAAGCCTTATTTCTCTTAAACCTAAATTGTCAGAAAACTCTTGTCGTGAGTTGGTCGGTCAAACTTAAAACCATATAAATTCTTAAACCTCTACAAATGTGTTCGTTGCTGTATTAGAGTTCTTGGTTGATGCAGACAAGTTCTTTTATGATGGAAATTGCATAGAAGAGTTCGAAAGTTCTAGAGGTGGGAGGCAAATGGGTTGCTTGCTAAGGTTATAAGTCGTGTCTAGTCTACATAGGTCTTGTGTGTTAGGTTCTATATGTGTATAGATATGTTGGAAATCGTTTGAGCACAAATTTGTCAAGATATAGGTTACTAAATCTATAGATATGATTAAACAATACTCAATATGCTGGTATTTAGTGTACAAGAATAGGAAAGAAGTTGATTCAAGGATTTGGATTTTTCATAGCTTTGATCGATCAAGAGAATTTTTGATTGATCGAAGATTGTAGATCATTAAACATAAAAAGCCCATAACTTGTCCGTTTAAAACCCAAATCAGGAATTGTTTCTTGCGGTATTTAAAGGACATTTAAGCTAACCCTAGAGAGCTTTTTGATTGAAAGAGAAGTGTCTCTTGTGCCTCCTATTATAGATCTAGGGTTTCTATTCCCAAAACTCTTTCAAATCTTCTATTGGTGTTACTCTTTGAAGAAACTCAAGATCTGGTGCTGTAGAAGTTGCTGCCTCATTCTAGTCATCAAGGGTGCTAGAGATGTAAACCTTCAAGGGTGGTCTTAGAGTTATAGACTAGAGGTCTATGTGAAGAAAAGTTTTAGATATCAAGTGTATTGAAGATCAAAGTGTGGATTGGAGGTTCACGTTTAGAACAGATCCATATCAAAGAAGACTGAGGGTTTTAGAGCTAGGTTTGATAATCATAGTTAAGGTTACTACAAATTAAATATTCTTGACTGTAAATTTCTATTTGATAGTGGATTGTTCTTCTAGATTGGTCCCCCTAGATTTTATGAAATAAACTTTTTTGTGTTAAACTATCATGTTGATTGTTCAGTACTAATATTAGATTTTTTTTTTTTTAAATGTTTATTTTAAAATAATTGGGTCTTGCTCTATGTCTATGATTACTTTTCTAGTTTTTTTTTTTTTTTTGTCCTCTTAAAATAAAATAATTGAAGATTTGTTCGCTTTTTTTTTTTTTTTTTGGGGGTGTTAATCACTATACTGTTAACCATTTAGTACTAATAATAGACTTGTTTCTTTTTTTGTTGATTTTAAAATTATTTGTTGTGATTTATGATTTCTTTTCAAGTTTATTTGTTTCTGTCATCTTAGAATTACTAATTTTCTACGTAATAATTTCTCTTTAAATTTTTCTAGATGGAAAATGATGAGATGCAGTGTATTGACACTAAAAATGAAGGTGAAGACATTGACTTAAAAGATAAACTTGATGAACTGGCTGAATTTCCTCCACCAAAGAAGTCTAAGTCTAAGACTAAGACAAATAATAAAAACAACAAAAGGAGGAGGACTTCAAGTGTTTGCCATTTCTTTCAGATGCTTCCTACAAAAGATGGAGAATAGCCTATTTGCAAATGCAAAAAGTGTGGAGAGAAATATATTGCTGTTGGAGTATATGGTATTGGAAATTTGAAGTGCCATTTGAATGTATGTTGAATAAGAACGAGTACAAAGAAGACATCTCTTCAATGGAACCCTCAATCTCTTCTAATACAGTCTCTTAATTTGGATGTCTTTTAGTTTTTGTTCTGGCACTTGGATGGCTGGACTTAAATTTTGCCATCATGTTTATTTTGATATGCCATATAATCATTTTGGTTTTTCAATCTTAAACTATGATTTCTTTTAGTTTTTGATATTGCACTTGGATGCCATGTAAAAATTTGTTTTTTTATTTTTATTTATATATATATATATATATATTTTTTTTTTTATTATGGAACTTTGACATATTATTGAATTTGATAGAATGGATTGGAACCTTTTGGACTAGTAATTTGATTTTGAAGGAAGAAAAGAATTATTGCTTTTATTATTATTACTAGATTTATAATTGTAAGTTGTAATGGAATGTTTATTACTTTGATTTATGCTAATAATATAATTTTAGATATATGAGTTTTTTTTTTTTTTTTGAGAAAGAGATATATGGGAATTGATAATAGGTTATTCGGGTTAGGCATGACCTATTAATCAAATAGGTTATTCAGGTTAGTTATGACCCATTAATTAAACAGGTTAATAAATAGGTCATTTGTGTTGACCATAACATGACCTGCTAATAAAATGTGTCGTGTCGGGTTATTCGTTTAATAAACAAGTCATGTTAAGATTGAGGAATCCTGACCCGTTTACTAAATGGGTCGAGTTCGTGTTGACCCATATAACATAATACTCAAAGCTCAACCTGACATGAACCCGACACGTGAACACGAATTGCCACCCCTAATCTTATTTACTTCTCCGTTGCAAGATATGTTTGATATGTTTACCCTGAGGCTTGTATAATTGGCTTAACTAATAATTAGACCATAAAATCAGGTTAAACATTGTTTGTTTAGAGGTTTAAAAACTAACATTGTGATTATAGACTATAGATTGATGTAATTATTTCTTATATAGTAAATATTCCTTGTGGGGTTGGTTATCCCAAGAATGGTTTTTTCTTTGAAGAGTTCTTCAAATGTTTTCCACTTCATTATCAAATTAATCTCTCCCTTACTTATTATAAGAAAAAATATATATCAACATTTCTTGAGATTTTTTTTATGGGAACATAATTTATAGAGAATTTTAAATCATTTTGTATGAGATTTGACATTGGTAGGATAATATAAATGAAAGAGGGGGGGGGGGGGGGTTGGTGGTGTGGGAGGGGAAACGATCGTTTATTTTCAAAGTAGATCCGAAAGAGCAATAACTTGCGGCATCTTTGCGAGGTATATAGACTAATATGGAGTACAGATTCAATTGGGAATAAAAGATAAACAATTTTCCTTTTGCAAAATACTAAACAAACTTTCGAGATTCAATGGGAACCAGACAGGGCAACTATTGAAGAAAATAATATACATCTTAAACAAATTAAGAACATAATTTTTTTTGTTTCTTGTTGGTCTCTCACAAAGTCAAATTTGTTAGAAAGTCGTAGGACAAGTTGAAGAATAATGAAGTCAGAATTCCAGATCACAACTGTCTAGGTATGCACTGCACCACTAGCTAGGTCAATGGTGATTCGTAGCTGCTTTCAGATTCTACAAGAATTTCAGAGAAATTCCATGATAACGATACGTAAATCCTAACTTATCATAATCTTTTTAACTTCTATTTTTGCTGAATCTTTTTTTTTTCTTCACTTGATAATTGAATGAAGTTATTAAAAGTTATGGAGCACTTTACAAAATGTCTCCTAGCCCATTCTTAGGCCTCTAAATTTCAAGCTGTTTATCTGATAATGAGAAGCTCTTTGGAAAATAAGAAAAAAAATTATTTACTCTAAAATGTTTCACTAATTGCACTTTGCTATATATATATATATATATATATATATTTTATATAAAATAATAAGTGCATTAAAAGATATTAGATTGCAATTGATGGATCATAAAGTAAAACGTTAAAACTTAAAACTGAGACAAAAAAGCTTTTATTCAACAAACAACAAATAGGATAAACCAAGCTATCTAGTTTAACAAATTTGGAATTTCACCATCTACACTAAAAAAACTATGCTTATGACAATAACAAAACTCTAGCCTAATAACTAATGGTTTGTTTGGACGGAGGGGGGAATGAGGGGGAGTAGAGTACAGTTAGCTAAAAATAAGCTAATTTTGTGCTAAATCTATTCTACTCTATTCTAATCCCCCTCCCTCTCTCTCAATCCAAACAGACCATAAAATTAATTCTTGCAATCTGTATAAACATCAGCTGCTTTTCACCTTCCCATTTTTAATTTATGTAAAAAATTAATCAAGAAAAAATCCTTCATTTTTTTTAAAAAACTTGGCATAATGCATTTAAGTTAAAGCAAAATCATTGCACCGACATTTCAGCCAAACAAAAATATTATTTGTAGAAATTGCCACCTAACACACCCATCTAGATCTAACGAAGTTAAAGTTATGCATTAATTGTGCATGAAGACTGCTTTCAAGTTTTACTTAAAAACTTATCATAAATTTTGCTAAATCACATTTGTGGAACCGACACAGGATAATGTATGAATTTTTTTGTTTTTGTTTTTGAAATTATTGATATGTTGCGTACCCCTCTGGATAGAAAGTTAAGCAATGTGCATGAAAGGTTTAACTCTTAGCTGAGGAATTGAAAGTCTATCTATATTCTATAGCAACTATTCCATCAAGAAAAAAAAAAAAAAAGTCTGTGTCTATACCAAGGTTGCATATTGACTTTAGTTCCTTTCATGAGTCTCTTTCATCCAATCCCCTTCTGTCTTCCTACAGGTTTGAAGGACGTGCTATAAATTAAATTGATAAGAAGAATTTAAAAATTGCGATTACCCAACCATAGCACGTTACTCTGTCCACTTTGACTTCATTCGTGGGAATGAGATTCAGGTACTTAGTGGGAACCATCTATTGGCAGCACATAATAAAAAACACATTGCTAAAAAACAAAACCATGTTGACATAAATAATTAATTAGAAAACACAAAATCATTGCAATATTTGGGAAAATATTGTTTTGAATCATTAACATAGCCTGTTAAAGGATTAAACAAAATTATCATTTTCAAACAATGATTAATGGAGTTCACTATATAAAGGGTTAGCACCCATGCAAGTCTCAATAGGAGTTATCCTTTCACAATTAGAGTTGAATTGCAAGAAATGGGTACCTCGAGACACTTGAGGCATTGGCCTCCATTGATTTACGTTATAGCATTTTGCCTAATTGCAACTAGGGTAATTGCTGATAAGCCCTACATCTATGCTTCGCCACCACCACCACCAAAAGAAGACTTATCACCATCGCCACCAAAGCATGAAGACTACCCACCAAAGCACGAAGACCACCCACCACATAATCACCATGACGAGTCACCACCTCCGCCATTGAAATCTCTGACCCCACCCCCAGCCTCCTACTACTACAAGTCTCCCCCACCACCTTCTCCGTCACCCCCTCCTCTGTACATTTACAAGTCCCCACCTCCTCCCTCAGCATCTCCCCTACCCCCACCATCACCCTCCCCTCCTCCTCCCTACGTCTACAAATCACCACCACCACCACCATCACCTTCACCCCCTCCTCCTTATATTTATAAATCCCCTCCTCCACCATCTCCATCACCTCCACCTCCTTATGTCTATAAATTGCCACCTCCACCATCTCCATCTCCACCACCTCCATATGTCTACAAGTCCCCTCCTCCTCCATCACCATCACCACCTCCTCCCTACATCTATAAATCTCCACCACCACCCTCACCTTCACCACCTCCTCCTTACATTTATAAATCACCACCCCCACCATCACCATCACCTCCTCCTCCATATGTTTATAAGTCACCACCACCACCATCTCCATCACCTCCTCCTCCTTATGTCTATAAGTCACCACCTCCTCCATCTCCTTCACCCCCACCTCCTTACATCTACAAATCACCACCACCACCATCACCTTCACCTCCTCCTCCTTATGTTTACAAATCCCCTCCTCCACCATCTCCGTCACCTCCACCTCCTTACGTCTACAAATCACCACCTCCACCATCACCTTCACCTCCTCCTCCTTACGTCTACAAATCTCCTCCCCCACCATCTCCATCACCTCCTCCTCCTTATGTCTATAAGTCACCACCTCCTCCATATCCTTCACCTCCACCTCCTTATGTCTACAAATCACCACCACCACCATCACTTTCACCTCCTCCTCCTTATATTTACAAATCCCCTCCTCCACCATCTCCATCTACACCTCCTCCGTATGTCTACAAGTCCCCTCCTCCTCCATCACCATCACCTCCTCCTCCTTACATCTATAAATCTCCACCACCACCCTCACCGTCACCACCTCCTCCATATGTTTATAAATCACCACCACCACATTCTCCATCACCTCCTCCTTCATATGTCTACAAATCACCACCACCCCCATCTCCATCCACACTTCCTCCCTATATCTATAAGTCACCACCTCCCCCATCTCCATCTCCTTCCCCACCTCCTCCCTATGTTTACAAGTCACCTCCTCCTCCATCTCCTTCACCTCCTCCTCCTTATGTCTATAAGTCACCACCTCCTCCATCCCCTTCACCCCCACCTCCTTATGTCTACAAATCACCACCCCCACCTTCACCTTCACCTCCCCCTCCCTACATTTATAAATCGCCACCTCCTCCATCTCCTTCACCACCACCTCCCTATGTCTACAAGTCACCACCTCCTCCATCTCCTTCACCACCACCTCCTTACATCTACAAGTCTCCACCTCCACCATCTCCTTCACCACCCACTCCATACTATTACAGTTCTCCTCCACCCCCATATCATCTCTAGTCACTTCCTCCATACCTCCATGAGTCAGCACATTCACCAACTTAGTCTCTACCACTGCCTCACTGGGTTATTACTATAAATGATTCTCACCTCCAAAAGGGTATTTATTTTAAATGCACCTATTAAATTATCAGTTTGAATTGTTCCAAGAATAATCACTTTCTTTTGGATTGTATGCATGGTAATTTCCTTTTTTTTAGAATTGTAGCTTTTATGAAGTGTCCTTGTGTACAATAAAGACATGAAATAGATATCCTATGTGATCTATATGTAAGAAGCACTGATTGTATTATGTTATGTAACCAATGTAAGTCAGGAATTCATGTTCTTAAATATGTTCTATGTATTGTGGCTATTTTAAGTGACTACAAGTTATTGTTACTATACTACAAAGGATATCTAAACATTCTTGTTCTTTTTTTTTTTTTTTGGGGTGCTGAATTAAACATCTTGCTCTTGCTGTTGCAATGGTGTTAATATATCTGAATTTCCCGAATGAAGATTCTATTGAACAACTTCTGTCGATCAAAATTCAATACAAAACACCCTGTTAATGTGCTTTATATCCAGCCATTCTAAGCGTGTGCATTTTTTGAGTTGAATCCACCACCTTATAAAATAGTATTTACCAGTGCGTTTAATTCTAAACCTTGCCCAACCAAAGGATGTGGCTTATTTTACAAGAATAGTGGCTAACTAGTTTGTTTGTTATCTCTTCAAGGATAGCATATTGTGAAATAGATATTGCAAACCATTATGGTATCACGCAGTGGCGGAGCCAGAAATTTAGGTCAGGGGGGGCAAGATTAAAAGACAAGATTGAAAGTAAAAAACTAATCTAAAAAAATTTAAACGTGAATATTAAGAGTATGCAATATACTTGTGAATATATAAACGTGACTCAATGACTTGAATGCTTTTTTAAAACTCAACTCGAATGTTTTTAAAAACTCATAAGAAACTCTAATAACTTGTTTGAATAGAGGGAGAGTAGAGGGGAGTGGAGTTGAGAGAGGAAGAGTAAGATAAATTACCTTATTTGGATTTTTTTTAAGAGAGGAGGTGGAGGGATTTGGAGGGGTTCTAACTACTTCTAACCCCTCATTTTTAATTCTCCCAAATTAGAGAGAGATGGAGGGAGAGTAAAGTATAGAAATGTTTGACCAAATAAATTATCAAATTTACCTTTAACATATTAACAAAATTACAAACTAAGAAAAACCTAATTATTCTCCTCTCCTTGCTTAATTTTAAAAACACCCAAAAACTTTTTCTTTTTTTTTCTTTTATTTATTTATTTATGGGAGGCGTGCTTTATACTGTTTTATATATACACTGTTTTTTTCAGAGTTCTATTTAGTATTAGGCTGCTGTGATTCCTATTCTGTATAGAAGTAATTTTTTTTTTTTAATGATTACTAGGTGGGACCCATAGTTTTATATTAGAGTTATAGTAGTCTCAGAGTTCTTAGTTAAGGCTGCTGAGTTTTGAACCAGGTAGCAGTAGGTTGTGACCAATAAATAGAAAAGTTTTTTGTCTTTTGTGTAGAGGGGCAAATAATACATTTCAATGCAATACACTGCCATTATTAGTAAAAAATCTTGGAAGTTCAGGGGGGGCACTTGCCCCCCCTCGCCCCCCCCTCCCTCCGCCCCTGGTATCACGTAAGGGAAAAGATCGATTCTCCATTTAAAATGAATCAATTTTATAAATTTTATTAAACATTACATATTTTAAATTGTATCTAGTGTTTTGTCACTTAAAATTTTTAAATTATATGACATTTTTGTACATTGTTAAATCTAAAAAAAAATGCTTAACTATAACATAGACTCTCTCCACTACAACAATAGACTGCACACAAGATTCTAATTCTTTGTATAGTGAAAACAATGCACCATACAGTTTACAGTTAATGATCCAAATGTTCTTACAAAAATTATCATTGTTTCAAATATAAATTTCAATGTAAAAGCAAACCATGTTCTAAAAAATTGGTTATTAATAGCTTATTTGAAAAATGTATACATGAAATAAATCAATTGCACCACAATAACGAAAACGAAGTTAAGGAGTCACAATTTTTTTTCCCCTAAAATAAAACAATTAAGAATGAACAATTTGCATAAAATCCAAATAATATACTGTGGGGCCCGTGGGCTTGGTAACCTCGGCCCACCTGACGTCTGGCCCATGGCCCATTCCGAGGACGAAGGTTCGTCCAAGGAGGATGCGTGGGTGCGTACACTTTAGAAACCCCGCCGAAAATAACTCTGTCCTCGGCAGACCAAGATTAGCTTCAGATCGGGAAGCAGGCCCAGGACAGGCTGTCACCTCCGCATTAAATGCGTTCACCTAACCCTCTATCGCACTAATGAAGACGTGACTCTCAGACAGGGCAACCTTGATTATTGTGAATCACTTGAGTACTGATAGTGTTGCTGTTGGGACGGACGTTCAGAGGGGAAGCGCTTGGATGATCAACAGATGGAGGGGAGAGATGGAAAGATAGGACTATATAAGAAGGACCAAGACAGCACAGAAGGGAGGGAGCTCCTCGGCACAAGGCCGAGGAGCAATTTTGAGAAGAAACTGAGGAGCATTGGCCTTCAAAGGCGATAAGTTCATGATTGGCTCCGTTGGCTTGCAAGGGCCAATTTCTTCAAACCCACTCTCTAAAAATGTATTGTTTGGGGCCTTACAAATTGAGTCCCTACATATACTTATAAGGTTTTTTTTAAGAATTGACAAAAACCGATTAGTGTATTGTTTTGATGATAAAGAGCAATATATATATATATATATATATTAATAGTCAAAATTGAGAGAAAATCTAATTGAATTCTTAATATATTGGAGTCTAATTTTGAGTCACATGTCTCATCTAATTTTTAAATTTGTGTGTCATGCGAATTATTAAGTGCAAAAATCAAAATGTCTAAATTCAATTAGATTCTAAATTGAATTTTAATTGGAGTTCAATTTTGCGCTATGTGTCTCATCTAATTTTTTAATTTTTATGGCAAGTGAATTATTAGGTAAAAAACTGAAGACCGAAGAGTTTAGATCTAATTAAATTCTAATTCGTGTATATATATATATATATATATATATATATATAATGAGAAACCATTACATATTGTAGAAATTCATGCCTTAAAAAATGTGTAAGTTGTAATTCTTAAATCAAGTGTTTAATTTGAACTCATATATACATGTAATTGTAATTGTTTTTAAATGTACCTGTGCATATGCACGGGGTTACACAATAGTTATCATAGAAACTACACTATAGGTTGAAATTCTATTACCTTTAAAAAAAGAATGAACAATTTGCATACACAATCAAATAATATCCTTATTAGGAGTGATATTGGGTCGAGTCGGGTCGGGTTTACTGTGACTCGAAACCCGACCTGATAGAAATCGGGTTTGGCTGCCTGAAACCTGACTCAACCCGAAAATCGGGTCGGGGTCTCAGGTCTTTTTATTTTTTTTTTTATTACGATAATGGTTACTATGGCCATCAAGATAGCAGTCAAATTGGCGATTCAAGAATATTCACAAATTCTATTAGTAATAGAATCATCTTTTGTAATTGGAGAGTAGCTATGACTGTACTTAGCTAGCAGCTTTCTAGTGGTTTTTGTTGTTGTAGCATTACTGCTCTTGGTTTCCCATGAGCCTTTATACTAAATGTTACTATATTCTTTTTTGCAATAATAATTTCTCATTAAAAAAAAAAAAGCCAATATCGAATCATTTGAAGTAAAACATTCAAAGTTCTAAACCAATGTAGCATCTTCACCCTCAAACTAAAAGAGCGAAAAATCATACTATTCAACTATCTGAATCTGCTATTAACAGTAGAAAATAAGAGCTAAAATCTCCTCAACAAGCCACATTTATGACTATTAAATGAATATACACAATAAAAACATAAAATTGTATGGCCCCTCTCCAACTGCCCATCAAGGAAATTGCAGTGTGACTTAACACATAACACTACATTCAGTGTTCTTGCAAAACGCATCCTCTGTATCAACTACTATGAATGGAAAACCTTGAAGTTCACCAAAATTCACGAAAACAAAGACTAAGTCTTACATTAACAATTAAACACTGACACACCTAAAAAAAACAATGTCGATTACAATGCCCTACTTATTTTTATCTAAGTTCCAACTTTTGACATAAACTCCAGACTATCCAAATTTGTAAATATGGGTAATTGATTTTTCAAGCAAACTATCTATTGGTAAAAAGTCGGTGCACATCAAGAATGTGATCGTGACCGAACAAAATCTTCTAGTTTTTCCCACACATCCAACGCTGCAGTTCTATCTTGGTGTCACTTATTCTTGCTAATATGCACATTTGCAATGTACATTCACATCAAATCCTAATAATAAATGGCTGTAGACACCGATATACTCATAACACATTTAACATAACAAAGATCAAAACAACCAACTAGATCAAGAAAAACAATACTCACCGAGATAATCTTTACATTCCACTGCTTCACAATCTTCGCCGACTCCAAATTGTCATCCTCAAACCACATAAAAAAAAAAAAAAAAACCCTAGAACTGCAAACACCAATCCAACATATCACTCAATGTCAATTCCACAAAGAATACACGATTTCATAACAAAAAAAAAATAAATAAATAAAACGAAAGAACCGTTCCTATTCTACCCCTCCTCAACCCAAGTACATAGCTTCAGGGGTGAGAGCTTTAAGTAGCAAAATTCAACAATGAATCTAATATCATATTAATTAATCCTAACATAAACAGAATCCAAGAAAAACTCACCAATGTATGTAGGCAGATCAGTCAAGATTAGTAACAATGCTTGATGGTGAAAATGATGCTGCTAAAGGTGAAGCTAACTTCGCTTCCAAAAAAGCTTCAAAACATTTTAGAACAACAATGTATATTAAATTCCATTTAATGCACTAACAAGATATATTAAATTTCAGTTAAAGCACAAGTTAATAAATTTTAAGAACATTACATTTTCCCTAATTTTCAAATAGCTCAACATCATCCATGGCTTGTCGAAGCGAAATTTGCACTGACGATTGAAGCCAATTTTGAGTACATATGAGAGATTGTACCATCTCAAGGGCAAATGAACTACGGAATGGGTCTAGAATATGTCCTCCCGTACTAAATGCTGACTCAGATGCCACAGTATAATACTAATAAGTATAGTATACTATACTTATTAGTATTATACTTCCACCAAGCCAGTATATTAAAGGTTTTGTCATTTTCCCCTTCACTATTCTTCATCAAGTATTTTGCAACCTCATCTACACACCCAACATGTTGTTTTCCTTGCCTAAAAGCCTTGTATTGAGAGGCAATAAATCTGTTTGGATCATCATCATCATCATCAACAACATCAACACCTTCCATCCTTGATATCTCACTTGCACTTTGTATAGACACATATGATGAATGAGTTGAATTATAATGCTCATACAAGCGTTCTAATACACCTTTCACAAGGTCAATGATAACCTTAGCAACATTCTCCCCATACGAATTTGAAAAACAATAATTCAAATAATTCAACTTCTTTCAAGGATCAAGCACTACCGCAACATACAAAAACACATTTCCCTTCTTCGATGAATCCTCCCCACTCCCCAATACTTGTCAAACTTCTCTTTCATTGTTTTTGCCATTGAGTATAAAAAATGGTCCTCACTCCTAGAAAATAGATCTATCTTCCTTTTAATCATATATATCTCATCAAAGAAAGCATTTGATGTCACATACAAGGAACCCAAAAACCTCTTTGTGGCATTATAAAAAAGTTTCAAAAACTTAACAAATTTTCTACAAATCTCTCAATCATCCTCATTTGGAGGTCTCCTATCATAGTCTCCTATCATAGTCCCTATCCCGAAAGTGTAGAATATAATCAAGATCTTCATATTCCATCCGTTTGAATGCATGTTCAAACTTTTCAACATTTTCCAACATTTTATAGGTGGAGTTCCATCTAGTGGCCACATCCAAACATAGAATAGCATTTGACTCTATTTTCACTTTCTCCACACACCTCTTGAAGGTTTGTAACCTATTTGGAGAAGCTTTCACTTATCTAACTGCATGACGCACACTATCAATTGACTTATTATGATGTTTTAAGTCATCAGTCACAATAAAATTCAAGATGTGAGCACAACACCTCACGTGAACAAATTCATCCCCCAAAACAGTACCTTTTCACATATTAGTAGTTTCTTTCAAGTAACTAATGGCTACGTTATTTGAGGAAGCATTGTCCACTATCAAGGTGAAAATCCCCTCAATATTCCACTATTCTAAACAAGATTCAACCATTTTGCCAATGGTTTTCCCCTTATGGTTATCAACAATACAAAAATTCAAAATTCTTTTATGTAGCTTCCAATCATCATCTATAAAATGACAAGTAAGACACATGTAATTAAAATTTTGTATTGAAGTTCATGTGTCAGTGGTAAGGCAAAGCCTACGACCTCTCAAGGCATTTTTCAACTTATCCTTCTCTTCACTAAGCATTAATGAATGGAAATTTGAGCTGGTTATTGCATTCGATTGGCGCCCAAATTAATTATTGCTAACTTATATGAGAGCTTAATAGGAATTGGGAAGTGTAAATGTAAGGAATAAGCTTCTTATGGTGCTTGTTTTCCCCCATTTTCTAGGTGACCAATCAGGTCAAAATGGGGTTTGTGTTGTTTCAACTACTATTTAAAGGTTCAACTTGAGAAGTTTTAGTAGGACTTAGATATTGAATCCTTACTTTTTGTTGGCTAAGTTTGGAGCATTATGTCATATCTCTATGTTTTTCTTTTGTGAATGCATTGTTTAATGATTGATTTGTTTTGATTGGTAATAGGTCATGGATTCAATGAAGCCTACCTGATGTTGCCACTGCAAGACCAGCTATGAGGCCTCCTCGTCCACCACAGGTGATATCTTCTTCTAATTCTAATAAGAGAAAATCACCATCAACGGCTTGGGACCACTTTGAGAAGTTTATAGATGAGGAAGGTAGAACTAAGGCAAGATGTATATATTGTAGAAAGGAATACATGGCTGATAGCAAAATTTATGGGACATCTAATTTAAAAAACCATACACCCATTTGTCCTGAATATCTTTTTAATGAACTGCATGATGGACAAGACCTATTGTCCAAGGACGATGAGGAGGGAAATCTAGTGCCTAGGACTTTTACAAATGTTGTGGGTAGAAAAGTTATTGCTGAGATGATCATATTGGATGAGCTTCCATTTAGGTTTGTAGAGAATCAAGGATTTAAAAGGTTTTGTAATGTCTGCCAACCTAATTTTAATATCCCATCTCGCTTCACAGTAGCTAAAACTGTGAGTCGGATTTATTTATCATACATTGGTGACCACCCCATGTGTTATATTATTGTATTCTCATTGAAATGTCTCCATTTAGACATGACACAAATTGAAGTAGTACTTAAATGCAGTCAGGTTTTGAGGAAAACTGAGTTGCTGATATGAGGTTGTGGTAATGAAGAAAATATATGGGCCAGTGAGTTGAAAGCCTATGATTAAACAAAGTTTCAATAATCTGGGTTTATGCCTCAAGCTAGGCAGTAAGAACTATAATCTTACAGTTTGGGATCCATTTAATCCTAGGGAAAAGTAATTGCACACCTCTATGTCTTCTTTGTTACTATTTCAACTCTAAAGCTTTAATTTGGTTCTAGTTTAGCTCAATTAAAGTCTCTTATTAAAATTGAAGTAAAGGAAATTCTCATATTTGATCTGACAATGTACTAGGAAAAGTACAAATAATGTTAACTATTCTGTTATGTGCTATGAAGGCTTTCTTGATTTGAAACTAGAATAGAGATACAAGACAACATACAAAACATAAAAGTGAAAAAAGAAGTTTTTGTCATTTGACTTCATCATTTTTTTTTTGGAGAAAGATTTGACTTCATCATTGAATATGTCAAGTTCTAACTTCCAACTACATGGTCCATTGTAAAATAAAAGAAATTCAGAGACAGATAGAAGTAGAGACACTAGTAACAAGCTGTGCCATAGGTGATTATTTAAAGAATAGTCCAAACTTGAATAATAACAGATATTGACGGCAACACCAACCATAGGAGTTAAAATTCAGCATAAAACACTACCTCTATCATATAGAAATTATAGAAACACATTAACAGGAAATTATAGAAACATATAGCAACCTATCAATTGAGAAGGAAAAAGTGTTAGGACATATGTGGTTCACTTGTTAAGGAGAAGGGGGAGGTGGTGACTTGTAGACATAGGGAGGAGGAGGTGAGGGTGATGGTGGTGGTGGTGACTTGTAAACCTATGGAGGAGGGGGAGATGGAGATGGTGGTGGTGGTGATTTATAAATGTAAGGTGGAGGAGGTGATGGTGAAGGCGGTGGTGGTGATTTATAGTAGTAAGGAGGTGGTGGAGGTGATGCATAAACATAAGGCGGTGGAGGTGGAGAAGCATAAATGTAAGGCTTGTGATCGTCGGCAGCTACATTGGCAGCTAATAAGATAAGTGCCAATGCATAGACTAGGTGAGGCCAAAGATTGGCCATTTTTTGAGCAACACTAGAGAAGTCTCAACGCTTTGGAGACTTCTATGGCTTAGAAAAGATTTAAGACTAGTTTGTGAGTGAAAACTGAGGCAAGGCTCACACTTTATATAGCCATCCCTTCAATGAGTAATTCATTTGTTTAATATTATAGGATGCTTCCGGCCTAACTAATTATGAATTAACCCATTAATAAAATTTTGAAAGTTCTGTATCTTTTTTGTATTTGAAAATAGAGGCCAATGGATCCTAGTAGCTTCTAAATCTATCTGTACTTGTGCTCTGAAATAGTCCAGATTAGGGGTGAGCAAAAAGTCACCGACATCGATCCAACCGACTGGCACCGATCGTCTTGCACTGCCACTGCAACCGACCGACGAAGCCAATGCAGCGATCGGAGTGCAAAGGGATTCCCGATGCCGGTGTGGTGCGGTTACCGGAGCTGGAAATTCGAAACTGATATATGCTGAACCGAACTGATACCTATATGTATATCGTTCGTTCTCCACTTCTCGTCTCCTTCAATTTTGACTTTTGAGTTCTGAGTTCTCTGTTCTACTAGATACGGCGTCGTTCATTGTACAGGTTCTCATATTATTTTATTTTTAATAAAACGTCATCGTCATATCTGGGTGTTATTAAAAAAAAAAAAAAAAAACAAAGACAAAACGGTGCGTTTTATGCTAGGTTTTCAGATTCTGCTTTAGTATAAATTCATTCTTTTGTGAGCTTTGGGAATCTCATTTTAACCCTTTAACTCTCTCTCTCGTTCTCACCTCTCGCCTGAGTCTTGAGTCCTGACTGTGCCTTGCCTCTGAGCTTCTGGAATCTGGAATAGTAATAGGTTTATTGTATTTATAGTAACTGATCATTGATTAATAGTATTATTTTCTCAGCTAAAATTAAAATCTTCTCTTCTCTTAGGGTTTGGGTTTGGGTTTGTGGGCTCTCTCTGTGTGTGTTTTTTGGGACAAAATGGGAGGGTCAGTGAAGGTCCTTCACTGAAGGACGTGCAATCAAAGGCAGAGCTTGATAAAGTGGTGGGGAGTGGCGCAGCAGTTAGTGTACACTTTTGAGTGTCATGGTGCGAAGCTTCAAAGCCCATGGACGATGTCTTTTCCCACCTCTCTACTGATTTTCCACATGCCCACTTTCTCAGGTTCGTTTCTTTCGCTTTCAACCAACCATAAAATTTTCTTCTATTATTGGTCTCAATATTTTAGATAGTTTTGGTTTGGTCATTCATGTTCAAACTGAATGAATACACCAGAAAACGAGTGATTTGATTTTAAGTTAAGGAAATGAAAACAGACTCACACACACTAAACTTACTTAAAATAACATTGGTTATTAACACGAGTGATTTGAACAGTTTTTTTTTTATAAAGTTTTGTTGAACAGATTTTATTTTTTATAGGTTGAACAGATTTTTTTTATTAAAAAAAAAAAAAAATAGAATTTTTAATGTTTCAAACCGACCAAATTGATTAAACCGAGCCGATTAAACCGCACCGCTATATGTCAAAAAACCAACCCTAATCGGTATGCATCAGTTTTAATTATGAGAAAACCGATCCCTATCGGTTCGGTAACAAATTTTAAAAAAAAAACCGAGCCGACCAAACCGCGCACACCCCTCGTCCAGATGAACAATAAGGAAAAAGAAAATATACGACTATATTATTATTTGATCTGGTTTTAGAAGAAACTTTCTACCGTTGTTAAAGTCTTTGATTGGTATTTTAATGAAAATTATAATGAAGATTGGGACCATTTAGACTAATAAAATATTGACATCAATCTTGGACTTTTGAACATTCTCTTATTTGTGTTGCAGAAAGAGTCATATATGATTGTTTCAGACCAAGCGCAAGCAAAAACTCAGTGGCAAACTATCCTAGCAATATTAATTGCCTGGTCCATGTTATTATAATTAGCACCAATATCACGCGTAGACCATATGTAAATGATGTCTACTATACGTTATTGATCAATTTCTGGACAGCTTCTTCTTCTTAATTAATTCATTTTTTTATAATAAAATTTTTATTTAAAAAAAAAAAAACTAATTAATAGTTTGTATCATTGTAAATGTATGTTGGCCAATTCTTACGGATGCTCATCTGAGCCCATTACTAACATCATTTTTTTCGCTTACCAATAACAACTTACCATATCAACAGTTTTGTAAAAAAATATTGTAAAATAATTTTTATTTCTAGCATTTTCCTTAAGTTTTTGGTCAAAGACAATTAAGCTATGAAATTAATGGAATGAAAATTGATATATATTTGTTGGGAAATTTAGACCCTGGTTAAAAAAATTAACAAGTTTTAAAGTCAAGTTGTTAATTATATCTATTATAAATAATTCTTGATTAAATAAGCAAATATTAATATCATGCATAGTGGAAATAGTAAATAAGAAAAGATATGATGACTCAATAAAACCAAGAAAACAAACTAGTATCACAGTACAAAAGATTTGTCCATAAACTCTACAATCTCAGTGGATGAATTTACAGCAGAAACTTTCTACCGCTTCAGAACCTCTAAACTCTCTAATATATGAACGTTCCACCCACAATCACAATTGAAACCTCCAATTGACTTCAAGAACCTCTTGAAGGTTTTCTTCACAGCAGCAAGTCTATGATGGTTGCTATGACCTCAGCTTCTTCACCAATATATTTTTAGATTTTCTTTGAAACTTTTAGGTATAGTGAAATAGAAAAAACTTGGTTACAAAACCCTAGTCACATAAACAGAGTGCTTCTCTCTTTCTAAAAAAGTCTCTTAATAGATGACTTATAATGTCCTTTAAATATCGGTTCAAACAGCAATTCAAGTTTCAAACAAATAAGTTATGGACTTTTTCACTTTGTTGATTTTTGCTGATCTGCAAAGCTCGATGTATTGAGGTTGTATCGAGCTTGTATCGAGGAGGCAGTAGATTTTGAGGAGGTATCGAGCTTCTATCAAGATACATGCTGAAAATGTGTTGGAAAAACACTTTTCTTGAGCAAACTTTGCGTCTTCATTACAACTTTAAGACATATCAAAACTCAATAAAAGACACATGGTTTAACAATATCAAAACACATAACCCTAACAATATTAAAAACTATTATTACTTAGATTTGATGTATAATAAAAAATATTATTACTTAGAATTGAATTCTAAGTTTGAAACGAAAATGCTATCAATGATAGTAAAGCTAATTTCATATATTCACTTAAATGAATGTTTAATCAAAATTCAAAATAAATTATAATACATTTTATAAAAATATTTCAACATTACGTAAATTACACACTGAAATCTTTGAAATTAAAATAATTAGATTCGTTATACTTGATCTTCAAGAAAATACACAACACCCTCAAATTATCAAAATAAATAAATAAATAAATAACACTATCATCCCTTTGGCCCCTCATGACATGCGACGTCAAAATTCGTCAATATGCTATGAGGATCGTAGAAGGTCATTTAGGTTGTGGATTTGCCGACCATAGTTAGGTATATATGGTTGAACATTGAAGGGCTATGAAGTATGTATGAACGATAACTTTGTGGTTTTGTTTTTATATATGGATTTATATATGAGCGGTGATAGTGTGGAATAGTGAGTGTATTTGGATTTTGAATAGGTCTCGAATGGGTTGGATTCAGCTTTATGTGGTTGTTAGCACAAGGAATATGCATGACCATAAATATGACAGAGAACCCTTTGGCTATGGAGGTAGCATTGCTTTGTCATTTGTGTAGATGTGTGATAACTAGAGTGCATATATGTTTACTAGGGCCTTTGGCTATGAGAACATTAAGAAGATGTGAGATTTTTTTTTTTTTTTTTTTTTGACCATTTGGTTACAATTTACTTTATAAATTTTAAACTCAAGAGACCTAACCAGAGTTAAGGTATTAAAATGTGTTTTTACCTCTTTTTTTTAATGAGAAATGTTAACGAGTGCCCTTAGGGCACTGGTTAATAATTTATTTAAAGAAAGTTTTTATAGGAAATAAAAAAAAAAGTAATTAATATTTTGACAGCTTTTTTTCATTTCCTATAAAAGTGGTATAAAAACTTTTCTAAAATTGATTATTGATGAGTGCCCTTAGTGCACTCGTTAGTATGACCCTTTTTTAATTTGGAATATCACTAAGAAAAGATATGTTTCGTTTCTTGTGTTGACTTCAATCATCAAAAGAAGGGCAAAGGGGGAGTATTAATTATTTTGATAATTTGGGGCACAATGAAAATCAAGTAGAATTCGTTTAGTTTTGTAATAGACCTTGGAAGTCTAAATGTAATTTAGATTTAAACATTTTATAGATCAAATAACTATTAATTTCTAATCATTTTTTAATTTTCCATGGGACATAAGAAAACAATATACCTAATATTTTAAAAAATCATATCCAATAGAAAATAATTAAATATTGTATTAATATTAGCATTGACAAAAGTTACATTAATTAAACATATCTTGAGCCCAACCTAAATATTTTCTATCATACAAAAAAAGTATTCACACTTAAAGATACATGTACAATTATCACTACAAACTCTTAGTGTGATGGTTACTCCATAAGCATAAGTGATTGTGGGGTGTGAGAGGTAAGAGCTAGGGTTCAAATTTTCAGGAGAGAGTTTCACTCCCATATACATTTAGATTATGCTAGATTAGAATTTCTATTTTGTTAAAAAAAAAAAAAGAAGTACATATAACAATTGTAATTAATCATATTAAATACATAGTTTCTCTCTCTCTCTCTCTCTCTCTCTCTCTCTCACAGTTGTGTACAACAAAAGTTTTGACATAGACCATTAATTTTAGAAGCAGTGGATTTTAAGATATCATTCAAATACTAACAAGAGCTCAACGGTGATTAAACTATTGCTAATCATTTTTAATAATATGCATGAAATTTTGGAAAACGAGTGAGAACGAGATTGTTTTTGTCATTTATTGCCGGTGGATAACTTAAGATTAATGTTAATATATATAGTTCTCAACTTCTCATGATATATTATTGGAGGCCAGTGTTCACATCACAATCAGTTAGATATTATGTACCCTTCATTAATCAGTACATGACGAAAGGCTAGTTAAGGAAAAAAAAAAAAAACATTTTGATTATTGATGGACTTGATAAAGACAGCTACGTATGGGGTCTAGCTAACTGGTGAAGGTTTTAGACTTGTTGGTCTTGGTCACATTATGAAAAACAAGCTGGTAGGTCAAGTTTAATTTAAATTTTATGGTACTTGTCCCACAACTTATTTAAGCAATTTAAGAGCTACTTGCTTCCTTTATCCAATTCTGAATGTACGTGGTCCATTATTTTAAAAAAACAAGAGCATATATGGGCAGAAGGATTTTTCCATTTACTTGTGCTAAACTAATATCCAATAATTCAACTAATTTTCTGAAAAAATTCAACAAAACTTTGTAAACGAATTCAAAATTGTTTTGAGAACACGGAATCACACGAGAAAATCATAAAAATATGCATTATTAACAAATAGACATATGTGAATAATGTGATAGCTTGACTTGAATGGATTTGGGTTGGATAGGAATGCATGAGTGTGTTTTAAGGGCATGTGATCGATAATGGAGCCAGGATTTAAGTTGAGAGGGGGCAAAATTTATATATGATGCACGCATTTACACACATTATGTGAATATATATATTATATTATACTAAGTGATATTTAATGTAATTATACAAAGACAAAACTCTACAAAAAAAAAAAAAAAAAGGTTATTCATAATATTGTATATATCTATTGAGATATTTCTCACATGAGTGATCTATTTTTTAATTTTTTTAGAGCCAAAACTCAAGTTGTGAATGAAACTATTAGTTGTTAGATAAATACTGAGTGTAATATATGTAAATTTCTATTATTTTGGTTTATGTGGATCCATAAAAGGTTCAAATTATAATATGGTAGGGACAAACTAAAAAATTCAGTGTAAGGCATGCCAGTGGAGGACTTAAGGTTCCTCAATGATTTGTTTAGACGTTGTGTTCTATTTCAAGACCAAATAAACAGAGTGGCATTTAATAAACCCAAAAACAAAAAGTAGACAAGAATATTTCATAAGTATTAGCTATAATAACTAAAGGTATTTTTTGAGTGGGCCAAGGGGGCAACTGGCCACCCCTTCCCCCGCGCCCCCCCGCCCCTGGCTCCGCTTTTGCATGTGATAAGTCTCAAATTAGGTGTTTAGCAAGTAGAAATGAACTATATAAATAATTATAAGAAGTCTTAACTTGTATCTTGACTACTCTATATTTTTTAAGTATAGCGCATGCAATTTAAGGCCTACATTCACGTACAATACTAACAAAAATCTATTATTACTTATTAGTATTACAACTAGTGCTCTCATACTAGTTACCTAATATATGGATATTAGGTAACTAGTACCAACAAAAATCGACCATACTTAACAAAGTCAAAATCAGATTTATACTTCTAAAATTTTTGAGTAATAGAATAGGTGGCGGATCTAATAAAATTTTACCCGACCAACCCAATCAGGCCATTTAGGACACCTAGTAGGGGCGGCGACACTTGTTGTCTAGGGGTTCAACCCCTTGACTTCAAAAATATATATTTTTTATTAGTTTATTTTATCCTCAAATATTTTTTACACTTTGATAACAAATCTATTCAGTCCAAAATCAAACAATAATTAAACACTAAGTGTATGTCAGTGATTCAAGAAAAAAAATTAATTATAAAGTTAGTGATTGTTCAAGCATAAAATTGGTGAAGTAGACACTTAATGTAATATTTATATATGGGTAAGTGTGGCTATGTAGGTCAATAAATAATATATAATGCTAGTAGGTTGAATTTTGTCATTTAGTTTAATATATTTTTATAAAAATAATGGCAATTGCATAAAAAAATGTTATACAAACTTAATAAAATAAGTTTCTAAAAAAAAAAAAAAAACTTAATAAAATAAAATAGTCACGCTTACCCACATTGACAATAAATAATGACAACTGGTAATGACTATAATGTAACAATTTCAAAATAAAATAACTCGTAGAAAGAAATTATACAAAACTTCATGGAATTGAGTTTTTTTTTTTTTTTTGGGTCGATAATTTGATAAATTCAAGTACACTTTTTATTAAATTTTGTTTAATTTAAGTTTCTTAATAACCTCTTAAAAAAAACTTCTAGAGTCATCATTGACACGTAGCATTTTTTTTTTTTTTAAGACGAAGTAGCTTTCTATTGTTTTTTTTTTTTTTTTTTTAATTTCAAGTTATAGAATCATCAATCTCTCTCTCTGTCATTGGTTTGAGCAACTGATCAACACAAATCTTTGATGTTGTTTAGAAGAACTCTGAAATGTCTCTTATGATCGACCTCGAGTCCAACATAGTCGTTATCAGCACAAATTAATCACAGCATATGGGTTCGAAGTAGATTTGTTGCTTAACACACCAAGCATGTGAGGAGGAAGACTGCCGAAACACATTTTTTCATTGATACTCTTAGCTTGAGGACTTGTAATACAAATTTTGTGTGTTACTTGAATAAAGAGCAGAATTAAGACAAATACAGATCAAATTAAAGATATTAAGCATAACAAACATTTTTTTCTTTGTTCTTCAAGATATTTGTATTTTTTTTTTTTTTGATTGAGTAATTATAATCTCTTTTTTTTCTTTGAATTAACCCAATAAAAAATCCTTCAATTCTCAAACAAAAAGAGAATAGAAAAATATAATTATTTCATACAATATCTTAATTGAATTGTGTGTAATGATCAATAAATGTCATTTAATTCTCTATCTAAATGTCTCAAAATCCTCATTTTAAAGAATTTACATGATATTGCCACCACACACCCTTGGTGCGATGGTTACTCCACAAGTATAAGTGCTTGTGGGGTGTGGAGGGCAAAGGCCGGGGTTCAAGTCTCCAGGAAGGAGCTTCACACACATATACACTTAGATTAGGCTAAAGTAGAATTTATATCTTGTATCAAAAAAAGAATTTACATGATACATTGAGACAATCATTTCAAAGATTGAATGATTCCTAAAAGCGGATTCATTGCCTTTTTTCCTATTTGTATTTGCAGTCATTTTATTTATTTATTTGGTAATAGTAATAAAAATAATAAAATAATAAAATAACAAATAGAATAGAAATAAATTAATTTTAATAGCTTGAATCATGTATCAACGGCCAATATTCGTGAACGTTAGATTTATGTATTTTGGGTGTGGATTTTTCTGAGATTTTTTCTTCACTTTGTTCAAGCTCATGACCCCGCCTAAGGTTCAGCCGTCCACCCGAATGTGGGTTGTGGACAGTTGTCCGATTGGTTAGCTGTCATGCTATCAATAAAATTCTTTAAGTATAAGGTTTCTGAAATCGAATCAATCTATTTTGAAATCAATGGACAGATTGGATTTGCTCACGTTATTAGTGAGTTAAACAGATGCTAAATGGTAATGAATAATGTCACATACACAATAAATCCTACCTATGTGGAAAAATATTACCGGTTATAATTTAAGCTTAATATTGAAAAATTTAAAAAAAAAAAATCTTCAAAAGTAACAACTTTTCACTTAGAATTTGTCATAACATTTTTGTAAAAATATTGTGAACGTTGCATTTCTCAAATTGTAATAGCTAAAATTTATTAAATGTTGACAATGGGTCAAAATCCAATCTACTTAATTCAAAATGAATGGATAGGATTTTATAAACTCTACGGTGTAGTTACACTAAAAACTTTAGAGAATCTTAGTACATAATTTTTTTATAGTAAAATTTATAAATTGCTGATGTGGTGAGTAGTTATTGGTAAGTGAAAAAGTGATGTTAGTAGTAAACCCAGATGAGAATCAATAAAAAAATTGTCACAAAAATAGTTTGTCAAAATGTTGTAAAATATTTTGTGATTGTTATATTACTTATAACATTTTTTAAGTCAACAATAATCATCCCCCAACGCCCCCCACCCCCGTTCCCTGGGATTATGCTTATGTTTCCCAAATTCGTACATCTTATTGATCTTGATTACAATTATGGCAATTGTCCATTACCTAAAAATAGTATAAATATGAGAGAGAGAGAGAGAGAGAGAGAGAGAGAGAGAGTCAACCACAAATGGAATGGAAGAACGTGATCCAATTATAGAAAAAGAATTACAAGAGACATTATTATTCATACGTGCATGGAACTCATGTCCAATTAAAGAAATCACAAACTTATATATTATTAGCTCATTACAATAAAATTATATATATTTTTGCATAAGAACGTGCCAAAGCGTCAATGTCCATCGAATTCAGCCTTTGTTTTGTTCCCATCGAATTCAGCCTTGATTGACCCCAAACCAAAGTACATAATAATAAACCAAATCCGACGACAGTATCTGATTACTTCAACAGCAATTATTGTTTTTTAACAAATTATAATCTGTAAAACAAAACATTATTATAAGTTAATGATGAGAGAAAGTAAAAGTAAAAAAAAAAAAAAAAAAAAAAAAAAAGGCTTCCATGTAAATACACTTACGTAAACCTCTAGCTAGTATACTTGAACTAGTAACCAGTGGGAGGTGGTGGAGATTTGTAGTAGTAGGGATGTGGTGGTGGTGGGGATGGTGGTGGAGGCGACTTGTAAACGTAAGGAGGAGGAGGTGATGGGGAAGGTGGTGGAGGTGACTTATAAATGTAAGGAGGAGGAGGTGAAGGAGATGGAGGAGGGGGTGACTTGTAAACGTATGGAGGAGGTTGTGATGGAGATGGGGGTGGGGGAGATTTGTAGACATAAGGAGGGGGAGGTGAGGGTGATGGTGGGGGTGGTGACTTGTAGACATAAGGAGGTGGGGGAGAAGGAGATGGAGGAGGTGGGGACTTGTAGACATAAGGAGGAGGTGGTGAGGGTGATGGGGGAGGTGGTGACTTGTAGACATAAGGAGGAGGAGGTGAGGGTGATGGTGGTGGTGGTGACTTGTAGACATAAGTAGGAGGAGGAGATGGAGATGGTGGTGGTGGTGATTTATAAACGTAAGGAGGAGGTGGGGATGGTGATGGGGGAGGTGGGGACTTGTAAACGTATGGAGGGGGAGGTGATGGAGATGGGGGTGGTGGGGACTTGTAGACGTAAGGAGGAGGTGGAGATGGAGATGGAGGGGGTGGGGACTTATAAACGTAAGGTGGAGGAGGTGATGGTGAAGGTGGTGGTGGTGATTTATAGTAGTAAGGAGGTGGTGATTCGTGATGTGGAGGTGGTGGTGGTGATTTATAGTAGTAAGGAGGTGGTGATTCGTGGTGTGGAGGTGGTGGTGGTGATTTGTAAATGTAAGGAGTTGGTGGAGGAGATGTGTAAACGTAAGGTGGTGGAGGTGGAGAAGCATAAATGTAAGGCTTGTGATCATCGGCAGCTACATTGGTAGCTAATAAGATTAGTGCCAATGCATAGACAAGGTAAGGCCAAAGATTGGCCATTTTTTGAGCAACACAGGAGAAGTCCCAAAGCTTTGGTGACTTCTATGGCTTAGAATAGATTTAGACTAGTTTGTGAGTGAACACCAAGGCAAGGCTGATACTTTATATAGCCATCCCTTCAATGAGTAAATCATTTTTTTAATAATATATGATGCTTCCAGCCTAACTAATTATGAATTAGTCCATAATATAATATAATTTGAAAGTTCTGTACCTTTTTTTTGTAATTAAAAATAGAGGCCAATGGGATCCCAGTAAATTCTAAATACATCATATATCTAGTTTTGGAAGAAACTTTCTACTTTTGTTAAAGTCTTTGGTTGGTATTTTAATGAAAATTACAATGAAGATTGGAACCATTTAAACTAATTAAATAGTAGCATCAATCTTGGACTTTTGAACATTCTCTTATTTGCATGTGTTGCAGAAAGAGTCATATATGATTGTTTCAGACCAAGCAAAAAATTCATTTGCAAACTATATATCCTAGCAATATTAATTGCCTGGTCCATGTTATTATAAGTAACACGCGAAGCCCATATATAAATGATGTCTGCTATACATCATTGATCAATTTCTTGACAGCTTTTTTTAATTAATTCATTTTTTTTTTAATGTGGTAAAGTAGGTTTCAAACCACGTGTATATTATTCCACAAGAAGAGATTTTAAGTTTCTGAAACTAATTAATGGTTTGTATCGTTGTAAATGTGTGTTGGCCAATTTCTTTTTTCTTTTTTTCTTTTTTGAATGGATTTATAATTGGCCAATTTCTTGACTACTTTAGTTTTTGAAATAATTAATGGCTTCTATCATTGTCATGACCTAATTATCTGCTTCTTCTACTTTTTTTTTTTTTTTTCCTTTTATGGAAAATCTTATTTATCTGACCCCACTGCAAGGTTGTCAAGTTGATGGCCTAACAGCTCCTACTCATAATGCACTGGGGTCTACTTACAAATCACACTTCCGACAAAGGTTAACATTGACAATGTGGTTTTTATAATTAATTAATATAAGGCCTAGCTCATATTAAAACAAATTTATGGGGACTAGCACCGCGTAGGTAGGTGTGAAAACCTTGAAATCCATGTCAATTTAGTTATACATTATTCTGCATATTACGTGTTTTGAGTTTATTGCCAATTGCATCTCATTTTCATGTGGAAAATTCCAAGTCATGGTGAAGTTCAGTCTATAGTTTTGATTTGCCGCCTAAGCTGACTCCAGCACATAGGACATTTTGTTGGCTTGCTCAGAATAGATTGCATTATCTATATCTCAAATGAAATGGTCAATTGTGTGATATACAAGGCATTTTCCAGACATTTGGTTAAGCCAAATTGGGAAAATTTATTAGCCATTTTTTACCTCTTAGATATAAGATCAAAGTTGTGTAATCCATACATAAGTGTGTTGGAAAGAAAATACTTAAGTACTCTCGGAGTGTTAGCGAAATAGTGCTCATTTCTTTCACATTCATGATGAATCCTACTATGAATTTAATAATTAGACCTCACTATGAATGTAAAAGGAAAGAGCATTATTCACCGTGCGCCGAAGATACCTAAAAATTACTCGTGTTGGTAGAGGTGTTAATTCTACAGAGATTATGGATTGGAGGGTGTTTTGAAATTAAATGCTTGAAAGAGTTATACATTCTCATCTATTCTGCTATTCATGCAACTTTGGGAAAGGATTCCTAAATCCTAATGCACACACACTTCAATAATTTCTAATGGTCTTTGAGCACAAAAAATAAAAAATAAAAAATAAAAAGATTTCTGATGGACTGAATATGACTTATTTTATAAATGAGAGTCAAAACTCAAAAAAGGCATGGATGAAGATATATTGTAACTTTTATTTTCAAAGTTTTCATCCTTTACATTTCTTTTTCATTCTTTATCCACATACATTGTATATGTTTTATTAATATATTCTCCAAATAATTGTTAGGTAATTGCTTTATTTTGTCCATATTTCCAACCATGGAACTTTGATTTTTTGCCTTTTTGATTTCTTATGTTACACGCCTGTGGGATTTGAAACCATTAACTCACTTTTTTTTTCTTCTATGAAGAGGAAATTTACTTAATTATATAAAGGCAAAAAGTCAGTAAAAATCATTGGATAGCTAACACCCTAGGAATTAGCATTTGAGTTAAAAACTTATTGTTAAAGTTTGATTTTAAGTAATTGTACATGGATCATTGAAAGTTTGAAACCATGAAGATTAGCTAGTCAATCGGTAATTATTTACTTAATTATATAAAGGCAAAAAGCCACATTTATGACTATTAAATGAATATACACAACAAAAACATAAAATTGTATGGCCCCTCTCCAATTACCCATCAAGGAAATTGCAGTGTGACTTAACACATAACACTACATTCAGTGTTCTTGCAAAACGCATCCTCTGTATCAACTACTATGAATGGAAAACTTTGAAGTTCACCAAAATTCACGAAAACAAAGACTAAGTCTTACATTAACAATTAAACACAGACACACCTAAAAAAACAATGTCAATTACAATGCCCTACTTATTTTTATCTAAGTTCCAACTTTTGACATAAACTCCAGACTATCCAAATTTGTAAATATGGGTAATTGATTTTTCAAGCAAACTATCTATTGGTAAAAAGTCGGTGCACATCAAGAATGTGATCGTGACCGAACAAAATCTTCTAGTTTTTCCCACACATCCAATGCTACAGTTCTATCTTGGTGTCACTTATTCTTGCTAATCTGCACATTTGCAATGTACATTCACATCATATCCTAATAATAAATGGCCGCAGACACTGATATACTCATATCACATTTAACATAACAAAGATCAAAACAACCAACCAGATCAAGAAAAACAATACTCACTGAGATAATCTTTACATTCCATTGCTTCACAATCTTCGCCGACTCCAAATTGTCATCCTCAAACCGCATAAAAAAAAAAAAACCCTAGAACTGCAAACACCAATCCAACATATGACTCAATGTCAATTCCACAAAGAATACACGATTTCATAACAAAAAAAAAAAAAAAAAAAAAAACAAAAGAACCGTTCCTATTCTACCCCTCCTCAACCCAAGTACATAGCTTCAGGGGTGAGAGCTTTAAGTAGCAAAATTCAACAGTGAATCTAATATCATATTAATTAATCCTAACACAAACAGAATCCAAGAAAAACTCACCGATGTATGTAGGCAGATCAGTCAAGATTAGTAACAATGCTTGATGGTGAAAATGATGCTGCTGAAGGTGAAGCTAACTTTGCTTCCAAAAAAGCTTCAAAACATTTTAGAACAACAATATATATTAAATTCCATTTAATGCACTAACAAGATATATTAAATTTCAGTTAAAGCACAAGTTAATAAATTTTAAGAACATTACATTTTCCCTAATCTTCAAATAGCTCAACATCATCCATGGCTTGTCGAAGCGAAATTTACACTGAAGATTGAAGCCAATTTTGAGTACATATGAGAGATTGTACCATCTCAGGGGCAAATGAACTACAAAATGGGTCTAGAATATGTCCTCCCGTACTAAATGCCGACTCAAATGCCACAGTAGAAACAGGTACAACCAACACATCTCATGCTAGTCGAGATAGTATACTATACTTATTAGTATTATACTTCCACCAAGCCAGTATATTAAAGGTTTTGTCATTTTCCCCTTCACTATTCTTCATCAAGTATTTTGCAACCTCATCTACACACCCAACATGTTGTTTTCCTTGCCTAAAAGCCTTGTATTGAGAGGCAACAAATCTATTTGGATCATCATCATCATCATCAACAACATCAACACCTTCCATCCTTGATATCTCACTTGCACTTTGTATAGACACATATGATGAATGAATTGAATTATAATGCTCATACATGCGTTCTAATACACCTTTCACAAGGTTAGTGATAACCTTAGCAACATTCTCCCCATACGAATTTGAAAAACAATAATTCAAATAATTCAACTTCTTTCGAGGATTAAGCAATACCGCAACATACAAAAACACATTTCCCTTCTTCAATGAATCCTCCCCGCTCCCCAATACTTGTCAAACTTCTCTTTCATTGTTTTTGCCATTGAGTACAAAAAATGGTCCTCACTCCTAGAAAATAGATCTATCTTTCTTTTAATCATATATATCTCATCAAAGAAAGCATTTGATGTCACATACAAGGAACCCAAAAACCTCTTTGTGGCATTATAAAAAAGTTTCAAAAACTTAACAAATTTTCTACAAATCTCTCAATCATCCTCATTTGGAGGTCTCCTATCATAGTCTCCTATCATAGTCCCTATCCCGAAAGTGTAGAATATAATCAAGATCTTCATATTCCATCCGTTTGAATGCATGTTCAAACTTTTCAACATTTTCCAACATTTTATAGGTGGAGTTCCATCTAGTGGCCACATCCAAACATAGAATAGCATTTGACTCTATTTTCACTTTCTCCACACACCTCTTGAAGGTTTGTAACCTATTTGGAGAAGCTTTCACTTATCTAACTGCATGACGCACTCTATCAATTGACTTATTATGATGTTTTAAGTCATCAGTCACAATAAGATTCAAGATGTGAGCACAACACCTCACGTGAACAAATTCATCCCCCAAAACAGTACCTTTCCACATATTAGTAGCTTCTTTCAAGTAACTAATGGCTATGTTATTTGAGGAAGCATTGTCCACTATCAAGGTGAAAATCCCCTAAATATTCCACTCTTCTGAACAAGATTCAATCATTTTGCCAATGGTTTTCCCCTTATGGTTATCAACAATACAAAAATTCAAAATTCTTTTATGTAGCTTCCAATCATCATCTATAAAATGACAAGTAAGACACATGTAATTAAAATTTTGTATTGAAGTTCATGTGTCAGTGGTAAGGCAAAGCCTACGACCTCTCAAGGCATTTCTCAACTTATCCTTCTCTTCAAAATAAATCCGACTCACATTTTTAGCTACTGTGAAGCGAGATGGGATATTAAAAGGCGAAAATGCACTTTTGGTCCCTACATTTTGGACATATTCTCAATTTGGTCCCTAAATTGATTTAGGTCCTAAGTCAGTCCCTGATTTTTAAAAATCGTTTTTAAAATAGTCCCTACCGTGAACCCTGTGACAGAAAATGCTGAGCTGGCAAACGGAGGTCCTAGCTGTCAAACCCACTTATTATAATAATAATTAAAAAGCCAGCATGTCCCACTTACACACTGCCACCTCATCTCCCGCGGACTTAGCCCTCACATGACCCTCACATGTTCCTGCCACGTCATTTTCCCGCCCACTTAGCCCACACGTGACCCTCTCGTGACTGAACTCATAACTACCTTCAGTCTTCACTCCTTCACCGAAAATCCCCAAATTTCACCTTCACCTAGAAACGAAACCCTAACAATCCCAAATCGTGTTCTTCCCCCAACAGCCCGTGTCGTCTTCATCCTCGTGTTCTTCCCCAAAATCCAACTTGAAAACCGTAAGAAAACCATTCCCCTGAAACTTGAAAACCCATTCCCCTGAAACTTGAAACCGTAACGTTTCATCCTCGTGTTCTTCAGCCATTTCCCTGAAACTGTAACATTCCCCTGAGAAAAACTCTATCACTCACAGACAAAAACTGGGTAAATCACTCACAGACCAAAACCGTAAGATTCCATTGAGAAAAACCCTAAATCACTCATAGACAAAAACTCTGCCTCACCCACTCATCAAAACCACATTTGAAGCGATGGAATCAAGCTCATCATCCTCGGTAAGCCTAAAGAGGAGAGCATCACGCACGTGTTATTGCCCCAGCCCTGGTAAACCAGTTCTAGTGGTTTCCTGGACGGAGAACAATCCAGGAAGAAGGTTCTATGGGTGTCCTAATTACTGGGTAAGGTGTGAGTTATTTCAATTTTTTTTTCTTTAGTTCGTTTTTTTAGTGGGTTGATTGATTTGGTTTGAATTGATTTTTTTTTTTTTTTTTTTGTTTGAATTGATTGATTTGGTTTGAATTTCAGGTTGGACGAAAATGCAAATATTTTCAATGGGTTGATGATGAGATTTGTTCGCATGGTAAGGTCCTTATCCCAGAATAGACTCAGACCATTCTCAAACTCCAGGCTGAAGTTTCAACTTGCAAAAAGAGGCAGAAGTGTTTAACAGTGTCTCTAATTTTGGCATTGCTGATGTGTGGGATCTGCCTTTGTGTAATTTTAGTTTTGGTGGTTTAGATGGGTGGGTTAGATGGTGATTTTAGTTGTGTTGATTGTGGCATTGCTGATGTGTAGGATCTGACTTTGTGTAATTTTAGTTTTGGTTAGTTTTGGCTAGTTTTGGTGGTTTAGATGGGTGGGTTAGATGGTGATTTTAGTTGTGCTCCTTGTGGCATTGCTGATGAAGCATTTTGTGGAGCATTTTGTGAAGAATTTTGTGGAAAACTATATCCCACCAATTACCTTTGTAATTTCTGTTTGAATGAATGAAATGAAATTATCATGGTTTTGTTCAATGTTATCTGGTTCAATGAAATGTAATGTAATTTTGTTCAATGTTATCTGGTTTTGTAATGAATGAATGAACTTAATGGTCATTGTGTGTAACTTACTAAACTGAAGTTACCAATTCAGTCATTGTGTGCAAACTGCCCACTGGAAAATGACTGCACTAATCCGGCATGAGCTACAAGCCTGCATCTTTGAACTGAAGTTATCTGAAAAATACTTGACACTTAATCTGGAAAATACTGAACCAAAGTTACCAAATACTTGACACTTACTAGTTTCACATGCACAGGGAATTGGTGATTGTGTGCACAGACTGCACCATTGTGTGCAAACACAATACACAAACCAGACTGCACTATATGCATGACAGACATGAATTTGTCCAAAATACACAAATCATAATACACAAAACCATATAGACAATTCCCTGCCATATTACACAAATCACAATACACAAACCATATAGGCAATCCCCTGCCATAATACACAGATCACAATACACAATTCATTGACAAAACCCAAGCAATCCCTGCCATATTAAACAAATCACAATACCCAAAAACCTTAGCTGCCATACACAAATCACAATACACAAAAACTTCTTTTGCATAATTTAGCCATTGTTCAGGCAACAAAAACAAGAAGGCCATTATGCAGTACTTAGCTGCCTTAGTTCAACACTACCAAAATGTACATAATTTAGCCATAATTACTACCAACAAAAAGGACTTTTGCTGCCACTGACAAACTTTAACAAGTCCATTGTGCAGTACTTAGCTGCCATAGTTCAACACTACCAAATGTACATAATTCAGCCATAATTACAACCTTTCACACTGACTACCACAAAAAAGTTCAAAGATACAAAAAACAAAGAAATAGATATTGCTCAGTCTCCACCAGCTTATCCCATTGGCCCATGCACAGATGACTGGCTCCTTGTAGACCTCAATGCTTCTTTGTACCTAGATGCATTTCTTGATGCATTCAAGGTCTCACTTGTGACACTCCCCTTCTTTCTCTTCTTTGGATTTCCATGTGTGTTCTTGCTTGGATTGGATGTTGTACTATTGGGGGGTGCACTGCTTGTAGCTTGTTTGGTAGTTGCTGCACTGCTTCGAGCTTGTGTGGTAGGTGGTACCCTTGGTGGATTTGGCTCATTGATGGCCACTCCTCCACTTGCTCCACCAACTCCACCAACATGAGCCCCATTAGTTGTCTACAAACAACACATACACCCAAGTTAACATTAAAAAATTGAAACAAGTGCCAAAAAAAAAAAAAAAAATTAATGCACAAACAAGTATTATACCTGTTTTTGGCTAGAACTCCTACTGTTTGGACCACCACCAGCAGCTGTAGGCAGTGAAGAATTCCCTCCAACCTCACCTTTGCAGCTTCTTTTATTGTGGCCTATCTTCCCACATGACTTGCACCTCTTGGCAATACCCAACCCCTTGCTATGACCCCTTCTTGGTTCATTGGGTTCCCTTGCTCTCTTCTTCTTGGGCCTGCCAGGTGGCCTTCTCTTTATTGGAGGCTGCACAGGTGGGAGTCCAGTTGGGGTCCACATATTCTGACCATTAATGGGATCAATGATGGGCTCATAGCATGCCTTGTATGTGCTGACTTTGTAGAAGTCATTGGTGTATTTCTCAGCTGCCTCCTTGTTGAAGAATATGCATGAAATTGCATGGCAACATGGAATACCAGTGATGTCCCATTTCCTACAAGTACATGTCCTCTTCTCCAAGTCCACAATGAAACTTTGTAGCCCATTCTTAACCTCAAATTTTGTGTTAGAAGACCAACAAGCCAACCATTTACTGCTAGTCATCTTCTCCCTATGCAATCTTTTACATACTTTAGGGCACAACTCAGACTCTACCTTCAAAATACTCAGTCTATTTTGTTGGGACCTATTCATCAAATACAACCTAATGTCTTCAAGCTGCATATATAAACAACCCACGTATTAGTGCTTGCTCAAAAATATATAACTCAGATCAACATACATAAAGTATAGGAAATTTGCATACCATGCTAATAATGGGCTTCCCTCTGAATTTTATGATCCTACTGTTGAAGCTTTCACACATATTGTTGAGGACAGTATCACTTAGCCCATCACCCTTGAACATGTGTCTAGCCCATATTGTTGTGGTGTGTCCTTTTAGCCAAAAGTATGCACCCTCATCAATATCTTTCATCTCATTCATTGCCCTATCAAATTCCTGTGCATAAGTTGCTTTTGCTACTCTCCAAAACAATTCTCTAATTAGGAGGCCAGGATGGTGCTTCCTCAAATTGTTGTACAAATGTCTACAACAGCACCTATGTTCATAAAGAGGCCAGTTATCTGCAAATGACTGCACTAATCCCTGCCAAATGCAAACAACAAGAAGTAAGTATATATACATCACATACAATTGTTGTTCATATTTCTCATGTTATAAACAAACATAAAATATGGAAATACCTTCTATTGGTCTGATATGAATGTCCACCTCTTGCTGTCACCAATGTCAGCAAGCAACAGGTTTATAAACCAAGTCCATGAGTCCTTGGTTTCAGCTTCCACTACTGCCACAGCCAAAGGGAAATATTCTTCATTGGGGTCCCTTGCAATTGCAACAATCAGCTGCCCCCCCACCTTGGTTTTAAGATGGCAAGCATCCAATCCAATTATTGGCCTGCAGCCTGCCAAGAATCCCTCCTTACACCCAGCCCAGCAAATGTACAATCTCTCAAAGTATGGCACTCCTATCTGTAAATCCATTTCAGCTGCCAAGTCTCCCTCATTATAAGTGTGAGTCTTCATCAGAACTGTACTACCAGGACTAGATCTCCTCAGTTCTGCACAATAATCCCAGAGCTGATTGTACTGCTCTATGTAAGACCCATCAACAAACTCTTGAGCCTTTTCCCTAGCCCTACTGGCCTTCCCAGCATTGATATTCACCACATACTTCTCATGCACTGCTTCTTGAATATCCTTCAGCTTTATATTAGGTTGTCTCCTTACCTTTTTCATCAACTTCCTTGCAAGGAACTTGGTAGTGCACCTTGGATTTTTGTAGCTCCTGGTACATGTGTGCTCCAAGTTCAAGGTCTTAAGTTGGTAACTCATCTCCCTTGGCAGCTTTGCTAGGTAAGCTGTAAACTTGCAGGGAGGTTGACACTTGGCTCTAACCCTTAATTTATCATTTTTCACAAACTTCACCCCCCATCCACCATTCACTGCATACTCAGTGATAGCATCCTTGAACTGTTTAGGGGAAATAAACAACATATTCTTCTCAAACCTCATGTGTTCAGGATTAGAAACTGGTTTAAACACTGGAAACTTCTTCCTATTAGTGACATTATCCACATGTCCATGAGCAGCATGACCATCACCCTCACTGTCACTATCATCAACCCCTTCATCATCACTAGATGATGACTCAGTCAGACTTAATAGCTCCTCACTGATGTAATCTGAGTTCACTACACCAGCCCCCATCTGATTTGGCAATGTTGCCTCAACCTCAACATCATTGTCCCAGCTATCACTACTATCTTCACCCACATACCGTTGGTTGGGGTTCATTTCTCTAGTCCCTTTCATTTCAGTATCACTATAACTCTTATTACTATCAGTGGTCACAGCACCATCCCCTTGTGGTTCCTCAACAACTGGTTCCTTACCAGGTCTCCTAAATCCAAGTATTTCAACATCAGAATCAGAATCATCCCTACCCCTATCATCCCTATCATCCTCATCACCCCCATACTGATGACCATCAAAATCATCATCACCTTGATAGAAGTCATCTCCATCCTCATAAGCAGGTTCCCCATCACTAAAATTATACCCCTCAGGCTCAGGCTCAGGCTCAGGCCCAGGCTCAGGCTCTACAACAAGGTCCAATGTCACACCATTACCATTATTAACCAGTATAGGTTCATGTATTGGATGCTGGACATATACATGAATATGTCTATGACCCCCCACCAAGCCAGTCATGAACATTGCATCCTTGTCATCCTTGATCAAGTGGAACATCCTACCCTCCTGATCATCCTCCCCAGGTACTGTGTACCACAACCTACTCACACACGTGTACCCAAAATCTTTACAGATGGACTCAATTTCCACTTTAGACCACTTATCAGGATCACAGCCATCTACTATCCCAACATCACCCCCCACATACTCCTGATAATTTTCACTAAAATGTCCACCATGATGCACATACAGAGTAAAAGACTCGTCCATCCTGCATGCATGAAAAATTATTTATAGAATATTTTATTTCAATAAAGACAAAACTAAACCAAACAGTCAAACATGCATTGACTCTATATATTCTAAACACAAAACAATGCCAAAACATATATCATTTATTGATAACAGGGAACACACATGGTCCACCATGATCCTTAAAGGCCAAACAGAAAAATACACCAACCAGACAACATTATACAAATAAAAGCATAATAAAGCACTCAAACTGTGGTCCATAATCGATGAGAGAGACAAAAAGCGTTAAAAGTAAGAGAGAGACGGAGACAGAGACAGATATACACACATTCTTTTGCTTTTCGAAGAGAGTTAGATACACACATAAATAGATACACACATAAATAGACACACACACAGAGAAATAGCTTTGCACCTCGCAGCTTATCAGTTGTGGTAAAAGTCTCTTTCGTTCTAACTCACTATGATTTCTCAGGGGAATGGGTTTTCAAGTTTCAGGGGAATGGGAATCTTACGGTTTTGGTCTGTGAGTGAATTACCCAGTTTTTGTTTGTGAATGATAGAGTTTTTCTCAGGGGAACGTTACGGTTTCAAGTTTCAGGGGAATGGGTTTTCAAGTTTCAGGGGAATGGTTTTCTTACGGTTTTCAAGTTGGATTTTGGGGAAGAACACGAGGATGAAGACGACACGGGCTGTTGGGGGAAGAACACGATTTGGGATTGTTAGGGTTTCGTTTCCAGGTGAAGGTGAAATTTGGGGATTTTCGGTGAAGGAGTGAAGACTGAAGACTGAAGGTAGTTATGAGTTCAGTCAAGAGAGGGTCACGTGTGGGCTAAGTGGGCGGGAAAATGACGTGGCAGGAACACGTGAGGGTCATGTGAGGGCTAAGTCCGCGGGAGATGAGGTGGCAGTGTGTAAGTGGGACACGCTGGCTTTTTAATTATTATTATAATAAGTGGGTTTGACAGCTAGGACCTCCGTTTGCCAGCTCAGCATTTTCTGTCACAGGGTTGACGGTAGGGACTATTTTAAAAACGATTTTTAAAAATCAGGGACTGACTTAGGACCTAAATCAATTTAGGGACCAAATTGAGAATAGGTCCAAAATGTAGGGACCAAAAGTGCATTTTCGCCATATTAAAATTAGGTTGGAAGACATTACAAAACCTTCTGAATCCTTGATTCTCTACAAACCTAAATGGAAGCTCATCCAATATGATCATCTCAGCAAGAACTTTTCTACCCACAACATTTGTAAAAGTCCTAGGCACTAGATTTCCCTCCTCGTCATCCTTGGACAATAGGTCTTGTCCATCATGCAGTTCATTAAAAAGATATTCAGGACAAATGGGTGTATGGTTTTTTAAATTAGATGTCCCATAAATTTTGCTATCAACCATGCATTCCTTGCTACAATATATACATCTTGCCTTAGTTCTACATTCCTCATCTATAAACTTCTCAAAGTGGTCCCAAGCCGTTGATGGTGATTTTCTCTTATTAGAATTAGAAGAAGATATCACCTGCGGTGGACGAGAAGGTCTCATAGTTGGTCTTGCAGTGGCAACATCAGGTAGGCTTCATTGAATCCATGAACTATTACCAATCAAAACTAATCAATCATTAAACAATGTATTCACAAAAGAAAAACATAGAGATATGACATAATGCTACAAACTTAGCCAACAAAAAGTAAGGATTCAATATCTAAGTCCCACTAAAACTTCTCAAGTTGAACCTTTAAATAGTAGTTGAAACAACACAAACCCCATTTTGACCTGATTGGTCACCTAGAAAATGGGGGAAAACAAGCACCATAAGAAGCTTATTCCTTACATTTACACTTCCCAATTCCTATTAAGCTCTCATATAAGTTAGCAATAATTAATTTAGGCGCCAATCGAATGCAATAACCAGCTCAAATTTCCATTCATTAATGCTTAGAGATTATCATACATTGGTGACCACCCCATGTGTTATATTACTGTATTCTCATTGAAATGTCTCCATTTAGATAGGACACAAATTGAAGTAGTACATAAATGCAATCAAGTTTTGAGGAAAACTGAGTTGCTGATATGAGGTTGTGGTAATGAAGAAAATATATGGGCCAGTGAGTTGAAAGCCTATGATTAAACAAAGTTTCAATAATCTAGGTTTATGCCTCAAGCTAGGTAGTAAGAACAATAATCTTACTGTTTGGGATCCATTTAATCCTAGGGAAAAGTAATTGCACACCTCTATGTCTTCTTTGTTACTATTTCAACTCTGAAACTTTAATTTGGTTCTAGTTTAGCTCAATTAAAGTCTCTTATTAAAATTGAAGTAAAGGAAATTCTCATATTTGATCTGACAATGTACTAGGAAAAGTACAAATAATGTTAACTATTCTGTTATGTGCTATGAAGGCTTTCTTGATTTGAAACTAGAATAGAGATACAAGACAACATACAAAACATAAAAGTGAAAAAAAGGAGTTTTTGTCATTTGACTTCATCATTTTTTTTTTTTTTTTGAGAAAGATTTGACTTCATCATTATATATGTCAAGTTCTAACTTCCAACTACATGGTCCATTGTAAAATAAAAGAAATTCAGAGACAGATAGAAGTAGAGACACTAGTAACAAGCTGTGCCATAGGTGATTATTTAAAGAATAGTCCAAACTTGAATAATAACAGATATTGACAGCAACACCAACCATAGGAGTTAAAATTCAGCATAAAACACTACCTCTATCATATAGAAATTATAGAAACACATTAACAGGCAATTATAGAAACATATAGCAACCTATCAATTGAGAAGGAAAAAGTGTTAGGACATATGTGGTTCATTTGTTAAGAACATATGTCATTCTTTTATGTAATTGGCTAATCCTTTGACAAAACGCACTTTACTTGTAATTGGGTAGATCTAGGTGTTTTTAATATTTCAAAAAACTGTGTTTTAAGATCAAGTGTTGAAGTCATCAAGTCTGTCCAAGAAACAAGTTGAGAAGTGCAAGTTCATTAAAGCTCGACAACTAGCATATGTCGAGGTTCAAGAAGCTGTTCAGCCCGTGTGCTCGACACCTACTCGATAGCTGCTCGACACCTCCTATTTGTCGAGGTTTAAGAATTTCAGAATTAAGATATGATTTTCTTGGAATCTGTGTTTATGTGTTTGGTCTTTCTTCTCTCCTAACCCTAGACATATAAAAGGATTGTTTTAAGGGCTGTCAAAGTGTTCACAAGTTACACAAGCATTGAGCAAAGTCTGTTCAAGCAAATTGTGACCAGAGACAAAGTTTTGCCCTAGTTCATCATTCTTGAAGAAGTTGCTGTGTATGTGCACCTTTGGATTTTGTGACCAAGCATCTTCTTGATCTTCATCGTTGGGATGAACTGAAAAACTTTGCAGCCAACAACCTTCTCTAGTTGGTGATTAAAGTCACGTATTGGGATCCGCACATTGGTTAGTCACGTACTTAGGAGCCGTGCATCAAAAGGAGAAATTGTCATTACAGAACAAGTTCAATTAGGTATTGGAGTAAGGGTTCAACTGTAGGTTGGTATAAGGTACTGGGATTCCTTTACTTGTAACCGCTTGTTGTGATAATAGTGAAATTTCGGGAGTGGTGACCTTAAAATCACCCAGTAGGGTTTTTGCCGTGTAGGTTTTCCCCATTCGTAAATTAATCACCGTATCAAATTTATTTTCCACTGCACTTAATTTAATTGGTGATTTGTTTGTGCTACCACGCACTTTGCATGATAATTTGATTAATAAATAACTTGGCCAATTAATCAATTAATCTAAATCATAAGGGGTCAATACGTTTTTGGCCTATCAAGTGATATCAGAGCAAGCACACTCTGATTAGGTTTAAACTCTGTTGTATTGATCCATTGACCCCTGTTTGTCATGGATAGAGGATAGTCATTAATTACACCTCCTTTATTTGATGGCACTAACTGTGTATACTGGAAAGTACGCATGAGAGCTTTCTTGCAGTTTTTAGATGAGAAAAATTGTGGCAAGTTGTAGAGATTGACTAGACTAAACCAAAGGAAGCGCCAGCCGATTGGGATGAAGCAAAGATCAAAGCGGCAAACTTCAACAGCAGGGCATTGAATGCTTTATTCAGTGCAGTCACCAATGAGGAGTTCAAGAAGATATCCTCTACTGAAACTGCTAAGGAAGCATGGACCATCCTCTAGACAACCTACGAGTGTACAAAGGCTGTCAAGGATTCAAAACTTCAGAGGCTCACTACAAGCTTTGAAGAGATAAAGATGGAGGAGGATGAGTCATTCGATGAATTCTATGCCAAGCTAAAGGACATAGTGAACTCAGTCTTCAATCTTGGGGAAACCATTCCTAAACCCAAGATTGTGAGGAAAGTGCTCAAATCTCTACCCGAGAAATTCCATGCCAAGATCACGGCAATAGAGGAATCAAAGGATATTGACAAGATTCCTTTGACAGAGCTGGTTGGTAATTTGCAGACTTACGAGCTAGGGTTATCAAGGATTGGCAAGTCGGGTAAAGGCAAGAGCATGGCTTTGAAGGTCAAGAGCAGTGGCACTGATGAGTTTTCAGATGATGAGGATTCTAAGATGAAGTCCTACATTACAAGGCAGTTCAAGAAATTTATGAAGAATGTCAATGGAAAGGGCTTTGACAAGGACCGTAGGCAATCCGATTCTTCTTAGTTCAAGAGCCAAGACAAAGGGAAGAAGGATGCAAAGGATGGCGGTCAGTACACTGTTCCCGCAAGACCTAAGTGCTTTGGGTGTCATGGCTTCGGACACATGAAGCAAGAGTGTCCCACATATCTCAAGAGCATTGGGAAGAGTAAGGAACTTGCTGCAACCTTGAGTGACACTGAGCTTGAGGATGATTCCGACAATGAGGATGACAGAATCCACAGTTAATCCTACTGAAGGGATTGTTGAAGACGTGGACGAAGAAGAAGAATTGGTGGATTCTAAGTGTGAGAAGATGGATGATCAAGATGATATCCATATTGCCTATGAGAAACTATACAAGCTTTCTGAGAAGCATGAGAAACTATATAGGCTGGCCACCAAGAAACTCAGCGATGTGGAACTTGACTGTGAAGAGTTGTCCACAAAGTTTGATGAGGCTAATCAGACTATTGAAGCACTGAGGTTTGAGAACAAATTCTTGGCTGAGAAGACCAAGAAGCTTAAAGTGGATCTGTTTCAAGTCAGAGCTCAATTGGAGAGGACTTCAAGTGCAAAACTTGACGAGATGCTCAGCATTTAGAAATCTGCTTCGGATCGAACAGGTTTAGGGTATGGTCTTTCCTTCTTTAATACTACTTCTACTAGTAATATTGTTTTTGTTGCTCTTGATAATAATGTTGAAATTGAGAACAATGATGTTAAAACTGAATTAGCTAGTGAGAACTTAGACAAGGGTAAATCTATCTTAGGAGCACCCCCTAAGCAAGATAAAAAAGATGTTAAAAACCCTAGGGCTAAGAAGGCTAACTCTTAAAAGCCTAAACAGAAGAAGCAGCATCTCTGTCATCATTGTGGAGCTGCCACTCATACTCGATCAAATTGCTATAAGTGGTTAGCCACTTAACAGAGCAATGACATGATAGCATCTGGAAACCAGAATCAGCTTCAATCCTCTCTTGCTCCTCTTGGAGATGTTCTCAAAGCCCTTATGTTCCTTTCGAACTTGAACGGTTTCAATTCTTCCCCCTTAGCGCCGGTTCAAGTGTTTAATCAAAAGAAAGGTTCTTCCAATGCGTGGAATGAAAAGGACTCCAAGTGATTCTATCACTTTCTTCTATCTTCTTGTTTTTGTTTGGTGCATTACTTGTGTGTTTTGCTTTATTATTTTGAGTCAGTCTAGTTTTACGCTTTGCTTTGCTTAACATGTTTTTGTTTGTTTATTTTCAGTTTTGTTTATTTTTTGTTTTTCATATAAAAATTAAAATTAAAATTAAAAAAAATCAGAAAATACAAAAACAGTGTGTGTTTTGTGTACATTGGTACTTGTGTACCTTGGATGGCCATTGAAACAAAGTTTTCTAAACTTTGTATCTCTTGTGACTTAAATGAGCATCTTTATGCACAACTAAGTAAGTGAGCTTTGTGGCTCTTGTTTGTGATGAGTAAGATTAAGTTATCTCTTGTACTTAACACTCGTATCGCTTTTTTTGACGGGTAGGACTAGAAAATCTTAAGAGAAATGCATAAATAATCATCTCACCACTGTTGCATGCCAATCATGAATGACATCTGTATGCTTCGGCATAGCAAAAGTGTGATGTTAATGACATTTGTGTGTTTCGGCATAGCGAAATTGGAATGTCAAATATCATTGGGTATTTCTTTTCTTTCTCTTATATGCCTATGCATGATTTGCTAAATAAAAGAAAAATATGCAAAGAAAAATGAAAAGCAAAAAGATAAAAAATGCTTTTAAATATCATTGCAAGCGTGTAATCTAGGAGATGTGGGAGTTATAGGATGTACCTCGAAGGTGATAGTCCCCATCAAACAGTTATGATTGTGTGTGAGTTAAAGTGATTTTCTCATATATCAAATCGTCATAACATGTAGACGCTTATGCAATCTTGCGATATTTTTCACACACAACACGCAATATTCTTTGCTACTCTTGATACATGTGCAGGTACAATGTGATTTGGTCATCACAAGATTTTACATGTGTTAATGTATGCTCACTAATCTGTCCTGACTTGTTTTTGAAATATAAAATTAGTTAGACTTGTTTAGTGTGTGTATGTGTGTGTTTTTGGGATCCATGTGCTTAAAATTACTGTTGAGAGAGGTTTTTGAGAGCTTAATATGTTGATCGGATCATTGGTTGAGTTGCATGCTTGATTGCATTCATGATTGTGTTTTTCACTTCTTGAAAAACTGTTTTTAAAAGCTAGCTCGACACCTCCTCGACACCTCCTCGATACCTAGCTATCTGTCGAGTTTCTTAAGCTTTTTCTTATTACAATCTCGATTGCTTCTCGACACATGATGGATCGATCGAGAAAGTTTCTGCCTCCTCAATAGCTTCTCGATAGCTGGGTCGATCGATTGAGTTTCTGTTCTTGTTTCTGGTGGTTTGTTCCTCGACACCTTCTCGACACTTGCATCTGTTGACGACCATTTTCTCGACACCTATCTCGACAGATGTCTCGACACCTATCGACACCTTCATCTGTCGAGCTTTATTGAGGTTCTATATATACTTCTGTGCAATTCGGTTTCTAATTTCTCTTTATCTCTCTCTCGATAGCTCTATCTTTTCTCTCCCAAACACTCTCATCTCACTCCAATCTTGATCCTCAAGGTTTCTTCAATCTTTTTCAAGAGTTTCTTCACTTGGTAAGCTTCTTTTCTCTCATTCTTCATGCATTTCATGTTTTGAAACCTAAATTTTGGGGTTTTTCAAAATTGATGAGTTATTGTTGCAATTTTAGGTTGGGTTGTGTTATGCTAATGTGATCTTAAAACTTCATGCATTACATCACATATGCATTATAATAGTATTATCATGCATTTAGATGTGTGCAATCTGTTTGTGTGCTGATAGGTTTGGATTGGGTTAAGCCCATGATGCAATTTCTTTTGCATGTCACATGTTCATGCATTTCCTATGCATACGTACTCTCTTTTCAATATACTTGTTATATTTGAATTGCTTTGGGACTTTTCTGATTCTCTCTCTCTCTCTCTCTCCCTCCCTTTCTGTTTACGTTAGCCATGTCTATGGCATCTAAGCGTAAATCTGCTCCGTCTCGGAACCCTCTTCATTCCGGGGCATCGTCTTCATCTGATCCTACTCCTTCTAGTATTTGGTTCCGTGATGGGGATGCCCAAAAGGCTTTCTCAGAGAACTTTTCTCGATGAGGCATTCATTCGGAACGCCAAGTCATTCTAGCGGACTTTGCTGACACTGACCTTCCTAATGTCATTCACAGTCGGGGATGGGAGTCACTGTGTGACGTCCCGGCCACTTGTCCTCTCGTGCTTATCCAGGAGTTTTACTCCAACATGCACGGGATTGATTGTTCAGTATCTCTTTTCTTCAATCACGTTCGAGGTATGCGCATTTCTGTCACACCCCAACTTGTTACGAATGTGCTTCAGGTTCCTACGGTAGAGTTTCCTGACTATCCTAGTTGTGAGTGTCTAAGGACTGTGTCCGAGGATGAGCTCATGTCCACTTTCTGTGAGCACCCTTTTGATTGGGGTGAGCGTCAGTTTACACCATATCGGCCTTTTGCTAAAGGTCCTAGATTCTTGAACATGGTGATGACCTTTGTACTCCATCCTCTCTCTCATTATAACTCCATTACAGAGCCTCGTGTTCGGTTTTTGTTGTCCCTACTTGAGCATCTTACTATACACTTCCCTTCTCATTTCATTCTTTCTATTATAGATGTTCATCTAGATTCGACGTCCCGTGATAAGCTTATCCTTCCTTCTGCTATCACGAGGATTCTACGCCATTTTTCCTTCCCTTTTTTGGTGTCCGACCATTTCACTTTCATGTGTGCCATAGATGTCGCTATTGTAAAACGTAGTGAGGCGCAATTTCAGTCACGACAATCGGATTCTGCAGCACCTCCCTCCCGTTCAGCTCCTTCATCTCGATCTGCTCCATCCACATTCGCTCATTCCTTTTCCATGGGCAATGTGACTCTTGGTGACATCATGGCACAGCTTCAGCGCATGGATGCTCGCCTTGATACACTTTCTTCTGAGTTGTATCAGGTGAACATTCGTGTTGGCCGTAATGCTAGGCGGCAGGCGACCATTGGTGGTTTTTCTCCTGAGGCTTCTCCTCCACCTCGTCCAGTGGCTTCTGATTCTGCAACTGAGGATGATGATGATGATGGCGATGATGATGATGCTTCTGATGATGATGATGGAGATGCTAGCTCTACCGATTAGATGTCTACTTGACACTCATACCCTTTGTCACTCGTGACAAAAAGGGGGAGTAGTTTTGGGATATGAGAGTAGTCATTCTTAAGGGGAGAGTTAGTATAGGACCATTTTGTTAGGGGGAGTGTTGTTGATCTGAGGGATGTAGTGAAGATATTATGTATCTTTTCTTTTCTTTTTTTTATAGATACATTGTTCTTGTACATTGGGTCTTGTGATCATTTTTATACATACATTGTACTTATCTTCTTTATGTGTTGATGCATGTTTCTTTCACCTACCCTTACATGTATTGTTTCTTTTCTTCCTTTATGCACATGCTTCTTATACTTGTATGCAATCTATTATTTCTGTTTCACACAAAGATGCCTTGATGAGTTTTGTTTAAAGTGTTTTAGAAATACAGGTTATCAAAGTCTACTTGCCATAAACTCTCTTCTTGCAAAGTTTTTCAAGAGTTTGTGTTAGGATAGATTTTATTGTATTCAACAAGTGAATATGATTTGAGTGATTTATGACTTCTCTCATATGTTCATTTGTTTGTTGTGATTTTGTCACGGATTACCAAAGAGGAAGATTGTTAGGACATATATGGTTCACTTGTTAAGAACATATGTCATTCTTTTATGTAATTGGCTAATCCTTTAACAAAACACACTTTACTTGTAATTGGGTAGATTTAGGTGTTTTTAATACTTTAAGAAACTGTGTTTCAAAATCAAGTGTTGAAATCATCAAGTCTGTCCAAGAAACAAGCTGAGAAGTGCAGGTTCATTAAAACTCGACAGCTAGCTCGACAGTTAGCATGTGTCGAGGTTCAAGAAGCTGTTCAGCCCATGTGCTCAACAGCTGCTCGACACCTCCTATTTGTCGAAGTTTAAGAATTTCAGAATTAAGATCTGATTTTCTTGGAATCCGTGTTTATGTGTTTGGGTCTTCTTCTCTCCTAACCCTAAACATATAAAAGGATTATTTTAAGGGCCGTCAAAGTGTTCACATGTTCAAGCAAATTGTGACTGGAGACAAAGTCTTGCCCTAGTTCATCATTCTTGAAGAAGTTGCTGTGTATGTGCACCTTTGGGTTTTGTGACCAAGCATCTTCTTGATCTTCATCGTTGGGATGAACTGAAGAACTTTGCAGCCAACAACCTTCTCTAGTTGGTGATTGAAGTCGCGTACTGGGATCCGTGCATTGGTTAGTCACATACTTAGGAGTCGTGCATCAAAAAGAGAAATTGTCACTACAGAACAAGTCAAATTGGGTATTGGGGTAAGGGTTCAACTGTAGTTTGGTATAAGATACTGGGATTCCTTGACTTGTAACCGCTTATTGTGATAATAGTAGAATTTTGGGAGTGGTGACCTTAAAATCACTCGGTGGGGTTTTTGCCGTGTAGGTTTTCCCCATTCGTAAACAAATCACCGTGTCAAATTTATTTTCCGTTGCGCTTAGTTTATTTGGTAATTTGTTTGTACTACCACGCGCTTTGCATGATAATTTGATTAATAAATAACTTGGCTAATTAATCAATTGATCCAAATCAAAGGGGTCAATACGTTTTTGGCCTATCAAAAAGATAGAGAAAAAGGTGGAAGATCAAAAGAATGAGAAGATTTTAAATTAAACAATTATATGGTAAAGCAGAACTAAAAAAAAATATGCAACCAAAATTTTTTGATAAGTAATTCTATTACCGACCAAAGCTAGACATTTACATGAAGGCTAAACCTCAAAACAAAATCCAACAATCATACTAATTGAGATCCAACATTTCTACAATTTGTTTTGTTATATACAATCTTGCAACAAGAACCCAAATGAAAAAAAAAAAAAAATGCATAGAAAAACATACACTAACAACATAAACCCATTAGATCCAAAGTAGTTCTTTTTCATCAATATGAAAAGGGTTGTTCCTAAAAAATGTAAAAACTCCCAAAATCAAAGACTAAGACAAGGAAATTAAGAAGAAGAAGAAGAAGAAGAAGAAAAAAAAAAACCCAACAAAGAGAAGGATGAGTGGATGACTTACATTGTCACACACGTAGAGAGAACTCAGTGAGAGAGGTAGAGGAGCACAGCTCTTTAGTTAAAAACCTGGAAAAAAAAAAAATCGAAATGGGTCCTTAAAAAAAAGATCCAAGCCAAACCCACATCACAAAACGCAAGAAAATCAAACCCAAACAGGATATTCACATAAAAAAAAACCCCAAAATCTGAAAGTATTAAAAACCCAACTAAATTAACAAGAAACAGAGATAACAAGAAATAGGTTTAGCTATTTATTCTATGACTTACACAAAGAAGGATGACTTACACAAAGATAAAGCTTTAAATTGAGTGAATGGGGTTTGTAAGGATAAGGTTTGAGGAATAAAGAGAGAGCTGAGGGAGGCAGAGAGAGAGTAGGGTTTTTTTTTTTTTTTTTAAAACAAAATCGGGTTTAAACTAGAGTATTTATATGACCCGACGCCGACCTCATACCGATCCGAACCCGAAACCCGACCCGAATATCCTCAAACCCGCCCAAAACCTTTCTGGTCGGGTCGGGTTTTCGGGTGGGCCGGGTCCATTGCTCAGTCCTAATCCTTATAAGATCTTTTTAGGAGTGGATAAAAATATGGAAATAACCATAAGTAATATTCAACTTAGGTAGGAATTTTAAAATGGATTGAGTTATGTTTATTTTTAAATGCATCAATCTATAAGTATGCATGTGGTTACAAGCTAGTATGATATTTATGATCTATTGCACATTTTTGTCCTAACAGTTTTTTTAGAATAAAATAAAATCAGCCAAGAAATTTTTTATCTATAAAATTACCATATTTAAATATTCTAAGAAAACAACTCGACATTGTCTAATGAAAAAAATTCGTTTAATCTATTCAAAAGAATCAAATACCATGGCAAAACTACCCATAATGCGTATAAAAACCAACAATTAATTGAGTCAATTGAAGAATACAAATTCCAGCTAAACAATCGAATTGATCATGTGGTTTGATTAATTGAGAAATAGGAAGTTGAAGGACTTCAATTAATTATAATGTCATCTTTTAATTTATTTAAAGAAAAAAATTATTAACATTCATCTTATTTCAATCAATACAATTAAATAAACAAAGTTAACAGTAATGATGATGAGGTTATCTTGCTTAGATGAGTAAAGTATCCATTTGAACTTAATTTTGTATTGGGTATTATGAACGGGTCACTTGATATCAAAATTAAGAAAATTAAAATGGAAACTTGACATAAAATTAGATTATAATGAAAAGCTAATTAGGATTTGGATTTGAATCGAATTTCAATGTTGTTTTGAATTTAATATATTATATATGATAATTTTCAAAAAAAAAAATTCAAATTTTAAACCACTAAAGATGTTGAGAAATTGAAAGAAAAAGAAGAAAAAAAGGGAAGCAAGAATTTAACATTATTTGGTTTGATGATTTATGTTCATAGTGGAAAACCATTGATGATGACATTCTTACTATATCATTTATACTCATCACAATAAACTCAATGTAGGGTTTATATAGTAAGAACCCTAAATTAATCATAGACTACGTACTAAACCCTAAACTTAATTCACTTGCTTTTTATAATAAATTTTTGGACTTTTTGGACCATAATATCTCTAACATAAACTACTCCCATGTTTTTTCCCAAAAAAAATTTAAAAAATTCAACAGGACAGTTTTCTCCACTCAAATGCATGTGGCTCTGCCCTTACTCACGAATTAAGATTCGATCTTAAAAACAGGAAAAAAAAAAATCATCAGAAACTAGCAAGAATATTCTATTTCAATTTAAAATAGGCAAATTGGAGCAAGTCTAACACGGTTTAATTGATGGAAGGCCAGCATTTTGACTTTGAATTTTTTGACACAGTTTAATTGATAGCCCGTCTGTAGCTGTGTTTTTTAAAATGCGACTGAAAAAAAGGCAGCCTAAGACCCGCGTGTTTTGTAGTAACTAGAGGTCTATGTGAAAAAAAGTTTCAGATATCAAGCATACTGAAGATCAAAGTGTGGATTGGAGGTTCACGTTTAGAACAGATCCATGTCAAAGAAGACTGAGGGTTTTAGAGCTAGGTTTGATAATCATAGTTAAGGTTACTACAAATTAAATATTCTTGACTGTAAATTTCTATTTGATAGTGGATTGTTCTTCTTGAGATTGGTCCCCCTAGATTTTTTACTTTGAAACTGGTTTGTTTTATTGGTTTTCCTAGGTCATCATATCATTATCTTATTTACTTTTCTGTTGCATGATATGTATGATATGTTTAACCTGAGGCTTGTATAATTGGCTTAACTAACAATTAGACCATAAAATTAGGTTAGACATTGTTTGTTTAGAGGTTTAAAAACTAACATTGTGAAAATAGACTATAGATTGATGTAATTATTTCTTATACAATAAATATTCCTTGTGGGGTTGGTTATCCCAAGAATGGTTTTTTCTTTGAAGAGATTTCAAATGTTTTCCACTTCATTATCATATTAATCTCTTTCTTACTTATTATAAGAAAAAATATATATCAACATTTCTTGTTTTTTTTTTTTTTATGGGAACATTTATAGAGAATTTTAAATCATTTTGTATGAGATTTGACATTAGGCCTCGCTTGGGAGGAAGAAATGGAATGGAATGGAAAGGAATGAAAAGAATTATTTTAGAATATTATTTCATTCCCTTATTTGAGAGTTTTAATGGAGGGAATGGAAAGTCCATTCCATTGTTTGGGAGTTTAAGTAGGAGGGAATGGAATGGGTATGAGGGAACACTCATTCCTCTCTATTCCCTTAAAATCTCAAATTTTCATTCCCCCCGAAATTGGGAGGAATGGAAGGAAATGAACTCTATTCCTCTCTATTCAACTCTTTATTTTAAAATAGGGGTCTAATAGTAATATTGTCATAAAATGATTTCATTCCATTCCCTCCATGCTACTCCTAAACAAAATTACTTACATTCCATTCATTTTCATTCATTTCCATTCCTTTATTTTAAAACATCCAATCAAGCTTACTTAATTCCATTTCATTCCATTATTTTCTCTTACTTAAATACATTTCATTCCATTCCATTCTTTTCCATTCCCTTATGATTATTCCATTCCATTCCCTTCCCTTATGAACTCCCAAGTGGTGAAGCAGAGCCTAAATGAAAAGTGGGAGGAGGGGAGGGGAAACGATCGTTTATTTTCAAAGTAGATCCGATAGAGCAATAACTTGCTGCATCTTTGCGAGGTATATAGACTAATATGGAGTACAAATTCAATGGGGAATAAAAGATAAACAATTTTCTTTTTGCAAAATACTAAACAAACTTTCGAGATTCAATGGGAACCAGACAGGGCAACTATTGAAGAAAATAATATACATCTTAAACAAATTAAGAACATAATTTTTTTTTGTTTCTTGTTGGTCTCTCACAAAGTCAAATTTGTTAGAAAGTCGTAGGACAAGTTGAAGAATAATGAAGTCAGAATTCCAGATCACAACTGTCTAGGTATGCGCTGCACCACTAGCATAGGTCAATGGTGATTCGTAGCTGCTTTCAGATTCTACAAGAATTTCAGAGAAATTCCATGATAACTTGGATACGTAAATCCTAAATTATCATAATCTTTTTAACTTCTATTTTTGCTGAATCAATTTTTTTTCCACTTGATAATTGAATGAAGTTATTAAAAGTTATGGAGCACTTTACAAAATGTCTCCTAGCCCATTCTTAGGCCTCTAAATTTCAAGTTGTTTATCTGATAAGTGAGAAGCTCTATGGAAAATAAGAAAAATAATTTATTTACTCTAAAATGTTTCACTAATTGCACTTTGCTATATATATTTTTTCTTATAAAATAATAAATGCATTAAAAAAATTAAATTGCAATTGATGGATCATAAAGGAAAACGTTAAAACTTAAAAGTGAGACAAAAAAAAAATTTATTCAACAAACAATAAATAGGGTAAACCATGCAAACTATCTAGTTTAACAAATTTGGAATTTCACCATCTACACTAAAAAACCTAGGCTTATGACAATAACAAAACTCCAGCCTAATAACTAAAATTAATTCTTGCGATCTGTATAAACATCAGCTGCTTTTCACCTTCCCAATTTTTAATTTATGTAAAAAATTAACCAAGAAAATCCTTCAAAATTTTTTTTTTAACCTGGCATAATGCATGTAAGTAATATTTGCTAAAGCAAAGTTAATGTACCGACATTTCAGCCAAACAAAAATATTATTTGTAGAAATTGCCACCTAACACACCCATCTAGATCTAAAGAAGCTAAAGTTATGCATTGTGCATGAAGACTGCCTTCAAGTTTTACTTATAAAATTTTTCATAAATTTTGCTAAATCACATTTGTGGAACCGACACAGGATAATGTAGGATTTTTTTTTTTGGGTTGAAATTATTGATATGTTGCGTACCCATCTGGGTAGAAAGTTAAGCAATGTGCATGCAAGGTTTAACTATTAGCTGAGGAATTGAAAGTCTGTTTATATTCTATAGCAACTATTCCATCAAGGAAAAAAAAAAAAAAAAAAAAAAAAGTCTCTGTATATACCAAGATTGCATATTGACTTTAGTTCCTTTCATGAGTCTCTTCCATCCAATCCTCTTCTGTCTTCCTACAGGTTTGAAGAACGTGCTTTTAATTAAATTGATAAGAAGAATTTAAAAATAGAGATTACCCAATCATAGCACGTTGCTCTGTCCACTTGACTTCATTCATGGGAATGAGATTCAGGTACTTAGTGGGAACCATCTATTGGCAGCACATCATAAAAAACACATTGCTAAAAAACAAAACCATGTTGACATAACTAATTAATTAGAAAACACAAAATCATTGAAATATTTGGGAAAATATTGTTTTGAATCATTAACACAGCCTGTTAAAGGATTAAACAAAATTATCATTTTCAAACAATGATTAATGGAGTTCACTATATAAAGGGTTAGCACCCATGCAAGTCTCAATAGGAGTTATCCTTTCACAATTAGAGTTGAATTGCAAGAAATGGGTACCTCGAAACACTTGAGGCATTGGCCTCCATTGATTTATGTTATAGCATTTTGCCTCATTGCAACTAGGGTAATTGCTGATAAGCCTTACATCTATGCTTCGCCACCACCACCAGAAGAAGACTTATCACCATTACCACCAAAGCATGAAGACTACCCACCAGAGCACGAAGACCACCCACCACCTCTGCCATTGAAATCTCCGACCCTTCCCCCAGCTTCCTACTACTACAAGTCTTCCTCACCACCTTCTCTATCACCTCCTCCTCCATACATTTACAAGTCTCCACCTTCTCCCTTAGCATCTCCCCCACCACCCTACATTTACAAATCACCACCCCCACCATCACCCTATCCTCCTCCTCCCTATGTCTACAAATCACCACCGCCACCATCACCCTTACCGCCTCCTCCTTATGTTTACAAATTCCCTCCTCCACCATCTCCATCACCTCCACCTCCTTATGTCTATAAATCACCACCTCCGCCATCTCCATCTCCACCACCTCCATATGTCTACAAGTCCCCTCCTCCACCATCACCATCACCTCTTCCTCCATACATCTATAAATCTCCACCACCACCCTCATCATCACCACCTCCTCCTTACATTTATAAAGCACCACCACCAACATCTCCCTCACCTCCTCCACCATATGTCTATAAGTCCCCACCTCCACCATCACCATCACCTCCTCCCCCATACATTTATAAATCACCACCCCCACCATATCCCTCACCTCCTCCTCCATACATCTATAAATCTCAACCACCATCCTCACCATCACCACCTCCTCCTTACATTTATAAATCACCACCCCCACAATCTCCCTCACCTCCTTCTCCATATGTCTACAAGTCCCCTCCTCCTCCATCACCATCACCACCTCCTCCCTATATCTATAAATCTCCACCACCACCCTTACCTTCACCACCTCCTCCTTACGTTTATAAATCACCACCCCCACCATCACCATCACCTCCTCCTCCATATGTTTATAAGTCAACACCACCACCATCTCCATCACTCCCTCCTCCTTACGTCTATAAGTCACCACCTCCTCCGTCTCCTTTACCCCCACCACCTTACCTCTACAAATCACCACCACCACCATCACCTTCACCTCCCCCTCCTTATATTTACAAATCCCCTCCTCCACCATCTCCGTCACCTCCTCCTCCTTATATCTATAAATCCCCACCTCTACTGTTTCCTTCACCCCCACCTCCTTACGTCTACAAATCACCACCTCCACCATCACCTTTACCTCCTCCTCCTTACTTCTACAAATCCCCTCCTCCACCATCTCCATCACCTCCTCCTCCTTATGTCTATAAGTCACCACCTCCCCCATCTCCTTCACCCCCACCTCCTTATGTTTACAAATCACCCCTACCACCATCACCTTCACCTCCTCCTCCTTACGTCTACAAATCCCCTCCTACACCATCTCCATCACCTCCTCCTCCTTATGTCTATAAATCTCCACCTCCACCATCTCCATCTCCATCTCTACCTCCTCCTTATGTCTACAAGTCCCCTCCTCCTCCATCGCCATCACCTCCTCCTCCTTACGTTTATAAATCTACACCACCACCCCCACCTTCACCCTCACCTCCCCTTCCTTACATTTACAAGTCTCCACCACCCCCATCTCCATCACCTCCCCCTCCTTATGTTTATAAATCCCCTCCTCCACCATCTCCATCTCCACCTCCTCCATATGTCTACAAGTCCCCTCCCACTCCATCACCATCACCTCCTCCTCCTTACATCTATAAATCTCCACCACCACCCTCACCATCACCACCTCCTCCGTACATTTATAAATCACCACCACCACCTTCTCCATCACCTCCTCCTCCATATGTCTACAAATCACCACCACCCCCATCTCCATCCCCACCTCCTTCCTATGTTTACAAGTCACCTCCTCCTCCATCTCCTTCACCTCCTCCTCCTTATGTCTATAAGTCACCACCTCCTCCATCTCCTTCACCCCCACCTCCTTATGTCTACAAATCACCACCCCCACCTTCACCTTCACCTCCCCCTCCCTACATTTATAAATCTCCACCACCTCCATCTCCTTCACCGCCACCTCCTTACGACTACAAGTCTCCACCGCCACCATCTCCTTCACCACCCACTCGATACTATTACAATTCTCCTCCACCCCCATATCATCTCTAGTCACTTCCTCCATACCTCCATGAGTCAGCACATTCACCAACTTAGTCTCCATCGCTGCCTCACTGGGTTATTACTATAAATGACTCTCACCTCCCAAAAGGCTATTTATGTTAAATGCACCTATTAAATTATCGGTTTGAATTGTTCCAAGAATAATCACTTTCTTTTGGATTGTATGTGTGGTAATTCCTTTTTTTAGAATTGTAGCTTTTATGAAGTGTCCTTGTGTACAATAAAGACATGAAATAGATATCCTATGTGATCTATATGTAAGAAGCACTGATTGTATTATTTTATGTAACCAATGTAAGTCAGGAATTCATGTTCTAAAATATGTTCTATGTATTATTGCTATTTTACGTGACTACAAGTTACTGTTACTATACTACAAAGGATATCTAAACATTCTTGTTCTTTTTTTTTTTGGGGGGGGGGGGGTGGGGGTGGTGGTGGTGGTGTGCTAAATTAAACATCTTGCTCTTGCTGTTGCAATGTAAGTGTTAATATATCTGAATTTTCCAAATGAAGATTCTATTGAACAAGCTGTCAATCAAAATTCAATACAAAACACCCTGTTAATGTGATTTATATCCAGCCATTCTAAGCGTGTGCATTTTTTGAGTTGAATCCACCACCTTATAAAATAGTATTTACCAGTGCGTTTAACTCTAAACCTTGCCCAACCAAAGGATGTGGCTTATTTTACAAGAATAGTGGCTAACTAGTTTGTTTGTTATCTCTTCAAGGATAGCATATTGTGAAATAGATATTGCAAACCATTATGGTATCACGTAAGGGAAAAGATCGATTCATCTCCATTTAAAATGAATCAATTTTATAAATTTTATTAAACATTACATATTTTTAATTGTATCTAGTGTTTTGTTACTTAAAATTTTAAATTATATAACATTTTGTACATTGTTAAATCTAAAAAAAAATGTTTAACTATAACATAGACTCTCTCCACTACAACATTAGACTGCACACAAGATTCTAATTCTTTGTCTTGTGAAAACAATGCACCATACAGTTTACAGTTAATGATCCAAATGTTCTTACAAAAATTATTATTATTTCAAATATAAATTTCAATGTAAAAGCAAACCATGTGCTAAAAAATTGGTTATTAATAGCTTATTTGAAAAATGTATACATGAAATAAATCTATTGCACCACAATAATGAAAATGAAGTTAAGGAGTAACAATTTTTTTTTCCTAAAATAAAACAATTAAGAATGAACAATTTGCATAAAATCCAAATAATATACTTATAAGGTTTTTGTTTTTAAAATTGACAAAAACCAATTAGTGTATTGTTCTGATGATAAAGAGTAATATATATATATATATATTAATAGTCAAAGCTGACAGAAAATCTAATTGAATTCTTAATATATTGGAGTCTAATTTTGAGTCACGTGTCTCGTCTCATTTTTAAATTTGTGTGTCAAGTAAATTATTAGGTGCAAAAATCAAAATGTCTAAATTTTCTAAATTGAATTTTAATTAGAGTTCAATTTTATGCTGTGTCCCATCTAATTTTTTTAATTTTTGTGGCAAGTGAATTATTAGGTAAAAAAACCAAAAACCGAAGAGTCTAGATTCAATTAAATTTTAATTCATATATATGTATATATAATGAGAAACCATTACATATTGTAGAAATTCATGGTTTAAAAAATGTGTAAGTTGTAATACTTAAATCAAGTTTAATTTGAACTCATATATACATGTAATTATGATTGTTTTTAAATATAACTGTACATATGCATGGGGTTACATAATAGTTATCATAGAGAGTACGCCATAAGTTGAAATTCTATTACCTTTAAAAAAAAAAATGAACAATTTGCATACACAATCAAATAATATTCTTATATATAAGATCTTTTTAAGAGTTGACAAAAATATAGAAATAACCATAAGTAATATTCAACTTAGGTAGGAATTTTAATATGGATTGAGTTATGTTTATTTTTAAATGCATCAATCTATATATGAGTATGCATGTGGTTACAAGCTAGTATGATATTTATGATCTAATGCACATTTTCGTCCCAGCAGTTTTTTTTTAATAAAATAAAATCAGCCAAGAAATTTTTTAGCTATAAAATTACCACATTTAAATATTCTAAGAAAACAACTCGACTTTGTCTAATGAAAAAAATTCATTTAATCTATTCAAAAGAATCGAATACCATGGCAAAACTACCCATAATGCGTATAAAAACCGACAATTGAGTCAATTGAAGTATATATACAAATTCCAGCTAAACAATCGAATTGATCATGTGGTTTGATTAATTGAGAAATAGGAAGTTGAAGGACTTCAATTAATAATAATGTCATCTTTTAATTTATTTAAATAAAAAAAAATTAGTAACATTCATCTTATTTCAATCAATACAATTAAATAAACTAGGTTAACAGTAATGATAATGAGGTAATCTTACTTAGATGAGTGAAGTATCCATTTGAACTTAATTTTGTATTGAGTATTATAAACAGGTCACTTGATATCAAAACTAAGTAAAATTAGATTATAATGAAAAGCTAATTTGGATTTGGATTTGAATCGAATTTCAATGTTGTTTTGAATTTAATATATTATATATAATAATTTCCAAAAAATTTGTAAAATTTTAAACCACTAAAGATGTTGAGTAATTGAAAGAAAAAGAAGAAAAAAGGGGAAGCAAGAATTTAACATTGTTTGGTTTGATGATTTTTGTTCATAGTGGAAAACCATTGATGATGACATTCTTACTATATCATTTATACACATCACAATAAACTCAATGTAGGGTTTATATAGTAAGAACCCTAAATTAACCATAGACTACTAACCCTAAACTTAATTTACTTGCACTTTATAATAAGTTTTTGGACTTTTTGGACCATAATCTCTAACATAAACTACTCCCATGTTTTTTTTCCAAAAACAATTCAACGGGACAGTTTTCTCCACTCAAATGCATGTGGCTCTGCCCTTACTCACGGATTAAGATTCGATCTTAAAAACAGGAAAAAAAAATCATCAGAAACTAGCAAGAACATTCTATTTTCAATTTAAAATAGGCAAATTGGAGCAAGTCTGACACGGTTTAATTGATGGAAGGCCAGCATTTTGACTTCGAATTTTTCTTTCATGCAGTTTCTTCATATCTTCTCTCTCTCTCTCTCTCTCTCTCTGATCAATATAGTTAAACGATAATTTAGAGCTGTTTGCGTACAAAACAAGCTTTCTAGGGTGATGAACAAGCTAACGAGTGCTTAATTACCAACTATACAGGACCCTCTACACTCTCCATGTTAGACTTGGTCATTGCTGACATGCCTGCATATCGAAGACACTAAGTTATGGGACAGCACCACCGCACCAGCTAATAGTTGAAAACAGAAGACGTAATATTACTAAACAAATAAATCAATCAGTATCAGCAATGATAGAGCTAATTATATTTTATGAGGGTGTACGTGTGTGTGTATTTTAATTTAATCATTCAATTATATTCTAACAACTATCGTAGAAAATGTCACTATACACAAAGGGTTATTGCCAATCCCACCATGCAATTAGGCCCAAAAGGGTTAGATTTGATAACGGGAACAGAATGTGGCACACCAGGAACAGAAATGTGAAACCCTGGGCATGGGCCTCGGGGAGTCTATATATGCTATGGTATCCTATTCCTGCTTCAAGATATAGTTCAATGCCACCACTAGTGTGGTTTGCTAATATGTGCTATATATATTTATTGCTTCATCTTCATCACCACACACTTGTAGTACGCTACCACAAATAACACTGGCCTTACAAGTTGTAAATGAGGTCATTTTTCACTTGTATTCAATCTTATAAAATTAACGCAATTGAGTGAATTTATTGCCATGGTTAAGATTTTTTTTTTTTTTTTTTTGAGAAGATGGTTAAGAAATATTTGATTTATCTAATAGAATTTTAATGTTTCCATACCCTAGAAAAGTTCAATGTGAGTCCATGGATTATTATTTAGTTTTTTCATTGAGTCCAATTTAACTTCGAATCTCTTCTACTTGGCTTGTTGTAATAAAAGAAACTAATATTATTAGGTAATGAATCAATAAGATAAAAATAAAATTTTTTTTTTTTGAGGTATAAAAATAATTATTGAGAATTATTTCTAATAAAAAGGTTAAAATCAAGCTTTTGACATCAGGCCCAAGTAAGGAATAATTACACAAGATCATGAAGAAACGATATATCGATCCCATTGGTTAGAATATGATGTTTAGCTCATATGTTAGCTTTTACACTTTAATCTTGATCAAAGGAGAGAGTTGAGTCATGAGTGTCCAAAAGTGAAATTCAAGGGATTTTATGTTTTATGGAAGGGTTGAGAATATCTGAAGTTGAAATTCAAGGGTTTTGTGAATTTGTGTTTTTTGGATTAACTATAGGAGGGAAAATGCATTTCTCCTAAATTTAAAATTTGGACCTCTAAAAGACAGCTATGAATTCATATTATTAATTAAATTGTAGGTTCACATATTGTATATTATATAATAAAAATTATGTGTGACTCAACGTAAATGTTACATGTATGATGATGTATTTGGCTGCTTTGGCCATATGTTCAAAATAAATACTTTATTAATATAATTTACTTTGAGTTAAAATTTCGTGAGTTAATTGTAACTTCTTATCGTAAGATATGTACCAACTGCACTATCTAAGTTATAAATTACTACAATATTTAATACTTTAATTTAAGATTAATTTGCAATATTAGTATCCAATGAAAGGATTAGTACAGTGGGGTAGGGTGGATAATATAAATCAAGATGCAGTAATCAAAAAATTTTGACAAATTAGTGCACTCCACCACCCAATATCCACTAATTTGTGTTTTTTTTTTTTTTTTATGGGACCAATTTGTTAAATTGGACATCAAAAATTAATCTCAAACATTATAATTTAAGGTGAAAAATTATGATTAAACCTAATTGACTAATTTAGTAATTATTTATTTATTTCAAATCTTGCAATGATAGAAAAGGAGTTCAGATTCAAGCATTCAAGTCCTAGAACTATGAGCTCTTGACCATCTTCATCCATTCATAATAAAAATTCTTGGAAATGGGACCATGGGTATATATGCTATAGTATTTGCCTGCTAAACGCTGATGATCAAAGGAGCAGAAGGAAAATGAAAACGACTCCTTGTGACGGTGGTTTACAGCTTGAAGAATTGAATCTTCAATAAAATAAGGAAAACACTTTTCTTTGCAAGAATTGTTTTTCATTAGCTGTTAGCCTGTTACTATTACTGTTTTCCAATGGGATTTTATTACTTCGAAAATGACAATAATTTAGACATAAAAAATTTGGTACAATGCATGACTTTTTATTTATTTATTTTAATTATGACACTTGACTTAAATGTATTACAATTAAGAAGAAGTGAAAGGACAATATTTTAGGCATATCCTTTTTCTTTTTCTTTCTTTAGAAACCCATTTTAGGCATATCCCCAAAAAAAAAAAAAAATGGTAAACGCATATCCAAAAAAGTTGGTAAATACCATACGATACAATACTTGACTTTAGATGTATAAAAGAATATATAAATAGAAATCCCATAAAAGAATAAATAGAAAACACAAAATGTCAGAAGTGGGATTTGAACCCACGCCCTCTCTCGAAGACCAGAACTTGAGTCTGGCGCCTTAGACCACTCGGCCATCCTGACTGTGTGATCAGGTTTCACAATTTAATTTATTACCTAATTATTTTCTAATTTATTACTTAATTAATTGTGTTTAGAGGGTGAATTAGATTGAAGTTCGGGGTTCGAAGTTTATTGTGTGATCTCTTCAATCAATAAAGCATTTGTGTGATGGTATATGGTAATGGAATGTCCAATCTGTAAAGCCATAATTTTTTTTTTAAAGATAGAATTTTTTCCATTTCATTTCAAGTATTAACTTTGGATGATGGGCGGGAGCCCTCTAGTTGAATCTAGTATTTATGCCTTGAACATGATCCCCTATCCACCAAGAATGAATAAAGAAGATTTCTAACTTTTTCTTGGGGAAAAGTGGTATGAATTTAAAATTTTTTTTTTCTCCCAAAAAAAAAAAAAAAAAAAAAGAATTATCATCTAGGTATGCTAGAATTATTTTCCTAAAAAAAAAGTATCCTATAATTAAATTTTAATTTTATTCGAAGTCAGACCAATGAACATGGTCACTTTTATCATTGATCAAATGAAAAAATTATGTTGAATATATGAAAGTATTGGATATAATATCCCAAAAGTGACATGCATGGAACCATGATTGTCAAAATCCCGATCTAGATCCTACGATCCTACGATTTTACGATCTCACCTGCCCAAAACGATCTAAATCTTTTAAGGATCTTAGCGATCGTTCAAGATCGTACGATTCTGATGATTCCAAATGATTTTGGTTTCTTGTAATCTTCTTTAACTTAACAGAATGTTCAGTTTGACCCAAATGGAAAATAATATTCCAATATATCAAATTTTGCTATTCTAATGTAGCGAGATAGAGTGTTAGTTGAAAACAAACAAAAAATAACATCCCAATACAGTGTTACGTTTTGAGATTTTTGACATCTTAAATGATGCTTACAAATAGATGTAATGATGCATGGTAATTACATCAAATGGATGCAAATTTTTTATTTTTTATGAATGTATAATTTATGTAATTATTTAACATACCAATTTGTTTTCTTTTTTTTCTCAAATAATGTAGGATCTTACGATTCACGATCCGATCCTACGATCCACGATCTCAGCTATCTCCCACAATATTACGTAGGATCCTGATTTTGACAACCATACATGAAACATTGACTTAATAGGAAAATGTTCTATTATATTTTTTAATTTTTCCTGCATAGTTAATAATTATCCTAAATCAAGTTAGACATTTCCAAAAAAAAAGTAGGCATTTGGTTCTCCCAAAAAAAAAAAAAAAAAAAAAAAAGTTAGGCACTTAGCCACTTAGGCATTCAGCACGTCGGCAAATTGATATTGCATTTTCAGATTTAAACATCTTAGTCAACTTTATGAAACCCAAAAATCTTAACTTTATTAAACCCACCTACCAATCATGTATTCATGGTCTTATAAGATCATCACCGCTCTAATAAAGGTAAAATTTGACTCTTTCTTTTTTATTCAAGAGAGATTGAGATATAGCAAGAGAGAGAGAGAGCTTAAGATCCATTGCCGACAATATAGAAGCTGGTGCATTTAAAAATTACTTATCATCAAGATGATAACAATGTATATATATCCAGGAAAAGAAGCTTTCAAAGACGTACGTAGCATGTGTTGAATATGTCTTATTTGACTTCTGTTTCAATAAGATATATCTATAATTTAGAGCATCTTTTCTTTTTACATTCTACTAGTTTAATACATGATATAAATGATGTTTTTTTAAAACATTATCAGGTTGTACCTAATATAATTATTTGTTAATGTTATATAATTAAATAACTTATTATCAAATTAATATTTTTCAAATCTTGTTGTTCATTTACATATATTTTGTATTCTCAACATGCATGTTAAACTTCTTACTCATAAAATATTATTTTTTATGTATAATTTGTTAGGGCAAAAATGTATCGACCCCTTTGCAAATTAATTAATTACCCAAGTTAATTAATTAGGTTCAATTACACATACAAAGCGTGAAGGCACAAACAAATTACCAATTATACTAAGTGTAGTGGAAAATAAATTTGACACGGGTGATTTGTTTACGAATAGGGAAAACCTCTGAGGCAAAACCCCATCGGGTGAATTTAAGGTCACCACTCCCAAGAATATACTATTATCAATCATAAGCGGTTACAAGTATAAGGAATCTTACCAAACCCTTTAGCCTATCTCGAAATACCAACCTATAGTTGAACCTTTACCCCAATACCCAACTGGACTTATATTGTAACAGCAATCTTTCCGTTCAATATGCGAATCTCAGTACATGACTAACCAATGATGCATGGATCCCAGTACGTAGCTAACTCCACAGCCACCCTTTGATTGTTGTAGTTGCTTTGCAGTAGTTTCACATAGAAACACCAATAAGATCTTCAATGATGGTGTGAAAGACTTTGCTTGGTTACAGAACTCAAAGGTGTACAAGAAACGCAGTAAGAACTCTTTCTTCTGTAGGAGGAGGCTAGGGTTTTAAAAAGAAAATCTTATGAAACTCTCTAGGGTTAGGTTTTTCTTTTTCCACCTCCTTGTTTAAATAGGAGCTCAATGGGCTCTCCTATTCCAAATAGGTATACACAAATCTTGGGCATTCCTAGTCTAATAAGGATTATACAAACCCATAAATAAATAACCTTTTAGAATAAAAATGTTGCTGGCTATAGTCTGAATCCCGTAAGCTCAATAGATCAAAACATGTGTCGAGCTTTAATGAATCTCAACAGATCGAGCTTCTGTCAAGGAGGTAACGAAACCTGCAGATTGCACTTTTCTTGAGCAGTTCTTGAGTAATCTTCATGTCTTCAATGTAACCACTTGTAATGATCATTTTGAACCTACCTAGATTTATTCAAATACAAGTAAAGTGCGTTTTATTGAAGAATATGTCAATTACATAAAAATATGTCTCTTACATAATTAATTAAGTTTTGTACATACTTTAAATATAAAAAAATTAAAATTTAAACATTACGTAAATTGCATACCTAGATGACGAGATCTTTGAGGTTAAAAAAATTAAATTCATTTTACCTAATTTCGAAAAAATACACAATACCCTCAAATTTTCAAAACAATTAACATGTGCTCCCCTTGGTCCCTCATGACATACAACGTCAATATGCACTAGACGCAGAGTATTCCCAATAAAAAAAATTTTAAAAAAAAAATTAAAACCAGAGAATTTTTGCCGACGATAGTTAGGTATATATGGTTGAACGTTGAAGGGCTATGAACGATAACTTTGTGGTTTTGTTTTTATATATGGATATATGAGTGGTGACAATGTAGGATCTCGATATTGAGTGTATTTGGACAAGTCTCGAATGGGTTGGATTCAGCTTTATGTGGTTGTAGCACAAGGAATATGATCATATATGATAGAGAACCCTTTGGCTATGGAGGTGGCATTGCTTTGTCATATGTGTAGATGTGTGACAAGAGTGCATATATGTTTACTAGTTCCTTTGGCTATGAGAACATGTAAGTTTTTTTTTAATTTTTTTTTAAACCATTTGGTTACAATTTACTTTATATAATTTTAAACTCATGTGACCTAACCAGAGTTAAGGTATTAAAATGTGTTTTACCTCATTTTTTTAATTTAGAATGTTACTAAGAAAAGATATGTTTGGTTTCTTATTGTGTTGACTTCAATCATCAAAAGAAGGGCAAAGGGGGAGTATTAATTATTTTGATAATTTGGGGCACAATGAAAATCAAGTAGAACGTGTTTAGTTTTGTAGTAGACCTTAGAAGTCTTGTAAAGTTGTGATTTACAACTATGTTTTATATTGACTTTATTCCATGACAAAATGTGTTGTAATTACTTTATTTCATTTCCTTGTATTTTGTGGGATTTAATTGTATTGGGTTTAGTATCAAGTTGGTGAAGACTCAAGCTTTATTGAAGATCAGTGGATCTCACGGGTGTGTCGCTGGAAGCTAAGCCGCGAAAGAGCCATGTGAGAGGCACATGACTGGAAGTTGAAGAGTCATGCCAGGCTATCGTTTTCGCGAGTGTCTCGTGAGTAAGGCCTTCCCGCGAGATAGTCGCGAAACATTCTGCCTGGAGGATTTTAATGAGTGACTTTCTTACCCTTCACCCATACTATATATACCCTCATTACCCACAAATGTTAGAGAGGCTATTCAGAGAGAAAAACCCTAGATAGGTTTTCTACAACACACACACCCATCTTTTTAGAGAGAGCTACTCCTCCTTAGTGAGAAATCATAGTAGTCTCTTCTCCATCCCTCTCCCATTATCATAGTTTGAGAGGAGATTTGTACCCAAACACAACCCACACCTATTCAGAGTGTATAGAGTGTTTTGGAGTTGTTGGGAAGTATTGGAAGAAGCCAAGGATGGCAGATGCAACATGGAGCTTGTTGCGGGATCCGGAGAACTAGGACAAGACACGGTTCCAAGAAGCCTTGTTGGAGTAGGAGCTTGGAGGGCTTAGGTACATCGGGTAGATTAGGCTTGGAGGGTCTCTTGCTAACTCATGTATCCCAACTGATTGTCTAGTGGATCGATTTCCGCTTGGAGGGCGGCGGAGAGGTTTTTCGCCGAGTTCTTCGGTTTCCTCTTCGAAAACACGTCTCGGTGTTTTCTGTGTTTGCATCTCTCTTCCCTACTCTTGTTCATTTCATTTTTTACTGCTGTGTTGCTTTAAATATGGATTAGAGTAGTTGTTTGTTCATCCGCTCGCTTTTACACTATTCCGCACTTTATATTAAAGTTGTGTAAAATCTATCGAGCCGTAATTTTAATCGGGGGTCTAAACAGCTCTTGTGTTTTTCAACACGTTTTCGAGCTTTCAATTGGTATCAGAGCGGGTACACTTGCTGTGGTTTTAATACCTAAGTGTGATCCTTGACCCCTTGTGTGTTTTGCCATGGATAATGCTTTACATGCTTGTATGGATGTTGTTGATTGTAACATGCCATGTGTTTGTGCAAATGCTTCTATGAGTGTTTATCCTCATGATTGTGATGCCATGTTATATGAATCAATGGGTGTTGTTGACAAACTCTTGAAGAAAGAAGCTAAGAAGTTTCAAAAGAATTTCAGCAAGTTCATTTGTGAAAAGGATGATTTGATTGCTAAGCTCAATGAATCCAATAAATTCGTTGAAAAATATAAAAAGCTTGCTGAAAATTCTCTTGAAAAGCTGAAAGAGTTTGAGTGTTTAAATATGGACTTGGATGCTAAACTTGTTTTGTCTAACAAACTTGTTGATGATCTTAAATCTGAAAATGAATCTCTTAAAATGCATGCCAAGTGTTTGATTGCTGAACCTATTGTCAAAAATGATGAAAATATATGTTGCAATCATGTTGTGGTACCCGATTTTGTGCCTAATGTGTGTTTTGCCTCAAAAGACAAATCGGTGTACATTCCTCCACATAAAAGAAATCAAAAAGTGGAGAAAAAGGCTCTTAAGCCTAAGCCTCTGTTTAGGTCCAATGCTAGGGAATTGAGTGGATCTAAGTTTGTTCCAACTTGCCACCATTGCGGTGTGATTGGTCATATAAGGTCTCAATGTTCTAAGTTGAAGAGAGAACAAACCCAAGTTGCTAGATCCATTCCCAAAAAGCCTAATGGACCTAAATACATTGTTTGTCACCATTGTGGTGCCCTTGGTCATCTTAGACCTCATTGCTCTCAGTTTCAAGCTTTTAAAAGAATCAAAAGAAAAGAGAAACTTGAGCTTCTTGCAAGTTGTGCTAAAAATGATAAACCGGATTTGAGTGAAAATAGCATGTTGTTAAAGAAAGTGTCTAATGCTCTTAACTCCTTGACTATGTGCATCTCCGGTTCTCATTCTCCCAACCCTCGTCTCACTTCTCTTGAGACACTCATTCCAAGCAATCATTCCGTTTGGATGAAGAAGGGTTCTTATGGTTGAGTTTTTGCTCTTTTGGTCCTTGATCTAATTCTTTCGATCTTTGTAGGACCTTACATGCATTAGATGCTTCATCTTCATGCATTTGTGCATCATGCATCTCTTCATATGCAGTGTTTTGTTTTTGTCTTTGATCTTACTTTTATGTCTTTGTTTTGTGTGTGTAAAAAATCCAAAACCACATAAAAAGTGAAAAATTCAAAAAGTTTGATCGTATATGTTTGAGCACATTTCACATGTGAGTTTGGCCTAGTACCTTCGTACTAATGGCGTTGTGTATTTACGAGCTTAGCTTGTTTTGTATGCACCTAGTTCTTTGTGGGAGAAATCTTGAAAACTATGTGTGACTGTTGTAAATAGATCTTCAAGCTTGTCATGAATGATTGGTCAATAGTCTTATTGGTCTTGATACTTGCATGAACTTGTGTTTATATCTCTTTCCACTTTATTTTTTTTTTGCAAATAGAGCTCACCAAATGTAAATCTCCAAATGAAAAGAGATTTTGAGCTGCAAAAGCCTGTCGCACATACTAGTATTCGACTAGGAAAAAGAGAAAGCGACTCTGTTAATGTGATTTGTATGGTGCTCAAAAAGCCAAAGGCTAATCATCAATGTTGAAATATCATAAATTTCAAGCACCAATCTCAAAATGAGATGTTTTTGTCCAAACAAAATAAAATGGACCAATTGTTATGCCTTATATAGAAGCCAAATGAAAAGCTTCTGAAGTTATGTATTCAATGTGTGGGAGGTCATATATACTCATTTCTATAATGGAGATAGTCCACTTGATTTCGTATCAGTTATGTATGACTCGATTGAATTGATCATTGAAGCTTCACTCTAGTCTAAGGACTTTTCCACACTTGATTCCCACACACAACACACAAGTTTAATGTTCAATGAATGCCTATTTCATTTGTGTGTTTGTATATGTTCAAATGTGATATGTGTGTGCTCAACCATACGTGATTCAAACCAAAAAGATTTTTGTTCTTTTTGTTTGCTTTTGGAAGTGATTTGTATCACCCATGTTTTTCAAAGTTTTCAAAGTGTTTTTGTGTGAAAAACATGTTTTCTTGGTGTTTTTGTGACCTATTTCATGTATAGGCTCAACTGGGAGTTAAATGGTCCAATTTTAAAGCTTTTTCAGCTTTGGACAGAGAGTTTCACGATTGTTTCGCGAGTAAGGCTTACCCGCGAAAATTTTCGCGAGTACTTTCGCGAGTCTGCTTCCCGCGAAAATTTCCAGATCAGCTTTTTAAAGGGCATTTCGTGGGTTTTTTTGTTTTAAACTTCTCCCATCTTCTCCTAAACACTTATTTTCATGTATCTACATCAAACCCCAACTAATTTTAAGTGTTTTACGTTCCATAAACATCTCTAAGGTAATCTTTAACTCTTTTCATTGATTTTGATCCTTAGATTACGTTTTTGGGGTTTTTATGTTCATAGTTGGGATTTTCTCAAATGGGAGTTGGAAAACTTATTTTCTGTCAATCTTTTTGATTGGGCTTTGTTTAAAATGATGCTTTGCTTTGGTTGTTGGCCCCTTGTGGCAAATATAACATGTATTTAGGCAAGTTTTTCATATGTTCTTGCACTGTTCATCATACATGTGTAGTATGTGCACTCTAAGTGTTTGATAAAATGCCCAAATGGCATTTTCTCGTTGTTTTGGACTCCGATGAGTACCAAACTTTGGGGATCACCATAATTATTCGTGTTTATCATGTTTTGATCATTGGTGGTGTGTTTTGTACACTTTGCCCCTTGAGTGCCTTGCTCATGCATTGGTCATGCATCTCACATGCATACTAGATGCACACTAGTTGCACCTTTGCTACACACACTTGAACACGTGACATGTTTTGCATTCACTCATGCTAGTTAAGTCTTTTTAGACCTTTTAACACATTTAACATGTTCTTGTGTCTATGTCATGCCTAGGTCCATATCATGTTTCATCATCCTTAGCATGTCATGTTCTTCATGCTTTGTAGCATTAAAAAAAAAAAAAAAAAAGTTTTTGTCTTATGTTTGAGCTTCATTTTCTCATTCATCTTGCATCCCTCATGCATCATCTTAATTTTTTCTTCTTTCCCTCCTTCCTCATGATTCATTTGTCTATTCGTGACAAAAAGGGGGAGAATATTCCGAAGAGTATACCGGTGTGTTTCGTCATTTCTATATGACTCATGTGCACACTCTTAGGGGGAGAAATTCTACCTTGTGCACATTCGTAGGGGGAGATGCTTATACCAAGGGGGAGAAGAAATTTTTTGAGAAAACCTTGATTTACTTTATGCTTGTTTTCTCGTTACTTTATGGTGCTTTGATATGCTTTATTGCTCTCATTGCATCGTGCTTATGTGTTGGACATGCTTTTACCCTTATGCTATTGTGCTTTATTGGTTGCATGTTCGGATGATCATTTGCTTTGTTATATGATCATTGTAGTCATTTCCATATGACTCTCATGTGTTTGATCAAGTTGCTCATATGTTTCACAACATGTTTACTTGATCGCATTCTACTTGTTACATTATACTTGTCTTTTTTACTGCTGTGTTGCTTTAAATATGGATTAGAGTAGTTGTATTGTTCATCCACTCGCTTTTACACTATTCCACACTTTATATTAAAGTTGTGTAAAATCTATCGAGCCGTAATTTTAATCGGGGGTCTAAACAGCTCTTGTGTTTTTCAACACGTTTTCGAGCTTTCAAGTCTTAATGTAATTTACTCTTAAACATTTCATAGATGAAGTAATTATTAATTTCTAATAATTTTTCAATTTTGCATGGGACATAAGAAAACAATATATGTAATATTTTAAAAAATCATATCCAATAGAAAATTATTAAATAGTGTATTATCAGCATTGACAAAAATTACATTAGACATAACTTGAGCCCAACCTAAATATTTTCTATCATACAAAAAAGTATTCACACTTACAGTTACATATAAGATTGTAATTAATCATATTGAATACACAGTTAAATATGAATGTACAAAACTTAGATACAGGGGTGGCTTGTGCATTTGAGGGCCTAAGGCAAAAATTGATTATTTTGTTTTAGATGCAAAATTACTACTGTAGGAACCCCACACCAAGGCTCATTTGGGCCTGAGACTCTGGTATAAATGCGTGGCCCATAAAACTGATCTCTTTCCACCTAGCAGCCCATCCCAAAGCCACACAATCTGCGGGCCCAAACTTTGCCACTTAATCATTGTTCGGCAAATCTGTGCCCCGAGCAGTAATGAAGGACCAACGTTCAAACACCCTGTCCTTTACATATTCGGCAATGCCTCAGAGGGCACTGCTGCCGGAGATACCTGCAGGAGGAGGAAAACAAGTTCCAAGGCCACTCACACCACCTCCCACTCCCACCTAACCACCCACTCATGAGTGACGACATTGGACCGCCTGTTGCACTAAACCTAAAGATAATCATAGCCTCTCCACGAAATTTGAGCTATAAATATGAGGAACACAGAAACGTAAAAGGTTGTTGAAGGTTCACAAGGAGAAAGCGAAAGAGAGAGAGAAAGGGAGGAAAAAGAGAGGAGTGATTTAGGCAGTGGAAAAAGAGAAAAGTGATCTCATTGAGTCTCAGTGCTGAAAATGACCCAGTACAGGAAATTCAAGCCCACTACACAAATAAGTTGTCGGCCTAAGTGAGTCCCAACCCAATGGTCTCACTTACGATGCGCACAATTGGTGCCGTCTGTGGGAATCTCCTACAAAGCCGTGGTTCCGCCGAGACTCACACGAGAGAATGGCTGGGAGACATTTTAGGAGTGGTGCTGAAAGTGGTTGAATGGGATCTTCTCGGGGATTCTCCTAGCGAGAACGAAGGCAAAAAAGGCTCGAGGATCGGGATCACGAATAGGAGGAAGAGAGGTCTGGTCTCGGTGAAGGATCGTTCTAAACACAACGAACGGTACTATCTGTAGCATCAGGGCATAAACTGCACAATGAAAGAGACGAAGAGCTTGAACGGTTGCGCAGGTTGGTGAGAGATCTGGAGTTGGAAGCAGAGAATCGGCACCATAGAAGGGACCAAGATGACCGAGAAAGAAGGTCCAATACTGAGGAGAATCGTCAAGAGACGGGATCCAATCAATCTAGATCCAATCACCACTGAGAACAATCCCACTTGCGGGAATCTCGTCGGTGTAGGGAACGTTCGCAGTCGCAGGAGTCCCGTCGCCGTCGAGATCATTCGCGGTCACAAGAGTATGCGGACCGAGGTTCGAATTCCCCAGAAGAGCGACGGCCTCATAATGCAGCCATGGATACGATGAGCCGTGAGCTACGGAGAGCTGCAAGGTCACCGTTTTCAGCTGGCATTGAGTAGGCCCCAATGCTGGATAGGTTCATGCGACCCCCGTTCAATTCTTACGACGGGAAAACTGACCCGGTAGAGCACGTCAGTCACTATATCTAGATGATGTCCCTGCATACCCACAATGACGCACTGATGTGTAAGATTTTTCCCTCGAGTCTTGGCCCTACCGCTCTAAGATGGTTTAACGGGTTACGGAAGGGCTTCATTCACAACTTCGCCGAGTTGATACAGGCGTTCGGGATACGGTTTGTGACTTGCAGCTGGGTTCCACAACCGGTGGATGCATTGTTGTCTATAAAAATGAGGGTGGGGGAGACCCTTCGTAGCTATGCTGGTCGGTATTGGGAGTTTTACAACGAGATCGGCGGAAGGAAAGAAAAGATTGCTGCAAGCACTTTCAGAATGAGGTTGCCCGAGGACTCCGGACTAAGGGAATCGTTGACTAAGAACCCCCCCAAGGACATGAGACAGTTGATGAGGCGCATCGAAGAATACAAACGGCTGGAAGACGACCGGCTGCAAAGCAAAGGGAAAGCGCCCATGATAAATAGTCCTCAGCAGAACATCTATTCGCCCAGGATTCGGGGGAATTTGAGGATACAGGAACCAGAAGCACAGGTAGGGGAGGTGAATCTAACGTTTAAAGAGCCAGTGCATAGGATTGTTGACAAGATTAAGCACGAACCGTACTTCAAGTGGTTGAACAAGATGGGGGGCGACCCGTCTAGGAGGAATCAGAATTTGTACTGCACTTACCATAAGGATAAGGGCCACACAATCGAGCAATGTCGAGTGTTAAGGGATCATCTCGGGCAGCTAGCTAAGGCTGGGCATTTAAAAAAGTTTGTGACGAACGCGGGGGACCAAGGAGCAGGGCAGGGCGCCCCACAGAGAAGGAATCCCCTTCCACACCCTCTTGGGATAATTAAGGTTATCCACGTTGCCCTAAGGGGCATCACCACAGCTGGGGGGAAAGAGGTGTTGACTGTAGTATTAATGGAAGGAAGCTCGAGCGTGCCGCCGTCCACGAAGAAGATAAAACCTACCCGAAAGCCGATTGCTTTTGACGATAGCGATTTGGAAGGAAGGATTCAGCTGCACGATGACACATTGATAGTCACGGCCTGGGTAGGCAGTTTCGTTGTGAAGAGAATAATGATAGACCAGGGAAGTGGGGCTGAGGTTATGTACCAGACCTGTTCAAGGGGCTCGGGTTGAAGAACGAGGATCTTTCAAAGTATAGCACGCCCTTGGTGGGGTTCAATGGTAAAGTGGTAGTTCCCGAGCGGCAAATCTCTCTGTCCGTGAACATGGGAGGCAAGGAGGTAGTGGTAAAGTTCATAGTAGTTGCTTCGTTCTCCCCATACACTGCAATACTAGGAAGGCCATGGATCCATGCAATGGGGGTTGTCCCGTCCACTCTGCACGTGAAAGTCAAGTTTCCCACCAATCATGGTATCACTATGGTACGAGGAAGCCAGCGGGCGGCTAGGCAATGCTTAGTCGCCATAGTCAATTGGAAGAAAGAGCAAACCGACCAAAAGGAGCAAGCCGAGCATAAATGTCCATCATCGGGGATTCCTTTATAGCAATTACAGAATTCGCAAGAGGAGAAGGGGGCCGTGTGCGCCAAGAATATGGTCAAGGTGAAGGTATTGCCGGATGTAGACAAGTACTTCTAAATAGGAGAGAGCATGGAGGACCAGGAAAAAGTAGAAATGTTGCTACTCCTAATACAGAATGTAGATGTGTTTGCATGGTGTAACACCCCGACCCCAAATTAATAGTTAAACTATGTGTTTAAATAGTTAATTATTATTTTAAGTCACTTACTTTCTGAAATTAATATAAGAGTATTTAATAAATATATTATTTTATAGTACCTTTGAATAAGAATTGTAAAGAAAATAAATAATGGAAGGGCTATTTGTATTATAAATATATATTTAGTGTGGGCAAAACTATATTAAGTGGGTAAGTTATGAGATATATATAATATATATATATATCTCATAACTTAACCAAATTAATAGTTAAATTATGTGTTTAAATAGTTAATTATTATTTTAAGTCACTTACTTTCTGAAATTAATATAAGAGTATTTAATAAGTATATTATTTTATAGTACCTTTGAATAAGAGTTGTAAATAAAATAAATAATGGAAGGGCTATTTGTATTATAAATATATATTTAGTATGGGCAATGTTAGGTTCTAAAGATTTATGATTTTATGTATTTAGAACTCTAATTTGTATTGTTGGCAAACCATGATCAAAACAGGTTATTTAGTCTTGTTTAGACTTGCTCAAAGTTGGGTCTTTCATGTAAAGTTGGAATCGAGTGACTGCAGATGTATTGGTGCATTTCGGCCTGGCTCGATCGATCGAAGGAAAGGCTCGATCGATCGAATCTCGGGCAGAATGTTTTTCTGCAGAATATTTTAGCTCAGCCCTAACTCATTAAACATTTTGGGTTTTCTGTTTTTACCCTAGGTATATAAAGAAAAACCCTAGCCACGTTTTTAGAGTTGCTCCAGTTGTATTATTGCTCATACATTGCGGTTTTGTGTAAATCTCTTGTGAGATCTAGAGGAGCTTTCCTTTACACAAAGCTTAGGGTTTTCGAGATATAGATTACTTCAACATCTTGATGATCAACTCAGTTGCTACCATTGAAGCTTAAAGAATATCAAGCGTGGGTGCTTGTAGCTGATTGAAGAATTCAAGAAAGAAGGAGTCCGTGGATTCGGAGCTTGCACGTGGTCGTGTCAGTAAGTTCTACTAGTGGGTAGCATTAAGACGTCAAGCGGGGAGCTTGTAGTCCTTCTGTATGAACTTTGATTCTTTCATAGTGAATTCAAGTTTGCCTTGAGGATCGGTGGGTCAAATCCTCCCCATGTTTTTACCGTGTGGTTTCCTAGGTGATCATATCTTGTGTTATTTATTATTCCGCTGCTTTATATGTTTGATATGATTATTTGATTGCTTTAACCTAGAATTGCTTAATTTGACTAAGTAACAACTTGGCTAATTAACTAGGCTAACCAATCTGGTTGTTTTAAGGGGTTTAAAACTGTTCAAGTGGTATCAGAGTAGGTAGCTCTCTTGTAAGAAATTTTTTGATCTCTAAGCTGATCCTTGACCCCTGCTGTTATGGATTTTTGGAAAATTATTCTGCTTATATATCAACTTGTCTACTTGTTGTCTTTGCCTCTTGTTGTCTCTATCAAATCTTTCCTTGAGTATATTGGCATAATTACTTGTGATAAGAATTATTTATGCTATACTGCTTTAACCGCCTTAAAGGCACGTGATTCTTGTCTTTGGTATTTGGATAGTGGTTGTTCTAGGCATATGACAGGAAGCAAAAGTTTGTTCAAAACTCTCTTTGAAGGAAAGATAGGAACCGTCACGTTTGGAGATGGGAGCAAATCTGTGATTAGAGGTATTGGAACTGTGGATATTCCAGGACTGCCAGTATTTGAAGATGTTTGGTATGTTGACGGACTGAAGGCAAACTTACTCAACATATGCCAGATTTGCGACAACGGATTAAATGTTCTTTTCACCAAGTACGAATATGAGGTACTTGATGGAGGAGGTGACTGTATGTGTGTTGGTGTAAGGACTGCTGACAACTGTTATGGTATAACACCAAGTGTGAACAACAAGTGCTTTAGTGCTAAAATTGATCGAGCTGATTTGTGGCATCAACGATTGGGACATGCCAGTCATAAGCAGTTAGAGAAGATTTCCAAGTGTGAAGCAGTTATAGGTTTACCTAAGTTTGAGAAGATAGAGAAGTGCATTTGTGGGCCATGTCAGATAGGTAAACAAGTGAAATCCAAGCATCCGTCTGTGACTAGTGTTCAAACTTCAAGACCTCTAGAGTTACTACACATTGATCTAATGGGTCTTGCAAGAGTTCAAAGTTTGGGTGGAAAGAAGTATATTCTAGTTGTTGTAGATGATTTTACTAGATATACTTGGGTTGTGCTTTTGAAAGATAAAGCAGAAGCTCCTGAGAAGATGATACATCTGTGCAAGAAGTTGCAAGTTGAGAAAGATACTGTGATAGCCAGAATAAGAAGTGATCATGGTAGAGAATTTGAGAATACCAAGCTGGCCACTTTCTGCAATGATCAAGGCACTCATCAAGAGTTCTCATCACCCAAGACACCTCAACAAAATGGGATTGTGGAAAGGAAAAACAGGGTTGTACAAGAGATGGCACGAGTCATGTTACACAACAAAAAGTTGCCAAAATCCTTCTAGGGAGAAGCTGTCAACACCGCTTGTCATACCCTCAATCGTGTGTATTTCAGACCTGATTCTAAGAAAACTCCCTATGAACTCTGGAGAGGAAAGAAGCCTATTGTCAAATATTTCAGAATATTTGGCAGTGACTGTTACATTCTACGTGATAGAGAGAATCTAGAAAAGTTTGATGCCAAAAGTGACAAATGATATTTTCTAGGGTACTCTTCCACTAGTAGAGTGTATAGAGTGTACAATCTGAGAACCAAAACAGTTATGGAATCTTCAAATGTTGTGATAAATGATGAAGTGTGTTCAGAAGCACCTACAGAAAGCACTGCTCTTGCTCATGATAAGGCTTTAGAAGTTGATGATTCTCTTCCTGCTGAGTATGTTGTGAAACATAGTGAGGAAGAGTTGTTGGTGTTAAATGATACAGTTTCAGTACCATCAAATTCAGAACCATCCACATCGGTTCGTGAACCTCAACAGGTACAATGTGAGCTCAGTCCTCCATCTGAACAGAAAGGTACCTCCACATCTTTAGTAAAAGGTCCATCCTCCAGAGTGAGACTTAATCATCCATCCAAAAATATATTGGGTAGTCTGAATGATAACATGAGATTGAGATCAAAAGCTTTGAATGTGATTACTCACTCATGCTATCTGTCCCAATTTAAACCGAAGAAGGTGGATGAAGCACTTCAAGATGCTGATTGGGTAAATTCCATGCATGAAGAACTTCATCAATTCATTTGGAATGATGTGTGGGAACTAGTTCCTAGACCGAAGAGTGTAAATGTAATTGGAACTAAGTGGATCTTTAAGAACAAGTCAGATGAAAATGACACTGTGATCAGAAACAAATCAAGACTTGTTGCACAAGGGTACGCACAAGTGGAAGGAATTGATTTTGATGAGACTTTTACACCAGTGGCTAGGTTAGAATCCATCCGGATACTGTTGGCCATAGCAAGTCACCTAAACTTCAAGCTGTATCAAATGGATGTCAAGAGTGCTTTCTTGAATGGGATGCTACAAGAAGAAGTATATGTTGAGCAACCTAAAGGCTTTGTTGATCCTCACAGACCAGATGATGTCTACAAATTGAAGAGAGCTCTCTATGGGTTGAAACAAGCTCCTAGGGCTTGGTATGACAGATTGACTGCATATCTCACTGAGCATGGATTCAAAAGGGGATCTGCAGATACAACTCTCTTCATAAGAAAGGATAAGAATGGTTTTGTTGTAGCTCAAATTTATGTAGATGATATTGTATTTGGTGCTACTAATGATTCTCTTGCTCATTCTTTTGCAGATGAAATGAAGCCAATGTTTGAAATGAGCATGGTTGGTGAACTGACTTATTTTTTGGGATTACAGGTAAAGCAGACAGAGTCAGGAATCTACATAAATCAAGCCAAGTATGCAAGAAATCTGGTGAAAAGATTTGGACTGGACAAGGCTGCTCATGCTAGAACACCAATGGCTGCTAATGCAAAATTAACAATTGATCCATCAGGTGAGTCTGTTGATGTTACTTTGTATAGAAGCATGATTGGATGTCTTTTGTATTTGACTGCTAGTAGACCTGATATATCCTTCAGTGTTGGTGTTTGCTCTAGATTTCAGTCTAATCCTAAGGTTTCTCATTTAAATGCTGTTAAGAGAATTATAAAGTATGTAAGTGGAACCTATGACTATGGATTATTCTATAGCAAGGAGACTAATTTGTCTCTTGTTGGGTTTTCTGATTCTGATTGGGCTGGGAATGCTGATGACAGAAAAAGCACCACTGGGGGGTGTTTTTATGTAGGAGCCAATCTTTTGGCTTGGATGAGTAAGAAGAAAAATTCGGTTTCTTTATCCACTGCTGAGGCAGAATATATTGCTGCTGGGAGTTGTTGTTCTCAGCTCCTTTGGATGAAAAAGCTGTTGAGTGATTATGGGATCCCTCAAGACACCATGGTTGTCTATTGTGATAATTCCAGTGCTATAGATATATCTAAGAATCCTGTTCAGTACTCTAAGACCAAACACATTGAACTTAGATATCACTTCATTAGGGACTTGGTTGAAAAGAAAATTGTTGTTCTTGAGTATATCCCTACTGATTGTCAAAATGCCGACATCTTTACCAAACCGCTTGACGAAAGTAAGTTTGAGACACTTCGTCAAGTGATTGGTGTGCTTCGGTGTCCTTAGTCTCTTGTGGCTTTTGTGGTCCTTGTACTTCACTGCTCTATCCTCTGTGACCATTGTTCTTTGGTATTTGTGTTTTTTTTTTCTAGGATTTGCATTGCATTACATTCATGCATTTCATTCTAGGATTTATTTGTTTTCTCTTTTAAATTAAAAAAAAAAAAAAAAAAGCAAATTGTGTTTGACATTATTTTTTTTGGTTTTTGAAAAAAAGGTTGGTAAATTTATTTACACATAACATGTCTTATGTACCTTGTTTAGCTTTGATGAGCTTATTTATTGCACTTGACTAGTTGAAACTTTGTAGTGCATGTTGTGTGGGAAAGATGTTTATGGTGTTTATCACTTTGTCTTAATCTTGAAGTCACATGTTATTTGACTGTCGGACTAGATCCTTTTGAGAAAGGCATAAATAACCATCTCACCACTGTTCACTAGCCAATCATGAACACCTTAGTGCATATCATAAGATTTTGTGCTCGAGAAAGTGTAGCACATGCACAAAAAGAACATAAGGTGTAGCCTCGGCTTAACTGCTTAATGCTTAAAATTTGTGTGTACTATTAGGCTTGATGCCAATTCACTTAATTAAAAACTGGTATGTACTATTAGGCTTGATGCCAATTCACATAATTAAGAGGCTAAATTCAAGAAACTTACATGATTGCAAGCTTATGCTCTAGGAGATGTGGGAGTTATATGATGTAACTCTTTAGGTGATAGTCTCTTTTAAATTCTATGTGATGAATTTTGTAGACTTTGTGATTGATTGTTATTCACATATCACCTCATATGTTTCTCAAGCTTTTGCTAGTTTGCACACACTACACGAGTTACTCTTTGCTAAACACTGTACATGTTATTGTGTGTGTTTTTGGTCTGACCAACCAAGTTTGAAAATATCTTGAGATTTATGCAAAACATTATTTTGCCTGAGAAATTGAAAGAAGAACTGGCTGAAACTTTCTTTGGAGAAACTGGGATTACAAATTTTGGGTTTTTGAAAAATCATTCCATTTCATCTCATACTCATGCATTGTGGTTCATTGATTTTGATGCTTTGAGGAGTTTTTTTTTTTTAAATTGGTTTGAGATTTTCAAAACTAAAATTTTTCTGAAAATACTGTGATCCGCTGCTTGTTTCAATCGATCCAGTCTGTTTTTCGATCGATCAAAAATTTTAAAATTTCTTTTATAAAATTTCTGGGTGACTCGATCGATCGAAAGTAATTTTCGATCAATCGAAAGTCGTGAATCAGCTTTTTAAAAAAATAGTTTCCTTTGACTGATTCTTTACCTTTTCAAAAGACTTTTTCAAACTTTCTTTTCTCTCTCCGATTTGGCACAGATCTACAGCGATTTTTTGTCGTTTTCCTCCAAATTTTTTGCAAGATTTCTCTTTCCTCAAGCCGGTAAGTCTCTTTTGCCCCTTCTTTTTGAGTTTATTTGCATTTTTCATGCATTTTCCCTCAAATTTTCGGACCTCTCTATTTTTGGGATTTTTGATGTTTCAAGCAAAATCTTGTGCAATTGATCAATGGGTTTTTATGGGGACATGTTATAAACTTGATTGTGATAGTTTAATTTCATCAATTTTGGTTTTTGTGAGAAATTGAAATTCTAGGGTTTATGTTCAATTTCCGAATTGGGGATTTTGTTAAATTGAGTTGAAATTGATGAAATTGGCTTGTTGATTGGATGTAATTAGGCATTATAATCTATGTGTAATGTTTTGTAAGGCTTAATTCATCCATGTGTTTCAAAATTTTTCAAGTGGTTTTCAAAATTTTGGGGTTTTTGTTAGAAACTCTATGCTCAAGCCAATTTTGTGTAATTGAACTTAATTTTGACATTTGTTTATTGCATTAGTACATGCATCATACCTAGGAAAACTAGAGCTCGTAGGTCTGTCACCTCCTCTACCCCTTCCCTTCCTCCCTTTGACCGAGAGAAATTCCCCAGTGAGAAAAACCAAGAGGTTTATGATAAGTTGAATCTTAAGAGGAAAATTTGGTCTGAGCATCCTGTCATTCTAGATGAGCTTGATCCTACCATTAGGGAAAATTTTGAGCGTCGGGGCTGGTTACCCTTGGTGGATATTTCTGATCCTCCTCCACCTGCTACCTTGATTAGAGAGTTCTACTCGGACATCTCTATCCGCATCTATGATTCCAACACTTTAGTAAAGAGTTGGATACGAGGCATAGAGTACTCCATTACTCCTAAGGTAGTGGCTGATGCTCTAGGGGTACCTTTGGTACAGCACCCTGTCTATCCATATGATGAGTCTCCAGTTTTGAGTGATGTTATGTCTTACATCACTGGGTCATCTATCCAGTAGGGTTCTGATCCTCGGATCACCACTGTTGAGCTTTCTGAGCTTCACTATCTTTTCTTTAGGATAGCTTGTCACTCCATCTGGCCCATTTCTCATCTTCACACCATTCCTCTCGAGCGGTGTGTATTTTTGTACGCTCTTGTCACTGATGCTCCTATCAATTTGCCCCACTTATTCCTTCATTCTTTGAACGAAGTGTATAGGAGTTCATCTTCTGCTCATGCACTAGTTCATCCTATTTTCATCCATAGGATTCTTCTTTATTTAGGTTTAGAGGATTTCCCTTCCTCGAAGCCTGTGGATGTCATCGGTCCCTTAAGTGCGTCTTTTCTTAGACAGAGGGCTGCTCACCTTCGAGCTAGCTCTAAACACCCTAGGTCTGAGCCTTCCGGGTCCGCACCTCCTCCCTCTTCTTCTACAGGTCTTGCTGGTGAGGCTGTTCCTGATCCTGCTGCTACTGCTGCTGCTACTGCTGTTCCTCCACCTCCATCGGATGACTTTGATATCCGTCGTACTTTAGAGACTGTCATGACCGTTCAGGCGACTCATGGTCAGCTTTTGGTGGACCTTTTTGATGAGATCCGAGTTTTGCGAGCTGGTCTAGCGCGTCTGCGTTCACCCTCACCACCTCCTTTTGATGATGGATTGTGATTGCCCTTTGGCATTCCGTCACAAAAAGGAGGAGTAGAGTTTGTAGAGGAGTTTTGTAGTTAAGGAGTTTTTTTTTTTTTTATTTGTTTTGTGGAGTAGATTGTATTTAGGCGCTTCACCTTGTATATCATTTTTGGGATATTCATGTTAGGGGGAGTAACATTGATTGATATACATGTTTTTTTTTATTTGATTCTTGTTTCTTTGGATTCACTGTTTATTGATTTATATTCTATGAGTTATTCCTTGATATAATTCTTTATTATGTGTTGTGTGAATCATACAAGAATGTTATACCTGTTTATATACTATTTTCTGTTACACATGCGTTTATGCGTTTGTTGAGTATTTCAGGAATATACAGGTTGATTCAATTGAGCTGCTGTCTATACTTGCAACTGATGGATAGTAGTTATGATTGAATTTTGATTTTATGAGCATTATTTTGTAAAGGGCTTATTACTTGTAAACTTTGAGCTTTTAGTTTGTGTTTTGTCACGGATTGCCAAAGGGGGAGTTTGTTAGGTTCTAAAGATTTAGGATTTTATGTATTTAGAACTCTAATTTGTATTGTTGGCAAACCATGATCAAAACAGGTTATTTAGTCCTGTTTAGACTTGCTCAAAGTTAGGTTTTTCATGTAAAGTTGGAATCGAGTGGCTGCAGATACATTGGTGCATTTCGGTCTGGCTCGATCGATCGAAGGAAAGGCTCGATCGATCGAATCTCGGGCGGAATGTTTTTCTGCAGAATATTCCAACTCAGCCCTAACTCATTAAACATTTTGGGTTTTCTATTTTTACCCTAGGTATATAAAGAAAAACCCTAGCCACGTTTTTAGAGTTGCTCCAGTTGTATTGTTGCTCATACATTGTGGTTTTGTGTAAATCTCTTGTGAGATCTAGAGGAGCTTTCCTTTACACAAAGCTTAGGGTTTTCGAGATAGAGATTACTTCAACATCTTGATGATCAACTCGGTTGCTACCATTGAAGCTTAAAGATATCAAGCGTGGGTGCTTGTAGTTGATTGTAGAATTCAAGGAAGAAGGAGTCCGTGTATTTGGAGCTTGCACGTGGTCGTGTCAGTAAGTTCTACTGGTGGGTAGCATTAGGAAGTCAAGGGGGGAGCTTGTAGTCCTTCTGTATGAATTTCGATTCTTTCATAGTGAATTCAGGTTTGCCTTAAGGATCAGTGGGTCAAATCCTCCCCAGGTTTTTACCGTGTGGTTTCCTGGGTGATTATATCTTGTGTTATTTATTATTCCGCTGCTTTATATGTTTGATATGATTATTTGATTACTTTAACCTAGAATTGCTTAATTTGACTAAGTAACAACTTTGCTAATTAACTAGGCTAACCAATCTGGTTGTTTTAAGGGGTCTAAAACCGTAAGTTATGAGATATATATATATATATATATATATAGTTGTTGGTGTTTTAACTATGTATAATGCATGAGATATTATGGTTGAAATTCCACATACCTATGCAACCAATGGAAATTCAACACACATAATGCCAAAGTTTCATGCATGATGACAAACTTTAAAGACCAAGACTTGGCCATGCAATCACCAAGTTCCACCTAATCTCTTCTTTGACTATTCAAGGTAACTAGAATTTCCAAGCTCTCTCCCTCTCTATTCCTACGGTTCCAAGAAAAAAAAATCAGAAAAGTCTCACCTCACTTTTCTCTCTTTTCTCTTAAGGAAAGAGCTAGAAGCTCTCTTTGAGTCTTCCCTCAAGTCCACGGGTTCACACATCAAAAGGAAGATAAGGCTCATCTCATTTCTTCTTTCTACTCTTTCAAAGCAACTAGAATAGTCAAGAACACTTTCTCCCTTTCATTCTCACGGGTCCTAAACCAAAAGAAAGAAAATTCTCTCAAGCTCTACCTCTCACACCTACGGGTCCAACATCAAAGAAAGAAAACTCCCAACTCTTCCCTTCCTCTCTCACTAAAACCATATATCTCACTCTAAGGAAGAAATTAAAAGTTTAGCCCTAAAATTTCAGCTTCAAAGTTGTGGGTAAGTAAATAAAAATCTCATCTTAGCATGAGTATTTTAATGGTGGTATGGTTTGCTTTAATTTTACTTCTATGTTTCTCTATTATGATTGTTAGAAGTTGGTTTTTGTGGTTTGTACAAAATTGGGAAGCTTGTAAGTATATATATATGACGGGAATTTAGACCCCTTAAACAACCAGATTGCGTAGCCTAGATTAATTAGCCAAGTTGTTACTTAGTCAAATTAAGCAATTCTAGGTTAAAACAATCCAAACAATCATATCAAGAATATAAAGTAGCGGAAAATAAATAACACAAGATATGATCACCCAGGAAACCACACGGTAAAAACCTGGGGAGGATTTGACCCACCAATCCTCAAGGCTAACCTGAATTCACTATGAAAGAATTGAAGTTCATACAAAAGGACTACAAGCTCCCCGCTCGACTTCCTAATGCTACCCACCAGTAGAACTTCCTGACACGACCACGCGCAGGCTCCGAATCCACGGACTACTTCTTTCTTGAATTCCTCAATCAGCTACAAACTCCCCGCTTGCTTTTCTTTTAAGTTCCAATGGTTGCAACGGTAATGATCTTCAAGATGTTGAAATCATCTCTACCATGAAAACCCTAAGTTTTGTGTAAAGGAAAGCTCCTCAAAGATCTCACAAGAGATTCACACAAAACAGCAATGTATGAGTAACAATACAATCTGGACAACCTTCAAAAACGTGGCTAGGGTTTAGTTTATATACCTAGGGTAAAAACATAAAACCCTAAACGTTTAATGAAGTAGGGCTGAGTTGGAAATTCTGCAGAAAAATCAACCTGTGCGATTTTCGATCGATCGAGTCTATTCTTCGATCGATCGAGCCAGGCCAAAAGTCCCAAGTACTTCTGCAACCACTCGATTCCAACTTTACAATATTAAACCAACTTTAAGCAAGTCTAAATAAGACTAAATACAATGTTTTGATCATGGTTTGCCAACATTACAAATTAGAGTTCTAAATACATAAAATCCTAAGACCTTAGAACCTAACTAACTCCCCCTTTGGCAATCCGTGACAAAACCTTAACTAACAGCTCAAAGTTTTACAAATGAAAAGCCCTTTACAAAGATAATGCTCATAAAATTCAATTCAGCCTAACTACTATCCATAGTTGCAAGTGTAGACAGCAGCTTAGTTGAATCAACCTGTATAATCCTGAAATACTCAACAAATGCATAAACGCATGTGTGACAGAAAAGAGTAAAACAACAGGTATAACATTCTTGTAAGATTCACACAACACAAAATAAAGACATATATGAATGAACAACTCATAAATATAAGTCAATAAGCAGTGAATCACAAAACAACAAGAATCAATGAATATAACATGTATATCAATCAATGTTACTCCCCCTAACATGAATATCCCCAAAAATGATATACAAAGTGAAGCACCTAGAAACAATCTAAAAACTCCACAAGCTCCTCTAAAACAAAAAAAATCTCTCCCTAACAACAAAAACTCCACTACAAGTCAAAAACTCCACTCCCCCTTTTTGTGACGGAATGCCAAAGGGCAATCACAAGTCGCCATCAAAAGGAGGTGGTGAGGATGAATGAAGACGCGCAAAATTAGCTCGGAGAGCACGAATCTCGTCCATCAAGTCCACCAAAATTTGACCATGAGCCGCCTGAACGGTCATGACAGTCTCCAAAGTACGACGAACATCGAAGTCGGCCGAAGGAGGTGGAGGAACATCAGTAGCAGCATCATCATCACCAACTGGATCAGTAATATCCTCACCAGCAAGACCTGCAGAAGAAGAAGGAGGAGGTGCGCTACTAGAGGGCTCAGACCTAAGGTGTTTAGAACCAGCTCGAAGATGAGCGGCCCTCTGTCTAAGAAAAGACGCACCTATAGGAGCTATCACATGAACAGGCTCAGAGGAAGGAAAGCCACTAAGATCAAGATAGAGAAGAATCCTATGAATGAAAATAGGATGTACAAGAGCATGAGCAGTAGATGAACTCCTATAAACATCGTTCAAAGAACGAAGAAAAAGATGGGGAAAACTAATAGGAGCATCAGTAACCAGAGCGTACAAAAATACACACCTCTCAAGAGGAATAGTGTGAACATGGGAAATGGGCCAGATAGAATGACATGCTATCCTAAAGAACAGATAGTGTAACCCGGAGAGCTCAGCAGAAGTGATCCGAGGATCAGAACCCCACTGGACAGTAGTACCAGTGATGTAAGACAAAACATCGCTAATCTCGGGAGACTCAGCATAAGGATAGACAGGATGCTGGACCAACGGTACCCCTAGAGCATCAGCCACTACCCGAGGAGTAATGGTGTACTTTACGCCTCGTATCCAACTCTTTACTAGAGTGTTGGAATCATAGATGCGGATAGAGATGTTCGAATAGAACTCTCTAATCAAGGTAGAAGGTGGAGGAAGATCAGAAACATCCACCAAGGGTAACCAACCCCGACGCTCAAAATTTTCCCTAATGGCAGGATCAAGTTCATCTAACCGTACAGAACGCTCAGCCCAAATCTTTCTCTTAAGGTTTAACTTCTCAAAAATCTCTTTGTTTTTCTCACTCGAAAACTTCTCACTATCAAAGGATGGAGGGGGTGAAGGAGAAGGTGAGGGAACATTCCTACGGGCTCTAGTCTTCCTAGGCATAGTGCTAAGGAAAGGATAGAGACACAAAGAAAAAACCACAAAGAACAAGAGAAAACAAAACCAAGGGCAGACTGCAAATTAGCACAATAAAGAATATAGAACAAAAATCTATATGATGCATGAACAATAAAATGTTGTGATGCATGATCTAATGCAGTAAACAATGAAGTTTAATTGAGAGTAATTTGACAAAATTGGCTTGAACAGGGAATTTCTATCAAAAATCCCAAAAATTGAAAACCACTTGTTGAAAATTTTTAACAAATTGATGAATTGATCATTACACAAGATTGAAAACAGATTAGAATAACCAATTTCATCAATACAACAATCCAATTTCAGCAAATTCTACTCAAATTAACAAAAGCCCCAATTCGGATCAAGAACAAACCCTAGAATTTTCAATTTTTCACCAAACACAAAATTGATCAAATTAACATGTAAGAATCATGTTTATGATGTGTCCCCACAAAAACCCAATGATCAATTGCATAAAATAAGGTTTGAAACAAAAGAAAATCCCAAAATAGCAAATTGCGAAAATTGCCCCTAAATTCATGAATTTCTGCATGAAAAGATGAAAATAAAATCAAAAGGAAGGGCAAAAGAGTCTTACCGGCTTGAGGAAAGAGAGATCTTGCAAAAACAACGGAGGAAAATGACAAAAATCTCTAAGGTGGAGCCTTGCCAACGCGGAGAGAGAGAAAAAGTTTGAAAAGTTTTGAATAGAAACTTTGAAAAAGTCAGAACTGATCTTTTAAAAAAGCTTTTCCACGATATTCGATCGATCGAAAATTACATTAGATCGATCGAAAAGCACAGTCATTTTAAGACAAATGAGAGCACTTTTTCGATTAATCGAAAAACAGGCTGGATCGATCGAAATGGGCAGAGGCTCACTAAATTTTGAAAAAATCACAGTTTTTGAAAAACACAAGCCTAATTTTGAAAATAACTCCTCAAAGCATTAAATTGAAGAAACAAAATGCATGAGTATGAGATGGAATGCTTTTTCAAAAACTCAAAATTTTGAACCCAATTTTTCTCAAAAACAAATTTCAATTATTCTCCCATTGAATTTTCTCAAGCAACAAATATGTTGTGCATAAATCTCAAGATATTTTCAAACTTGGTTGGTCAGACCAAAAACACACACACTAGCATGTACAGTGTTTAACAAAGAGTAACTTGTGTAGTGTGTGAAACTAGCAAAATCTTGAGATACATGTGAGGTAATATGTGAATAGCAATCAATCACAAAGTCTACAAAATTCATCACATAGAATTCAAAAAGAGACTATCACCTAAAGAGTTACATCCTATAACTCCCACATCTCCTAGAACAAAAGCTTGCAATCATGTAAGTTTCTTGTATTTTGCCCCATTATTTAGGTGAAATTTGGCATAAAGCCTAATAGTACACACCAGATTAGATTATGTGAAATGGCATCAAGCCTAATAGTACACACCAAATTTTAAGCATTAAGCATTTAAGCATTTAAAGAGGCTACACCTTATGTTCTTTTTGTGCATGTGCTACACTTTCTCGAGCACAAAATCTTATGATATGCACTAAGGTGTTCATGATTGGCTAGTGAACAGTGGTGAGATGGTTATTTATGCCTTTCTCAAAAGGATCAAGTCCGACAGTCAAATAACATGTGACTTCAAGATCAAGACAAAGTGATTAATAACCATAAACATCTTTCCCACACAACATGCACTACAAAGCTTTAACTAGTAAAGTGCAATAAATAAGCTCATCAAAGCTAAACAAGGTACATAAGACATGTTATGTGTAAATAAATTGACCAACTTTGTTTTCAAAAATCAAGAAAAATCATGTTAAACATAATTTTTGCTTCCTCCTTTTCCCTTTTTTTTTATATTTTTTTTAATTAAAAAAAGAGAAAACAAATAAATCCTAGAGTGAAATGCATGAATGTAATGCAATGCAAGTCCTAGAACAAAAACAAAAAAAAACAATGGTCACAAAAGAATAGAGCAATGAAGCACAAGGACCATGTCAGAAAGACTCAATTAATTCGAGTATTTTGCATCCAAAACTTTTTAGATGCACCACGAGCATTGGAGTTCTTATTCACATTTGAGTGATTCCCAACTCCAGGATTGGAATAAAGGTTTAACACCTTTACCAATTCACCAATTAATGCCATAGGATCTTGTGCTTGAGGCATAGGCACTTTTGGTTTATTTGCTCTCTTATCAGCTTGAAACTTGTAACAGTTAGGACGAATGTGTCCAGACTTACCACAATAATGACAAACCCAAGCAGGTTTACCATGCATCTTGTCCTTAGATTTGGTAGGCTCCTTAGGTTTAGATTCTCTTAAGTCTACCCTAATCTTCTTAGGTGGTGAAACTTCTACAGGTTTAACTACCTCACTCACAGGTGGTTTGACAATTTCACTCACAACCTCACTCACAGAAGGTTCAGAAGAAGAAGAAGGAACAAAAGTAGTGGAATGTGGTCCAGTATCAAAGATGCTTTCAACATATCCTAACCCAGTTTTATCAGAAGGATACTTTTGAACATTCAGCATGTGATCAAGTTTAGAACTAGCAGATCTAGCAAGAGATAAATCATGTTCCAAAGTTCTAACTTTATCAAGCAAAAGCATGTTCTCAGATTTAACATTATTCAAAAGCTCATTAACATCAAACAGTTTAACAAGCAAATTTCTCTTTTCAAGCTCAAGAGAATCAATTTTCTTTAGGCCAAGATCAACTTTCATAGCATCCTTTGCAGCAATTTTGCAAAGTTTGTTATAGGCCTCTTGAAGATCTGCATCTTCAGAGAGTTCCCCATCAGAAGGGTTCTCTTCAGCAGATATGCTTTCATTGACTGTTGCAGTAGCCGTGAAAGCAATGAAGTTTCCATCCTCGTCACCACCGGACTCATCATCAGAAACCTCATTATCACTAAGGGTTACAGCCATAGCTTTACCCTTAGTCCTCAAGAATGTAGGACATTCAGATTTCACATGACCATACCCTTGACAGCCAAAACACTGAGGACCCAAAGAGTTATTAGAAGATTGACCAAAATTTTCTCTAGGTTTTTCAAAATTGTTAACCTTAGTGGGATCATTCTTCCTAAAATTTCTAGGTTCAGCAGTGTAAGTACCTCTTGCCTTTCTATTTGTATTCCTAAGAAAGTTCTTAAAGTTTTTGGCAAGATAGGCAATCTCTGTAGCAGAGAGCTCATCATCAAATCCACCATCATCAACATCATCAACTGACTTAAGAGCCATTGATTTGGATTTGTTCACTTTAGGTAGGTCAGACTCATAGGATTAAAAAGATCCTACAAGCTCATCAACAGGGATGGAGTCCACATCCTTGCTTTCAGTGATGGCAGTCACTTTGGGTCTAAAGTCTTCAGTTAAAGATCTAAGAATCTTCCTAACAATCTTAGGTTGATCATAGATTTCACCCAAATTAAAAGCAGAATTAACAATATCATTTAGTTTGGCATAAAATTCATCAAAGGATTCATCATCAGACATCCTAATGCTTTCAAACCTAGAAGTTAATTGCTGCAGTTTGTTTATCTTAACTGCCTTTGTGCCTTCATGCACAGTTTGGAGGATTTTCCAAGCAGTATGAGCAACCTCAACATTAGAGATCCTCTTAAATTCCTCCATAGAAACAGCATTAAAGATGGCATTCATAGCTTTGCTATTGAATCCAGCTGCTTCTTTTTGAGAAGTTTGCCACTCACTCACAGGAGTAGCGGGCTTCTCCCATCCGTATTCAACGGAATTCCAAACCCTTTCATCAATGGATTTCAGGAATGCTTTCATCCTTACTTTCCAATAAGCATAGTTGTTCCCATCAAAATGAGGAGGAACAAATAGAGAGTGTCCATGCTCCATGACAACAGGGGTCAAAGATCAGCTCAGAGATTAAAAATCTCAAACAAAAAGAGCTACCTGCTCTGATACCACTTGACGGGAATTTAGACCCCTTAAACAACCAGATTGCGTAGCCTAGATTAATTAGCCAAGTTGTTACTTAGTCAAATTAAGCAATTCTAGGTTAAAACAATCCAAACAATCATATCAAGAATATAAAGCAGCGGAAAATAAATAACACAAGATATGATCATCCAGGAAACCACACGATAAAAACCTGGGGAGGATTTGACCCACCGATCCTCAAGGCTAACCTGAATTCACTATGAAAGAATTGAAGTTCATACAAAAGGACTACAAGCTCCCCGCTCGACTTCCTAATGCTACCCACCAGTAGAACTTCCTGACACGACCACGCGCAGGCTCCGAATCCACGGACTACTTCTTTCTTGAATTCCTCAATCAGCTACAAGCTCCCCGCTTGCTTTTCTTTTAAGTTCCAATGGTTGCAACGGTAATGATCTTCAAGATGTTGAAATCATCTCTACCATGAAAACCCTAAGTTTTGTGTAAAGGAAAGCTCCTCAAAGATCTCACAAGAGATTCACACAAAACAGCAATGTATGAGCAACAATACAATCTGGACAACCTTCAAAAACGTGGCTAGGGTTTAGTTTATATACCTAGGGTAAAAACATAAAACCCTAAACGTTTAATGAAGTAGGGCTGAGTTGGAAATTCTGCAGAAAAATCAACCTGTGCGATTTTCGATCGATCGAGTCTATTCTTCGATCGATCGAGCCAGGCCAAAAGTCCCAAGGACTTCTGCAGCCACTCGATTCCAACTTTACAATATTAAACCAACTTTGAGCAAGTCTAAATAAGACTAAATACAATGTTTTGATCATGGTTTGCCAACATTACAAATTAGAGTTCTAAATACATAAAATCCTAAGACCTTAGAACCTAACAATATATATATATATATATGCTGTTTTAAGAAGCTTTGAAATTGTGTTGGTGATTTGTTGAAGGTAGATTAGGGCTTTTACTAATTAATGATTGTATATGATTAAGGAAGTAAGAAAAAGTCAGGATGAGTGCTTTTGATGTTACTGCTGGGATTTTTGGTTGTGTATAATTTTGCTCTAAATGGTTAAATGACTGTATATAAGTGTTTTCTAACATGTTTAATGAGTGCATAAAAATCCCCATATGAAAATACCATCCTTTGATAATTGTTTGTGAATTTACAAGAATATGTTGCAAAGCTGTCACTGTGACAGATTCTGTGTTTATGCATGATAAATTATGTATTAAATTGTATATAGTGAATTTGGATGCTAGAGTTATTTTCTATGAAAGCTAAGACACATAAGGTTGTTATGGAAGTGGTCTCATAGAATTTGGATGAACATAAAAATAATGGTTTAATTTTTAATTTGCAAGAAATTCTGTCCGGACAGATTTGAGTATGCTGTCTTGTGTGATTTTTAGTAAATCATGGGTTTATTCTTTGACTCCAAAATTTTTATGGTTTATACTGGACATACAGGGGAGTAGTAATGTAAAATTTCATGACAATTGGATAAGTGTGAACAGCCCGTTTGTATTTTACAAGTGGAGCATATTCTGCTGAAATGAGCAGTGAACAACATATGCTACACCTGACATTGTGGATTTAATTCTAAAGTTATGATGAATGTTTTGAGCTATAATTTAATATGCTTATCTCTTGGTATGTCTCGATTATATATTAACTTTGTGTAACTTGTTTTGAGGTTTAGTACTCAAATGAAGGGTTCTAAACCATGTGACGGCTGTATTTATGAAGCTGTTTTGTCCGACGTGTTGTATGTTACCACATGAATGTATATAATTACATGATCATGCTTAAAGGATTCTATGTTATGCATGCATTATTGCCCTAATCTCAAATTATCTTTTGAAATGAAGTTTGTTTTTTTTAAAGATATGAGATTAATGTGAGAATGTTGGTTCTCTATGATTTAGTACATCATGTTGTATGATGAATATATTTTGTGTTTGTGGGAACCTCTTTGGGGTGTGATTAGGATTTCATTGATTATGAGAGATAGGCTTTAAGCTTAAAGTGTAAGTTTATGATAAGGAATTAATTGATAGTAAGTAATAAGCTTTGATATTTGGTTTAGGTGTTACCAATTCCCCAGGTCTAAGCTCCTTTGACTGTAGGCTCTCGGTTCCTCTGCTATCAGGTAAGTGATAAGTTATATGGGCATTTGGTAAGTCATGAGGTTATTTTAAAGTATATTATGCATTAAAATGTTTTTGATTAGAGATATGGCATGTACGCATTATCAGACAAAGATATGTTCGTGAACTTTCGAAAACTTATGTATATGATTTAAGCATATTGATGTTATTACTGATTCCACGAACATGATGTTTAAAGAAAAGAATGGGAATGCTATTATTATGAAATATTATGCAAAATAAGAAATTTCAGTATGATGTAATGTATGAAATGTTTTCGGGTTATGTCCTCTGGTGATCTGAACTCGGCTAGTAGGGGTTAATTACTGTCTTTCCATGGAAAAAAATGTTATCTGTTTGGCCATTTAAAGTAGAGGAAATGGGGTTGCCCGTAACTCTAATCTGAATAATGCCTTCTCCCCAATGTGTACGAACGGCAGGGAGGAACAAAACCTGGAGGGGATGTGCCATCAGGCCTCCCAAAGGGGACAATATCATACACACGAGGGCACCCAAATGTGATGAGGCATTCTCTTTACACACTTATCAGATATGGACTAACCAATAAGTTATTTATGAACAGCTATATAATGTTATTAATCATGAGAGAATTATTTTGTTAAATGCATTGTGGAAAGTTAAAAGCTCCCATGAAAAGAAGAAGTTTCTGATGAAAATAAAGCTGTTCATTAAAGATAAAAGTTTCTGAAGTTCTGTTATGCTATAAAGATAAAGTTTCTGAAGAAAGTACAAATTTATGTCAAAAAGTTATCAGATATCTGTTTTTCTTTATGAAACGTTAAGTTTTATAATTATGAAAGTTATCATATTTTACAAGAAGGAGTTTATGAAGGAAAGTTTTATTATTCTTTAAGATGCTTCAAGTTTAAGACAAAGTTACCGATTATCTGATTTTAAGTTAAAATGATTATTTTGTAATGAAAGTATATATATATATATATGTGTGTGTGTGTGTGTGTGTGTGGTAACTTTGTAAGAAATGAAAGAAATTCAATCTGAAAGGCTTTGATAATATTATTCTGATAAGAAAAGGGAGAACAATTATCTTTACAAAGAGCGTATAAGTTATTATTATAAATAGTATAGAATACTATGCATGAAAATGGGTTCTCCTATTTGAATAATTGTAAAATGAAATGAATTGATTTACATGCATCCTTATTAAATTCTCATATATCTTACCTTTACTGAGCTGTGTAGCTCACCCCTTCCACTCTTTCAGTAAACAGGTTTTATTTTGGAGCAGATGGAGCCTTAGTCGAGTTTTGGAAGGAGCTAGTTTTAGTTTATATGTATAGATCTTAAATTAGTAATATGATGTTTAGATTTGTAGTATTGTGTATTTTAGGATCTAATGAAAGTGTATACCTTAAAGCATTAAGAGATGTATTATGGGGAATTTAGAATTTGAGTAATTGGCAGATTATGTTATTCTTTGAGTACAATGTAAATGCTCTGAATGTCAAGTGAAAAGTTATATCATTTAAGTAAAGAAACAAGAATGAAAATAAAGAGGAAAGCTTTTGTAAAAGCTTTTCTGAAAGTTTTGTAAAAGTTAAGTTGGTTCTTGTTAATATCATATTTAAGCTTGATATTAGCATGCCGGTCATGGTCACAAATCCGGGTATCGGGTTTGGGGCTTGACACATGGAGTCCATATGAGGTGCCCGGGATAGATCCTGAGTTCATCGTCCATAGGCTTGGAGTCGACCCCTCGTTCACTCCTAAGAAGCAGAGGCTGAGGAGATCGGCCTGGGAGCACGCTGAGGCGGTGAAAGCAGAAGTCCGAAGATTAAAGGATGCTGGGGTGATTAGGGAAATCTTCTTCCCGGATTGGTTGACAAATACCGTGGTGGTGAAGAAGAAGAACGGCAAATGGAAGGTTTGCGTGAATTTCACAGATCTGAACCGAGCATGCCCGAAAGACCCTTTTCCCGTGCCAAAGATTGATTAGCTGGTGGACACCACGTATGGGCACCCGAGGATGAGCTTTCTGGATGCTTTCCAAGGGTATCACTAGATCGCCCTGGCGCTCGAGGATCAAGAGAAAATGGTGTTCATCTCCCAGAGGCCAATTATCACTACACGATGATGCCCTTCGGACTAAAGAACGCCAGGGCCACATACCAACGAATGATGACGAGAATGTTCCGAGACAAGATAAGGCGTACAGTCGAAGTGTACATCGACGATATGGTGATGAAGAGCAAACAGGAAGCACTGCACATGGAGGACCTTCAGGGGGTTTTCGAGGTTCTTCGACAGCACAAGTTGTGCCTTAATGCGAAGAAGTACGCATTTGGCATGGGGGCAGAAAAATTCCTAGGGTACCTGATCACTAGGCGGGGAATTGAGGTCAACCCCGACCAAATTAAAGCGGTGAAAAGGCTGAAGCCACCGAGCAACCCGAAGGAAGTGCAAATGTTAATCGGGATGCTAGCCGCCTTTAATCAGTTCATCTCCAAATTCGCGGATCGCTGCCGACCATTCTACCAACTGTTGAAGAAATGGACTGGATTTCGGTGGAGTGAAGAATGCGACAAAGCTTTTATGGATCTGAAGGATTATTTAGTGCGGGCACCCATGCTTATGGCACCAGAACCGGGAGGATTTATTCATATATTTGGCAGTATCTGAGCACGTCGTGAGTGTTGTGCTACTGAGGGACAAAGGAATCCAATAACCCGTGTACTACATCAGCAAGATTCTAGTTGATGCCGAGACAAGATACTTACCCCTGAAGAAGCTTGTGTTGGTCCTAATACACGCCACCAGGAAGCTACCGCACTACTTTCAGGCTCATACAGTATACGTCTTGACCAAGTATCCCTTGCAGTCACTATTGAAGAGGTCAGACTTCATAGGCCGAATAGCAAAATGGGGAACTCAACTTGGTTCTTTCGACATACGGTACAGACCCCGAAGCTCGGTGAAAGGCCAAGTCCTTGCAGATTTCATTGCCGAGTTTTCACCTAAGGGGAATGAGGAGATAGTTTGCCATTTAGAGGTTTGCTTGTGGAAGGTATTCGTGGACAGTGTGTCGAGCTCCACGGGGGCCGGTGCAGGGGTTGTCATAATCACTCCAGAAGGAATACGGTTAGAGCACTCGTTTAGGTTGGGTTTCAAAGCGTCCAACAACAAGGTAGAGTACGAGGCTTTTCTAGCCGAACTGAGGACATTTTTGAGTTTAGGTGCTCGGGAAGTGGAGGTGTATTTAGATTCGCGTCTGGTGGTTAATCAGGTGCGGGGCAATTTTGAAGCCCAAGGTCTCCAGATGAAAGTGTACCTGGAACAGGTGAAGCAAGCTATAGCTGGCTTCAGCACGGTAAAGGTTTTCCAAGTGGCTCAAACCCAAAACAGACACACCGACTCCCTCACCACGCTAGCATCGTCAGTAACCGAAGATACCCCGGCTAATTAAAGTCGAGCTTGTTTCAAAGCCGAGTGTCAGGGTATTGAGTGATTCGAGAACTACAGGGATCGATGTCACAACCGTCACGACCTTTGGGCCGTGCTAGATGGACCCCATCATCGACTTCCTGGCAGAGGACCGACTCTTGAGTAACGAAAAAGAGGGCAGCAAGATCTGTAGAATGGCTCCTCGGTATTGGCTATCAGAAGACCGGACTTTGTATCGAAGGTCCTTTGGAGGGCCATACCTTTTGTGCTTACGCCCAGAGAAGGTGGGCAAGCTCTTGGCCGAGCTTCATGATGGAGTGTGCAGCAGCCATATGGGGGGACGTTCATTGGCACACCGGGCAATGACTCAAGGGTTTTGGTGGCCTCAAATGCAGAAGGACGCCGCCGAGTATGTGCTTAAGTGTGAACAGTGTCAGAAGCATGCCCCTCTAATCCATCAACCCACGAGACATTTAAACCCAATCAGCAGTCCCTGGCCTTTTGCACAGTGGGGGCTGGATATCATCGGCCCATTCCCCCGAGCGACGGGTAATCGAAAGTTCGTTCTGATGGCTGTCAACTATTTTACCAAATGGGCGAAGGAGAAGCTTTGGCCAATATACGAGATGTGGATGTAAAGAAATTTGTGTGGAAGAATATAATCACAAGGTTTGGGGTGCCGAACTCTCTTATATCAGACAATGGGCTACAATTTGACAGCCAGGCCTTCCGAGAATTCTGTGGTGATCTCGGTATCAAAAATAGGTATCAACTCCAGTGTATCCCCAGAGTAATGGTCAGGCTGAGGCTATAAATAAAGTAATTGTAAATGGGCTGAAGAAAATGCTGAAGGGTGCAAAGGGGAATAAGGCCGAGGAGCTGCCCAAAGTCTTGTGGGCATACCAGACAACTCCAAGAAGGTCCACCGAAGAGACTTCGTTTTCTCTCACGTACAGAGCAGAAGCCGTGATACCTATCAAGGTGAGTCTATGCAGTGCATGAGTCGCGGTATTCGATCCTGCCCAAAACGACAAGATGATGGTGGGATGCTTGGACAAGTTGGACGACTGCCGTGAAATGGTGACTATACGGCTCGCGGAATATCAACAGAAGCTCGCCCGGAGATATAGCCAAGACGTAAGAACGAGGGAGTTTATTGCCGGAGATTTGGTTCTCAGAAGAGCCGTGGGCAACGTGCGAGATACTAATGCCAGGAAATTGGCGCAGATGTGGGAGGGGCCTTACGGGGTCACTGCGGTGGCCGGCATTGGGGCTTACTACTTAGAAGACCTAGACAAGAGACCATTGCCCCGACCGTGGAACGTTCATAATCTGAAGAAGTACTATCACAGATAGGCAATACTCCGAGCATAAAGTTAAGTGCGGTGTCTTGTATATGTTTTGTTAATAATAGTAATGATGTTTGCTCATGTAGATTTGTATCGTTCTACCCCTGACCCTCAGTTTGATTCCTATCACCGAGCAGGTGGAAACCTTAAAAATTTATTCTAAGGACAGAAACTTGACCCTCGGTTCGATCCCTATCACTGAGAAGGTGGAAACCTTAAAATTTTATTGTAAGGATAAAAACTTGACCCTTGGTTCGATCCCATCACCGAGCAGGTGGAAACATAAATTACTCTAAGCACAGAAACCTGCTTCGCGGTTAGATCCCCATCACCGAGCAGGTGGAAACCTCCTAAATTATCCAAAAAGCAGAAACCTGCTTCTCGGTTCTTAACCCATTTTCGAGCAGGCGGAAATCCTACAAATCGTCTAAGGGTAGAAATCTGTCTCCGAATTGATACTCTTCACCTAGCAGAAAGAAGCCTTAGCCTATATTCTCCGAGGACATAAACCTATCCTCAGTTCGATAGGTGTTCTTGAGCGGGGTGGAGCCACAGTCTAAATTTCCCGGAGGGAAAATCGTCCCCGATACAAACTTCGTTGCCGGGCAAGGGGGAACCTCACCCTAAAGAAGCAACCGACGAAGATTGATTACTCGGTCGAAGTGAAAGCACACCATAGTAAAGCATTCATAAGTATAACTTAAAACAACATGTAAAATTTAAACTAATGTTTAGTTGCAAAAAACCCGGCAACTCGAAAGATAGAAAATAAAGCCCAAAGGAAATAAATTGTTCCGTCACCACAGCCCGGTGACATAGGCAATCCAGTTCATTTTAATTTCTTAAAGAAAGAGAAAAATAAAGTACGAAAAATCCGGTTCGGCGGTTGACTTTAGAGATCCACAGCATGAACAAAGGATGGATCCTTAGGAGGCTACTGGTCGGCGAAAGAAGTTGGCAACTAGACATTCCCCCCGATTTGATCCCTAGCATGAGGGTGGCTAGTCGCCTCCATGTCAGTCGGCCCCGCGTGAGAATCAATAGTATTCACCAATTCCCTCATGCTGGTGGTCTCTTCTTCGTCGATAACAAGGGGTGCATGCTGCGCGGCATTTGGGGGGTTCGGGAAAGGGATTTTGCCACGATCCCTCAGGGGAGAATCCTCGAGAACCCCCATGGCTTGAAGGGCGGCAAACCAACCCTCCTCAAATCCGAGCATGTGAGCCTGGCGAATGACCGGCTCCGCCGAATTCTCGGCATCCATAAACCCCTCGTCGTACCACTTACTTTTGCAAGCTTCCAACGCAGCCTTCGAGTCGACCAGTTTTTCTTCTAACATAATATTTAGACTCTGGGCCTCCACCAGTTTAAGCTTGGTGCCCCCCAATTGCACTTCAAGCCCCGCAGACCTCCCTTCGGCCAGAGCCTGTGCCTTCTCAGCTGAAGCAAATTTTTCCTCCGCATCCTTGGCAATTTTCAACTTCTCCTTCACCGTGGCCTCGGCAACATCCTTCAAAGCCTTCTCCCGCTCAACATCTTAAGCAAGCTCCCTCATCCTCCCGTCCACAATATGCAATAGTTGCACGGCCTGACCACACAATAATGACGTTTGTAAGGAGAAATGGAAAGTACACATATATGAACAACTAGAAAATCGAGGATGATGAAGTAAAATGGAACAGTTACTGCTATGGTGTGCCACTGCAATCGCCTCCCTAAAGACTCGTTTGTCCCTTCTACAAAAGCGTGCACATCCTCGGGTAAAAGAAGGCCACGCGCTAAACTCTGGGCAATACGACCCCCAAGACCTTTTTCCCACATTCGTACACTGGCCGTCACAAGAAGAGGCTTGCCGTCGAGTTGGAAGGAGGGTTGCCATTCCGCCGAAGCCTGGGAAGAAGACGCCAGATTTACGCCGGTTGGTGCTACCGGCTCCCGGATAACGATGCCCGCCGACGGCTGGAGAGGCATTCTGGAGGGCGCATTGCCTGAGTTCATCTGCGTCTGTTCAGCCGTGCGTTGCCTTTTTCGAGCATGGCTTGCTGGGGCAGTGGGAGGCGAAGGGTCTTGGCCAGGGGTTCATTGCTGCTGTGCGGCTGGCTGGGCACCCGGGACAAAGCGGTTGATCGTCATTTTCTTCCTGGTCACCATGGTGTTGCCTCGGTCGGATTCTGTTTCAGAAAAGCTAATTGATTCTATGACTGCACCTTCAGCCTCCTGAACAGGAGCCTTGAACTCTACCAAGTTCTCGGGCCGGGCGGGAGCTTCTGGCTGAACTTGCTCGTGAGCCCGCTCTCGGCGTTCTCGCGACACGCGCTCGGCTGAATCGTCACATATGGGCTGGCACTCATTCGAACAAACGTACCAGGGACCGAGATCACGTGCCTCGCCTACTGTAAACTTTGGTGGAAGGAAGTTCACGTGCCGGACGTCTATATAGGAGAGGAGGGGGCTGTCAACTAACAAGACTTGGCTAAATGCTTGCCAAGTTGAGTAAACGGGGTCGATACCAAGGATAATGTGAGACATTTGGAGTTATCCGTCCGAGTGAACAAAAATCTCTAACCTGAGCACAAAATTCAGGTCCCGAACATGTACCACTCTGAGATCCGGCTTAAACCTTTTGCTTTCTGCACGGGAGAAATAAAAGTTAGTTACCGATTACTTACTCAGATCAAAATCAAAAGAAGTTAAATGAATAGCATTTGGTACCGACCAACATCGTGCGGTGAAAATGCACAGGGGAGCTCCTCGGCAAACCAATTGCTGCTCACCCGTACATAATCTCCAGCCGAATTTCTATTCGAATCAGGCGGGCATGAAATAAGCCGTACCCTTACATCCCTAGTTTTTAGATAATAATTTGAATCGATGTTGCCACACAAACTATACGTAAAATTAATGTCATGATGATTCAGTTGCAACCCGAACAACTGGTTCAACCTACTCACGCAACTCACTACCTGGTAAAAGTTGGGAGGGAGTTGGTCGGGACAAAGGCCGTAAAATCTAAGAGTACTTAGGATCAGAGGGTCAACCGGGAACCTAAGCCCACCCTCTAGAATAGCCATCAAAGGAAAGAACACCGTATTTACACCACAGCGCCTTTGGATGTCGATATCGCCCACATGACAGTAGGCAATATTGACATCCCTAGGAACATTGTAGGCAGCCCTAAAACTAGCCAAGGTGTCTGCAGAAGAGAGGAGGTGGAGTAACCCATTCTACGAGCAAGAATTCTTAAAAGAAAAGAAATACTAAGATTACTGAAGAATAGAACGAAATGGAGCAAACAGGAAGAAGAAGAAAAGAAACTTACTAAGGGCTCTAAGGAGGAGGTGTGTTCTAGGCTAGGAGATGAACCACGAAAGTAAAATGCTTGGCAGAGTAAAAGATTGAAGGCTGAAGAATGCAAAAGTGAAGGAAAGAGACAGAAACGATTATTTATAGGGACAGGAAGTGAGATAAGTAGCATTAAATAATCTGTTGGCGGGAAACCACGCAAATCGCCACCTTAACTGCCACACGCGTGACGCCTCGGTTCACAAACCGTCAGATAGTGATGACAGATAAGCCATCAGTCAGGTTTTAACGCGTCTTTTAAGGGGCGCATTAATACGTTCCTCGACTGGTGAATACTGACTTTTCGGCTTCCCAGGCGGATTTCCACCCCTTAGGATCCTTGATTCATCCCCGAGAATAGGGGACGAATCAAGGGGGGGCTAATGTACGGAACCCCACACCAGGGCCCATTTGGGCCTGGGACTCTGGTATGGATGCGTGGCCCATAAAACTGATCTCTTTCCACCCAGCAGCCTATCCCAAAGCCACACAAGTTGCGGACCCAAACTTTGCCACTTCATTATTGTTCGGCAAATCTATGCCCCGAGTAGTAATGAAGGACCAACTTTCAAACACCCCGTCCTTTACATATTCGGCAATGCCTCAGAGGGCACTGCTGCCGGAGATACCTGCAGGAGGGGGAAAACAAGTTCCAAGGCCACTCACACCACCTCCCACTCCCACCTAACCACACACTCATGAGTGACGACATTGGACCGCCTGTTGCACTAAACCTAAAGATAATCATAGCCTCTCCACGAAATTTGAGCTATAAATATGAGGAACACAGAAACGTAAAAGGTTGTTGAAGGTTCACAAGGAGAAAGCTAAAGAGAGAGAGAGGGAGGAAAAGAGAGGAGTGATTCAGGCAGTGGAAAAAGAGAAAAGTGATCTCATTGAGTCTCAGTGCTGAGAACGACCTAGTGCAGGAAATTCAAGCCCACTACACAAATAAGTTGTCGGCCTAAGTGAGTCCTAGCCCAGTGGTCTCACTTACGATGCACACAACTACTAATTAATATGAACTACGTATAATTTTTTCTTTTTTTAGAAATTTTATAGACAGAAAAAATTTGACAAAATTTTTCATACTTATTGATGTGGTAGATTGATAGTGGTAAGTAAAAGAGTGGTGTTAGTGGTAAACTTAGATGAGAACTAGTAAAAGTTTGATAACTAAACTTTTATTATTATTCTTTTTTTTTTTAGAAGTGCAACATTCACAATATTTTTTACAACAAATTCTAGGTTTTAAGTTGCTTTTTGTTTTCTATTTGAAAATATCACTATAATTATTTTTTTGCCATCAATAATAGGTTGTAACAGCCTGCTACTTAGCATTAGTTGTAAAAGTGTTGTGAAAAATATTATGAACGTTGCATTTTTCTCTATTTTTTATTTGTTTCTCATTTGGTAAAAAAAATATTATTTTATTTATTGATTATAAATAACCCTATTGGTCAAAATTTGGGGGCATTTTTTTACTTGGGCCTTAGGCGACCGCATCTCTTGCTCTAGCATTCAGGAACCCTGCTTAGATACAGTACCTTAAATACTGTACCTTAGGTTCCCGTTCTAAGATTCGGTCATATGGCTACTTAACTAAAAAATACATTTCCATCTCATGAGCAAAAATCTACATGACAGAATCTTAAAAGGGAAACCCAAGCAACAACACCTAAGTACTGTATTTAAGTCTTACCCAATATGAATACTCCCTATACTAATTAAGGTGGGAAATATTATCTGATTTAAAAGTTAACACTCATTGGCCCGCGAGAATAGAAGTGATTTCTTTAGGCAAGGACTTGTGTATAAAAAATGTTTTGACATAGACCATTGTAGAAGCAGTGGATTTTAAGATATCGTTTAAATACTAAAATGAGCTCAACGGTGATTAAAATATTGCTAATCATTTTTAATAATATGCATGAAATTTTGGAAAAACGAATGAGAACGAGATTGTTTCTGTCATTTATTGCCGGTGGATAACTTTAAGATTAATGTTAATATATACAGTTCTCAACTTATCATGATATATTATTGGAGGCCAGTGTTCACATCACAATCAGTTAGATATTATGTACCCTTCATTAATCAGTACTTGAAGACGATAGGCTAATTAAGAAAAGAAACATTTTGTTTATTGATGGATTTGATAAAGACAGCTACTAGGTTGGAGGTGTACTAATAGATCGTCTAACTGGTGAAGGTCTTGGATTTGTTGGTCTTGGTCAATGTGTGCCTAACAACAAAATTATGAAGAACAAGTTTAATTTAAATTTAAAGATACTTATCCCACAACTTGTTTAAGCAATTTAAGAGCTACTTGCTTCCCTTCATCCAATCCTGAATGTGGTCCATTATTTTTAGAAAATGAGAGCATATATGCATTGGCAGAAGGATCTTTCCATTTACTTGTGCTAAACTAATATACAATAATTCAACCAATTTTCTGTAAAAATTCAACAAAACTCTGTATACGAATTCAAAATTTTTTTGAGAACATGGAATCACACTAGAAAATCATACAAATATGCAATATTAACAAATAGACTTATGTTAATCATGTGATAGCCTGACTTGAATAGATTTGGGTTGGATAAGAGTGCATCAGTGTGTTTTGAGAGCATGTGATGAGCCTCAAATTAGGTGTTTAGTAAGTAGAAATGAACTATATATAAGTGATTATTTATAAGGAGCCTTAAATTATAACTTGACTACTCTATTTTTCAAGTATAGCGCATGCAGACAATACCAACAAAAATCTATTGTTACTTATTAGTAGTACAACTACTCTCATACTCACACACTAGTCTATACCAAGATTCATATATAGGTATTAGGTAACACCAAAAAAAAAAAAAAAAAAATCGACCATACTTAACAAAGTCAAAATCAGATTTATACTTCTAAAATTTTCGAGTAATCAAGTAGGTGGCATAACTATATAAATGATTATAAGAGGCCCACCCTCATGTGAGGGAGAGGACTCATGTTACAGAAATATAGTGTATTTTTCCATTGTCTATTTGAACCCCTTGACTTCAAAAAAAATATTTTTTGTTAGTTTATTTTACCCTCAAATATTTTTGTACACTTTAATCATAGATCAGTCCATGTCCAAAACCATATAACAATTAAACACTTAGGGTGTTATTTACGTTAGTTATTCAAGAAAAAAATAATAAAGTTAGTGATTATTCGAGTATTTGATTGGTTGAGTAAAGACTTAATATAATATTTATATATGGATAAGCGTCGCTATGTGGATCAATAAATAATATAGTCCCAGTGGGTTGCATTTTGTCATTTAGTTTAATATATTTTTATAAAAATAATAACAACTACGTAAAAAAAATATTATACAAACTTGAAAAAATAAAATGGAGACACTTGGCCACATTGATAATAAATAATAACAATTGATAATGAATTATAATGTAAAGATTTCAAAATAAATAAATAAACACTTGTAGAAGGAAACAGAGGCAGCTCTACTTGTTAATCAGGGTGGTCATGTGACCACCTAACTTGAACTTTTTTATTTTATATACCTTAAAAAATTAAATTTTAAATTAACATTGGTTGTTGATCACCCTAAAAAAAAATCTTGACCACCCTAAGTAAAAACTTGAACACCCTAAATAAAAATTTAGCCCATTAAGAATAAAATTTGCATATTTTAAAATTGCTATTTTTTTCTAAAATAAAATTGCTATTTCTCCAAAATTTTGGTCCATTGAAAATTGAAACAAAAAATTGTGAGAAATGTTATGTTCACAACATTTTATCAACACTTTCACAAATAAATCATAAGTGGCAGATTGTTACTAATAGATAAAAAGGTAATTTCAGAAGTAGGTTCAAATTTATACCAACAATAACTTACCATTTAGGATTTGTTGTGATAATATTATGGGCATAACACTTCTCAAAAATTGCCCAAAAAAAATACAAATTAGCCCAAATCAAATGTAAATTGCTTCCTCCCCCACCCCCCTAAAAAATGCACATTTTCAAATAATTAGTCTGTTAGTGTTTGCTAGATGAATTTATGTGACATTTCGTATACAGACATATGCACTAAAGTGATACCTGAATGCTTTATTAAACATGATTAATATAATGGCTGAATGCTTATGTTGAATATATTAAAGGATGAACTTATAGTTTGCCATTTATTCTTTTGCTAGTACTATGAATAATTTTTGTGGGGGTAAAAGCCCAACATTATGTATTGGGCCTAGGGCCCTATTTGGAGATTACGGTGTGTTCGAAGAGAAGAAAATGATTGAGAAGGATTCCATGAGGGAGAGATATACTTGGAAATGATCGAGGAATATAGTCCGAAGAGAGTATTAGTAGTCCGAAGAGTGTATTCTCCTCGGATATAAAGAGTCTTGGTCAAGCAGATACCTAGGAGGTTCGAATGATCTTCCTAACGATTCCAATGATAAAGATAAACTTTGGGCATGTATGGAGATGATAAGAACGGAGAAATATCTAAAAGAAAAAGCTGCGACCACCATGTTTATTGCACTGCAGCAACTTTTCTGGCCGCATTTATATGGAGAAGACCCCTGAACAGTGCAACCTCAGCTACCACCACTCATGGGGAACTAAAGAAGATACCTGATGTGACATGCACTCAAGTGAATGCTTAGATGAAGAACAAGTGTACGATGAAGATGATGGAGAAGAAGGCTATATAAATGGAAGAAGCCTCTGATGAAGGAAGATTGGAACAAAGAGAAAAAGAAGAGGAGAACGATTTTACTGTAGCTCTAAGAACTGTATTCACCTTTCATTCAATAATATACCTCTTCGGACATTAATTTGTTTAGCTTTCAAGTGTGTTTTTACGTCAGTTCATCCTTTAATACCCTAGTTAACCATTGTTTAATTCACAATCAGCTCAGCTCTTTCACCCACTCTCTATAAATTCATTGTTTTGGGCTTGGGCTACAAATCCTGACCCTACAATTGGCGCTGTCTGTGGTGAGAGCTTGAGCGAAAGTGGAAGCCACAGTTGATAATGGCTGAATCAGGGCAACAACCAACAGAATCTAGGGCATCTCAACATGTCGATCCTTTTCTTAATTTGGAGCAGAGACAGGATCATGAACGTAGTGTACACACTCTGCATAATGATCGAAGCCAGTCACACAGTGGAAGTCACATGTCTCATGCAGAGAAGAACCAGAACATGCAACTAGAGATTGAAAGGCTAAAAAGGGAGTTGCGCCATGCAAAAAGGAAACGGATTTCTTCGTATTCTGATGAAGATTCTGATGACAAACAAGATGTCACTTACAAGCAGAGATCTCGAACACCAGGCAGTGAATCCTTTTCATATGAAGAAGGGCACTGTCATAAGAGGCAACCTCGAAGCCCATCACATGGGGGTGTAGGGAACGATGCTATGAGCAAGGCTTTGAATCAAATCTCTAGGTCACCTTTTACACGCAGGATTGAAGAAGCAAGGCTCCCTCATCGTTTTCATCAGCCGACGTTCACCATCTATAATGGTAAAACAGACCCTGTGGAACATGTGAGTCACTTTAACCAAAGGATGGCAGTCTACTCCAGAGATGAAGCTCTGATGTGCAAGGTTTTCCCTTCCAGTCTTGGACCGGTTGCAATGAGATGGTTTGATGGCCTGAAAGCAAACTCTATCAGTTCCTTCAAGGAGCTCACTCAAGCATTTGGTTCCCGTTTTGTCACATGCTGAAGAGTGGCCAGACCCTTATCTTCACTGCTATCCTTGAGCATGCAAGAGGGGGAGACCTTGAAAATGTACTCAGCTAGGTACTGGGAGATGTTTAATGAGATGGAGGGCAATTTTGATGGCATGGCCCTTAGTACGTTTAAGCTCGGCCTCCCTACTGACCATGGTTAAGGAAATCCTTAACTGGTAAGCCAATTACTAACATGCGTCAGCTCATGGACCATATTGAAAAGTATAAAAGAGTTGAAGATGATCAACAGCAAGGGAAGGGAAATGACAAGGTTATCCCCCAAGAGATGAGGGATTTCAGGTCAGACCGTTACAATAACAATAAACCGCAGAGAGATTTCGCTGAGTAATCAGGATCAGCAAATCTTCAAGCAGTCAATGCTGTATTCAAAGAGCCAGTACACCAAGTTTTGGAAAAGATTAAGAATGAACCATTCTTCAAGTGGCCGAATAAGATGGTGGGGAACCCTGAGAGGCGTAATCATAATCTCTATTGCCAATACCATCAAGACCATGGGCATACCACGGAGGATTGCAGGAGCCTGTGGGATCATCTGGACCAACTGGTCCCCGAGGGTAAATTGAAACAACTCTTGCACCACTCCAGTGGCCGAGGAGGTCAGGCGATCTCGGAGCCCCGAAGAGATGACCCTTCAAAGCCTCCTTTGGGAACTATTAATGTCATCTTCGCCGCACCGGGGAGAACGAGATCCTGTCCATCGAAGGTTATGTCGATAGCCCGGTTACCCGCAGGGGATTTTAGTCAAGGTCTGAAGAGAGCTAAACAGGATACTCGACCAGTTTTAGGGTTCTCGGATGAAGACAAGATTGGAACCATCCAACCCTATGATGACGCTTTAGTAATCACCCTCAGAATTGGAGGGTATGATGTGAAGAGGGTAATGGTGGACCAGGGTAGCGTGGTAAAGATAATGTACCCTGATCTCTACAAGGGGCTGAACCTAAAACCTGATGCCTTGACACTATACAATTCTCCCCTGGTTAGTTTTGAAGGAAGAGTTATCACCCCGAAAGGCCAAATACGATTACCCGTACAGACTGGCTCAGAAGTAGTAGAGGTGGATTTCATTGTTGCAGATGTGTATTCGCCTTATACGGCAATTGTAGCCAGACCTTGGCTTCATACGCTAGAGGCTGTTTCCTCTACTCTGCATCAAAAAGTTAAATATCCATCTAAAGGACAAGTTAGTGAAATTTGGGGAGATCAATCCCTGGCCAGACAATGCTTAATGGCTGCCATCCAGCATAAGCCCGAAACTGAGTCCTCGACCTAGGCTGAAAGGGGTTTATAGTAGTTAAAACCTCGGGCATCGCCCGTCGAAGATCCAGTCGAGAGCGCTAGGTGCGAAGATTTAATAAAAGTTATTATCGGAGACGATCCAGAAAAGTTCTTTCAAGTTGGATCTCAGCTACCTCTGTAGGAGAAGGAAGAGCTAGTAGAGTTCCTTAAAAGAAACCTTGATGTATTCGCCTGGAACGCTTACGAAGCCCCAGGGGTGGATCCAGAATTCATATGTCACCATCTAAAGGTCAACCCATTGATTACCCTTAAGAAGCAGGCCTCCTCGGTGCCCATCCAAGGAACACGCTGATGCGGAAAGAGAAGAGGTAACAAAGCTCAAACAAGCTGGAGCTATTAAAGTTATCCTGAGTAGCTAGCAAATACTGTAGTGGTGAAGAAGAAGAATGAGAAATGGTGAGTATGTGTAGACTTCACTGATTTAAATAAGGCATGTCCTAAGGATCCATTCCCTATGCCAAAAATTGATCAGCTAGTAGATGCCACTGTCGGTCATCCTTGGATGAATTTCCTGGATGCTTTCCAAGGTTACCACCAAATACCGTTAGTCCTGGATGATCAGGAGAAGACTGCTTTTGTCACCCCTATCGGTAACTACCATTACAAAGTGATGTCATTTGGTTTGAAAAATGCAGAATCCACCTACCAAAGAATGATGACGAGGATGTTTGAGCCACAGTTGGGTAAAAGTATCGAAATTTATATAGATGACATAGTGGTGAAAAGCAAGATCGTTTCTAAACATATAAAGGACCTGAAAAATATTTTTGAAGTTCCAAGAAAGCACAAGCTGCGTCTAAACGCTTCCAAATGCTCATTTAGTGTGGGGTCAGGCAAATTCTTGGGGTACATGGTGACTCACAGGGGAATTGAAGTTAACCCCGATCAGATAAAGGCCATCCACAATTTACAAGCTCCTCGAAATCCCAAAGAAGTTCAGAAATTGACCGAAATGACTGCTACCCTGAATCGATTCATCTCCCGATCAGCAGATAGGTGTAGACCTTTCTTCCAATTGATCAACAAATGGAAAGGATTCGAGTGGACTGAAGAGTGTGCTTTGGCCTTCCAACAACTTAAAGACTATTTAGCGCGGCCACCAATCATGTCCAGTCCTAAACCAGATGAGGTCTTGTTTGCCTACATTGCTGTACCTCCTTATGTTGTGAGCTTGGTATTAATACGAGCAGATTGTGGTGTACAAATGCCAGTTTATTATGTAAGTAAGTCGCTGCATGAAGCCGAGATCCGTTATTTGCCACTGGAGAAAGCTATCTTGACAGTGGTGCTTGGTACACGGAAGCTACTGTTGGGGTTTATGCTCTAAAAATCCAATTTATTGGCATGTCACAAATAATTATGTTATTTATTTATATGAGACTATTTATGAACTAATAGGACATTATCTTAGTCCATGAGACGCATAGTATGTGATTTATGTGAAAAAGTTACAAAAGATATAAATCACAAGTTCTTTGTAAACTCAGAATTTTAGTTCGTAGTTGGTAATGAAATTGGGCATTTCATTTGTGAATACTATAACATATCAACTAAGATGATTTCTCTTGATCATGGAAGTGAAGACTTCTAGTTGATATGTTGATATGTTTTAAGAGTTAAGACATATTGAACTGGACCGCTGTGAGATTTATTATTCTCCTAAAGACTGTCAAATGAATAATAAATCTTACGACTTCTATTTACATCAACTCTAAATCCTGAGAGAATAATGGACATGATCATGAGATGTAGGTTGCTTTGATATATCAGGAGTGAGATCTATAAATTATGGTCAAAACCTCAGTATGTTGGGCAACCGCATTTAATATTGATGGAACATATATTCTCAAGATGGAATTCATAATCTCTTAATGGAGATATAAAATATTCCCTTGAGATAAGTTTAATGGGTTTGGTTATTCAGAGTGTTGGGCCCAACCACTTTAGTAAGTAGTTACTAAAGTATATATTTATGAAATTGGATTTCATAAATATATGATAAATAACATAAAGGATTAAACCGGGTACTCAAGGATTAAGATGTAGTAATCTTCAAAGTAGCAATCTACATTCATGACTTTGTATTACTACTAATATTTTAATGAAGGGGTTGTATGTATAATAAAGTCTTGGGATATAATTTATTAATAAGGCCTAGAGTGCAATTATATTCTTATAATGGTATTGAATATAATTAATGGTAACTTTGGACTTGTCAAGAGTTGATAGAAAAGCCCAAGGCCCATTGGAGCTAGAGTCTTATTTGTTCCCTTTGGTCCCATCTCAAGCCACAAACTAAAGCCCAATTAGGTAGGCCCAAAAGGCTAACCCAATTAGATAATCAATCATTATTTAATAAGAGTTATTAAATAAAGAAACTACGAAGGTAGTAAAAAAGTACGTATGATGAAAAGAAAAGAAATCAGATTTTCTCCACAAGGAGAAAAAGAAGATTTTTTTTTCTTTAAGGGTCTATGTACAAAAGACTGATTGAGAGACCACACATCTTGGGCACCATGTGGAATTGAGATGAAGATTGAAGGTATTCTCAAGTCATGTTTTGAAATTCACTGCATCAAGGTACGCTTTCTATTCTTTGTTCTAGAATTCATGGTTACATGTTATCTTGCATAGATGAAGTAAATCCGTGGTTGTTGCTTCCGCTGTGTGTTTTGTATGAGATACAAAACCAGATTTTCCAACAGCTACCTCATTATTTCCAAGCCCATACAGTCATTGTTCTCACCCAGCTCCCACTCAAGGCTATACTCCGAAGTGCTGACTACACCGGGAGGATTGCTAAATGGGGCACGATATTAGGAGCTTTTGATATCAAATACATGCCTCCCATATCAGTTAAGGGCCAGGTCCTTGCGGATTTGGTGGCTGAGTTCACGGAGCCCCATTTAGAAGAAGTAACGCCAACACCGGACATTGATGAAAAATCAGTTGGCATGATTTCTCAACAAGGCCCCTTACATTGGGAAGTGTACGTGGATGGCGCAGTAAACCAGAAAGGTTCTGGAGTGGGATTAGTGCTGATATCCCCTGAAAGAATCGTCATTGAAAAGTCGTTAAGGCTGGGCTTCTCAACAACAAATAATGAGGCGGAGTATGAAGCTTTACTGATGGGAATGGCTATGGTTCAAAGAATAGGAGGAAAGTCAGTGGAGGTGTTCTTGGACTCGAGATTAGTCATTGGTCAAGTACAAGGTGAGTTTGAGGCGAAAGATGAAAGAATGCAGGGGTACTTGAGCCGAGTTAAATATATGCAATCGGAGTTTGAATCTTTTAATTTGCTACATATCCCCAGAAATGGTAATGCACATGCAGATTCTTTGGCTACTCTCGCTACCTCCTCGGCGCAAGATTTGCCGAGAGTTATCCTCGTCGAGGACTTGCATGGGCCTACGAAGGCAAGAAGAGAGGTAGTCTAGGTTCATCAAATCAAAGTCGAACTCAGCTGGATGGATCCTATTATTAAATTCTTGAATGAGGATATCTTACCCGAAGAAAGGTTGGAAGCTGACAAAGTTCAGAGGAAGGCAACCATATTCTGGCTATCCGAGGACCAAAAACTATATAAACGTTCATATTCAGGACCATACTTATTATGCATGCATCCTGAAGCGGCTGAGTCATTACTAGAAGAATTACATGCAGGAATCTATGGGAGCCATACTAGAGGTAGATCCTTGGCTCACCGAGCTATTACTCAAGGCTATTGGTGGCCAAATATGCAAGAAGAAGCCCATGAATACGTCAAAAAATGCGACCAGTGTCAACAGTTTGCGCCAAACATACATCAACCAGGTAGAGTCCTTAATCCATTATCCAGCCCGTGGCCATTTGCTCAATGGGGCTTAGATATTGTGGGTTCATTCCCTAAGGCAGCAGGAAACAAGAAGTACCTTCTGGTCGGCACAGACTATTTCACCAAATGGGTTGAAGCTGAACCTCTAGCCAACATCAAAGACGTAGATGTGAAGAAATTTGTTTGGAAGAATATTGTCACTCGGTTTGGGATTCCTCATACCCTCATCTCGGACAATGGTCTTCAGTTTGATAGCAAAGCTTTCAGGATTTATTGTAGCGAATTGGGAATCATGAACAGATACTCCACCCCTGCTTATTCCCAGGGTAACGGGCAAGCAGAAGCGGTTAACAAGGTCATAGTAAATGGATTAAAGAAAAGACTAGACAACGTGAACGGCAAATGGGTGGAAGAATTTCCACATGTACTTTGGACATACAGAACTACGCCTCGTAGGTCTACTGGAGAAACCCACTTTTCAATGACCTATGGAACTAAAGCTGTCATACCTTTGGAGACTGGGCTCCCAACATTGAGAACTAGTTCGTTCAGTCCAACCGGCAACAATGAGCAGCTAGAGAAGAGTTTGGATCTAATTGAGGAAAGGAGAGAAAATGCAATGGTCCGATTAGCACATTACCAACAAAAGCTCAGGTAGGGCTATGATGCAAACGTAAAGCTAAGGCCTCTAAAACCTAGTGATTTGGTACTCAGAAAAGTTATGGGCACTGCAAAGAACCTAGCTTGGGGAAAGCTAGGACTCAATTGGGAAGGGCCATATCGTATTACTTCAGGGGCTGGCATTGGGGCGCATTTCTTGGAAGATTTAGATAGTCATATAATACCACGCCCTTGAAATGTAAATAACCTCAAAAGGTACTATTATTAATCGAATCTTTTCCTTAATCAATATAACAACTTATTATATAATGTTTTTGGATAAGTGTTTAAAGTTAAATTCAATCATGCCTGTAGTCCTCGGAACAAATGATTTGGGTTAGTTAACACTCGTCTACAATTCTCCTAAGTGTTTAAACTTAAATTCAATCATGTCTGTAGTACTCGGACCAGATGATTTGGGTTAGTTAACACTCGTTTACAATCCCCCTAAGTGTTTAAACTTAAATTCAATCATGCCTGAAGTCCTCGGACCAGATGATTTGGGTTAGTTAACACCTCCATACAGTTATTATTAATGCTTAAACTTAAAACGAATCATGCTCGAAATTCTCGGATGTATTTAAAATAAATTCTAACTTATGATAGGCCTCTTTGGTCATGTATTTAATTCAAAATCAATGCTTAGTAATATTCTCTGTACATGTTCGAGAAGACCTATGAAACTTCCATATCACTCATTGCTTTCATTGCTTATTAGTAATTCTTATATAAACTACTTTTTTCAGTATTAATTTAAGTTATTTGCATCATCAGCATGATATCGTGGTTAAGTTTGCCTACATTACCGTAGTCACAAGTTGTAGTTATTTGCAATAATAATGAGACTTATAATATGTTCAACGAAGACATTAAAAATAAAAGAGAAATGATTTCATTAATCAAAAGAAAGCAGTTCGCAATCCCTTACATAAAAATAATAATAATAATAAAATAAAAACTAATACAAGTATGAAATAAAAACTCCTAAACATCTAAGCCTTCATTTGGGTGGCCGAGGAGTCAACTGTCTGGCTAGGCTGAGCAGCAGTAGCGTCTGGGGCTTGATCTTTAGGTTCAGGAGTTTTCTTATTCTTCGAATCTTCACCCTTTTTCTGAACATCCTCAAATTGCTTACCCGTACCACCAGCCTGACCAGACTCTTTGGTTGCTTCAGAAGGAGCAGGAAGGGTCTGGCCAACTAGGGGCTGCTCTAAAGCTTCTGGGAGTTCACAAATGTCAGGGTGGTAGTAGATACTCCTAAGTTGCCTCAAGTCAGACTCTGGAGGGACCCCAGCAGCGTCGAGGCCTTTATCCCAAGTTACATCACAATACTCTCGGCAGACCTTTGCAAACTCCTCAGTAAGTCTGACTTGAGTCTCCTCCACCCCCAGCTTATAGGTCGCCTGCCTTTTAGCCTCGACTGCCTCCTTGGCCAATTGAGCATTCTTCTTGGCCAATTTGGTAGTCTCCTTGGCTTTCTGAAACTCAATCCGAAGATCGTTCACCAGCACTCTCTCTGTTTCCAGATTAATCTCAGTCATATTCAGCTGCTGGCATTGATCTTCGGCCTGCTTCTCGTCATTTTTAAAACCTGCATCAAGACTATTCCTCTATTTGGTCATTTCCTTCAGCTGCTCGGACAGATGAGAGTAGTCCTCCTTCAGACTACCCAGTGATTTTTCTACCTCAGATCGAGAGTAAGCCTCAACTTGGGCTTCAGTATAGGCCTTTTTGTTCCACTCCTTGGCCACATAAACTTGCTGAGTAATCTACATAGCATAATGAAAAATTTCAATATAAAGCAAAGAAAATGGATGAATGAAAAAGATCAGCATCTTAATTGAGGGAGTGGATCAATTCACTTACCATGGCTAAATCCCTTTTAAGGGATAAGAAGAGTTCATATTGGTTGAAACGCCTGTAAGACTCCATGTCCTTTGGAAGGAGAAGTGGTTGCTCCAAGGCCTCAGCAATTAAACCTGCCTTTCCCTTTGATAATTTCTAAGGGAGGATTCCCAAGGGATGGGAACACCATCCAGCTCCAACTTGGGGGACCAGGTACGGTGTCCTCGGCGCACCTCAACAATAAGAGAGTCATCTCGGCTCTCGGTAGACGAAGCCCTTTTGCTCCGGTGGTCCTTAACCACTTTCTGTTACTTGGCTCCTTTTGGGGGCACCACCTCCCTCTCTTCATTATCTGTAAGGGGCATTTTCTTCTTCGGATCTGGCAATTGCTTTGAGCCGAGATCAGAAGGAAACTAAAGAGGTGGTGGAGGAAGATTAACAACTGGTTGAGACGTACTGGTCTCTTTGGCGCCAACTTTTTTATTTCTGTTCTTCATCAAGTCTCTCAGGCTTGCCATGTCTTCTTCTGAAGAATCGCCTGGAAGAGCAGTTGTCAAAATAGGAGGGCGAACACTAGATTGCCAATCAATTTCCTCGGCGTCTGAAACTTGTATCACTTAAACCCCTCCCGAAGCCTCTCCTTCAAATTTAAACTTATCAATTTGCCCCTCAAGTGAAGAAGTCGAGGAAGCAACTCCTTCACCTACTACTCCGAGTTCGAGGGGAACCTGTTAAACTGGCTGGATGAGCAAGGGTATACCTTACGGATTTGGATGTGGCACGGGGGCAAGATCAAACGGAGCTAAAAAATCTTTCCGAGCAACGTCTATGCGATTGGTGCGACAGTCTCCCTATCTGATCGCGTTGCCGACCGGCTGAAAATCGCTCGATTTTGGCATAAAGCCAAGAATAAGAGGAACAGACCGGAGTTGCCCGTCTTCACTTACAAAAATTTCTGATCGTAATAAATAATTGAGCTCGGCGACGTTTGTGAGGCTAAGCCGAGGAGTAACGTGTTCTTTATCTATTAACATCACGACAAAATTCAATCAGAAGCTTGAAAATACTGATACAAAGAGAAGAAAAATTGTTAAAAAGCGAAGGTCCTAAATCTATTGTTAGGAAACCTAAATCTAAGATGTCCCACCTGGCACTCCTAGTTGGGTTGGGTAATGGAGACCGTCATGCCACGCGCCCGAGACGATCAGATAGTCATCTTTCATCCCTTTGTTAGACTTGGGAAGGTAGGAGACAAGCCGAACAATGTCGGATCAGGATTTAAGGTAATATCCCGCTCCTTTTTGGCTATGACATTCGTACATGTGTACTACGTCAAGCCAAGTGAGTCCGAGTCCTAAATGACGATTCAAGGCGTCAATCGCTCCTAGGATCCTAAAGACATTGGGTGCGCACTGATCAGGAGAAAGCCTATGGTTGCGAAGATAACTTTGGGTAACAGAACCTATAGGGAGAGTCATTCCTCCTTCTATGAATGCTATCATAGGGATTACGACTTCTCCCTCTCTTCGGTCGGTTAATATCCTTTCTGGGGGACAATACCTCAGGTTTACTCCCTGCGGTATGCCGTATGTTTCCTTAAATGTCTCTAATAAGGCAGGACTATCGATGAGATACTGAAATCTACCCATTTTTTGGCTAACTAGAAGGAGGCACAGAGAGTGATAACTGGGAAATGAGAGTTTGAGGGTCGAGAACGTTGGCCGAGAAGAGGATGAAGGGTTCAAGGATATTAAAACTTACACAAACTGGGTTGGGGAATGATCCTTAAATCCTTGGAAGGATTTGCGTGGATTCCTACAGAAATGAGCTGGACAATTTGGAAAACTTAAGGTGCTTGAATGGTTGGGTTCGCTGGAGAGTAAGAGATTGTAAAGTAAAAGAGATAAAATCTTCTTTGAGGCTTTATATAGGAGCCAGAAAGTGGGTGGGAGTTATCCCGCTCAAATCTTGAGAAAAGACATCATCCATTGGATCGATGGTCAACCGTTAGATGCAAGAGACAGAACGCCACCTAGAGTAATTAGTAGCGCTTCATGAATACCGAAACGTCAGCAGCAATGATGAAGCACCTAAATCTATGCCCACACACGTGTAAATTCAGGTTTTTTTTGTGTTTTAAGCTTTTATTTCGTGACAAATCAAAATCCTATTTTTTCTCCTCGGGTGCGAGGGAAAAATTAAAATTTTGAGGGGCTATTTTGGGGGTAAAAGCCCAACATTATATATTGGGCCTAGGGCCCTATTTGGAAATTACGGTGTGTCCGAAGAGAAGAAAATGATTGAGAAGGATTCCATGAGGGAGAGATATACCTGGAAACGATCAAGGAATATAGTCCGAAGAGAGCATCAGTAGTCCGAAGAATGTATTCTCCTCAGATATAAAGAGTCTCGGTCAAGCAGATACCTGGAAGGTTCGAATGATCTTCCTAGCGATTCCAATGATAAAGATAAACTTCGGGCATGTATGGAGATGATAAGAACGGAGAAATATCTAACAGAAAAAGCTGCGACCACCGTATTTATTGCACTGCAGCAACTTTTCTGGCCGCATTTATGTGGAGAAGACCCCTGAACAGTGCAACGTTAGCTACCACCACTCATGGGGAACTAAAAAAGATACCCGATATGACATGCACTCAAGTGAATGCTTAGATGAAGAACAAGTGTACGATGAAGATTATGGAAAAGAAGGCTATATAAATGGAAAAAGCCTCTGATGAAGGGAGATCAGAACAAAGAGGAAAAGAAGAGGAGAACGATTTTACTGTAGCTCTAAGAACTGTATTCACCTTTCATTCAATAATATACTTCTTCGGACATCAATTTGTTTAGCTTTCAAGTGTGTTTTTACGTCAGTTCATCCTTTAATACCCTAGTTAACCATTGTTTAATTCACAATCAGCCCAGCTCTTTCATCCACTCTCTACAAATTCATTGTTTTAGGCTTGGACTACAAATCCTGACCCTACAATTATCTTATGAGAAATCACTTCTATGACAAGATTCATCTTTTAAGCAAATTCATAATGACTTGAATAATTTTCTTTTAAATCCTAGGGTATGAGCAAATTTCTCATCTTACAAAGAGGTTCTTGACAACCTCTTGGCCACGATTTCCCTAAAAAATAAATTAGTAGAACATTGAGTCAATTAATCCTAATTAGTTTAAGGAATACGAAAATTGGTTGGAAAAAATCATAAAAAATGATGATGCATTTAGTTTATATTATTACATATTTAAGCAAGATGTTAGAAATTAAATGGGAGATCAATAGTTTAATGATTGCTTCGTTGTGTTCATTGAAAAAGATGTAGTTAATAGTATTAATAATAAAACTATCATACAATGATTTCAAAATATGAAAACTCATAGAAAGAAAATTTAAAACTTTATATATTTTGTGGGTTTTTTTTGTGATGTCAGTATATTAAAATTTTATTTTTATTAAATTTTGTTTAATTCAAGTTTTTTAAATGACAACGCTGTAAAAATTCTTAGAGCCTACATTGGAAGGAAATTATAAAACTTAATGTATTTAAGTGTTTTTTTTTTTTTTTTTTTTTTTTTTTGCATAGACAAATTGATAAATTCAAGTTTCCTTTTTATTAAATTTTTTTTTAATTTATGTTTCTTAATAATCTCCTAAAAAAATTTGAGAGCCATCCTAGCATATATATTTTTTTAAAGACAAAGTAGCTTTCTATTGTTTTTCTCTCTTTTTTATGTTTTTAAATTCAAGTTATAGAATCATCTCTCTCTCTCTCTCTCTCTCTCTCTCTCTCTCTCGTTGATTTGAGCAACTCAACACAAATCTTTGATATCGTTTAGAAGAACTCCGAAATGTCTCTTTTGATCAACCTCGCCTCCAACACAGTCATTATCAGCACAAATTAATCACAGCATGGGAGGGTTCGAAGTAGATTTGTTGCTTACACCAAGCATGTGAGGAGGAAGAGTACTGCTACTGCCTACACATTTTTCACACATATTTTTTAATTGATACTCTTAGGCCTTAGCTTGATCAGGACTTGAGTACAAACTTGGTGTGTTGTTTATGTTATATTTATGTGTTTTGGGTGTGGATTTTTATGAGATTTTTTCTTCTCTTTGTTCAAGGCTTCAAGCTCATGACCCGCCTAAGGCTCAGCCGTGCGGGTGTGGACAATTTTGTTTTTGTCCGATTGGTTAGCTGTCATGTTATCGATAAAATTCTTTGCGATAAGGTTTCTGAAATCGAATCAATCTATTCTGAAATGAATGGATAGATAATTTGCTCACGTTATTAGTGAGTTAAATAGATGCTATATGGTAATGAATAATATCACATCCACAGTAAATCCTACGACCTATGTGGCAAATTCATACAGGTTATAATCTAAGTCTACTATTAAAATTATTTTTTCTCTACAAATAACAACTTATAACTTAGGATTTGTAGTAAAATTGTTATGAAAATATTGTGAACGTAGTATTTTTCATATTGTAATAATTAAAATTTGTTAAATATTGACAATGTGCCAAAATCCAATTCACTTAATTCAAAATGAATAGATAGGATTTTATAAATTCTACCGCATAGTTATACTAAAAACTCTAGAAAATCTTAATACATAATTTGTAGTAAAATTTTAAAACTAAAATTTATATAAATTGTTGATGTGGTGAATATTTATTGGTAAGTGAAAAAGTGATATTAGCGCTGAATCCATATGGGAACCAGAAAAAATTGGCTACAGTAATAGTTTGTAAAAATGTTGTAAAATAATTTATGATTGTAGCATTACTTGTATTTTTTTTTAAGGAGTAATGCTAAAGATACAAAAAAATTTTACAAACTGCTGATGTAGTAAATGGTTATTGGTAAATGAAAAAATGATTTTAGTTGTGAGCTTAGATGAACATCAGTAAAAAGTTGGCTATAACAAAATTTTGTAAAAATATTGTAAAATAATTTGTAGATGTAGCATTATTCTTTTCTTTTTTCTTTTTTAAGTAATCATCCCCCCCTTCCCCCGGGATTGTGCTCGAGTTTCCTAAATCCATACGACTTATTGACCTTGATTGAGAACATGACAATTGCCCATTACCTAAAAATAGTATAAATATGAGAGAGAGAGAGAGAGAGAGAGAGAGAGAGAGAACACCTCAAGTCAACCACAAATGGAATGGAAGAACGTGGTCCAATTATAGAAAAAGAATTGCAAGAGACATTATTATTCATACGTGCATGGAACTCATGCTGAATTAAAGAAATGACAATTTTACATATTATCAACTCATTAAAATTAAACCATATATATACTTTGCACAAGAACATGCCAAAGCATCAATGTCCATCGAATTCAGCCTTTGTTTTATTCCCTCTTGTCTCAACCGGGTCGCCTTGATTGACACCAAACCAAAGTACATAATAATAAACCAAACCCAACGACAGTATTTGATTACTTCAACAGCAACTATTCTTTTTTTAACAATTTATAATCTGCAAAACAAAACGGAACAAATCATTATTATAAATTAATGATGAGAGAAAGTCAAAGTAAAAGAAAGAAAGAAAAAATAAAAAGAGATCAAAAATTAGAAATGAAAATAAAAAAGGGCTTCCATCTAGTATACTTACGTAAACCTCTAGCTAGTATACTTGACTAGTAACCAGTGGGAGGTGGTGGAGATTTGTAGTAGTAGGAATGTGGTGGTGGTGGGGATGGTGGTGGAGGTGGAGGTGGAGGTGGAGGTGACTTGTAAACATAAGGAGGAGGAGGTGATGGGGAAGGTGGTGAAGGTGACTTATAAACATAAGGAGGAGGAGGCGAAGGAGATGGAGGAGGTGGTGACTTGTAGACATATGGAGGAGGTGGTGATAGAGATGGGGGTGGTGGAGATTTGTAGACATAAGGAGGGGGAGGCGAGGGTGATGGTGGGGGTGGTGACTTGTAGACATAAGGAGGTAGGGGAGAAGGAGATGGAGGAGGTGGGGATTTGTAGATGTAAGGAGGTGGGGGTGATGGAGATGGGGGAGGTGGTGACTTGTAGACGTAGGGAAGAGGAGGTGAGGGTGGTGGTGGTGGTGGTGGTGACTTGTAAACATGTGGAGGAGGAGGAGATAGAGATGGTGGTGGTGGTGATTTATAAACGTAAGGAGGAGGTGGGGATGGTGATGGGGGAGGTGGGAGGTGGGAGGTGGGGACTTGTAAACGTAAGGAGGGGGAGGTGAAGGTGATGGAGGTGGAGGTGACTTGTAAATATAAGGAGGAGGAGGGGATGGTGAGGGTGGTGGAGGAGATTTATAGATGTAAGGAGGAGGAGGTGATGGTGATAGAGGAGGTGGAGACTTGTAGATGTAAGGAGGTGGGGGTTATGGAGATGGGGGAGGTGGTGACTTGTAGATGTAGGGAGGAGGTGGTGAGGGTGATGGTGGTGGTGGTGACTTGTAGACATAAGGAGGTGGGGGTGAAGGAGAAGGGAGAGGTGGTGACTTGTAGACATAGGGAGGAGGAGGTGAGGGTGATGGTGGTGGTGGTGACTTGTAAACGTATGGAGGAGGAGGAGATGATGCATAAACATAAGGCGGTGGAGGTGGAGAAGCATAAATGTAAGGCTTGTGATCGTCGGCAGCTACATTGGTAGCTAATAAGATTAGTGCCAATGCATAGACTAGGTGAGGCCAAAGATTGGCCATTTTTTGAGCAACACTAGAGAAGTCTCGACGCTTTGGAGACTTCTATGGCTTAGAAAAGATTTAAGACTAGTTTGTGAGTGAAAACTGAGGCAAGGGTCACACTTTATATAGCCATCCCTTCAATGAGTAATTCATTTGTTTAATATTATAGGATGCTTCCAGCCTAACTAATTATAAATTAACCCATCAATAAAATTTTGAAAGTTTCGTATCTTTTTTGTAATTGAAAATAGAGGCCAATGGATCCCAGTAGCTTCTAAATCTATCTGTACTTGTGCTCTGAAATAGTCCAGATTAGGGGTGAGCAGAAAGTCACCGACACCGATCCAACCGACTGGCACTGATCATCCAGCACCGTCACTGCAATCAACCGACGAAGCCGATGCTGGCGATCGGAGCGCGAAGGGAATCCCAATGCCGGTGCGGTGCGGTCACCGGAGCTGGAAATCCGAAACCGATATATGCCGAACCGAACCGATACCTGTATGTATATCGTTCGTTCTCCACTTCTCGTCTTCTCCAGTTCTGACTTCTGAGTTCTGAGTTCTCTGTTCTACTAGATACGGCGTCGTTCATTGTACAGGTTCTCATTTTATTTTATTTTTAATAAAACGTCGTCGTCATATCTGGGTGTTATTAAAAAAAAAAAAAAAAACAAAACAAAGACAAAACGGTGCATTTTATGCTAGGTTTTCAAATTCTGCCTTAGTATAAATTCATTCTTTTGTGAGCTTTGGGAATCTCATTTTAACCCTTTAACTCTCTCTCTCGTTCTCGCCTCTCGCCTGAGTCCTGAGTCCTGACTAAGCCTTACCTCTAAGCTTCTGGAATCTGGAATAGTAATAGGTTTATTGTATTAATAGTAACTGATCATTGATTAATAGTATTATTTTCTCCGCTAAAAGTAAAATCTTCTCTTCTCTTAGGGTTTGGGTTTGGGTTTGGGGGCTCTCTCTGTGTGTGTTTTTTGGGACAAAATGGGAGGGTCAGTCAAGGTCCTTCACTGAAGGACGTGCAATCAAAGGTAGAGCTTGATAAAGTGGTGGAGAGTGGCGCAACAGTTAGTGTACACTTTTGGGTGTCATGGTGCGAAGCTTCAAAGCCCATGGACGATGTCTTTTCCCACCTCTCTACTGATTTCCCTCATGCCCACTTTCTCAGGGTTCATTTCTTTCGCTTTCAACCAAGCATAAAATTTTCTTCTATTATTGGTCTCAATATTTTAGATAGTTTTGGTTTGGTCATTCATGTTCAAACTGAATGAATACATCGGAAAACGAGTGATTTGATTTTAAGTTAAGGAAACGAAAACAGACTCACACACACAAAACTTACTTAAAATAACATTGGTTATTAACACGAGTGATTTGAACAGTTTTTTTTTTATAAAGTTTCCGTTGAACAGATTTTATTTTTTATAGGTTGAACAGATTTTTTTTATTAAAAAAAAAAAACAAATAGAATTTTTAATGTTTCAAACCGAGCCGACCAAACCGCTCCGCTATAGGTCGAAAAACCGACCCTAATCGGTATGCATCGGTTTTAATTATGAGAAAACCAATCCCTATCAGTTCGGTAACAAATTAAAAAAAAAAAAAAAAAAAAAAGAGCCAACCGAACCGCGCACACCCTAGTCCAAATGAACAATAAGGAAAAAGAAAATATACGGCTATATTATTATTTGATCTGGTTTTAGAAGAAACTTTCTACCGTTGTTAAAGTCTTTGGTTGGTATTTTAATGAAAATTATAATGAAGATTGGGACCATTTAGACTAATAAAATATTCGCATCAATCTTGGACTTTTGAACATTCTCTTATTTGTGTTGCAGAAAGAGTCACATATGATTGTTTCAGACCAAGCGCAAGCAAAAACTCAGTGGCAAACTATCCTAGCAATATTAATTGCCTGGTCCATGTTATTATATAATTAGCACCAATATCACGCGTAGACCATATGTAAATGATGTCTACTATACGTTATTGATCAATTTCTGGACAGCTTCTTCTTCTTAATTAATTCATTTTTTTATAATAAAATTTTCATTTAAAAAAAAAAAAAAAACTAATTAATAGTTTGTATCATTGTAAATGTATGTTGGCCAATCCTTACGGGTGCTCATCTAAGCCCATTACTAACATCATTTTTTTCGCTTACCAATAACAACTCACCATATCAACAATTTTGTAAAAAAATATTGTAAAATAATTTTTATTTCTAGCATTTTTCGTAAGTTTTTGGTCAAAGACAATTAAGCTATGAAATTAATGGAATGAAAATTGATATATATTTGTTGGGAAATTTAGACCCTAGTTAATAGAATTAACAAGTTTTAAAGTCAAGTTGTTAATTAGATCTATTATAAATAATTCTTGATTAAATAAACAAATATCAATATCATGCATAGCGGAAATAGTAAATAAGAAAAGATATGATGACTCAATAAAACCAAGAAAACAAACTAATATCACAGTACAAAACATTTGTCCCTAAACTTTACAATCTCAGTAGATGAACTTACAGCAGAAACTTTCTACCGCTTCAGAACTTCTGAACTCTCTAATATATGAACATTCCACCCACAATCACAATTGAAACCTCCAATTGACTTCAAGAACCTCTTGAAGGTTTTCTTCACAGCAGCAAGTCTATATGATGGTTGCTATGACTTCAGCTTCTTCACCAATATATTTTTAGATTTTCTTTGAAACTTTTAGGTATAGTGAAATAGAGAAAACTTGGTTACAAAACCCTAGTCACATAAACAGAGTGCTTCTCTCTTTCTAAAAAAGTCTCTTAATAGATGACTTATAATGTCCTTTAAATATTGGTTCAAACATATCTCAATTCAAGTTTCAAACAAATAAATTATGGGCTTTTTCACTTTGTTGATTTTTGCTAATCTGCAAAGCGATGTATTGAGGTTGTATCAAGCTTGTATCGAGGAGGCAATAGATTTTGAGGAGGTATCGAGCTTCTATCAAGATACATGCTGAAAATGTGTTGGAAAAACACTTTTCTTGAGCAAACTTTGCGTCTTCAATTACAACTTTAAGACACATTAAAACTCAATAAAAGACACATGGTTTAACAATATCAAAACACATAACCCTAACAGTTTAAAAACTATTATTACTTAGATTTGATGTATAATAAAAAATATTATTACTTAGAATTGAATTCTAAGTTTGAAACGAAAATGCTATCAATGATAGTAAAGCTAATTTCATATATTCACTTAAATGAATGTTTAATCAAAATTCAAAATAAATTATAATACTTTTTATAAAAATATTTCAACATTACGTAAATTACACACTGAAATCTTTGAAATTAAAATAATTAGATTCGTTATACTTGATCTTCAAGAAAATACACAACACCCTCAAATTATCAAAATAAATAAATAAATAAACAACACTATCATCCCTTTGGCCCCTCATGACATACGACGTCAAAATTCGTCAGTATGCTATGAGGATCGTAGAAGGTCATTTAGGTTGTGGATTTGCCGACCATAGTTAGGTATATATGGTTGAACATTGAAGGGCTATGAAGTATGTATGAACGATAACTTTGTGGTTTTGTTTTTATATATGGATTTATATATGAGCGGTGATAGTGTGGAATAGTGAGTGCATTTGAATTTTGAATAGGTCTCGAATGGGTTGGATTCAGCTTTATGTGGTTGTTAGCACAAGGAATATGACCATAAATATGACAGAGAACCCTTTGGCTATGGAGGTAGCATTGCTTTGTCATTTGTGTAGATGTGTGATAACTAGAGTGCATATATGTTTAATTTGTTTACTAGTCCCTTTGGCTATGAGAACATTAAGAAGATGTGAGATTTTTTTTTTTTTTTTTTTTTTTTTTTGACCATTTGGTTACAATTTACTTTATAAATTTTAAACTCATGAGACCTAACCAGAGTTAAGGTATTAAAATGTGTTTTTACCTCATTTTTTTTTAATTTGGAATATCACTAAGAAAAGATATGTTTCGTTTCTTGTGTTGACTTCAATCATCAAAAGAAGGGCAAAGGGGGAGTATTAATTATTTTGATAATTTGGGGCACAATGAAAATCAAGTAGAATTCGTTTAGTCAGTGGCGACTCCAGGAATTTTGTCCAGAGTATTCCTATTCCACTTTGAAAAAATTTCGAGTCATTTCGGTCTATTTCGGATGTTTTGGGACATTTTGGTAAATACCAGTCGAAATTCAAGATTTGGCCAGCATGAAGTTTGTGCTTAAAAAAAATTAAAAAAATAAAAAAAAAAGTTATTAAAACCAAAACAAATTTGCATTCTGTACAACGAAAAACCTCAAAAGGAAAATAAATGAAAAGAAAAGAAATGAACAAAGATACCTAAATAATAAACTATAAGTTCATTTGAAATATTAGTAAAATTATTAATTATTGTTGTTTAGTTGTTTCATAAATTTGTTTGTCTTTTATAAACTATAATTTTTTGTATTGTTGTTTCATTAATTATTAAATTATTAATTGTTGTTTAACCTAACATAATTTAATTTGTTTGTCTTTTATAATGTATTAGTTAATTAAATTATTAATTATTGGTGTTTAGTTGCTTCATTAATTTTTTTTACTAACTACTAGTAGTCTAAAAAAAATATTCTATATACCACCGCACACCTTTAGTGTGATGGTCACTTTATAAATATAAATGCTTGTGGGGTGTGGAGGGTAAGGACCGGGGTTCAAGTCTCCATGAGAAAACTGTACATACATATACACTTAGATTAGACTAGAGTATTCCTCAAAAAAAAAAATTAGACTAGAGTAGAATTCTATCTTATATAAAAAAAAAAAAAATATATATATATATATATATATATAAATTAATATATCTAATTACATTTCAAAATTTTACCTCTTTTATTCAAATTATTTTAAGCTAATTTCACAACTCAATAAAAAAATTAAAAAGCATAATAAGCCTTCCACATAGGAGTGGTCAAAAAGGAAAAGAATAGAATACTATAAACGATTTTCTAAGAAATTAAAACAAAAATCAAAAAATAAAAAAGGTAAAAGAGTGGCCGATAAACGACGTTAGTTTGTCCGCCACTCCGCCCATTAGTAACTTTTGTAAAAAAAAAAGGGAAAAAAAAAGCATTTAATAAGAAGTAGAAAGTGGGTTGGTGTGAAGCAGTGGAAGTCAGTTCTTGTTCCTGGGTTTCTCTGCTAACATTTTGTTTAGAAACCCAGACCAGAAATGCCAAAAAAAAGAGAGTGACAATGAGGAAGAGAAGAAAACTGAAGAATCTCCTATGGGATGGCAGCGAGCTCATCTGATGAGGCTCATCAACAACAACACCTTACGCGTATTCATATTGAGTTTTTTTTTTTTTTTTTTTTTTTTTTTTTTGGGCTTGCTCTATTACAATTTTTTTTTTTTTTAAGATTTTAGTCAAAATTTGTTTGGCATAAAACTTTTGAGGGTGTTCCTATTTTTTTTTTAAGGGTAAACAAATAAAAAAATTTTAATTATTATATATATATATATATATATTTTTTTTTTTTTTCAAGCCAGGGTGTTCCCAGGAACACCCTGGGCTCTGAGTGGTGTCGCCACTGCGTTTAGTTTTGTAATAGACCTTGGAAGTCTAAATGTAATTTAGATTTAAACATTTTATAGATGAAATAACTAATCATTTCTAATCATTTTTTAATTTTGCATGGGACATAAGAAAAAAATATACCTAATATTTTAAAAAAATCATATCCAATAGAAAATAATTAAATATTGTATTAATATTAGCATTGACAAAAGTTACATTAATTAAACATATCTTGAGCCCAACCTAAATATTTTCTATCGTACAAAAAAAGTATTCACACTTAAAGATACATGTGCAATTATCACTACAAACTCTTAGTGTGATGGTTAATTACTCCGTAAACATAAGTGATTGTGGGGTGTGAGAGGTAAGAGTTGGGGTTCAAGTTTCCAGGAAAGAGTTTCATTCCCATATACATTTAGATTATGCTAGATTAGAATTTCTATTTTGTTAAAAAAAAAAAAGTACATATAACAATTGTAATTAATCATATTAAATACATAGTTTCTCTCTCTCTCTCTCTCTCTCTCTCTCTCTCTCTCTCTCTCTCTCTCTCTCTCTCTCTCTCTCTCTCTCTCATCAGTTGTGTACAACAAAAGTTTTGACATAGTCCATTAATTTTAGAATCAGTGGATTTTAAGATATCATTCAAATACTAACAAGAGCTCAACGGTGATTAAACTATTGCTAATCATTTTTAATAATATGCATGAAATTTTGGAAAACGAGTGAGAACGAGATTTTTTTTTCATTTATTGCCGGTGGATAACTTTAAGATTAATGTTAATATATATAGTTCTCAACTTCTCATGATATATTATTGGAGGCCAGTGTACACATCACAATCAGTTAGATATTATGTACCCTTCATTAATCAGTACATGACGAAAGGCTAGTTAAGAAAGAAAAAAAAAAAAAAACATTTTGATTATTGATGGACTTGATAAAGACAGCTACGTATGGTGTCTAGCTAACTGGTGAAGGTTTTAGACTTGTTGGTCTTGGTCAAATTATGAAAAACAAGCTGGTATTTCAAGTTTAATTTAAATTTTATGATACTTGTCCCACAACTTATTTAAGCAATCTAAGAGCTACTTGCTTCCTTTATCCAATTCTGAATGTACGTGGTCCATTATTTTTAAAAAACAAGAGCATATATGGGCAGAAGGATCTTTCCATTTACTTGTTCTAAACTAATATCCAATAATTCAACTAATTTTCCGAAAAAATTCAACAAAACTTTGTAAACGAATTCAAAATTGTTTTGAGAACACGGAATCACACGAGAAAATCATAAAAATATGCATTATTAACAAATAGACATGTGAATCATGTGATAGCTTGACTTGAATGGATTTGGGTTGGATAGGAATGCATGAGTGTGTTTTAAGGGCATGTGATCAGTAATGAAGCCAGGATTTGAGTTGAGAGGGGGCAAAATTTATATATGATGCACGCACTTACACACATTATGTGAATATATATATATATATTATATTATACTAAGTGATATTTAATGTAATTATACAAAGACAAAACTCTACCAAAAAAAAAAAAAAAGGTTATTCATCATATATATTGTATATATCTATTGAGATATTTCTCACATGAGTGATCTATTTTTTAATTTTTTTAGAGCCAAAACTCAAGTTGTGAATGAAACTATTAGTTGTTAGATAAATACTGAGTGTAATATATGTAAATTTCTATTATTTTGGTTTATGTGGATCCATAAAAGGTTCACATTATAATATGGTATGGACAAACTAAAAAATTCAGTGTAAGGTATGCTAGTGGAGGACTTAAGGTTCCTCAATGGTTCGTTTACAAGTTGTGTTCTATTTTAAGACCAAATAAACAAAGTGGCATTTAATAAACCCAACACAAAAAGTAGACAAGAATATTTCATAAGTATTAGCTATAATAACTAAAGGTATTTTTTTGGCTCCGCTTCTGCATGTGATAAGTCTCAAATGAGGTGTTTAGCAAGTAGAAATGAACTATATAAATAATTATAAGAAGTCTTAACTTGTAACTTGACTATTCTATATTTTTTAAGTATAGCGCATGCAAATTAAGGCCTACATTCACGTACAATACTAACAAAAATCTTTTTCTTTTCTTTTTTTTTTGAAAGCAACAAAAATCTATTATTACTTATTAGTATTACAACTAGTGCTCTTATACTAACACACTAGTCTATGCCTAAATTCATATATGGATATTAGGTAACACGTACCAACAAAAATCGACCATACTTACCAAAGTCAAAATCAGATTTATACTTCTAAAATTTTTGAGAAATAGAATAGGTGGCGGATCTAATAAAATTTTACCCGACCAACCCAATCAGGCCATTTAGGACACCTAGTAGGGGCGGCGACACTTGTTGTCTAGGGGTTCAACCCCTTGACTTCAAAAATATTTTTTTTTTATTAGTTTATTTTATCCTCAAATATTTTTCACACTTTGATAACAAATCTATTCAGTCCAAAATCAAACAATAATTAAACACTAAGTGTATGTCAGTGATTCAAGAAAAAAAATTATAAAATTAGTGATTGTTCAAGCATAAAATTGGTGAAGTAGACACTTAATGTAATATTTATATATGGGTAAGTGTGGCTATGTAGGTCAATAAATAATATATAATGCTAGTAGGTTGAATTTTGTCATTTAGTTTAATATATTTTTATAAAAATAATGGCAATTGCATAAAAAAATGTTACACAAACTTAATAAAATAAAATGGTCATGCCTACCCACATTGATAATAAATAATGACAACTGATAATGACTATAATATAACAATTTCAAAATAAAATAACTCGTAGAAGGAAATTATATAAAACTTCATGGAATTGAGTTTTTTTTTTTTTTTTTTTGGTCGATAATTTGATAAATTCAAGTTCACTTTTTATTAAAGTTTTGTTTAATTTAAGTTTCTTAATAACCTCTTAAAAAAAACTTCTAGAGTCGTCATTGACACCTAGCATTTTTTTTTTTTTTCAAGTTATAGAATCATCTCGATCTCTCTCTCTGTCATTGGTTTGAGCAACTCAACACAAATCTTTGATGTTGTTTAGAAGAACTCTGAAATGTCTCTTATGATCGACCTCGAGTCCAACATAGTCGTTATCAGCACAAATTAATCACAGCATATGGGTTCGAAGTAGATTTGTTGCTTAACACACCAAGCATGTGAGGAGGAAGACTGCCGAAACACATTTTTTTCATTGATACTCTTAGCTTGAGGACTTGTAATACAAATTTTGTGTGTTACTTGAAGAGCAGAATTAAGACAAATACAGATCAAATTAAAGATATTAAGCATAACAAACATTTTTTTCTTTGTTCTTAAAGATATTTGTTTTTTTTTTTTTTTTTTTGATTGAGTAATTATAATCTCTTTTTTTTCTTTGAATTAACCCAATAAAAAATCCTTCAATTCTCAAACCAAAAGAGAATAGAAAAATATAATTATTTCATACAATATCTTAATTGAATTGTGTGTAATGATCAATAAATGTCATTTAATTCTCTATCTAAATGTCTCAAAATCCTCATTTTAAAGAATTTACATAATATTGCCACCGCACATCCTTGGTGCGATGGTCACTCCACTAGTATAAGTGCTTGTGGGGTGTGGGGGGTAAGGGCCGGGGTTCAAGTCTCCAAGAAGAAGCTTCACACACATATACACTTAGATTAGGCTAAAGTAGAATTTCTATCTTGTATCAAAAAAAGAATTTACATGATACATTGAGACAATCATTTCAAAGATTGAATGATTCCTAAAAGCGGATTCATTCCCTTTTTTCCTATTTGTATTTGCAGTCATTTTATTTATTTATTTGGTAATAGTAATAAAAATAATAAAATAACAAATAGAATAGAAATAAATTAATTTTAATAGCTTGAATCATGTATCAACAGCCAGTATTCGTGAACGTTAGATTTATGTATTTTGGGTGTGGATTTTTCTGAGATTTTTTCTTCACTTTGTTCAAGCTCATGACCCCGCCTAAGGCTCAGCCGTCCACCCGAATGTGGGTTGTGGACAGTTGTCCGATTGGTTAGCTGTCATGCTATCAATAAAATTCTTTAAGTATAAGGTTTCTGAAATCAAATCAATCTATTTTGAAATCAATGGATAGATTGGATTTGCTCACGTTATTAGTGAGTTAAATAGATGCTAAATGGTAATGAATAATGTCACATGCACAATAAATCCTACTTATGTGGAAAAATATTACCGGTTATAATTTAAGCTTACTATTGAAAAAAAAAAAAAAAAACTTCAAAAGTAACAACTTTTCACTTAGAATTTGTCGTAACATTTTTGTAAAAATATTGTGAACGTTGCATTTCTCAAATTGTAATAGCTAAAAGTTATTATTAAATGTTAACAATGGGTCAAAATCCAATCTACTTAATTCAAAATGAATGGATAGGATTTTATAAACTCTACGGTGTAGTTATACTAAAAACTTTAGAGAATCTTAGTACATAATTTTTTTGTAGTAAAATTTATAAACTGCTGATGTGGTAAGTAGTTATTGGTAAGTGAAAAAGTGATGGTAGTAATGAACCCAGATGAGAATCAGTAAAAAAATTGTCACAAAAATAGTTTGTCAAAATGTTGTAAAATATTTTGTGATTGTTGTATTACTTATAACATTTTGTAAGTCAACAATAATCATCACCCCCCCCCCCCCCCCCCTCCCTGAGATTATGCTTATGTTTCCCAAATTCGTACATCTTACTGATCTTGAATACAATTATGGCAATTGTCCATTACCTAAAAATAGTATAAATATGAGAGAGAGAGAGAGAGTCAACCACAAATGGAATGGAAGAACGTGATCCAATTATAGAAATTAAAAGAATTACAAGAGACATTATTATTCATACGTGCATGGAACTCATGTCCAATTAAAGAAATCACAAACTTATATATTATTAGCTCATTACAATAAAATTATATATATTTTTGCATAAGAACGTGCCAAAGCGTCAATGTCCATCGAATTCAGCCTTTGTTTTGTTCCGATCGAATTCAGCCTTGATTGACACCAAACCAAATTACATAATAATAAACCAAATCCGACGACAGTATCTGATTACTTCAACAGCAATTATTGTTTTTTAACAAATTATAATCTGCAAAACAAAACATTATTATAAGTTAATGATGAGAGAAAGTAAAAGTAAAAAAAAAAAAAAAAAAGAGAGGCTCTCATGTAAATACACTTACGTAAACCTCTAGCTAGTATACTTGAACTAGTAACCAGTGGGAGGTGGTGGAGATTTGTAGTAGTAGGGATGTGGTGGTGGAGGCGACTTGTAAACGTAAGGAGGAGGAGGTGATGGGGAAGGTGGTGGAGGTGACTTATAAATGTAAGGAGGAGGAGGTGAAGGAGATGGAGGAGGGGGTGACTTGTAAACGTATGGAGGAGGTGGTGATGGAGATGGGGGTGGGGGAGATTTGTAGACATAAGGAGGGGGAGGTGAGGGTGATGGTGGGGGTGGTGACTTGTAGACATAAGGAGGTGGGGGAGAAGGAGATGGAGGAGGTGGGGACTTGTAGACATAAGGAGGAGGTGGTGAGGGTGATGGGGGAGGTGGTGACTTGTAGACATAAGGAGGAGGAGGTGAGGGTGATGGTGGTGGTGGTGACTTGTAGACATAAGTAGGAGGAGGAGATGGAGATGGTGGTGGTGGTGATTTATAAACGTAAGGAGGAGGTGGGGATGGTGATGGGGGAGGTGGGGACTTGTAAACGTATGGAGGGGGAGGTGATGGAGATGGGGGTGGTGGGGACTTGTAGACGTAAGGAGGAGGTGGAGATGGAGATGGAGGGGGTGGGGACTTATAAACGTAAGGTGGAGGAGGTGATGGTGAAGGTGGTGGTGGTGATTTATAGTAGTAAGGAGGTGGTGATTCGTGATGTGGAGGTGGTGGTGGTGGTGATTTATAGTAGTAAGGAGGTGGTGATTGATGGTGTGGAGGTGGTGGTGGTGATTTGTAAATGTAAGGAGGTGGTGGAGGAGATGTATAAACGTAAGGTGGTGGAGGTGGAGAAGCATAAATGTAAGGCTTATGATCATCGGCAGCTACATTGGTAGCTAATAAGATTAGTGCCAATGCATAGACAAGGTGAGGCCAAAGATTGGCCATTTTTTGAGCGACACAGGAGAAGTCCCAAAGCTTTGGTGACTTCTATAGCTTAGAATAGATTTAGACTAGTTTGTGAGTGAACACCAAGGCAAGGCTGATACTTTATATAGCCATCCCTTCAATGAGTAAATCATTTTTTTAATAATATATGATGCTTCCAGCCTAACTAATTATGAATTAGTCCATTAATATAATATAATTTGAAAGTTCTGTACCTTTTTTTGTAATTAAAAATAGAGGCCAATGGGATCCCAGTAAACTCTAAATACATCGTGTACTTATGCTCTGAAATAGTCCAGATGAACAGTAAGATAAAATATATATATGTGTGTGTGTGTGTGTGTGTGTGTGTGTGTGTGTATAGACACTAGTAGATTACTATGTGATCTAGTTTTGAAGAAACTTTCTACTGTTGTTAAAGTCTTTGGTTGGTATTTTAATGAAAATTACACTGGAGATTGGAACCATTTAAACTAATTAAATAGTAGCATCAATCTTGGACTTTTGAACATTCTCGTATTTGCTTGTGTTGCAGAAAGAGTCATATATGATTGTTTCAGACCAAGCAAAAAAAAAAATTTTTTTTTTTTTTGGTAAAAACAAAAAATTCATTTGCAAACTATATATCCTAGCAATATTAATTGCCTGGTCCATGTTATTATAAGTAGCACGCGTAGCCCATATGTAAATGATGTCTGCTATACATCATTGATCAATTTCTTGACAGCTTTTTTTTGTGTGGTAAAGTAGGTTTCAAACCACATGTTTATTATTCCACAACAAGAGATTAAAGGTCCCGTTTGATAGAGTTGTTAAATAACTTATTTTCAGTTTTTAAACAATATTACACACTTTTCTACACACATTTTCACCCACACGTATTTCAAAAAACTACAAACAACATTACTCAAACTCCTCTACGAAATAAGTCCTAAGTTTCTGAAACTAATTAATGGTTTGTATCATTGTAAATGTGTGTTGGCCAATTTCTTTTTTCTTTCTTGCTTTTTTTTTTTTCTTTTTTTTTTTTGAATGGATTTATAATTGGCCAATTTCTTGACTACTTTAGTTTTTGGAATAATTAATGGTTTCTATCATTGTCAGGACCTAATTATCTGCTTCTTCTTCTTCTTCTTCTTCTTTTTCTTTTTCTTTTTTTTTCTTTTATTGAAAATCTTATTTATCCAACCCCACTGCAAGGTTGTCAAGTTGATGGCCTAACAGCTCCTACTCATAATGCACTGGGGTCTACGTACAAATCACACTTCCGACAAAGGTTAACATTGACAATGTGGTTTTTATAATTAATTAATATAAGGCATAGTTCATATTAAAACAAATTTATGGGGACTAGAACCGCGTGGTTAGGTGTGAAAACCTTGAAATTCATGTCAATTTAGTTAAACATTATTCTGCATATTACGTGTTTTGAGTTTATTGCCAATTGCATCTCATTTTCATGTGGAAAATTCCAAGTCATGGTGAAGTTCAGTCTATAGTTTTGATTTGCCGCCTAAGCTGACTCTAGCACTTAGGACATTTTTTTGGCTTGCTCAGAATAGATTGCATTATCTATATCTCAAATGAAATGGTCAATTGTGTGATCAAGGCATTTTCCAGATATTTGGATAAGCCAAATTGGGAAAATTTATTAGCCAGTTTTTACCTCTTAGATATAAGATCAAAGTTGTGTAATCGATACATCAGTGTGTTGGAAAGAAAATACTTAAGTATTTTCGGAGTGTTAGCAAAATAGTGCTCTCTTCTTTCACATTCATGATGAATCCTACTATGAATTTAATGAGTAGACTTCACTATGAATGTGAAAGGAAAAAGTATTATTCACCGTGCGCCAAGAATACCTAAAAATTACTCGTGTTGGTAGAGCTTGGTGTTAATTCTACAGAGATTATGGATTGGAGGGTATTTTGAAATTAAATGCTTGAAAGAGTTATACATTCTCATCTATTCTGCTATTCATGCAACTTTGGGAAAGGATTCCTATATCCTAATGCACACACACTTCAATAATTTCTAATGGTCTTTGAGCAAAAAAAAAAAAAAAGGGTTTCTGATGGCCTGAATATGACTTATTTTATAAATTAGAGTCAAAACTCAAAAAAGGCGTGGATGAAGATATATTGTAACTTTTATTTTCAATGTTTTCATCCTTTACATTTCTTTTTCATTCTTTATCCACATACATTGTATATGTTTTATTAATATATTCTCCAAATAATTAATTAGGTAATTGCTTTATTTTGTCCATATTTCCAACCATGGAACTTTGATTTTTTGCCTTCTTGATTTCTTAGGTTACACACCTGTGGGATTTGAAACCATTAACTTCTATGAAGAGGAAATTTACTTAATTATATAAAGGCAAAAAGTCAGTAAAAATCATTGGATAGCTAACACCCTAGGAATTAGCATTTGAGTTAAAAACTTATTGTTAAATTTTGATTTTAAGTAATTGTACATGGATCATTGAAAGTTTGAAACCATGAAGATTAGCTAGTCAATCGGTAATTATTTACTTAATTATATAAAGGCAAAATGTCAGTAAAAATCATTGGATAGCTAACACCCTAGGAATTAGCATTTGAGTTAAAAACTTATTGTTAAAGTTTGATTTTAAGTAATTGTACATGGATCATTGAAAGTTTGAAACCATGAAGATTAGCTAGTCAATCGGTAATTATTTACTTAATTATATAAAGGCAAAAAGTCAGTAAAAATCATTGGATAGCTAACACCCTAGGAATTAGCATTTGAGTTAAAAACTTATTGTTAAAGTTTGATTTTAAGTAATTGTACATGGATCATTGAAATTTTGAAACCATGAAGATTAGCTAGTCAATCGGTAATTATATCCTGTCAATTTTGAATATGATGTAAAAGGATTCGTGAAAATGAAATTCCTTTTCTTTTTTTTTCTTTTTTTTTGGCTGAATGAAAATGAAATTCCATTTATTCCATATTAAACAGAGTAAACGCATAACATTTAGCACCAACTAAAGTCGGAGAACAAAGACAAGCAATAAATACATTTGACTCAGTACAAGAAAGCATTGTAATGCTTTTCTTGTTTCATATCAATATCGTGGCGGATTAAATGTCTCACCAATTCAAGCCTCTCTGGACTGCAACGATGATGTAATTTGCTTGAAATATTCGAAAATAGAGCCATTGAAAACAATTTAGTGACAATAGACAATTTGCTTGAAAGATTCCAAGTAGAGCTAATTTTGAACACAATTTAGCGACGAGACAATTTCTACCAACTTCAACTGCCCCCTCCTTGACAATTCTCATGATGTCATGCCATTTTGTCCTTTTGTCCGGAGCTCGTTTGTGAGAATTTATTTGCATTGAATTATTGGATTAGAAAAATAAGTTTAAGCAAAAATATAGTTACTTAGAAAAAGTAAAAGTTTAAAGTTGTATATAACTAGATAAGTTGAAATTTTCAGGCAAGAGATTGTAGCACTCAATATATATATGCTAGGCTGTTTTGACTGGTCAAGAAAATGACTGCTTGTAATTACATTTTGCACTTGTAAGTACATCTTGTACCATAGTAAACAAGGAGAATACCATTATTTAACTTACAAAAAGGGTGTTCCCCTTGCCCTTACCTGACTAGCAGAGTCAGTTTATTTTATTTTATTTTGAGGAAGCTTTGTTAAAGACAAGTAAACTGTACAAAGGGAGAATTTTTAGATATGCTAAATTGAAATAAGACTATTGCATCAAACACTGAGCTTAGGGCGGAAATCTGAGCTAATAAATGGTGCAGTGAACTCATCCAAACAAGCCATCCGGATGCGTTCGGGTGTTGCAGGATTATCCAGAGGAAACCAGTCATTACAACCCACTTCTGCTCTTGCAGCAGTAATGGCATCTTTGATGGCAAAAAAGACAGCTGAGGCCAGAAAAAATGGAGGCTCACCAACAGCTTTAGATGAATGGATGGCCTTCACATTTGGATGACCCTGTTGATTAACACAGAAACACACGAGCCAGAGAAGTAAAATGTAAGCTGGTATAGATTTAAGTGAATACCAACAGCAAACTCTAGAAAAGCAAGGGAAGACAACAATTTACTTTTGACATAAAAATAACAATACAAAAAGTTAAAGCCCTAAAAAGTTACAGCCAAAGTTAATAACTTAAAATTATAAACTTAATTTACCAAATGGGTGTCATCGTTATAATGGAGGCAATGCAAAGATGGTTTGAAGGCTAGGTAACAAGCAGTCTAGCATTCACTTGGTTTATTAAAATATGGTCTTTGGTTTAAGAATATGGTCTTCTATAGTATATCTAGGGTTTTCTTATAAATAACTAATGTTCATAATATAACAAGGGAGTGTTTTCTTGAGGTTCAATTCAAAACAATTTACTATGGATTCAGTAGTTCCATACTGGTTAAGTAATTGATGTAGGAGCACAACTAGAAATTATTTCAATATTTTATTTTGGATTTTCATTGGATTATTTCAAACTTTAAGTTTTTACTTTTTAATTATTTAGTTTTGAGTTATGATAACGCCCAAGGGTTACCATGTGACTGTTCTAGATGGTGAAGCTGCATCAATAACTAGATTCATCATTTCCTAACAACTTAAGCTTTTGGTACAAGTGATAATCTATAAACGTTTAAGTTGAATCATTAATAAATTTGAGTGTCACTCTTCTTGTTCTTTTTTCTATTGCAATCTTGCTCCATTGATTTTAAAAGAACCAACACAATAGATTAATCAAAACGACATCACAAAATCATAGTTCTACAACCTTCCCTTGGACACCTTACCCATCCCTAAAGTGAAAGATAAGCCATGCCATAATAGCATCTCATTTTCTCTCTTTGTAATAAGATGCAGTAAGTTCAACACCTATTTTGTGTTGTTCACATCATGTAAATAACCATGAGCATTCTCATGTCTCAACTCATTTTTAAATCAAAATATCATTTCTTGTTAAATTTTTAATATTCATCCAAATCTCTATGTTCAAATAGGTTCTTCATTATAGAGGTGATTCTGAATCAGATAAAAAATAAAAAACACAACCCAGCCCCCTCCCAACTCCCTAACTTCATTCCCAAAGGCATTTGAGAAGCAATTAGTTGAGTGTACCTTCAGAAGTGAAACATTGAATTTGAAGGGGACATCATTCATAGAGGGAATTTTGTAACTTCCAGGTCCGCATGTGTAAAGGCATCCCGGTGGGATCCACTTATGAGCTGCATCTCCCCACTTTAGTTCTTCTAGGGCTACCCAACCTAAACCTTGTATAAAGGCTCCTTCAATCTGTTAGAAAAATCAAAGCATACACCAATTCATCAGAATATAAATTAAGACCATATTGGTTTCAAGTGTAACAAACTCCAACAGAAGAAAGGTCCAAAATGCAAATAATGATCATAAAAATGTCCACACACCAGAAAGAATGTACGAATAATATCAGCAACTATCAAATAAATGGCACTGGAGTTCAAACATCAGTTTCCCAAGTTTACAAGACTATAACGGGTGAAGCGGGACTGGCGTTCACCTCGAAGTCCAGAACAAAAGGATTTCAGTACATATATCTAAATGACTTAAGTATTAGGAGGCTGAGGAACCGATATATATACAATTTAAAATATAATATAGGAGAAAATGGAAAAAGGAAATTAATTACAAAAAGAAAAGAAAAGATGAGTCTGTCCAAGGAAAAGCACCTGTCCAACATCAATTGCTGGATTGAGAGAATATCCAAGATCCAAGATGACATTTGCTGCCCTTGTGTGAAAATCTCCAGTCAATGTGTCAATTTCAACCTCAGCAAATGCAGCACCATATGTGTAATACTTGAATGGGTTTCCTTTACCAGTCTTCCAATCAAAGTCAAGTTCAGGGGTGATATAAAATCCATGCGCTGAAAGGTCTATTCGTGCCATATAGCATGCATTCACCAGCTGAGAATAAATGAAAACACAACATAATTTTCTCATCAGACTGCCCATGAGAACAAAGGCTCTCAATAGCAAAGAACATTTATATATCTAAAATAGCATTCATTTTAAATAACATATACTCCTCTTTAAAACTTTGTTTGTTTCCTTTAAAAAAAATATAGAACTCATTCAATCTGTAAAACAAATGGATCATGCATTTGATGATTTGATCATCCAAAGGATTAAGACAGTTATACAAAACTATGAAAACAAAGGTACCTTAGCAAACGAGCCAAAATTATGTTCTGAAGCAATAGGTGCCATACGTGCCTTTATTTGCTCGCATGCATCCAAAACTGCTGATCCATATATATCAGAACTTGCAGAAGCAGCTGTTGGTGATGAATTAGGGACCTGATTTGGCAGCACAACAAAAACCACGCACATATATGTTTATAACTTTATACTGTATATGCATATATGTATGCAAGTATACATTTATGTATGAAGAATAAGACGATTCAATACCATCATTTAATACAAAAGCAATCCGTGATCTATTTCTAGTTTTCACACAGAATCTTTAATGGTTTCATTTCCACTTTAATGTTAAGAAATGTTACCATTCCATGATTCTAATGGAGCCTGATGAGAGAAAACATTCCAGGTTGAATCACTGGCAATGTAGAGAGTTTAAGAATCAATTAGAAAGGCCAAGCACTTCTTTTTCTTTTTTCTTTTTTCTTTTTGAATTTTTTGGAAAAGGAAAAACAGAACAAGTGGAAGGGGCTACTCCTCTCTAAATATGGGTTGCAGAAGATATTTTATGATGCTTGTTATTGATACAGCTGTCACACGTCAGATAAGTAACTATGCGGAAATCACATATGTTTGATTCCCTTTTCATCTCACATTAGTCAATGGTTTTTTTAAAAAAAAATATAAGGACTAGTATATTACAAAACTTCCATTTTATTCATTTTTTCTAGCACTTTCGATAAAAGGATATGATCATGCCAATTCCCCCCAGTGATACCAATGATTATTTTCTGCTGAAGGTGGTCTGGAGTAAATAACTAAACAAGACGTAAAACCTTTAACAAAACATCGCTTATTACCTTGTCAGTACTTGTCTCAGATATAAAGACAGAACTGAGAGGGATATTGAAGGCAGAAGCAGCAATCTGAGCAATTTTTGTGTGTAAACCTTGCCCCATCTCAACACCTCCATGTGAAACTAATACATTTCCATCGGTATAAACATGAACAAGAGCACCAGCCTACAGTCATAAGGCAGATTTACATAACCAGGATCTGATGACATGATTCTAGAATAATCATAAAATGCAAACCTCATAGCCCAAAAGCAAGAATGTCATAACAAATTCCACCAGTAATAATAGTTCGGCAATCCATAAATTTTCAAAACTGATGGAGTACCATGAAAGAAACTACCATAGACATATATATAGGGCATCCCAAAACAAATTCTAATATCCAAGCATTAATTTGGCACATGTCAGATAATGCCAAGGGTACTTCAGTTTGGGCTCAGTAGTAATTTAGTCATCTATTTATATGGATGTAATGCTTTCTATTCAAAGGAAGATAGTAATTTTTCTAATTTTCAGAAACAAAGAAGCTTTCTATTCAATGGTAAAAAGTTAGTTTCAATTAATCCTAATTGTTTTCTACCCAAAAAAAAAAAATTCCTAATTGTGCCACCTCATGCACAACTACTATTCATTTATGTAGTTCAAGCAGCTAGGTATAACTGAAACAAAGGGGAGAATAAAAATTTAGAAAGGAATTCGCAGTGTGTCACCCTCTGTAGGGAGAGAAAATATTGAAGCAAAATTTTGGAGCAGTAGCTACTCGTCTCCCAGTTCATATCCCAGGGTGTTTAATCTTGTTGTGCTGGCAGAGGTTACATAAACTAAGTTACAAATATTGGAACTTCACTCCAGATTTATCCCTGAAAACCACTTCCCTCCTCCCTTGCAGCAGTAACATAATCTCCCAAGTTCATTACTTCTTTCAGAGCACAAACCAAACTGATCCTCAAAATGCCAGTAAAGTCCATATAAGCTAATCAATATTGTAGAATCAATTACACATACAGAAAACATGTTACCTGGTTCATGAACTTTGCCGTAAAGGATATGCCAAATTTGGTCGGAACAATAGCAATTCCACGCTTCCTCCACCGGTTATTAACATTGAACTGGTTAACTTCATTACGAGCATTCAGAAAGTCACATGATATTTTCAATTCATTCCAGACCTGGGACAACGTACAGTGTTGAAGTTGTTGGCCATAGTGCAGCACTGAACCTTCGCCTTGAAAATTAATTTCCTAAAAATAATTTCAAATGAAGAATTTAATAGGAAGAACAATAACAACAGCATGGGTAGTGATAATAAACTGAAGCCATAACAAAAGAACATCAAGTTGAGAAGATAGTGTAACTTACCTTTATCTCTTCCGGGCTTTTCTTGAGTTCTACTGCAATTCTTTGAATCCAATTTTCAGCAATAAGCATACCTTGAGGACCACCAAATCCTCTAAAGGCAGTGTTACTGGGGTAATTAGTGAAGCAAACCCTTCCAACAATCCTCATATTTGGTATCTCATAGACATTATCTGAGTGAAACATAGCACGTTCGAGGACAGCAAGAGAAAGGTCCATTGAATTTCCAGCATTATTGTAAATTTCAAGATCCAGTGCAAGCACTTTCCCATCATTTGTGAACCCAACCTAAGCCAAGTAATGACCTTTCATCATTTTTTTGTTCCATCACATAAACTTTCAAAGAAAAGTTGATGAGTGCAATCATAAAATACCCATTAAATCAACGGGAAAATTTTATAAGACAACTATACCACCAGCTATGCCATGGTATTAAAGACTGGAATATTAAGAAGCAAAACTTCATAAAATGAGTGTAGCAAAAAACAAGAACTCAGATGAGTGGAAACTAGAGATACTGTTTTTTTTAGTGGAAACTAGAGATACTTAAAAAGATAAGTTGATGTTGGAAAGTATGTCACTTTACAAAAACTGAAGACAAAATCACGGAATTGATTTCTTGGAGTAAATCAAGGGATTGAAAGAATCAATTATGTTGATATGAAATTCAAATTCAAAATAAATGTAATAACTTGATAGTTGACCTAATTTCAAACTCTATAAATCCCATTATAAGTCTAGGTTCCTTTGAAATGTGCCATCAATCAATCAAGCTCTTAGGCATTTGGTGTTGGGGGCATAGGTCTTAGTGACCAGTCCACTTTAATACCTTCAATCTTCCATTCTCATCTTCTCTTTATGTTTCATAATATTTCAAAATTTGACAATAAAAATAAGAATGAAGTTGTGAACCCCTTAGGTGAAAATAAATAATATGGAAGATTCACTTAAGATGGTTTGTATAGGTAAAAGTAAAACAAAGACCAAAAGGTGGCAGTGACAACGGGTAGAAGGAAGCTTAAAACAACATCGAGTAAAAATGTTGAAAAAAGTGCTAAAGAGGTCGCAAACAGTATGCTATTGCAAAGTCTAAAAAGACAGAAACTTTCATTTTCCAAACCCAGTTTGGTTGGAAATAATCCTTAGTTACATTGAGATAATTACCTTAATGAAAAGGTTTAAAAAAAATAAAATAAAATAAAATAAAATATAAAATAAAAATAAAAATAAAAACTGAAAAAAATTGGAGTAACAGAAGTGTATCATAAATTGAAGAAGTGAAGGAGGTAAAGCCTTTCTTTACTTCCCTCTTCTTCTCCATTCTCTACCCTTGAACCTAAAAAACTAAAACAAAACTGAAAATTTCAGCACATATCTTGCTCAGAAGGCACCTTAAACATTATATCAAGTGGACTCGTGGCAATATAACTAAATTGCCAAAGTATACTGAAATATAGCTAATCCAATTAGAGTACCAAATATAATACCTTGTACTTTCCAAGAAAGCTATGCCGCTGTCCAGTTATCATCATGTCTATATCCCTGTCTAACGTTATTTTCACCGGTCGATTCAACAGATATGATGGAACAGAAGCTGCAGCAGCAAGGAAAGCTGATCTTGTCTCCTTCCCACCAAATCCACCACCAATTCTCTTGGTTTTACAAACCACTTTTGACATTGGAAGACCAAGAACATGAGCAATGTACTTCTGGTGCTTCTGAGGGGCCTGCACAAACCGTCACATTGTAATCTTAGAATAGAAAAATGTCATGCCATAAGACTAACAAGCATCTAGGCAATGAAGTTTGCAACTGATAGGTCACCATTTGTTTCAAAAGCTTGAGCATTGTTATAATGCCATGATAGATTACCACTTATCTCAAAAGCTTAAGCAAATAGAAAATAGTAAAAAATGGATCAGTCAACCTAGTCTACAAATCTATTCTAGTTATCAACTAATTCCTCAAATTTTAAGTGAAATGGGGATTGTAATTCTTTTATTTTCTTTTTTTATATGTAATAAAAATATATTATAAAAAGTACCCTGTCCCTAAATAGTATACAGTGAAATGGGGATTGTAATTCTTTCTACCTGTCTATTATAATGACATGTCAAAGGGCCCAACTAGAAGGAATTGTCAGAGAAATTTATGTTGTATGTGGAAAATTTTCATATGGGTTGGGTTCAAATTACACCTAGTGTAACTCTAAGTAATGTTACACCATTCAAGGTGATCAAATATTAATATCCATGTCATCAATCAATTGTTAAAATTCAAATTTTTGTAGTTTAAAACAATGCATAAAATAAGAATTTATGGATCAAATGGTAAATAGCATCCGATTGATATGAAAATTGGCATGCATGTTAAAAACATATAGAACATGTAATTCAACGATTATTTTCAAAATATTAATTCAATAACAAGTTATTGGGTGATGTAACATTGCTTAGAATTATACCGAGTGTAACTTGAACCCAACTCTTTTCATATATATGAATCATGATATAAAACTATACTAAAAATATTGTACCCAGAGCACAAAGCTACCATTTCTATGGGGTCTGGTAAATTTCAATGGTAGGTAGACTTACCCCCAATTTCATTTTAGAGAGGTAGATTCCAAGACAAGATATGGAACTTAACTATTTGTGTAAAAGGGGGGAGAGTGAGAGGATTTATACTCTAACTCTCCAGCGTTAGTTAATACATGCAGATGAATTTTTAGTCCCTACGTATGTACAGATATATGAATATTCAATTAACTGCAGTACAGAACAAACATGAGAGATGTTTTCATTTTAAAGTGATAACTAGGAGCAGTAAACAGTATGGCATCCAGTAAGATTAAGGGAGATATCAGATGGATGTATACAGAAAAAAGGATTGAACCAACAAAGACCATTACATCAACCCATGTTAAACTGACACCAAATTATGATTCACCACATGCATTGCAAAGAAAATTCTGTTGTGCCCAATTAGTCCAACTCACAAATTCAGTAAACGCAATTTTCAAATCTTATTTATTCTTCACATATCCGATCCTAAATAAAAAAACCTAATCTCATAAATATTTCCAATGGTTAAATATATCCAAAATTTTATTAAAAAAAGCAGCTAAAAAACAGTAAAAAGTGGCTGAATTCATATTCTATTTCACTTTACATTCAATACTCCTATTAAATCTAAAATGGTGCGGAGAAGCCCATGGCTAGGATAAGCATGCAGGAGAGGTGACAAGCTAACTTACTTGAGTGGATGAGATCATATGAACCTCGTTGCCACAATCCATTGTCCATATCAAGCTGCTATTTGGCTCCAAGTAAAAGTGTTCCTGACCTCCCACTTGAACCTCCCCCTCCAAGATCTTGTCACATTGCCCTGATTGAAAACAAAGATCCACATTCCCTTTTCTCAAACACTTCTCCGTGTTAGGATGGAAACTTTTAGCATTAATGGCATCCTGTATTGATAATATGGCTGGGAGCTCTTCATAGTCAATATGGACTTTTCTGGCTGCTAATTTTGCATTTTCATGTGTATCACCAACAACCACTCCTATAACCTGAATAAATTATACACACATAATTCCATGGATTAAGAAGGAAAAGAGTGAGGAGAACTGAAACATCCCACAGAAGTAAAAAGGGCAAGCATGCCAATGAAAAAAAATATTGTAGATTAAAAATTTTACAGTAAACTTCATACCTGACCCACACAAGTGACAAATTCTGTAGCAAATAGTTCCTCATCTTCAATAACTGGTCCAATTTTATTATCACCAGGCACATCTTTGGCTAGAAATATGCCTGCAAACCCAGGTGAAGCTTTGGCTTCCGAGTCATCTATTGAAAGTATACGGGCATGAGCTTTTCTGCTCAATATTAATGCAGCATGCAAACTGCTAGGAGGAATTGGTACGTCATCAGTGTATTCTGCCTCTCCTGTAACCTAGAAACAGTCATGATATTAACAATAATATCATGATGATACTCTTGGGGACCAAAAACAACTAGGAATAAGCATACAACAAATTATAATAAACAAGTTCGACATTTTAAACATATTGAAGATTAAGATGACTGCAGCCAACTAACATATGAGAATATAATCTCCACATACAAAGTCCAAATGTCCATTAGTGATATGGGAAGATAGCAAAGTAAAATTTATGCTACCTAACAACAACAAGAACAACAAAGCTATAGTCCCAAAAGCTATGCTACCTTGATAACTTTAAATTTCTAATATAAAATCCAAAAAACAATGCATATAATTTTATATATCAGCAAGGATAAAACTCAGTCAACTGTTTCTCTTCCTACGTAAATACCTGAAGTCTTGACGAAAGATGAACCTCAGGAGAACCCACAGCAGTCCCATGTTTTATAACTTCATAATCCTGGCTTCCTATAACAGGTGGGCGGTGGAATGATTGTATAGCAGATAGATGTGATAATCCTATGCTCTCAACAGATTTCTTCCCATCCATTTGATGAGAAACCCATAGGAAAAATTTGAAGAAGAAACTAAGAGTTAAAGATTTCCGAAATTCAACCATCCCACCAGGAGCGTCTTCCTTTATGATGATATCCTTTTGTAAGATTTTCAGAGCATCCTGCAAGAGCTCCTGGTTCCAACACTTCCCAATGAGAAACTCTTTCGTTTTAAGTGCAGAAAGAGAGAGTGGAGCAACCCCACCATAAACAATGGATGCATCTGAAATCACCCACTTTTCACCTTTTTCCTCAAGATGAACACGCATTCCAGCATTTACTATTGCAATATCATCATCTCGACGGTGAGCCTGCTTAAATTCTTTCACAAACTCAAAGGACCTAGTCCACGGTAAGAATACAGAAAGTAAGATTTCACCCTGTGTGAGATCCACCTTACGGTAACCCAGGAAGAAATTTTCAGCCAGGACTGTTCTGATGTTCCCTTTGCAATCAATAATTTGAAACTTTGCACCAGCAGCCATCCAGAGAGGGTTCAAGTCTGATATTGGACTTGCAGTACATATATTCCCACCAACAGATGCAACATTTTTAATCTGTGTTCCAGCAAACCACTTCAACTGTTCAATGAAGGCCTTACAAGAATAAGTTTCATCAACATCACGCTCTTTTACAACCCCTCTAAGAAAATTCAAGAGTTCGGAGAGCTTTACCGCAGAACCTATCTCTAAGCCATCATCCTTCACACTCAACACATTAAGTTCAGGCACATGTGTAATAGAGATCAAAACCTTATATTGCATTCTCTTCAACCGCATTTCAATTCCTACCTCGGTATTGCCGACCAATAACTTTGCATCTGAATATTTCATTTTTAACTCTAGGACTTGTTGAAGTCTTAAAGGTCGATACCATTTAAGCGCACCAAAACCACTCAATTTTAAATAAGTTGATTTTCTCAATAATAGCTCAGGGGGGAAAATAAGTTCTTTGTCTGTATATCTGCTTCCCTCTACCTCACTGTAAGAGACAGGTTCATACCTTTCCCCACAAGTGACACTTTGTTTGTTGGTGTCTCTACCACTTGGACTTTTTGATCCACAAGAACATGGCTTCCCAGTTGAAGGACAAATAGAATCACCTCCTTGAAGGCTTAGTGAAGAGTCAGTGTACAGAACATCATTTGTTTTGGCAAAGACACGAAATGCATCAGCAATTGGTCTGTATCCTGTGCATCGACACAAATTTCCTGCAAGGCATTCTTCAATCAGCTCTTCACTAGGTGGTGTTTGACATGACCTCAGCAAGGCATACATGGACATGATAAAACCCGGAGTACAAAACCCACATTGCGAGCCATGAGATTGTGCCAATGATTCCTGCAGAACATTTTGGAAACATACTTGAGGACCACAGTTAGACAAACTCAGCACCACAGAAAGTGGCTACAATAAACACAAGTAAACTACTGCAATCTCCAAAGCAGAGCAGATTGATCGACTAAAATATTAGCTGATAGGCTTTCCTTTTTTATTTTCTGGATTTAGCTACTAGGTTTACAAGATCTGAATAACTTGATCCAGAGAAGAATAATTGTCCATTGCTGTGAAGAGCTAGGTTTTGCAGTTATACCAGATGAATTGTGAAATTTATAACATCTTTAGCTAAAATTTATAAGCATTACAGTCCATTTTGATAATAATCATGCACATATATACTCAGTAACATATATACTTAGTTACTGCATGTATTCAGATTTAATTCCACACGAATAGGGGAAAAAATGATATATTTTCACAGTATCTTATTTGTTTAGAGAACATTGAAAAAAGGGAAGTTCTAGACTATATCTAAAAACATTAAGCTGATTGCTGGAATGTGAAGAACAAGTTGCGCAAAGCCACATTAGATATTAAGGGGAGAATATTTATTTTTTTGCAATTATTATAGACAAGAAAAAGATTTGCCTTCCAAAAGGTAATCAAAACAGGGAAAAAAACCAAGTGTTGACACCCATGGTAGGACATATATATACTTCCTTGCCCCTCCAAAATTATTTTTGAAATTTACCACAAGAACCATGGCTGTAATATTACTAACAAACTCGACAAAATACTAGAACCATAAAAAGAAAAATATATTACTTGAATTGGGTGCAAGCCATGTCTGCGGTTCCCTACTCCCTCCACTGTAATTACATGCATCCCTTCTACAGAATAAAGAGGAGCCAAGCATGCATTGATAGCATAGTGCCTGAAAGAGGTTTGTCAGAGCTACATTTAAATTTCTGACAGTTTTATGGGACACACCTCAGAGGAAGGAGGAAGCAGGAAGCAAGAAGCACCCATGAAGAAGTAGAAAGCAAACAAGAGAAAGAGACTCACATGCATTTCTTCAAATTTTTATCATAATGAGAAACCATAACAGTGCAAGCTCCACAACCACCTTCCCCGCAGCCAAGCTTTGTCCCCGTCAAACCAATATCTTTATTACCAAAATGACAAAAGTATATTAGAACAGAATTTTCCCATAAGGGATGAGGAAGTAGATACTTAAACATTTTGGCCAATAACAAACCAATGTATCTTCAACAAATTTAAAGGAACAACAAACAATCAAGGGTTAAGAGAGGAAAAGACCAAGCAATTAAGGGATGAGAGAGATCCAAAAACGATTTAAAAACAAGACAAAACAAAAAACATTTAAGAAAATCTAAGATTTAACATATCCACTGCCAAAAACCTTTAACTCAACATTTGAAAGGCATATGACACAATGAGCTTAAGCCAGAACAATCAGACATGAAATTCAATGACACTGGAAAAAAATCTCTTTCAAAAGAAATACTGTTCACCATTATGAACAAATTCTTGTGGTAATGCAATTTCAGCTACCACATTTTAAGATTTTGACCTCAATCTAGTAGGAAATTAAAGACAAAAGACCACAATACATTAAAAATTGTTACATGATTATAACAAATGGACATGGTTTGGGTCCAGTGATCTGGTGCATTGTGATTCAAAATTTCTTTTTTATTTAACTCCCTTCTTTTATCTTGCCAGAAACTAGAGGCAAACAAATCAACAGCAAATTTTAAAAAAGTTCCTTTTCTCAGATTTCTTAGCAACCAAAAAATTAAGACTTACAGTTAACTAACTAGAGATAAGTTATGATTCTAAATTAAATTCTGAAGAAAAGCAAAAGCAGAGGTTTAAGTTTACCTATAATAAACAGAACCCAGAAACAAATATCACTAACCCTTTTTGGTAGCTAATAAAAGATGGGGAAAGATTGGAGAACAAAATATTTAAGCTTAGCCCACATAATATTGAGCCTAATTAAGGCCAATGAACTCTATCCAACTGGCACCTCCTCCCCTTATAAGTTCGAAGGGGGGGGTGGGGGACATCATGGATTCAAGACCCACTAGGGGAGTGTGTAATAGTAAGGTAAGTTGAGCTTCAAGAATGTCTTTCCCTCTCATTACTCTCTCCAATTTTCTTGGCAACAAAACAAACCAACTTCCAAGAACCCAATTCAAACCACAAAGAATTGAGTAATAAAGATAAATCAACAATAATAATATTAAGCCTAGTTAAAGTTGGGTCAAGCTTCAAACTTTCTCTTCCTCTATCTCTTTAGTTTCATTTTTTTCTGGGCAACCAAATAAAAAAACTTCAAACTCGCATTTTATCAAACAGTCAAAACTCATATTTTTCTCTCTTTTCGTTTCCTCTAATTTCTAAACAAACTAAACAAAACCCAAATCACGAAAAGTGTCAGAGAAAAAACCAAACAATCATAGATTGAGAAAAATCATGTCGTTTGTACCTCTGAGATACTCAAGAAGAGTCATGTGGGCCAACCCATCAGGCAAAACTTTACGAACTCCATTGACATACAGTATCGCCTCCTCTACCACCGGTTCCAGCTCTTCCTCTTGGTTTTTCAAAGACCCCATTTGCTATATTCGAATTTCAATCAGATCCAACTGGTTATTACTATCACTGTGATTGTTATGCGATTGTCAAAGCTAATCAAGAACAACCTTAAAAAAAGGAAATTCTTTCTATTTTAGTCTCCGGGTATAAAATAAAAACTTGAAATGGAAAGGTTTGGAGGAGATTGAGTTAAATATACAATAGTATTATTTTATAGATTCGGTTCCTTGAGTATCTTTGCTTCTACTTTTCTACTTGCACCATTTTCGTACTTTCATTTTCAGACTTTTTGTGAACTCTATTAAGATTTTCAAGTCGGTGTGATCTTTATAGTGTACGTTACCATGAGATTCTGTGAAAGTAAAAGTTTTAAGATTTTTTTGGATTCATATTCATTATCATTTTCCAAAACAAACCTTTTTTTTATGAACCCCAAAACAAGGGTTTTTTTTTTTTTTCTTCAAAATAATACTGATTTTCAAACAATTTTGTTAGTTTTCATGTTTTCAAAATTATTTAGAAAATTAACATAATAAACTCGGTTTTGGAATGCCAAACTCGAGTTCGTCAGACTCGTTTTCTATCAAATTGAAATCAAGCCTTACAGGCTCGATTTCGATACTCACTCAACAAAAACAAAAACAAAACCAACGAAGAGAAACAACCAAAAAAATCTTCTTCTCAAACAATCAAACACAACAACCCATTTCCAAAAACTCTTCTGCTCCAACAATCAGACACAACAACCAAAGAGAAACAACGAAATCAACAAACCCAAGTAAACTCAAGACCCACCTGGGGTTTTGCTCGGATCAGATCAGATCTGGGTTTTGCTGGAGTTTGTTGAAGGAAAGAACTGAAGTTGAATTCTGAAATTTAAACGAAATCGAGTCCAATAGGCTCAAGTTCTATAACAGTCCAATGTTGAAATCGAGTTCATTGAACTCAATTTAGAACACTAAAATCGAGTTTATTGCACTCAAGATGTTAGTTTCCTAAATAGTTTTGAAAACGTGTTAACTAATAAAATTGTTTAAAAACTGGTGTTATTTTGAAAAACAATTTCCCAAAACAAACCTTTTTGATTCCATATTCTATATTTAGGTATCTCTATATATGTGTCATAACTTTTACCTTTTCTATTACAAGGAAATCTATATTACGAATATTTATGTGGGTAACTTTTATCACATTTTGACATAGTTGATCGCTTTCGAATGGACTCACAATGTTTTCTCCACCATTCAAAACACTAGCAAATGCGATTTCAAAATTAAATCTATATTAAGAATATTTGTGTTGTAACTTTTATCACAATTTTGACATAGTCGGTCACGTTCGAATGGACTTACAATTTTTTCTCCACCACTCAAAACGCTATTATATGTGATTCCAAAATTAGAGCAAGTATTAAGGGTCCGTTTGGATTGAACTTATTGTTGATGAAAACTGAAAACTGAAAACACTGTAGCAAAATAATTTTTAAATGTGTAAATAGTACCGTAGGACTCATTTTTAATGAAAAAGTTGCTGAAAAGTGATATTTGTGGGTCCGTGAATAGTGCACAAATGCACTGTTCACAGTGGAAAAGTCAGCCTTTGCGGCTGAAAAGAAAAAAAAAAAAAAAAAAAAAAACTGAAACGCAGACGCAAACATGGAGGCCAAACGCCCTCTAAGTCCTTGGATTCATATTATTTTCTGCTTATTAGGAGGCAACATTATTTGACATGATCCGTGAACACGACACAAAGTTAGCTAATTAGGATTTAGGTTTTAACAGATTCATGTCAATATGAATTGACTTGTTTAATAAATAATTTAATTTGAGGAACCTCAATTGTAACTAGACTAGATTTTTTGGAGTGTAGTGTATATGTGGTTAGCACTTTTCTCAGTTCATATGGAATATTTACTAGGTAGGATTCTTGTCCTACAAATATGAAAATAGTAAACTATAACTCAAATAGCTCTTCCTCCTACAATAATGGGATGAATAGTGAAGTTGTGGGTTTAAAACTCATTCGGTGCGTGTGTAATTCTATAATAGAAAAAGAAAAAGAGTGAATATGTTTGTAATCTGTATATATATATATATATATATAACCAAAGCCTCTGCTAGCACCACAATTTTTCACATCAGTACAACACAATATTTAAAAAAATTAAAAATAAAATTAAAACACTATTTTTCTCTCCGAAACCCGATACTTATCTTCTTTTTTTGGATAAAGACCAATATTTTAAGCTGAATTTAATCTAAAGATGATTATTTAAAATTTAAAAAAAAAAAATCTGCAATAAAAAGATAAATATTTGGTTTATTGCAATAAACCCAAAAACAAAGTTAATTAATTTTTTAAAAACCCTACAACCAAACTTCTTGAACTCTACGTTAAAGAATATAATTTTTTTTATTTCAAAATCTTTTGATTATGCCTTAATTTAGTTTTTGCTATTATATATTAGATATCAACAAAAAATTAAATATATATTACCATATGCCACACCCACACATACCATTATGTCCTTGTGCTATTCAAACTCATAAATTTATTTGGGACTCTAATTCTATCATTTAATTTTTTTATATAATATAATTTTATATCATATATATATATATATATATATCAAACTATTCCTCTACCATCAACTTTTTATCTTCAGCAACAGTCAAGATAATTTACAATGAACTCTTTTTATTTATTATGTCAATTGATAAAAAGTTACTGCAATCTATATATCTATATATATATATATATATATAGAGGTGAAACTGAGAGAAAATCCAATTAGATTTCGATTAAATTCTCAATTTTATGCCACGTGTCTTTTTTTTTTTTTTCCTTTTTTTTTTTTTTTTTGGGAGTCAAGTGAGTTACTACATAATTAAAATTTTTCTTGATTTTGTTGCCAAATTGTGAAGACCAAAGAAACTACGATTTTTATACCGATGAAAGGTGTTGGCTCCTCTCCCGTTTGGAAATTTTTTTCCAAATAACATTAAATATCAAAAAATTTAGTTAGTTGTCACATTTCAAAACAATATTGTAAATTAGCATCTCAAGTGTCTAAAACTCGAGTTCTAAGATAAAACTCAAGTTTTTAAGTCCCGATTTGTAAGTGGTGGGAGCTGAAGTGGAAGAAAATCCACGTGGAATTCGAGTTTTTAAGACTCGAGTTTTGCTTTTATGACTCGAGTTTTAAAGACTTGAGTTTCACCATTTTAATTACTTCTTCTTCCTTGCGTTCTTCTGAGTTCTGAACCAGCGTTCTTCTTCGTGCAAATCTGAAGACCAAATCATCAATCGTCCACCTAGCGTTCAATTGTCCAATCGGAGCTCCAGCCTTCTTGGTTCTTCCTCTGTTCTTCCTCTATTCTTCGTCGCCAGATCATTCTTCTTGTTCTTCTTCAGGTCTGTTGTTCTTCAAGTACCAAAATCGAGTCTTAGAGACTCAATTTTGCTTTTTAGAACTCGAGTCTATAAGACTCGAGATCTATCTGGCATCACATTTTCAACTCACCAAGTGGGAATCGAGTCTTTAATCCTCGAGTTTTAGACTGAAATTGAGTCTATAAAACTCGAGATGCTAGTTTGCAATTTTCTTCCGACCGCATGTTAACTTATTATATTCTTTTTTCTCACGCTGCTAGTCTGCAAATTCCCTCAACCTGTTTGTTATTCTTCAGTTCTCTCCCATTTTAATATGGATGAATGCCGTGGAAATAAAACAATCCAAACGCCAAAAAAAGAAGCCACAAAATTCTGTCTTTACTTTCTCCACTCTCTCCATCACTTCACCTCCTTTCTCTGATTATCTCTCTTTATCACTCTCTCTCTCTCTCTCTCTCCAAACGGACCAAACCTGAGCATCAAAATATTAGAAGGCATCAAAACAAAAAGGAACAAAGGATATGAGTTTTTTGCTTGCGATTTTATCATTTTTGGCAAGAGTGGCCTGATTGGGTTCCTCCTAAGAGAAGGTGGAGTTTAAGTATAAGGATAGTAATCTCACATCCACCTTGCACACCAGCATTTTCTTGGCTTTCGCAACCCTGTGAGAATAGAGATCTTTCACTCCTTTCTGTTCTCTTCAAGCACCAATCTTCTCCATCCAGCAAGCTTTGATCTTGGTGCCGACTTATAGCTTTATATGACAAATTATCAAATAAAAAATTGGATGAGAAAGGGGAGAGAGTCTTAAAGGGCACTATGAGGGAGAGAAAATGTCCATAAGGCAAAGAGAGATTTGAAGGCCACCACCACATCAGACCATCATCTACCTTCAGCTAAGCTACACCAGACTCGAACCTAGATTGGTTAAACGAAATGCCTGAGCCTTACAAACTGAACCATCCCCCGTTGGCTGATTTCTGCTTTTCGTTTGTATATATTTTATTTGCTGCATTATATATTGGTAATGGTAGTTGTGGTATGTATACGGACATATAGGGGTTCTGCCAATAATTTGTTTTAATATGTTTGGACATGGGTTTGCACTTTGCACTAAAAGTTATTGTTTGATATGTTACCAAGGAATTCTGTTGACCCGTGGCATTTTTGGAGATAAGGTCCAATAGCATATATATTCAAGTATCTTCTGACTCTCCAGCTATTGATCGACACTTGACCCTTTCCCATGCTACTTATGTCCAAACTCCAAAGTCAAGAGCTTTTCTTTTTTGAAAAGTAAAGTCAAAGGCTTTTCTTCTTCTGGTGCATCAAAATGTAACTGTAAGGTTTCAAGTGACAGGTAAACTTTTCAAAGATTTTGAATAAACTTTGAGAACACCCCTAACCCCAATAAATAGCATAAAGAAGGAAAAAGAAATGTTTAACCCTTCTAGCTGATCAGTGGTTATTGTTTCCCTGCCACTATAGACTTTTACATCCACTTAACTAATTAGATAAGAGTTCTGATAGCCTAGCTTCATGGATTTAGATCAACAAATTAAGACTCTCACGGTCCTTATCAGTCTATTTCAAAATTTAGTCTTTCAACATCTCTTCATTATTGCTGAAATCAAGCAACATCTTGGACACACAAAAATTCATGAAAAAGTACCATGCAATCCTGGCCAATGTAAGCAGAGTATTATCAAATAGACGGTTTTACTATCTATTTCCATTCCATAGGCAAAAACCCAGACTATAGGAAACACATAACAACCAGCTCCGATAACCCGTGAACCTTAAATGTAAATGGTCTCTTCACTATTGGCAACTTCCTTAATCAAATAAAAGATGCAAATTCCAATAGCATTCCTTATTCACACAAAAGGGTCATGTTTATCTTAAGCTTACAATGCTCAAGTTGCTTATAACAGTTATGAAAATCACAATTTCCTCTCATGCCATTGTCTAATTTTTGTTGTTTGGGCATTTAATTCCTAACATTTTTTTTTTCGAATAATCCTTCATAGGTTGTTGGTGACTTGCTGTTGCACTAAAGTGTGAAACAACCTAGGCACAATTTGATGACATGGCTACTAGGTGATGCCTTTGGCCATGCAATATCTAATATTTATCATTTTCATCATTTTCCCTATCTAATAGTGTTTTCTATAATAGTCTTAATAAATAAATAATAGTGTTTGCAATAATTGTGAATTGAAAAATTACATGAGTTCTGCCTTTGTCTTCTTTGGCTCCCATACCTTCTTAGTTGGCAAAGGATTATGGTTCTGTATTTATTAGAATATTACATCTACACTTTTAAATCTAGCTTTCTATTAAGTTGTTCACCTTATCATTTGGATGTTATACTTATTTCTTAAAATCTACAATGTCTTTGCAATGAAGTACTTATTGATCTTTTGAGTGTGTTCTATATCAGCAATTATTGCTACTTTTTTTCTCCCCTAATCTAGGTGCTCCAAGAACTCTTTTTGGTCTAAATTTATACACAGATCTGCCAATTAGGTATGTCAAGACTTTATTTGCAAATTCTTCCTTTTTTGTCTAAATTTTAATAACTATTACTTGAACCATACATAAGATAGGAAATGCTTCAATGGATTGTAGAGCTTGGGTAATTTAGATATTGTCAAAAAGGCAATTGAAAGGCTTGAGTTGTTTGTTATGAAACTAACAAACAATCAAAATACCATCTAGAGTTGCAAAATTGCCACATCATCAGCAACCAGCAGTGTCTTAATGCCCAAAAACATACACCCACCCAAAGAGATTGTACAATGAATTGAAACTTTGCCAAGCATGGAAACTGAAAGAAAGAGAATTGGTTTCATTGGGATTAGACCATATTTTCTTAAGCATCCCCCCTCCCCCACACCCCATCTCACTCCCCACCCCCCCCCCCCCCCCCCAATCTTAGGTACTATGGTGGTTTGCATATCTTTTTCATCGTACTAAATCTTATTCCTACGAAAACCATTAGTCTAGGAATAATTGAAGGTGATTGGTGTTACCATTCAACTTGAGTCCATCTATTTGAATGATAATATTAATTTTTGAAGCATTGACAGGAATATAAAAGTGACCAATAGTAATATATAACTAATTAGGTAGAAATTTTAATATGCATCTATTTTTTAAGTAATAATATACGCTCATGCATATTTGTGCCTATTCTTCTTTTCAAACATATTGTTTTGCATAGCATTATTTAAAAAACCAGATAACACTAACCATAAAACATCTCTATGTTCTTTAACTATCAACTTAAGAACAAAAAAAAATTCTGATGATAAGCCTAGAAAATTAAATTATGAGAATAAGAAGAAAATCACAATAGGCAATTTAGGCAGCACACTGGGAAGTTCTAATTGCACCAAAGGAGCCCAATAATAAACTTTTCAATTGTATTCCACTTTAATTTTGACATTTTAACCTTCCATTATCTTATTGATAATTGTAATTGGGCTAGCCAATATTTTATTAGTGATATAATTTATGTGAATTGTTGCATTGTAGATCTAGAAGATATCCAAATGCCCAAAAGTCACCTGGGATAGCCGGATAGGACACAAAAAGAAAACTCATGGCGTTCTAGAAAAAAGGAAGACATTATTTGGAATTTTAATTTTAGCTTATTTGGCTAATGACGTTATCTATAACTATTTAATGTGGTTTATTACATTGTCAAGAACTATTTTATGTTTTTTATGATATCTAAATATTGAAAATGTAATCTTAAAAATTAGTAGATTTAGACTAGGTTATTAAAATTTATGACTTTTGTTAATGAATTTGTCACATGGCCTATGTGCAAGGTTTCAGTAAGTTCACTAATGAGCTTGTGTAATATTTGATAGTGTGCATCATCTATTATGGATTTGGTATACTGAACTTTGGTTGAAACAAAAATACTATGGTTATGCAGCACAACAAAGGTTCACTATAATATGCTTGAAAATGTTTGACGATAATTGAATTTGTTTTATGGGTGATTATTAAAGCTTAATTACTCACCAGATGGTCTACATGTAGTCAAATAATTTTGATCATATCATTTTTCAAACTTTTTGTATATATTTCTTTACTTACTGATTGTAAGTGGACTTGGTTTAACTTCATGGCAAATGTGTATAATAATTTTCATGGTATTAAAAAAAAAGTTTGAAATTCAAATGAGTTTCAAATGGTTTAAGCAACTAATAACCATTTTTTGCTTTTTTTTTTTTGGAGGATTGTTTAGGCTGCCAACGTTTAATAATCCAAGTTAACATCAATAGCACCACTACTGTAGGGTCAAGATTTGTAGCCCAAGACCAAAAGTTTGAATTATGGGCCCAATGAACCCAAAACAATGAATTTGTAGAGAGTGGATGAAAGAGTTGGGCTGGTTGTGAATTGAACAGCAGTTAACTAGGAGATTAAAGGATGAACCAACATGAAAACAAACTTGAAAGCTAGACAAATTGATGCCTGAAGAGGTATATTATTGACTAACAGGTGAATACAATTCTTTAGAGCTACAGTAAAATCGTTCTCCCTTTCTTTTTACCTTTTTCCCGATCCCTTCTCATCAGAGGCTTTTTCCCTTTATATAGCATTCTTCTCAACCATCTTCACCGTACACTTGTTCTTCATCTATGCATTCACTTGAGTGCATGTCACATCAGGTATCTTCTTTAGTTCTCCATGAGTGATGGTAGCTGAAGTTGCACTGTTCAAGGGTCTTCTCCACATAAATGTGGCCAGAAAAGTTGCTGCAGTGCATTAAACATGGTGGTAGCAGCTTTTTCTTTTAGATATTTCTCCGTTCTTATCATCTCCATACATGCCCGAAACTTGTCCTTATCATTGGAATCGCTAGGAAGATCACTCGAACCTCCCAGGTATCTGCTTGACCGAGACTCTTTATATCCGAGGAGAATACACTCTTCGGACTGCCGACGCTCTCTTCGAACTATATTCCTTGATTGTTTCCAGGTATATCTCTCCCCATGGAATCCTTCTCAATCATTTTCATCTTTTCGGATACAACGTAATCTTCAAATAGGGTCCTAGGCTCAATACATAATGTTGGGCTTTTACCCTCACAATAGACCCTTAAAATTTTAATTTTTCCCTCGCGTCCGAGGAGAAAAAATAGAATTTTGATTTGTCACGAAATAAAAGCTTAAAACACAAAAGTACCTGAATTTACATGTGTGTGGGCATAGATTTAGGTGTTTCATCATTGCTGCTGACGTTTCGGTATTCACGAAGCGCTACTAATTACTTCAGGCGGCGTTCTGTCTCTTGCATCTACGGTTGACCATCGATCCAACGGATGATGTCTTTCCTCGAGATTTGAGCGGGATAACTCCCACCCACTTCCTGGCCCCTATATAAAGCCTCAAAGAAGATTTTCTCTCTTTTACTTTGCAAATTCTCAGATTCTCCAGCGAACTTGAGCACTCAAATCCACCAAGCTCTTCCAATCATCAATCCTAGTTCTTCCCAGAATCTATAAAAATCTCTCTACGAGTTTAAAGATCATTCTCCGATTTAGTTAGTGTAAGTTCTCCCTTATTCAAACCTTTCATCTTCTCTTCGGCCAGCTTCCTCGACCTTCGAATAGCCACTCCCCAGTCACTGCGTTTAGTGTTTCCTCTTTTTTGTTTAACTGAGATGGGTAGATTTCAGTATATGGTGGATAGCCCTGCCTTAATAGAGACATTTAAGGAAACATACGGCATACCGCAAGGAATAAACCTGAGGTACTGTCCCCAAGAAAGGATATTAACTGATCGAAGAGAGGGAGAAGTCGTAATCCCTATGATAGCCTTCATAGAAGGAGGAATGACTCTCCCTATGGGTTCTATTACCCAAGGTTATCTTCGTAACCATAGGCTTTCTCCTGATCAATGCGCATCCAATGTCTTTAGGATCCTAGGAGCGATTGACGCCTTGAATCGTCATTTAGGACTCGGATTCACCTGGCTTGACGTAGTACACATGTACGAATGTCATAGCCAAAATGGAGCGGGATATTATCTTAAATCCCGATCTGACATCGTTCGGCTTGTCTCCTGCCTTCCTAAGTCTAACAAAGGGATGAAAGACGACTATCTGATCATCTCAGGCGTGTGGCATGACGGTCTCCATTGCCCAACCCAACTAGGAGTGCCAGGTGGGACATCCTAGATTTAGGTTTCCTAACAATAGATTTAGGACCTTCGCTTTTTGACAATTTTTTTTTCTCTCTGTATCAGTATTTTCAAGTCTCTTACTCAATTTTATCGTAATGTTAACAGATAAAGAACACGTCACTCCTCGGCTTAGCCTTACGAACGTTGCCGCGCTTAATTACTTACTAAGGTCAGAAATTTTTGTAAGTGCAGACAGGCAACTCCGGGCTATTCCTCTTATTCTTGACTTTACGCCAAAATCGAGAGATTTTCAGCCGGTTGGCAACGCGATAAGACAGGGAGACCGTCGCATCAACCGCATAGACGTTGCTCGAAAAGATTTTTTAGCTCCGTTTGATCTTGCCCCCGTGCCACATCCAAATCCACAGGGTGTGCCTCTACTCATCCAACTAGTTCAACAGGTTCCTTTTGAACCAGTTGCAGCAGAGGAAAGAGTCGCCTCCTCAGCCTCTTCACTTGAGGAACAAATTGATAAGTTTAAATTTGAAGGAGAGGCTTCGGGAGGAGTTCAAGTGATACAAGTTTCAGACGTCGAGGAGGAGATTGACAGGCAGTCTAGTGTTCGCCCTCCTGTTTTGATAACTGCTCTTTCAGAAGACTCTTCGGAAGAAGAAGACATGGCGAGTCTAAGGGACTTGATGAGGAATAGAAATAAAAAAGCTAGGCCTAAAGAGACCGGTACGTCTCAACCAGTTGTTAGTCTTCCTCCACCACCTCCTCAGGTTCCTTCGGATCTCGACTCAAAGCAATTGCCAGATCCGAAGAAGAAGAGGCCCCTCACCGATAATGAAGAAAGGAAGGTGGCGCCCCCAAAAGGAACCAAGCAACAGAAAGTGGTCAAAGACCATCGGAGCAAAAGGGTTTCATCTATCGAGAGCCGAGATGACTTTCTCATAGCTGATGTGCGCCGAGGACCTCGCACTTGGTCCCCCAGGCTGGAATTGGATGGTGCTCCTATCCCCTGGGAGACCTCCCTCAGAAATTATAGTGGGGGGAAAGCAGGTCTCGTTGCTAAGGCCTTGGAGCAACCATTGCTCCTCCCACGAGACATGGATTCTTACAGGTGCTTCAGCCAGTATGAACTCTTCTTATTCCTAAAAAGGGATTTAGGCATGGTAAGTGAATTAGTCCACTTCTTTAGTTAGGATGCTAATGATGATTTTTTTTTTTTTCTTTGGCTTTATATTGAAAATTTTCTTCCTGTTATACAGATTACCTAGCAAGTTTATGTGGCCGAGGAGTGGAACAAAAAGGCCTATACTGAAACCCAAGCAGAGGCCCACTCTCGGTCTGAGGCAGAAAAATCACTGGGTAGTCTAAAGGAAGACTATGCTCATCTATCCGAGCAGTTGAAAGAGATGACCAAGTAGAGGAATAGTCTAGATGTGGGTCTTAAAAATGCCAAAAAGCAGGCCGAAGACCAACGCCAGCAGTTGAACATGACCGAGATTAATCTGGAAACAGAGAAAACGCTGGTAAAGGATCTTCGGATTGAGCTTCAGAAAGCTAGGGAGACTGCCAAATTGGCCAGAAGAATGCTTAGTTGGCCAAGGAGGCGGTCGAGGCTGAAAGGCAGGCAACGTATAAGCTAGGGGTGGAGGAGACCCAAGCCAGCCTTACTGAGCAGTTTACCTCGATTTGCCGAGATTACTGTGATGTAACTTGGGGAAAAGCCCTTAATGCTGCTGGGATCTCTGCGGAAGCTGACTTGAGACAACCTGGGAGTATATACTACGATCCTGATATTCGCGAACTCCCAGGTTTTGATTCCTCTCCCCTCGTACAACTCCAAGAGGTTTCGGAGCAATCCTTGATCGGCCAAGGCCTTTCTGTCAATCCTGAGGCCCTCAAGGTGTCTGGTCAACCTGGTGATCAGGGCAAGCCAGCTGAGGATCCCAAGGAGTCTGGTCAACTTGGTGATCAAGGCAAGCAAGCTAAGGCTCCTCAAGATAAGGGCAAAGACTTGGGGAAAAAGGAGACCCTTTTCAGAATCTAAGGACCAAGCCCCAGAAGTTGCTACTACTCAGTCTAGTCAAGCTGCTGACCCCGCTTAAACATTTAGGAGTTTTTATTTCATACTTATATTAGTTTTTTTTTTTTTTTTTTTTTTTTTTTTTTTTTTTTTTTTTTTTTTTTTTTTTTTTTTTTTATGTAAGGGATTGTAAACTACTTTCTTTTGATCAATGAAATTGTTTCTCTTTTATTTTTAGTGTCTTCGTTGCACATCTTATGAGACTCATTATTGTTGCAAATAATTATGACTTGTAACTACAGTAATATAGGCAGGCTTAACCACGATATCATGCTGATGATGCAAATAACTTAAATCAACACTGAAACGAGTAGTTTATATAAGAGTTATTATTAAGCAATGGATGATATGGAAGTCTCACAGGTCTTCTCGAACATTTATAGAGAATATTACTGAGCATTGATTTTTAGTTAAATATATGACTAAAGAGGCCTATCATAAGTTAGATTTTATTTAAATACATCTGAGGATTTCAGGCATGATTCATTTTAAATTTAAGCCTCAGTAATAACTGTATGGAGGTGTTGACTAACCCATATCATCTGGTCCGAGGACTACAGGCATGAAAGGATTTAAGTTTAAACACTTATAAGAACTGTGAAGAAGTGTTAACTAACTCATATCATCTGGTCCGAGGACTACATGCATGAATGGATTTAAGTTTAACCACTTAGGAGATTTGTAAACTAGTGTTAACTAACCCAAATCATCTGGTCCGAGGACTTCAGGCATGATTGAATTTAAGTTTAAACACTTAGGAGAATTGCAAACGAGTGTCAACTAACCCAAATCATCTGATCCGAGGACTTCAGGCATGATTAAATTTAAGTTTAAACACTTAGGAGAATTGCAAACGAGTATTAACTAACCCAAATCATCTGGTCCGAGAACTTCAGGCATGATTGGATTTAAGTTTAAACACACATCCGAAAACTTTATATAATAAATTGGCATATTGATTGAAGAAAAGATTCGATTAATAATAGTACATTTTGAAGTTATTTACATTCCAAGGGCGTGGTATTACATGACTATCTAGGTCTTCCAAGAAATACGCCCCAATGCCAACCCCTGAGGTGATACGATATGGCTCTTCCCAATTGGGTCATAACTTTCCCCAAGTTGGGTTCTTTGCAGTGCCCACAACCTTTCTGAGCACCAAATCACAAGGTTCTAGAGGTCTTAGCTTTACGTTGGCATCATAGTCTTGTCTGAGCTTTTGCTAGTAATGAGCTAATCGAATCATTGCATTTTTCCTCCTTTCCTCAATCAGATCCAGACTCTTCTCTAGCTGCTCAGTGTTGCCGGTTGGATTGAACAAACTAGTTCTCAATGTTGGGAACCCATTCTCCAAAGGTATGACAGCTTCAGCCTCATAGGTCATTGAGAAGGGGGTCTCTCCAGTAGATCTGCGAGGCGTAGTTCTGTATGCCTAAAGTACATGTGGCAGTTCTTCCACCCATTTGCCCTTCGCGTCGTCTAGTCTCTTCTTTAATCCATTTACTATGACCTTGTTAACAGCTTCTGCTTACCCATTACCCTGGGGATAAGCAGGGGTAGAGTATCTGTTTATGATTCCCAGTTCGCTACAATAATTCCTGAATGCTTTGCTATCGAACTGTAGGCCATTGTCCGAGATAAGAGTATGAGGAACCCCAAACCGAGTGACAATATTCTTCCACACAAATTTCTGCACATCTACGTCTCTGATGTTGGCCAGAGGTTCAGCTTCGACCCATTTGGTGAAATAATTTGTGCCGACCAGAAGGTATTTCCTATTTCCTGCAGCTTTAGGGAATGGACCCACGATATCTAAGCCCCATTGAGCGAAAGGGCATGGGCTGGATAGTGGATTAAGGGTTCCCCCTGGTTGATGAATGTTTGGGGCAAACCGTTGACATTGATCGCATTTCTTAACATACTCATGGGCTTCCTTTTGCATATTCGGCCACCAATAACCTTGAGTAATGGCTCGGTGAGCCAAGGACCTACCTCCAGTGTGGCTCCCACAGATTCCTTCACGTAGTTCTTCTAGTAGTAACTCAGCCGCTTCAAGATACATGCATAATAAGTACGGTCCTGAATAGGAGCGTTTATATAGTTTCTGGTCCTCGGATAGCCAAAATCTGGTTGCCTTCCTTCGAACTTTGTCAGCTTCCCCCCTTTCTTCAGGCAAAATATCCTCCTTCAAGAATTTAATTATAAGATCCATCCAGCTGAGTTCGGCCTTGATTTGGTGAACCTGGACTACCTCTCTTCTTGTCTCTGTAGGCCCATGCAAGTCCTCGATGAGAATAACTCTCGGCAAATCTTGTGCCAAAAAGCTAGCGAGCGTGGCCAAAGAATCAGCATGTACATTACCATTTCTGGGGATGTGCAGCAGATTAAAAGAGTCGAACTCTGATTGTAGAAACTTAACTCGGCTCAAGTAATTCTTTCATCCTTCACCTCAAACTCACCTTGTACTTGACCAACGACTAACCTCGAGTCCGAGAACACCTTCACTGACTTTCCTCCCATTCTTCGAACCATAGCTATTCCCATCAGTAAAGTTTCGTACTCGACTTCATTATTTGTGGCCGTGAAGTTTAGCCTTATTGACTTTTCGATAACAATCTTCTCTGGAGATATTAACACTAGCCCCACTCAAGAACCCTTCTGATTTGCTGCACCGTCTACATATACTTCCCAGGATGACGGGCCTCGTTGAGAAATCATGCCAACCGATTTTTCATCCATGTCCTTCTCTACCGTTACCTCTTCTAAACTAGGCTCTGTGAACTCGGCCACCAGATCTGCAAGAACCTGGCCCTTGACTGAAGTGCGAGGCATGTATTTGATGTCAAAAGCCCCTAGGATAGTGCCCCATTTAGCTATTCTTCCCGTGTAGTCAGCACTTCTAAGTACGGTTTTAAGCGGAAGTTGTGTGAGCACAACGACTGTATGTGCTTGGAAATAATGAGGCAACTTCCATGTACCAAGTACTACTGCCAAGATGGCTTTCTCCAGCGACAGGTACCGAATCTCAGCCTCATGTAATGACTTACTCACATAATAAACTGGTCTTTGCACACCTTGGTACACTCGTATCAGTACCAAACTTACAGCACGAGGAGCCACCGCAATGTAGGCAAACAAGACCTCATCTGGTTCAGGACTGGACATAATTGGTGACCGAGCCAAATAGTCTTTAAGTTGTTGGAAGGCCAAAGCACACTCTTCAGTCCACTCAAACCCTTTCCATTTGTTGATCGATGAGAAGAAAGGTCTACACTTATTTGCTGATCGAGAGATGAATCGGTTCAAGGCAGCGGTCATTCCAGTCAATTTCTGAACTTCTTTGGGATTCCGAGGAGCTTGTAAGTTGTGGATGGCTTTTATCTAATCGGGGTTAACTTCAATTCCCCTATGAGTCACCATGTACCCCAAGAACTTGCCTGACCCCACACCAAATGAGCATTTGGAAGCGTTTAGACGCAGCTTGTGCCTTCTTAGAACTTCAAAAATGTTTTCAAGGTCCTTTATATGTTCAGAAACGACCTTGATTTTCACCACCATGTTGTCTATATAAATTTCGATACTTTTACCCAACTATGGCTCAAACATCCTCATCATCATTCTTTGGTAAGTGGATCCAGCATTTTTCAAACCAAATTGCATCACTTTGTAATGGTAGTTACCGATAGGGGTGACAAAAGCAGTCTTCTCCTGATCATCCAAGGCTAACGGCATTTGGTGGTAACCCTGGAAAGCATCCAATAAACTTATCTAAGGATGGCCGACAGTGGCATCTACTAGCTGATCAATTTTTGGCATAGGGAATGGATCTTTAGGACAAGCCTTGTTTAAGTCAGTGAAGTCTACACATACTCGCCATTTCCCATTCTTCTTCTTCACCACCACAGTATTCGCTAGCCACTCCGGATAAAAAACTTCTTTAATAGCTCCAACTTGTTTGAGCTTTGTTACTTCTTCTCTTACTGCATCAGCGTGTTCCTTAGATGGACGCCGAGGAGGCTGCTTCTTGGGGATAATCAATGGGTTGACCTTCAGATGGTGACATATGAATTCTGGATCCACCCCTGGGGCTTCGTAAGCGTTCCAGGCGAATACGTCAAGGTTTCTCTTAAGGAACTCTACTAGCTCTTCCTTCTCCTGTAGAGGTAGCTGAGATCCAACTTGAAAAAACTTTTCTGGATTATCTCCGATGATAACTTTTATCAAATCTTCGCATCTAGCGCCCTCGTCTGGATCTTCGGCGGGCGATACCCGATGTTTTAACTGCTATAAACCCTTTTCGGCCTTGGCTAAGGACTCAGTTTCTGGGTTATGCTGGATGGCAGCCACTAAGCACTGTCTAGCCGCGGACTGATCTCCCCGGATTTCATAAACTTGTCCTTCAGATGGATATTTAACTTTCTGATGCAAAGTAAAGGAAACAGCCCCTAGCGTATGAAGTCAAGGTCTGGCTACAATTGCCGTATAGGGCGAATACACATCTACAACTATGAAATCCACCTCTACCACCTCTGAGCCGGTCTGCACAAGTAATCGTATTTGGCCCTTCGGGATAACAACTCTTCCTTCAAAACTCACCAGGAGGAATTGTATGGTGTTAGGTCTTGAGATTTTAGGTTCAACTCCTTGTAGAGATCAGGATACATTATCTCTACCGTGCTACCCTGGTCCACTATTACCCTCTTCACATCATACCCTCTAATTCTGAGGGTGATTACCAAAGCGTCATCATGAGGTTGGATGATTCCAATCTTGTCCTCATCTGAGAACCCTAAAACCAGTTGAGCATCCGATTAAGCTCTCTTCGGACCTTGGCCGAAATCCCCTGCGGGTAACCGGGCTACCGACATAACCTTCAATGGCCAGGATCCTGTTCTCCCCGGTGCGGCGAAGATGACATTAATAGTTCCTAATGGAGGCTTTGAAGAGTCATCTCTTCGGGGCTCTGAGTTCATCTGACTTCCTCGGCCACTGGAGTGGTGCAAGAGGTGTCTCAATTTACCTTCGCGGACCAGTTGGTCCAAATGATCCCACAGGCTTCTGAAATCCTCAATGGTATGCCCATGGTCTTGATGGTACTGGCAATAGAGATTATGATTACACCTCTCAAGGTTCCCCACCATCTTATTCGGCCACTTGAAGAATGGTTCATTCTTAATCTTTTCCAAAACTTAGTGTACTGGCTCTTTGAATACAGCGTTGACTACTTGAAGATTTGTTGATCATGATTGCCCAGCAAAATCTCTCCGTAGTTTACTGCTATTGTAACGGTCCGACTTGAAATCCCTCTTCTCCTGGGGGATAAGCTTGTCCTTTCCCTTCCCTTGCTGTTGATCTTCTTTAACTCTTTTATACTTTTCAATACGGTCCATGAGGTGACGCATGTTAGTAACTGGCTTACCAGTTAAGGACTTCCTTAAACCATGGTCAGTGGGGAGGCCGAGCTTAAACGTGCTAAGGGCCATTCCATCAAAATTGCCCTCCATATCATTAAACATCTCCTAGTACCTATCTGAATACGTTTTCAAGGTCTCACCCTCTTGCATGCTCAAGGATAGCAGTGAAGACAAGGGCCTGGCCACTCTTCGGCATGTGACAAAACGGGAACCAAATGCTTGAGTGAGCTCTTTGAAGGAATCGATGGAGTCTACTTCCAGGCTATCAAACCATCTCATTGCAACCGGTCCAAGACTGGAGGGGAAAACCTTACACATTAGAGCTTCATCTTTGGAGTAGACAGCCATCCTTTGATTAAAGTGACTCACATGTTCCACAGTGTCTGTTTTACCATTATAGATGCTGATGAAAACGACAAGGGAGTCTTGCTTCTTCAATTCTGCATGTAAAAGGTGACCTAGAGATTTGATTCAAAGCCTTGCTAATAGCATCATTCCCTACGCCTCCACGTGATGGGCTTCGAGGTTGCCTCTTACGATGATGCTCTTCTTCATAGGAAAAGGATTCACTGACTGGTGTTCGAGATCTCTGCTTATAAGTGACGTCCTGTTCGTCATCGGAATCTTCATCAGAATACGAAGAAATCTATTTCCTCTTTGCATGGCGCAACTCCCTTTTTAGCCTTTCAATTTCTAGTTGCATATTTTGGTTCTTCTCTGCATGAGACACGTGACTTCCACCATGTGGCTGGCTTCGATCAGTATGCACAGTGTGCACGCTACCTTCATGATCTTGTCTCTACTCCAAATTAAGAAAATGGTCAACGTATTGGGATGCCCTAGATTCTGCTGGTTGTTGCCCTGGTTCAGCCATTATCAATTGTTGCTTCCACTTTCGCTCAAGCTCTCCCCACAAACGACGCCAATTGTAGGGTCAAGATTTGTAGTACAAGCTCAAAAGGTTTGGATTATGGGCCCAATGAACCCAAAACAATGAATTTGTAGAGAGTGGATGAAAGAGCTGGTCTGATTATGAATTGAATAGCAGTTAACTAGGAGATTAAGGGATGAACCAACATGAAAACACACTTGAAAGCTAGACAAATTGATGTCTGAAGAGATATATTATTGACTGACAAGTGAATACAATTCTTTAGAACTACAGTAAAATCGTTCTCCCCTTGTTTTTCCCTTTTTCCTGATCCCCTCTCATCAGAGGTCTTTTCCTTTTATATAGCCTTCTTCTCAACCATCTTCACCGTACACTTGTTCTTCATCTATGCATTCACTTGAGTGCATGTCACATCAAGTATCTTCTTTAGTTCTCCATGAGTGGTGGTAGCTGAAGTTGCACTGTTTAGGGGTCTTCTCCACATAAATGCGGCCAGAAAAGTTGCTGCAGTGCATTAAACACGGTGATAGCAGCTTTTTCTTTTAGATATTTCTCCATTCTTATCATCTCCATACATGCCCAAAGCTTGTCCTTATCATTGGAATCGCTAGGAAGATCACTCGAACCTCCCAAGTAACTGCTTGCTTGACCGAGACTCTTCATATCCGAGAAGAATACACTCTTCAGACTGTCAACGCTCTCTTCAGACTATATTCCTTGATTGTTTCCAGGTCTATCTCTCCCCATGGAATCCTTGTCAATCATTTTCATCTCTTCAGACACAATGTAATCTTCAAATAGGGCCCTAGGCCCAATACATAATGTTGGGCTTTTACCCCCACAACTACAATTGATCATTCCCATGCGTAAACACGGGTTACATACTAGTTTTTATAAAGAGTCCTTACTTATTATTATTCCTTTTTTTAAAATATTATTCTTTTATTATTTTTCATGTGAGAGTTCTTTTACCTTATGTTACCTACTACGGTTGGTACTAGGGAACCGGCACTTTCATATAAAATGTGAAACTCATAAACTCTAAGCAAATCAAAGTAAAAATCAACAACAAATGTTTAAAAAAAAAAATCTTTTTCATCCCAAAAACAAAGTTAATTAACTTTTTAAAAATCCTACAACCATGCCACAAAAATGTGAAACTCAAAAACCCTAAGCAAACCAAAAGTCTTTGAATTAGCATGAAACTCAACAGTAAACGTAAAACCCAAAAATCCAAAACTCTACACTTACAATCCAAAAACGGTCACAACATCCTCTTTGTCGCTATTACCTAGCCACCCATGGGTGAGCCACACCAAGGTGGAGTTTGGATACGCATTTGCTGCGTCCATGTTTGTTGCTGCGCATTTCAGCTTCTTTTTTCTTTTTCTTTTTTTTCTTTTTTTGCTTTCAGCCGCAAATGTTGACTTTTCAACCATGAACAGTGTATTCGTGCACTATTCATAGACCCACAAATATTACTTTTAAGCAACTTTTACATTAAAAATGGGTCTCACGATACTATTCACACATTTAAAAATTATTTTGCTACAGTATTTTCAGTTTTCAGTTTTCAATTTCAGCAAAATAAGTTCTATCCAAACGGACGTTAATAGTAGCTCCACTATTGCTATAGTTTTTTAGGGTAACCCATTATTCTGTTATATCTTTCTATAGTGTAATCTTTTTTTTTTTTTAATGTTTCAATAATTTCTTAGCTCTAAATATATTCTTTAATTTTTGGAAGTTTTAACATTTGAATTTTTGGATTAATTTTTTGCTCTATTTGAATCTGTTTGCCAGATTTCAACGACCATAACCATGAATTATTCTTTTGAAGGTATATTTCTCTTATATCTCTCTGTGTAGTCACAGTTTTTTTCTTTTTATAATTTGTAGGCTCTAAATCTTTTAATTCTTTAATTTTTTTTTTGTCTTTTGAAAGTTTTAAAATTTGTAGTAGATTTCAATAGAAGGTGACCAAATTTTCTCTTATATTTCTCTATTTTGAATCCACATATGTTTTAGCTTCTGAATTTTTTAGTTTTTTTTTTTCTTTGGCATGTGTTTTCAGCAAATTTCAATAGTTTTAACCATGAATTATTCTTTTGAAAATAACTTGTATTTCTCTTATATTTCTCTATTGTGTAGTTATATATATATATATATAATTTTTTTATTTTATTTTTGTAATAATTGAAACTGTCTTGGAGATTTCAGCAACTATAGCTATGCATTATTCTTTTGAGGGTAGCTCATTTTTTTTTCCCCTCTTTTGTTTCAATAATTTATAGGCTTTGAATCATTTGATTCTTTAATTTTATTTGTCGGCACTTTGAAAGTTTTAACATCTACATTTTTGCAATAGTTATTGCAATATTTGAACATGTTTAGCAAATTTCAACAGTTATACCATTAATTATATATTCTTTTGAAGATAACCTATTTTTCTCTTGCATTTCTTTATTGTGTAGTCATATATATATAACCTATTTTTCTCTTGCATTTCTTTATTGTGTAGTCATATATATATATATATATATATATATTTCAAAAATTTCTAGGCAGTTAATCTTCTGATTCTTTAATATTTTTTGGCCTTTCGAAAATTTTAATATCTGGAACCAATTGGTAGATTTTTCGCAAGATGTTACACATTCAATGACTTCTTTATCAAATCGTAACAAAAATTGAAGTGAAACAAGAGAAATTCATGCAATGGTATAGTTTCATAATCAATTTAAGATTTTATATAATTATTTTAGTTTACCACACAAACAGGTAGGTTCCCGTGCCTAGCACAGGTTTGCAACTAATTGGAATAAAAAGCCAACACTAATTATACAACCTGAAAAAGGCATATAGTCTTAACCTCTTAGGAGAGGCCCAACAAACTCACATGTAAGCAATGCACAATTATATATTCAACAGTGGAATCTGCCCTAATCCAAGGAAAGTTAAAAGAAGATCTCAAAGAACTTGCTAGGCAAATAATGCTTCAAGTCACCCAAATGAGAGATGATCAAGACAATGCTTCTCTGGCTTCTTCAGAAGCATCCTACTCCAGTAGACAAGCCAAAAGAACTGAGCCCAACCCATATCTCAATTCACTATATATCACACTTCCTAAGCAGCATAATAAGCTATGCACATATTCTACATTTTCCAATCCAGTTAACTAATGAGGGTACAGGTAAAATTGTTGATTTCATGGACATCAGAAGATATTTATGATCACAGATGGACTAGACACCAATTACTGCTAAATCTTGAATTATTTCTGAAGAAGCTGCTCCTCCACTGGATCTTGTGTCAGTATATTGACAGGTGTAGAACGCTCTGACTCTGAAGATTGGATGAGAATGTGCATAAGAAATGTAACAAGCACCAAGAAGATCACTAAAAATGCAATGCCTTCCAATGAGGATAGGAGAGAGGACCATTGAAAGAATTCGACGAGGCCATAGACAATGAGACATAGCCAACAAATGACAACCTGCGTGTAGAACAGAGAGAGACTACAGATGAGAAAAAGGATAGTACATTAATTTTGTTCAAATTATTAGAATGTTGTCTCACAAACAAAGACTTCTTTGGTCGACCAATGTCTTTCTTCTGTAGGTCACTGAATGAGCCCTTATATAAGTATTTCTCCAACAAAGCATCCTGGTTGGTTAGAGAAATAAATAAATAAATTATATGCATCAATTAAAAGGAACAAAAAACTGAAGGCTGACTATGATTACAATAAATGCATCTTCTTATAAAGGCATGATGAATGGGAGTTGGAATATTACCAAGTAATGCAAAATATGTGCTAAATAAAACGCACACAAGGACTCTAGTAAAACCACTTGTCCGAAACTTCCTTGTAGCTCTCTACATTATTTCCAAGTTAACTTCATATCTCTCCCTCTCTCTCTCTCTCTCCAATTTGATAGTGGGGTGGGCTGGCTTAGGAGCTTTCTCAAGTGTAAAGAAGCTAGTTACCTTCGCGTCTACATGGATATTGGCAATTTATGTTGAGCACATAATCTTGTTAATTGTATTTGGCAAATATATGTTTTTTATCGGTTAATTGAATACAAGAATTTTCCAGCAGCCCCTCAAAATTTATCAGGCACTTCTTCTTGGCAATTATATCGAGACATCAATACACATACCTTCATAACAAATGCATCTTTACACCATTGTGAGATGCCATCAGCTGTTTCTGGCAATTCCAGCATTGAATGTCTCCTGATGTGCACCTTTACCTGTAAAGTAAGAAACAATGACACCTATTATTGATTTTGTGAGAATAGCATTACTCACATATATCAAGAACATACATTGGCCTCATTTTCATTCAACAATAATATTCATCTGGATTCTGGCCTGTACTAGTAGCTGGAAACAGACTCAGTTTTTTCTTGTCAGTTTACAGGAATTTCTTCTGGTTTCTATAGGGTTCAAATGGGCATAAACACTTAAACATTTCTCATACCAGTTTAGGATTTCAGACTCAGTAAAATCAACCATTACAATACTATCAACTAAAAAATTAAGCTGTTAAATGAAGTGGTCAGGGGTTTTGTTTTCCTACCACAGAAGATTTCCCTCTAAGTATTCTCAACATTGTAGGTGGAGGTTGATCTTTTGGAACAGCCACTGTACAGTCATAAATTGCTGGAACAAATGAGCGCATATGACTTACTGCTGAAACAAAACCCTGAGAGCAATTTAAATCAATATCAAGACTACGTACATCAGACGACAAGAAAAATTAAAAATACATACATGCATATCGATATATTGGGAAAAATCCATGTGCTATTGATATGGCAATAAATTGTTTAGCAGTAATCAGATAGCCTCTACTACCCGACATAAGTTTATGCCTCAATCAAAAACTGGGATGGTTTTTATTTGAAAATTAAAGCACTTTCCCTACTCAAAACTGAAAGAAAATCCCCTTAAAAACTTTCAAACAGGAAACAACGTGCACTAATATGACCAAAAATAGGATAATATGAAAATCTTAGGAAAATTTCAACTAAATTCACCTTAGTACGAGGAATCAAAACGTTCCTAGGAACAGGCAACCCGTTTGAAGCAGCATACTTCTGAGCTGCCAAAAGCTTTGCCTCTGTAAAGCGAGTTCCCTCCACAAAAAGCGCCAGCCAAAAAGGAAATGGAAAATCCTCTAGCTGTCGAAAACCTGACTGCAGCACAGAACCACATTAGACATGAACGTGATAAAAACAATTAAACTATGATGCATTAAATGCATTAAAGGATACCTTCAATGTGCTTTCATCCTTGGCCCAATTTCTTTCCACAAAAACATAACCAGAAAACCACATTGACCAACCTATGACCTGCATAAATACACCATATCCTTTATCTCTTTATCTTCATAGAAATGTCAAATCTGACCTATAACTAAAAATAAGAAACTTAGAAAAACAATGACATAAACAAACCCCAGATGGAAAGAATTCCCAACACTTAAACTGGACTGTGAAGGTAATTTTTAAGCAACCTATCGTTAGTAATTCCATTAAAAATTGTCCACTAGTGACAGTCTAGTTTACTGATGTGATTTTTCACAACAATAGCAATGACAGTGATGATGATAATGAAGGTCATGATGATTCTAACATTTAGAAGAACTTGGAGAAGAGCGAGCAAACATGTCAAAGCTAGCAATGGAAAAGAAATCTATCAGAAATTTGAAAAGAAGCCCAATTTCTTGCATTGGATAAGGAATAGTAAATAAGTGAGAGAAAGTGAAGCATACATAAAAATACCATCAGTGGCATAGTAAAGTGTAAAGTGCAGAATACATAAATAATGGAAAAACTTAAAGCTGTACTTTGTTACTTAGAAAACATACAGAGATAAAAGGGAAATTAAATAACTTGGTATATTTGTTCTTTCAAGCTCCAGAAAAGGGAGTTCAACTGAGCTAAGACAAATAATTCACGTATGCTTAATTGGACTTCAGTGTAGGTTTTAGGTTCCACAGGTTGCAACTACTAAAAATTTGAAGACGCAATTCTTTCAAATCAATTTGATTAATAACATCAATATGTCAAGAATAAACTGGTTCTCTCTTTCACTTCAACAATTATGTCCCATCATACTTTCCATTAGGTATTCCCTCTAAAATATAAAATTTTAAGGCTTGTAACTCTTGCATTAACTATCTTTAGTTCTACGACCTTTGTCAATGAAGCTGGACTTGCGAATTGCCAGTGGTACTCCACTAAAAACCTTGAATATAGCATTTAAATAATAAATTAATGAATCGTCCAATTTTACAACAGAAGAATATTGGTTAGATTTAAAACTTACAGGAAGGCTTTTTACTGCTTTCTTCATGATGGCTAGTGTACTACCAAGGCAATCCAAGCGCTGTCATAGGTAAGACCAACCAGATAAAAGAAGCAATAAGCCAAGTGTTCTGTAAAAAGCACATTTTCTATATGAAAACAAAGCCTATTAATGACTTTAATTATAGCAATACACAATTATGTGCACAGTACTACAGAGTATACAACATGCACGTGTAAGTTTATGAGTATTGATGTACACCCGATGGTTTTAAAAGCTCACCAGCTATTAAATTCAGGTTCAACATGAAGAACCAAATGAGATGAAGGTACTTAGCTCAAATAGATAAAGCCAACTTTACCTGCCCTTGTGCTTCTTCAGACAAATGGAGAGGGTGGGAGTAATTTTCAAGAAAAGTGATTTCATTGTGAACAAAATTTAGTTAGGATATGCAGACAAAAGGTTACACAGTACTCAGCAGATTGCCTGAGCAGAAACTCCAAAGTTTATTCATAAATTCAGACAATTCATGACAGCCTTTTATGAAAAATTTTAATCTTAAAAGGTATGGACACACACAACATTGTACGAGAACTGCCTCTAAATTAGAGTTTACAAAGGTAAGCACCTGAGCCAGGACCCATCCAACAAGCCAATCAATGTCACTCCTATGATTGCATATGAAAAGTGCATGTTCTTTACCTGAAAATAACTCAAATAAGATAATTTGATATATGTTAGATTCATAAGTGTTTTCAAGACTAATATCTTAAACCTTTACTATTACCAAAAAGGAAACCAAAAATTGAATACCCATCAACTGAAAGGTTTCTGAATCTGTGTCCAGCTCAATCTGCAGCCAGAAGGTCTAACTAGTCAGACTGCAATGTGGATATAAAAATCCAAGTACACACGCATTTGCAAGGAATGCTAAGCATGTCACTGGGTCAATATGTGAAAAACTAACCGCAATTATGTCAAACAATTGAAAACAAACTAATGTTAATAGAGAATACAAACAGAGTTTGTATACAAAACAAACAATTAATGAATTCCACAGCATACTTACCTTCAACATATTGGCAAATTAACAAATTCAAGAGACATAAAAAAAAATAAAAAATAAAAATAAAAATTAGGTACATGTCCTTTCTCTTTTCTTTTGATTGTTGGCAAGGCCCGTCAAAACTTCCTTGAATCTGTCTATTTGCAGAAACCCTAAAATTTCCTCTCTTATCTTTTCCCCCTATATCCCTGGATTTAAGGAGCTCGCAGACTCCATTTCCACATTTAGGGATTTTCTCGCCTCTCCTACCTCAAGCCATGAAACCCCTTTACAATTTATAGGCCTACTTTTTTTAAAGCATGGAATATTTTCAATTGGCTAGGAATGCTCACCTCAGCAAGATGTGGTAGCATGTTGAATATTAGCAAACTATTTACTTATTCATGACAATTATGGAAGAGGATTTTTAACTTTTTTTTATTAATCATAACTATTTTAGTACCATACCATACACTAAACAATATTATAACTTTTTTTTTTATAAGCAAACAAGATTATAACTTTGAAAACAGATCCTTGAAAGATGCATACAAACAAGCAATTGAATATACAGTTTTACAAAACAAATTCATCACCTTGACACCAGCCCACCAATCAATAAGCCATACAAGCTCCAGCCACAGTAATTCTGCAACTACTTTGTTGATCCTTCTGTGCATATTTTTTGACAGTGGACGAACAAGGATGAAGAAAACTGCCTGAGAAAAGAAAAAATATGTGTAAAAGTCGGACAAATGTACTCCATAAAGTAAAGCATAAGTAGAAATATATCCAAGTGAGATAGTTCATTTGGAATAAAATAAATTTTTTAATGAAGCAGTAGGTGTAGGCTACAATCTACTTGATGGATGACTGCCATTTCTCAACCCATGTGTTTAACTCAAAACCTCAGTATTAAAAGGGAGAGATACCAATTAGCTACAATGGTTGGTGATAACATTACAAGTTTCTAATAAGTAAGCAAAATCCCATTGAAAATAACCAGCTAGGGAACTAAAGTGCTTTGTATTATAGTATCCCCCTAAAATTACAGCAAAAAATGTAGAAGATACAAAACATCCAGCAAAGACGGTGGACGATTGTTATCCTTAGACACAATGGCTCAACATTGCCTTGACAATAGCTTCAATTCTAATTGTTTCTTCTTGTTTTTTTTAGTAATGCCATGGACAAAAATAAATTTCACAGTTTTTTTTTCACATTCCCTCGACAATTTATGATTAGAGTAGCATCACTTTCACATAAATCCATTACTGACACAATTTTTATTGGCATCAATCACAACATGCCAACTCAACATTTGTGAAAAAGATTGCAATCAATTTTTATTCAACAACCATTTTGTCTTACTTACAATAATAATAATTTGAATTTAGTTAGCAAACAACATAAAAAATAAGAAAAATGATTCTTCAAAAGAAACCCAAAAGGCAAGAAGCTGAAGCCAAAAGCGTGGCAAAAGACTAACATTGAAACATTGTTTGAAAAAAAGTATTGGAACAAAATTGATATTATAATATATATATATATATATATATATATATATGCAATAAATAAATAAAGACCAAATGGATTTGGTAACCAAATACCTGAATGAGATTGACAAGAAGGCCTGAGAGAATGAAAAGTATGCCCACAGGAACTACAACAAGTACAGCCGGGATCCCCATGGCAAGCTAGCTTTTCTAACCAGCAATGGTGTATGCACGTAGAAAATAATGATAAAAAAAATAAAATAAAATAAAAAAGGCAGAGACAGTTGCAATGTGTTTTGGAAGATGGAAAGAACTAACAAGAGACTGCTGCAAAGAGAGAGAGAGAGTGAGGGTTTTGGGGGATGTCAATGAACAAGACACTGAAACCATGCGTGTATGTTGGTGGGCCGTACGCTGGCTATGAGACCGTTTTGAGCCGGCTTTAACGTTGCAAATGTTGCAGTTGCACGAACAGCTTGTTTGTCATTGCATAACATCATGGTTATTAGTATAGAAATGCAGTATGTTATTGGATGACACGAGTAGGCAAAAAAGTTATTTAAATTGTGAATTCAAATTAGAACCTATAACAACTTATCACGTATGATTTTTTGAGAAAGTGTTGTGAAAATGTTGTGGATGTAGTACTTCTGTTATTAGTTTCCCATGATATTAGGATCCTAAGATCTTACATCCCTAAAATATCTTAGATCTCACTAGGATTTCTACTAAAACAAAATATGTGTGGGATCCCGATCTAAATTTAGGATTTTATAGGATATAGCAATACTAAAGTTCATGTGCTATAAAGGGAAATTCAAAAATAAATTCTTATTTTAGGGCTTCAAATGGAGCTCAAATGCCCCAAACTGATAATAAATAATAATAAAAAACAATTCGATTAAAAAATCATATATATATATATAAAAAAAAAAGCACAAAAAATAAAACTTTAAGGTTCGCGTCGGTAGTTAATCGTCATCTTAACCTAATAAACAAAATCATAGAAGACAAAAGGAAAAAAAGAGACTAGACTACTAAAGACAGAAGTTGAAAAATCTAATGATGACACCACTTTGAAAGAGACCATTGACAACGAAGGTGATTTTTTTTTTGTAATTCCACTTACAACGACAAGAATTTTGTTTATAATAATCAACCGTACTTTGAGGAACTCATCTAAGATAACCAAAACTTTAGTCTTGATGATTGAGTGTGTTTGTGGTATTGTTTAAAACATTGTCGTTTGTTGTGTTGTTTGTGTGAGACATTAGGTATTGACATTATTATTTGTTTTAGATTGTTTATGTGAGACATTATGTGTAAGGTCACAATTTGGTTCCTAAGCTCAAAAGGTAAAGGATGTAGGCTCAAAGAGCTCAATACAATAAATTTGTAGAGAGTGGATTAGAAAACTAGACTCTAATGAGTTGGGTAACAATTATAATAAATCCAAATAACAAGAAAGTAAAGATAGACTAGTTTTATCCAAAGAGAATCATCCTCGGCACAATCCGAGGAAATTAGTTCTAGTATATATCACTTGAATTGGATTATAGGCACAGTTCTTGTTACTATAGTGTTTTTCTCTTAATTCTCCGATCCCTTTTCCTCAGGGCTTTCTTTCTATTTTATACAATCTTTCTTCTTTCATCTCCACCCTCCACATGTAGATTAGATTGCTGGTGTTGATTCTTGTCTCATCAACAACTTCCTGAAGTCTTTGGAAGTAGCTGTAAGGCTAAAAATTACTGTTCAGATATCACTTCTTTATCCTCAGGGCCTTCTTTCTATTTTATACTATCTTCCTTCTTTCATCTCCACCCTCCACATATAGATTAGATTGCTGGTGTTGATTCTTGTTCTACCTTTCTGAAATCTTTGGGAGTAGCTGTAAGGCTAAAAATTACTGTTCAAGTATCACTTCCTCAGCTTTCTCTTAGATATTTCATAACTTTTCTCTGTCCTGTGTTTTCATGATGTATATTCTCATCAATAGAATCTCCTGAAACGTTGCTTCTAGATGGCAGTCTGCACTTTTTGACCTCTGCTTTGCCCAACCGAGGAAGCAATCCTCCTCGGACCACCTTCTAAGACCATCATGACCAGTCCCCTTTCTTTATTCACTAATGCCGACTTTTATAACAACATTTACATGTCCTCAGACTACGAGGTGTTTTCGAACCAGGCCGGATATACTACTGGGCCTATCATCCCTACATTATGTATGCTTCAAGTTGTTCAACTTAGAACTTGGTATTTATGAGTTGTAACTTTTTCACTTTATTTATTTATTTGTAATTTGGTACTTTGCCTTTTATTAGTAATTTCATTAATTTGTGTAAAAAAATTACTTTTTTTTCAATGGTCTCTTTAATATATATATTATGAATTATAATTATAGGTATTTTATTTTTATTTTTTAATCAAAAAGTAGGATCTTATAATTCTCGTGCCAATCCTATGATCCAATCCCCAAACCCTCTCACCAATCTCATGTAGAATCAGAATTGTGAACATTCTTTGAAAAAATATGTACTTTAAATGTACAAAATTGTCTACATTTTTTTAAAAATGTGTACTTGAATGTACAAAATTATGTACATTATTTGAAATTTTGTGTATGTGGAATGTACATAATTGTGTACACTCTATGAAAATGGTGTACGTTGAATGTGGAGATTTGTGTATATTATTGTATGTTGAATATATATAATTGTATATATTCTTAAAAAAAATGTAACGTTAATTGTACAAAATTGTCTACATTCTTTAAAAAATTGTATGCATTTATTATATAAAAATTTGTATATTGAATGTATAGAATTGTCTACGTTTTTTGAAAAATATGTACGTTAAATGTATAAAATTGTGTACATTCTTTAAAAAATTGTGTACATTAAATGTATACAATTAGATATATTCATTGAAAAATTGTATATGTTGAATGTAAATAATTGTGGGCATTCTTTGAAAAATGTGTTCATTTTGAATGTACATAATTGTGTACATTATTTTGAAAAAAGTGCACATTGAATATATAGAATTATGTACATCATTTGAAAATTTATGTACATTGAATATATATAATTGTGTAAAATTATGTATGTCTTTTTTTTTTTTTTTTTTGATAAACAAAATTTTGTATGTTGAATGTACATAATTGTGTACATTCTTTTGGAAAATGTGTACATTGAATGTACATGATTGTGTACATTCTTAAAAATTTGTGAATGTTGACTGTACAAAATTGTGTATATTATATGAAAATTGTGTAGGTTAAACATACACAATTGTGTACATTCTTTTGAAAAATGTGTACATTGAATGTACATCATTGTGTACACTTTGAAAAATTGTGTACACTATTTGAAAAATGTGTATGTTGAATATACAAAATTACGTACATTATTTGAAAATTTGTGTACATTAAATCTACAAAATTATGTACATTGTTTAAAAAATGTGTACGTTGAATTTATAGAATTTTGTATAATTCTTTGAAAATTGTGTGTGTGTCGAATGCATATAATATGTGCATTATTTGAAAAATGTGTATGTAAAATCTACATAATTGTGTACATTTAAAAAAAAAATGTATTTAGAATGTACAAAATTGTGAACATGCTTTGAAAAAAGAGATTAAATTCTATAAGGATGCAGTGTAAAACTCAAGTTTTACCCCTCCAATCCCAACATGTTACATAATCATATTACATATTAAAAAATAAACACAACCGCACTTAATCAATTCTACCACTCATTCGAAAATTCAACTTAACTATATTCATTTGAAAATCAATTCTAATATCCATGTGTGTAATGTTGAATGTACAAAATTATATTCATTGATTGGAAAAAATAGAAAAATATATAATGTTTTCAAATGTTTTAAAATGATGTACAACACTATATCATTTTATTTTATTTTTTAGAAGGACTATGTCTTATGGTTTTACCTAAAAAAACTAAAATAAAAATAAAATTGAAGTCAAGTTTGCTTTAATTACAAGTTTGCCACAGCTTAAATTACACAATACTTTATATCAAGGAAACTAGATATTGTGTAAAAAAAAATTTAAAGCTTTAATCACAAGTTTGCCACCACTTTAATTACTGTGTAAACGCTCTCTTTTCTCTCTCTCAATCTCTCAGTCTTCTCTCTCTCTCTCTCTCTCTCTCACACACACACACACTCTCTCTAAGAATTAGAATGAGTTGTTACTTGAAATCTATGAGGCATCACTACAAATCTCGAAGCTAAAGCAATCTTGATCAAGAGCCTTTCAAACACCGCTTTCAAGTTTGATAGCTTTATGTAACATGGCTAAGATTTTCATTTTTCAACAAGGTTGTGCACACCAAAAGCAAATTATACCGTGTCTGTTTGACAAAGATTATTTTTGCTAACTTATTTTACTATTTGGCTTATTTTTGCTACTATTTATGGGTTTCACTGCATTTTTTGATACTATTCATGAGTTTTATTATACTATTTCAGTTAACTTTTACCTTCATCTACAGTATTTTCAGCAAAATTTTTTCAATTTTAACAAAATAAGCGGATTTCAAACGGACCAAGAGTCCATCTAGTCCACTATGGTTTTGCCGCTATGGTCACGTATAACATGTCGGCATTCTGATCCTAATGCCTCTTCTTCTTTTTGCTGAATTGATCCCAATCCCATTTGTATTATTTTACTATAAGGAAAATCTTGTCCATATTTGACTTTTAACATGCTCCAAAGTTCATCCATTAACTTCCATGCAGTCAAGTCCTCGCAAAGTATGTCATGACTCTTGTCATTTATGTAGACTGTCTTCTTTTGGATTCTAGAATTCTCTTTTTATGTTCTATATAAGTTGAAGAAGAAATTCAATCAAATATCTACTTTTCTTAAACTACTAGTGGGGAAGCACATGCTTGCCATTATATTAAATAATAATTTATTGTTACCATATTCATGTTCAATGCACAAAACTCTCTTTTTTACAAGATTTTTGGAGGAATTATGTTACAATGTTACAAAGTTTTGGAGAGATAACATTAAACAGCCTTACTCTTACCCTTACTCTTACCTCAATATCTTGTCATTGCATTGAATAACAATATAATTTCAAATATAGAAACTATTTATAACACAGTCAATATGTAAATCATTTTATATGTGAAACACCTAAATTTTTTACCATCAATATTTTTAAAATGTGAGGAAGGGAATATAAAGTTTTATTTTCTATAAATTTGCGAGTATAAAACACAATGGGGATACTGACTTAAAAAAGGGAAATTTCACATTTCAAAACTCAATTACAAGTACAAAAAGCCTTTTGCTCTTAAGAATACATAGTTCATACTACAACCCACCCTCAACATTACCTTCATACACAACTTTCTCCATATGTATGTGTCAAAATCTGCCTCTCCAAACAAGGCAGAGATGCTACAGGGAATTGCTTAAGAACTAATCATCAATGGCAAAGGACTTTTAAACAAATTATATTCATAATGATGGGACAACAAATGAATTACATGACAACATATAACAAATCAAAACAAATCAGAAAAACTTTCTCAGGAAAAAAAAAAAAAAAAAGCAAGAAAGAAAATAATAATCCACATGCAAGATGAATCCATCTGGAGAAGGTACATCTAAATGAAATAAATATAATTTCATCTAATAAAAAAAAAAGATGAAATGAATAAGCTAAACCAAAACAAAATCTCCATCTTTGTTAAAACAAACCACCGGCCAAGACTTTCTAAAAAAAAAAGGAAAAAAAAATCAGCAAGCAAAAAAGTAACAATCTACATGCAAGATGAACTCATGTGCAGAAGTTACATCTAAATGAGATAAATATAGTTTTATCAAATAAATAAAAATTAATGAGCTAAACCAAAACAAAATCTCCATCTTTCTTTATATCCAACCTTCTTCTTTTTCTTGTTTCTTCTCTTTCTCTCTCTTGTGATGGAAGCAGTTGACTCATGGGTCATGCCTGACCCCCCCCCCCCCCTTTTTTTTTCTTTGTTCTTATCTCTCACAGACTCACTATTTCTCTCCTTGACTGTGTTTGTGTCTATTAGTAAAGTGGTTGGGTGTGAAACAGGTCAAGCAAAGAAAGAAGACAAGAAAGGTTGACCGAAAATGACGAAACTATCTAGGCTTGTTCACTCTTTTGATTTAAAGTTTTAAAGGATAAAAACGTCAAAGTACTTGTACATGCGTGCCAGCCAGCAGGATTTTTTTGCCATTTAGCATCATTTTAGCAACAATTTCGTTAGTTAGCATGTTTTTGAAACATTTTAGCAAACTAACATCTCGAGTTTTTTGAACTCAATTTCAATTGACGAAATCGAGTCTCACACACTCGATTTTGATGCTCTGGAACGCTGATGTGAAAATTTTTATACACGTAGAACTCGAGTCTCACATACTCGATTTAGTTTTCCTGATCTAAGAAACAAACAAGAAGAACGAAGTAGAAAGAAGGAGAAGAAGAAGAAAGAAGGAAAAGAAGAAGAGACCCACCCTGTTAAGTCACTTGCAAAACCAAACCCACCAACAGCAAAACCAAATCCACCCCTCTGTTGCCATCTCTACCTACAAAACCAAACCCACCTGCAAAAAAAATCTTTCTTTCTTCTTCTCCAGGTCCAAAGCTTAAATCGAGTGTATTAGACTCGAGATCCACATGTACAAAAAATCCACATCAGCCTTTGGCAAAGCATAAATCGAGTGTATTAGACTCGATTTCCTTAGTTGAAATCGAGTCTGACAAACTCGAGATGTTAGTTTGCTAAAATATTTCAAAAATACGCTAACTAACGAAATTGTTGCTAAAATAATGTTAAATGAAAAAAAAATCCCAGCCAGCACTATAAATAGGCAAAATTTGCCAAACGGTACGAATCTGAAAAAAAAAAAAGAGGTGTATGGCATGCGATGAAAGTTTATTAGTTAGTTGGACTATTTTTTGGAAATCGAGTACAGGAAAATCGAGTTCCAACCAAAATCTCAACCAAAATCGAGTTTACTGTACTCGACTTCCATTTTTATCTATTTCAGAGCTATTTCTCCGTAGGAAGTCGAGTATACTAAACTTGATTTTGGCGATTTTGGCTGGAACTCGATTTTGCTATACTCGATTTCCAAAAAACAGTCTAACTTACTAATAAACTTTGATCGCATGTCATCCGCCTAATTTTTGTTCAGATTCATAGCGTTTGGCAAATTTTGCCCAATAAATATGACAATAAAAAGACTAAAAAGGGCCCATAGCTATCAAGGTTTGTTCACTCTTTTGATTTGAAGTTTTAAAGGATAAAAACGTCAAAGTACTTGTACATGTGTAGGGTAGCCAGCACTATAAACATGACAAATAAAAAGACTAAAAAGGGCCCATTACTATCCAGGCTTGTTCACCCTTTTGATTTAAAGGATAAAAACGTCAAAGTACTTGAACATGTGTGGCAGCCAGCACTATAAACATGACAATAAAAAGACTAAAAAGGGCCCATTTTTTATTTAGCTCACTAATGAAGGTAGGGGCAATTAAGTAATCTCAACCAAATGTTGATGTTTTTTAGAGTTCCAAAGAATTTGCACTTCATTTTGCTGGGCTTGCCGTTTTAACACTTGAGAAGTCACTTGGGAAGTCGTTTTGTCAAACATGGCTAAGCCATCCACGCAGAACAAACAAACCAACTCGGCTCTCTTTTGTCCGTTGCGTGGCTGTAAATTTGTTAGACACAAAATAACCAAACAAGGTGCTCGACAAAATCACCATTCACAGGCGCTTTCGCGCTTTTTATATAGGTAATAGAAAAAAAAAAAATTTGTGATGCAAATAATTGTAGGCGGACTCCACATTAAGACCAGGGTGGTCATAAGACACCCTGATTTGGAAAAAAAAATTTTATTATATACAAATTATAAAAAAAATTTAATTTTTTAATTCTTAAAAAAATTCGTAACCACTCTAAAATTTTTTAAGCCCTACATAATTAAACAAATTTTGGCAACAAACTTGATTGTAAACTAATATTATAACTCCATTCAATATTTTTTTTTATTGGATGTGAATTTTGACAAATCTATAATTGAATTACACTTTCTTCTTATATCCTCTATATTTGCAAAATTTCGAGAAGATTAAAGATCAATTGCTATATCATCAATCAAATGTTTGAATTTCGAGTTTTTGTAGTCTACAAATACATATAAAAAATAAGTTTATAGACCGAATCGTAAATAATATCCGATTGATATGAAATTTGATATGTGTTTTAAGAACATAAAGAATATGTAATTCAAAGGTTAGATTTTCAAAATATGTAGTTGTGGGGCCAAGAAATAGTCAGGCAACCCCGGCCCACTTCGAACCAGGCCCAAGGCCCAAGTCGAGGATACCCTCTTGGTCCGAGGATGGGAGCGGTAAGCCCAGGGGCCCAATAAGGCACGCCGAGGATGTCTCCATCCTCGGAAATCCGACGCCATAATGTGAGCCGGCCACACGTCACCAAGGGAGCCCTCCTGATCATTCGAAGGGCAGGGAGTAGGTACCGCATATCAGCAATAGAAGCATGGTGGAGGAGCAAGTTCGGGACGAACTGTCACCTCCACATTAAATGCCCTCAACTAACGTCCTTACCGCATTAATGAGGAGGGGACGCCTCAACAGTGTCACCTTAGTTGCCGCATCCCACAGGGAGAATGGGAAGGTGGCTGATGGGACAGGCACTCAAGTAATGGCCTCACTCCCCAACAAATGTAGGGCTAGGATCAACTGAGAGAGAGATATATAATATAAGAAGTCCCTCTTGAAAGGGGACGGAAAAAAGGAGGGAAGGGAAATACTGTAGCAGTTTATATCCTCTGAAGCCTTGTAATCTTTCTAAGAAAGAAATAAGAAATAAGAAGAACCTCAAGCTCTGTGAATTCTGTCTAAGGAATCTCATTGTGTACCCTAACCCACGTTTAAGCTACCAACGCTCTCACACAACCATGCATGGCCGTTGCATTCCTCACTAGGGCCTAGTTCTTGAGCCCATTCTCTACAAATTCATTGCGAGGAAACTGGGTTTGGATCCACTCTTTCAAGCCTGGTCCCTACAATTGGCGCCATTTGTGGGGAGAACTTGTGCGTTGGTAACGACAACAGTCAAGCATGGTAGGATTGGGCCCTCACCAAACAACTCCCAATCGACCTGAACCGGCGAAGCCACGGCATCAGGGTGACTACGGTGACCCCGGAGGTGGCCAGAATGACAACGGACGATTTTGAGAAGGAAGCGTGCATACTTCAACGGTGAACGAAAACCAAGCCCAGAAGCGCGACGGTGGCCAGGCCACGCAATCGAAAGAGGCTCATAGCCACGCTTCCCAGGAAAATGACGATAAGGTGGCCATGCAGCGCGAGATAGATGATCTGAAGAAGAAGCTGCGCCGTGCGCAGTGAAGACAGCCTGAACCCAGCCCCGACTTGCCCTCTGATGACGAGAGTGACAACGAATACAGGCAAAGGTCGAGAACGCCCCCCAGCGAGACTTTCTTCCACGAGGAGGAGCGCTACCAGAGGCGTAGGCGGGCCGACCGAACCTCCAGGGGCGTAGAAAGTGACACCATGAGCAAGGCGCTGGATCAGCTTTCCAAGTCGCCCTTCACGCGTTGTATAGAAGAGGCGGAGCTCCCTTGGCGGTTCCAGCAGCCAACCTTCATTGCTTACAACGGCAAAACGGACCCCGTGGAGCATGTGAGCCAGTTCAACCAGAGGATGGCTGTCCACTCCAAGAACGAGGCGCTGATGTGCAAAGTCTTCCCATCCAACTTGGGACCTGTGGCGATGAGGTGGTTCAACGGTCTGAGGACGAATTCCATAAACTCGTACAGACAGCTGACCCAGGCTTTTGGTTCCCGCTTTGTCACGAACAGCAGGCCTCCTCGGCCCATGAGCGCACTCCTGTCCCTATCCATGCGTGACGGGGAGACCCTCAAGGCCTACTCGGACAAGTACTGGGAAATCTACAATGAACTGGACAGCAAGTATGACGCCGTCGCCATCAGTACATTCCAGAATGGGCTACCAATGGGGCACGGTCTGAGGAAGTCCTTGACCGGAAAGCCCGCCACCAGCGTGCGGCAACTGATGGATCGGATTGACAAATACAAGCGGGTGGAAGAAGATATGCTGCAAGGCAAGGGGAAGGATAAGGCCATCCCTCAAGAGAGGAGGGATTTCAGGTCGGACCGGTATAACAACGCCCGCCCGAGGAGGGATTTCGGAGGAGAATCTGGAGCGACCAATGCTCAAACCGTCAACGCTGTATTCCGAGAACCCGTGCATAGGGTGCTGGAGAGAATAAAGGACGAGCCGTATTTCAGGTGGCCGAATAAGATGGCTGGGGAACCTGAGAGGCGCAATCGGAACCGTTACTGCCAATACCACCAGGACCACGGGCATACCACGGAGGACTGCAGGAACCTCCGGAACTACCTGGACCAGCTAGTCCGGGAAGGAAAGCTGAGGCACCTGCTGCTCAACCCCGACAATTGTCAGGGCCAAATGTATCAGGAGCCCCGGAGGGACACCGCCATGGGGCAACCCGCTGGCACAATCAACGTAATCCTGGCGGCGCTAGGGAGAACGGGCACGCGCCCTTCGCGAGTGCTATCTGTGGCACAACCGCAAGCCGAGGGGTCCCAAGCAGGGCCGAAAAGGGCTAGAAGGAGTTCCTGCCCTCCTTTGAGCTTCTCAGAGGAGGACAAAATCGGGACCACCCAGCCCCACGACGATGCTCTGGTGGTCACCCTTAGAATTGGGGGCTACGACGTGAAGAGAGTGATGGTAGACGGTGGCAGCACAACAGAGGTCATGTACCCGGACCTCTACAAGGGGCTAGGGTTAAAACCGGAGGACTTGACACCATATGCCTCTCCCCTAATGAGTTTCGACGGGAAGCTCGTCACCCCGAGGGGCATGATCAGGCTGCCCATACAGACCGGCCCAGAAGTGGTAGAGGTGAATTTCATAGTGGTGGACACATACTCCCCCTACACGGCCATCGTAGGAAGACCCTGGCTCCACACTTTAGGGGGCGTAGTCTCCTCCTTGCACCAGAAGGTGAAATTCCCATCGGGGGACCAGGTCCTAGAAATCCGTGGTTGCCAGCCCACAGCGAGGCAATGCATGGTGGCTGCCATATCATGCCGACTTGACGCACAACCCTCGGCCACTACCGAAGAGGATTTATGGCAGTCAAAGACCATGGTAGCGCACCCTAACGTAGCTGCCAAAGGAGCCAAGTGTGAAGACTTGGAGAAAGTGGTAATCAGCGATGATCCCGAAAAGTTCTTCCGGGTCGGGGCTCGGCTCCCTCTCGCCGAACAAGAGGAGTTGGTCGAGTTCCTTCGAAGCAATACCGATGTATTTGCATAGGACCCCTACGACGCACCAGGGATTGACCCGTCCTTCATCTGTCACCATCTCAACGTTAGTCCATCCATAGTGCCCAAGAAGCAGCCGCCCCGACGCCCATCAAGGGAGCACGCTGACGCCATAACGGAAGAGGTGAATAAGCTCAAGCGCGCTAGGGCTATCAAAGAGGTTTTCTATCCCGAATGGCTAGCCAATACTGTGGTAGTCAGGAAGAAGAGCGGAAAATGGAGGGTCTGTGTGGATTTCACCGACCTAAATAGGGCATGCCCAAAAGACCCGTTCCCCATGCCTCGGATCGACCAGCTGGTAGATGCAACCACAGGCCATCCTCGAATGAGCTTCCTAGACGCCTTTCAAGGCTACCATCAGATACCACTGGCCCTGGAAGACCTGGAGAAGACCGCCTTTGTGACACCCATCGGGAATTACCACTATAAAGTAATGCCCTTCGGTCTGAAGAACGCGGGATCCACCTATCAAAGGATGATGACGAGGATGTCGAGCCGATGTTGGGCAAGAGCATTGAGGTCTATGTTGACGATATGGTGGTGAAGAGTAAAGTGGTATCCGAACATCTAGGGGACCTCGGCCGCACGTTTGACGTCTTGAGGAAGCACCAGCTGCGCCTAAATGCCTCAAAGTGCTCGTTTGGGGTAAGCTCAGGCAAGTTCCTTGGGTACATGATCACCCATAGAGGAATCGAAGTTGACCCTGACCAAATCAAGGCTATTCATGATCTGAAACCTCCGCAGAACCCCAAGGAGGTCCAGAAGCTTACGGGGATGATCGCGGCTTTGAACAGATTCATTTCCCGATTGGCTGACAGGTGCAGGCCCTTCTACCTCCTGATCAACAAGTGGAAATGATTTGAGTGGTCCGAAGACTGTGTTGTAGCTTTCCAACAACTCAAGGAGTACCTATCCCGGCCGCCTATCATGTCCAATCCTAACACCGATGAGGTCTTGTACGCATACCTCGCTGTGGCGCCCCACGCGGTGAGCCTAGTACTGATACGAGATGACAGTGGCGTTCAGAAGCCAGTTTATTATGTCAGCAAATCGCTACATGAAGCGGAGGTCAAGTACCTGCCCCTGGAGAAGGCCATACTGGCTGTGGTCCACGCCACGAGAAAGCTACCTCACTACTTCCAAGCTCACACGGTTGTCGTCCTAACTAAACTGCCCCTGAAGTCTATACTTCGGACCGCCGATTACACCGGGAGAATTGCAAAGTGGAACACAATCCTTGGGGCCTTTGATATCAAGTATATGCCCCGGACTTCCATAAAAGGACAGGTCCTGGCGGATTTGACGGCCGAATTCGCCGAACCCACTGTAGAAGCAGCCCCTGGGGAGGAGAGCTCGGATAAGAAGTCAGTTGGGGCACTCTCCATCCCAGGGTCACCATACTGGAAAGTATATGTTGATGGCGCGGCGAACCAGAGGGGGTCCGGAGTAGGGCTAGTATTAGTATCTCCCGAGGATCACGTCATCGAGAAGTCCCTGAGGCTCGGATTCTCAGCCACAAACAACGAGGCCGAGTATGAGGCGTTGCTCCAAGGGATGGTTATGGTACGGAAGATGGAAGGAAGATCGATAGAGGCGTTCTCGGACTCGAGATTGGTGGTAGGACAGGTAAACGGAGAAATGGAAGCCAGAGATCCTAGAATGCAAGAATACCTGAGCCAAGTCCAGCGCTCACAGTCAGAGTTCGACCTCTTTAGCCTGTCTCATATTCCCCGGAGTGGGAACAGCCATGCCGACTCACTAGCCACACTCGCAACGTCCTCGGCGGAGGGCCTGCCCCGGATCATACTTGTGGAGCACCTAGAAAGAGCGAACGAAATGGCAAGGGGGCCGGTCACCGTCAATCAGATTGAAGTGGGTCCCAGCTGGATGGATCCCATAGTGAAATTCCTCAAAGATGATATCCTACCCGAAGATAAGACAGAAGCTGAGAAAGTACGGAGGAAAGCTCCTCGGTTCTGGTTATCCGAGGATCTCCGACTATACAAACGCTCTTACTCTGGGCCATACCTACTGTGCGTCCACCCTGAAGCAGCAGAGTTACTGCTCGAAGAGCTGCACGAAGGAATTTGTGGGAGTCATACAGGAGGGAGATCCTTGTCACACCGAGCCGTCACGCAAGGATATTGGTGGCCGGGAATGCAACAGGAGGCCCTGGAATATGTCAAGAGGTGTGACCAATGCCAGAGATTCGCCCCGAACATTCACCAGCCAGGAGGGGTTCTCAATCCCTTGTCCAACCCCTGGCTGTTCGCCCAATGGGGCTTGGACATTGTAGGTCCCTTCCCGAAAGCGCCAGGGAATAAGAGGTATCTGCTGGTGGCCACGGACTACTTCATGAAATGGGTCGAGGCCGAGCCCCTGGCCAACATTAGGGATGCGGACGCCAAGAAATTCCTTTGGAGAAACATAGTTACGCGATTTGGGGTCCCTCACACCCTCATCTCGGATAATGGGCTCCAATTCGACAGCAAGGCCTTCAGGAGGTACTGCTGCGAACTTGGGATCACTAACAGATATTCGACGCCCGCCTACCCTCAGGGAAACGGACAGGCAGAAGCCGTTAACAAGGTTATCGTCAACGGACTTAAGAAGAGGCTGGACAACGCCAAGGGAAGATGGGTTGAGGAGTTGCCCCACGTCCTATGGACGTACTGGACTACCCCTCGGCGGTCAACAAGGGAAACACCTTTTGCCATGACTTATGGCGCCGAGGCAGTGATCCCCCTGGAAACGAATTTTCGGACGCTGCGAACGAGCTCCTTCACTCCCGGCAGCAATGATGAACTGCTGGGAAGAAGCCTGGACTTGGTGGACGAACGAAGGGAACAAGCAATGATCCAGCTGGCCTATTACCAGCAAAAGCTCAAGCAAGGGTATGACACCAACGTAAAAATCAGGCCGCTGGCACCGGGGGACCTGGTGTTGAGAAAAGTCGTCGGGGCTGCCAAGAACCCGTCCTGGGGAAAGCTGGGACCCAACTGGGAAGGCCCCTACCGGATTACCTCAGTAGCAGGAATATGTGCATACTATTTAGAAGATCTAGACGAAAAACTTGTACCCCGCCCTTGGAATGTAAATAACCTGAAAAGGTATTATTATTAATGAAGTAGTTTCTTTTTGAATTCCGATTCTTAACCTGTTTCAACTTGGGATCACACGTCCGGACGGCCAACCTAAGTGTTAGACAGAACTAAGGCACTGCATGGTCCTCAGACTCAGGCCTATGGGGAAACTAACTACTTCAAAATACCAAGTGTTAGACAGAACCAAGGCACTGCATGGTCCTCGGACTCAGGCCTATGGGGAAACTAACTACTTCAAAATACTAAGTGTTAGATAGAACCAAGGCACTGCATGGTCCTCGGACTCAGGCCTATGGGGAAACTAACTACTTCAAAATGCTAAGTGTTAGACAGAACCAAGGCACTGCATGGTCCTCGGACTCAGGCCTATGGGGAAACTAACTACTTCAAAATGCTAAGTGTTAGACAGAACCAAGGCACTGCATGGTCCTCGGACTCAGGCCTATGGGGAAACTAACTACTTCAAAATGCTAAGTGTTAGACAGAACCAAGGCACTGCATGGTCCTCGGACTCAGGCCTATAGGGAAACTAACTACTTCAAAATACTAAGTGTTAGACAGAACCAAGGCACTGCATGGTCCTCGGACTCAGGCCTATGAGGAAACTAACTACTTCAAAAGCCTAAGTGTTAGACAGAACCAAGGCACTACATGGTCCTCGGACTCAGGCCTATAGGGAAACTAACTACTTCAAAATACTAAGTGTTAGACAGAGCCAAGGCACTGCATGGTCCTCGGACTCAGGCCTATGGGGAAACTAACTACTTCAAAAGCCTAAGTGTTGGGCAGAACCAAGACTCTGCATGGTCCTCGGACTCAGGCCTATGGGGAAACAAACTACTTCAAAAGGATCCTAAGTATCTATTCAAAAGCTTTTCTACCTAGCCCTTAGGAAACGAAGGGTCCACTCAAGCGCACATGCCCTCGTTATAATAATTGATGCCGCGATTGGCCGAGACGCAATGGAAGTTAAAATCGTACAAGTAAAGAAAAATCGGATAGCGTGCAAGTAAGCAAACAACCACAATGAATAGAAAAAGAAACAAATCTCGCATTTCATTAAGTCCAAAAAGAGTTACACGATACGAATTACATTACAAAAAAAAAAAGGGAGGGCTGTGCACAAAAAGTAAAGCGATGCAGGCAGAAGCGCCAGGGAGCCTACTCCTTCTACTCAATTGCTGGCTCCTGTGGGTGGCTGGACCAAGGCAGCTCCAGGGTCCTCTGAGCTCTGGTTGAGTGGGATAGCCTGCAGAGGTACGGCAGAAATAGCAACCCCCTCAGCAGAAGACACCTGGACATCAGGGGACGGCCCTGCAACCTGCTGGGGTGCGTCCTCGTTAGAGCCATCGCTCACTTCAACCACCAGGGGAGGGTTACTCCCTTGGACTGGCTCACCAGTGGTCCCAGCATCCGAGGCCCCCCCGCCTGGAGTAGCAGCAGTTTCCACAGTAGCCTCCTCGGCCTCAGGGCCATCGGGGCCGTCCGGGGCAACCTCGCAGATGGCAGGAGGGTAGAACACGCTCTCATCCTTCCACAGGATAGAAGAGGCCTCCACACCAGCTTGCCTAAGGGCTTCCATCCAAGTTTCAGAACAGTAGCGCCTACATACCCCTGGGACTTGGGATTTGTAGGCAGCTGCTGTCTCAGTAGCCCCGGCAGTATAGACAGCCTCCTCAGCTTCTTCCTTGGTGGTCCAGGCCTCCTCCCTACCCTGCTCTGCTTCGAGCTTGGCCCTCACGGCTTCGTCCCTAGCAAACTCAGCCACTTTTCTGGCCTCCTCGGCAGCAGCCTCCTTGCTCGTCAGATCTGCAATCAGCTCCTTTGCAATCTTCAGCTGCTCTTCTGCCTCACTCAGACGCTTCGTCTGGGTCTTGGCCTGCCTCTGTGCACCCTCAAGGCCCGCCACTGCGCTGTCCCGAGCCTGGGTTACAGCCTTCAACTCCAGCCTGACCTTAGCAAGGTCCTCCTCGGAGTTTTTGAGAGTCCGAGTGGCCTCCAAGCGCTTCTTGCACTCTTCTTTCATGGCCCTTCCGTGGTCGTGAGCTGCCTCCTCCAGCCTGAGAGTGGCTTGGACGGCCTGCCAAAGAAAACGGGTACACAATCATAGGCCGAGCTAAAAAAAAAGGGGAGAAAGTAAGGCAGAAAAGAGCTAAAACGAGAAAAGACACAAGTATTGTTAGCCTTACCATCCCCAAGTAACGCTTGAGGCTGAGGAAGACCTCCCTGCTCTTCATGGTCCCTAGCTGCTCCATGTCCGCAGGAAGTAGCAGGCATCGCTCCACCGCGTCGTCCACGTATGCGCCTTCGCCCTCTCTAAAATCCCTGAGAGAGGAGTCATCCCTCAGAGGTGCCCCACGAAGCATTGGGGCAGGCAGCCATGCCTGGACCTCGGGCGGGGCATCCACCCGCTTATCCTGAGATCTGGAGCCTATCCTCAGTTGCTTTGAGGGCCGCCGAGAGTCGTCCCCCTCCCGAGTGGACCCTGATTTGTCCTCGATGGGCCTCTTGCCTTTGTCCTTCTTCTGCTTAGGATCGGCAGGCTCGTGCCTGGAAGGCGGAGGAGGAGGAAGCTTAGATTGAGTCGAGGCCGACCTAGTCTGGGGAGGACGATTCTTTGGATAAGGGGGTGGGAGCTTCGGCTTAGACTTCCCCGGTTGCTCTTCGATCAGCTCGAGTAGACTGGGCTGGTTCTTCTTCTTGTAGCCCATCGCAAGCTGAGAAGGTGTCTCTGACGCCGAGAGGTCTGCTTCGGTCAGACGAGGATCCCCAAGGTCTCCAGAAGGGTCCTCGGTCTGAATAATCTGCTCAAAAACGTCAAAATCGTCCCCTCCAGGACCGAGATCTGCAGCTTCCCCTTCCCTCTCTATGTTCTCTTCCGCAGCCTCTGAGAATGTACGGGAGGAAAAGGGGACTGCTACCGTGACGCCTTCTGAAGTAGAGAGACCCTTGGGAAACTCGAACCCGTCCTCGGTCACCGCTATTTTCTGCAGCCGAGGATCCTTTGCTTTGATCACGTGCTTTGGGGCCGCAAATGACTTTTGGAGCGGCGTGTACCCCAAGATCTTGTGAGCGGCTCTGACTTGGTGATCCACTTCGTTTTCAAAATCCGCCGACCTGAGCACTTTTTGCAAGTCTTCCCTGTTGATCAAATTGTAGTGGGGCGCAAAGGCGTGCGGATCTGCAAAAAGAAAACGCATTCGTGATTAGCAACCAAAACAATATGAAAAGAAATGACGCATGAAACAAGTTAGAGTCTTTGAACTCCCTTCTACTCCTACTACCCCACCTGGTGTCCCCTCCGTCGTCGGGCAATGGATGCCATCGTGCCACGCTCCGGACACGATGAGAAAGTCCTCATTCATCCCCTTGTTGGACTCAGGGAGGCACTGGATAAGCCAGACCCTGTCGTCCCTCGTCCTCATATAATAGGACTTGTTCTTCAGGTGTTGAAGATTGTAGCAGTAGTTCACGTCATGATGGGTCAACCTTAGCCCCATCTTCTCGTTCAGAGCATCCACGCTACCCAGGATTCTGAACATGTTGGAGGCACACTGGGTGGGGGTTAACCGGAAATATGACAGGTAACCCCTTGTCACCGGCCCCATAGGGATCCTCATCCCTCCTTCAAGGAAGGTGATGATGGGAATCACCACCTCGCCTTCCTGCCTCCGGAATTCCCACTCCCCCTCCTCACAATACCTCAGGCCCACGTTGGCCGGTATCTTATAATCGGCGATGAATTTCTCCATCGCCTCCTCAGTGAAAACATACTTCTTAAGTCTACCCATCCTAAATGACGCCTAAGAGAGCTAAAGAAAGAGCAGATAAAAGAGAAGGAAGAGCAAAGAGATGAAAAGCTCGGAGAGAGATAGAACGACTTACAGAAATGAGGAAAAGCTCCTCGGACAGGATTTTTATGCTGGAGATGGTGGAAATTTGGCTGAACTCTGAATGAAGACACAAGAGCTCTTGATTGTGAATGGAAAAAGGTGAAAACAGTTCGAACGGGTATTTATACCCTGGATGGAAGAGCCGTGTGAGTTTTCCCGCCTAATAATGTTAGGCGCATCACGACCGTTTGATCGCCATCTGCCCGTTGAACGTGGGGAGCACAAAGCCGCCGGAATTTAATGCAGGACACATTGCACACAACGAAACGCCAGTAACGCACCTTGGGCAGACGAAAAGGCTCCAGCGCTGACAAAGGACAAGACTCGATTGGACGCGGAGCGGGCCCGAGGATTTCAAAATCCTCCTTTCCGCCCGAGGATGCGGACAGCAAGATTTTGAGGGGCTATTGTGGGGCCAAGAAATAGTCAGGCAACCCCGGCCCACTTCGAACCAGGCCCAAGGCCCAAGCCGAGGATACCCTCTTGGTCCGAGGATGGGAGCGGTAAGCCCAAGGGCCCAATAAGGCACGCCGAGGATGTCTCCATCCTCAGAAATTCGACGCCATAATGTGAGCCGGCCACACGTCACCAAGGGAGCCCTCCTGATCATTCGAAGGGCAGGGAGTAGGTACCGCATATCAGCAATAGAAGCATGGTGGAGGAGCAAGTTCGAGACGAACTGTCACCTCCACATTAAATGCCCTCAACTAACGTCCTTGCCGCATTAATGAGGAGGGGACGCCTCAACAGTGTCACCTTGGTTGCCGCATCCCACAAGGAGAATGGGAAGGTGGCTGATGGGACAGGCACTCAAGTAATGGCCTCACTCCCCAACAAATGTAGGGCTAGGATCAACTGAGAGAGATATATATAATGTAAGAAGTCCCTCTTGAAAGGGGACGGAAAAAAGGAGGGAAGGGAAATACTGTAGCAGTTTATATCCTCTGAAGCCTTGTAATCTTTCTAAGAAAGAAATAAGAAATAAGAAGAACCTCAAGCTCTGTGAATTCTGTCTAAGGAACCACATTGTGTGCCCTAACCCACGTTTAAGCTACCAACGCTCTCACATAACCATGCATGGCCGTTGCATTCCTCACTAGGGCCTAGTTCTTGAGCCCATTCTCTACAAATTCATTGCGGGGAAACTGGGTTTGGATCCACTCTTTCAAGCCTGGTCCCTACAGTAGTCATGTTAATTTATTTTAGTAAGAGTTGTAGTTTTAAGTTACAACTAAGTTTGTTACCAAATTTTGTCCTTAAATTTTGGTGCCCTTAATAATATATTAGGTTCTTACAAATAAAAAGAAAATGCCCAAGAAAAAAAGTATTTAACTAATGTTTTGAAAAAGATATAGTTTGCAGCTGTAGGGACCGGGTTTGAGCACTTCTACTGTTGAGAGAGTGGACTCAGGCCCAGTTAGCCTAGTACAAGGAATTTGTAGAGAGTGAGTCAAAGAGTTAGGCTTTAGCGCATGGATAACAGTTAATATGGTGTTCATGACAATCAAATAGAGATGAACTGAGTTTAACAAAGGAAGTTTATTCTTGGCACAATCCGAGGAACTCTGTTATAGTATATATTGGATGATAATGGTTACAGGAATTGTTGAGATTCTACCGTGCTTTTTCTCCCTCCTCTTCCCTGGGGTCTTTACCCTTATTTATACTACATATCTTCCTTCATCTCTACCCTACACGTGGATAGTTGATGGTTTATGCTGGTACTTGTCCCATCAGCCCCCTTTAGAAGTCTTTCTGGGGTGATTGTAAGGCTGCAATGATACTATTCAGATGTCACTTCCTCATTAATGCGGTCAGGGAGTTAGCTGTGGGCATTTAATGTGGAGATGATAGTTCATCCTGGACTTGCTCCTCCACCATGCTTCCATGGTTGACACGTTGTACTTGTTCTTTCTCTTTGGATGCTCTGGAAGGCTGCTTTGGTGGCCTGTTGCTTTTCCATTCCACGGTCTCGGCTAGCCGAGGACAGGATTATCCTCAGCGATGTCCCTAGGCAATTTGGACCTTCTCACTTTGTCCTCAGGCGTTTCATCCTCCTCAGCATGGGCCTTGGGTTTGGTACAAACTGGGCCGGGGTTGCCTAATTCTTTGGCCCCACAATAGCCCCTCAAAACTCCGGTTTTTTCCTCTCATCCGCGGAGGAAAATGGGGTTTTGAATTCTTAAGAGTTAATTCTACTTGATCCTTTGATTTACACCCGTGGGAGTGCCGTTTCACGCGCCCTATATTTGTACTGTAACTTGCTCCTTTCAAAACTACCAATCTGAGGAGTTGGTTATGATCTTGGGTCTATCTTGACACTTACTGAGAAACAAATAGATATTATGGAACGTTACTTTCCCTAAAGTATGTGGTCCGAGGATCCATGCATAACTAAAGTTCTATTTAATCATTTAGGGAGATGCCAGAGTGCTAACTTCCCCACATCATCTGGTCTGAGGACTCAGACATGGTTGAGTTTCAGTTTAAACACATGAGAAAGTTGTCGTTGAGTGTTAACCAACTCATATCATCTGGTCCGAGGACTACAGACAGGATTGAGTTTAAGTTTAAACACTTAGCGAAGATGGCCTGGAGTGTTAACTAACTCTAATCATCTAGTCCGAGGACTACAGGCATGATTGAGTTTAAGTTTAAACACTTGGCGAAGATGGCCTGGAGTGTTAACTAACTCTAATCATCTGGTCCGAGAACTACAGGCATGATTGAGTTTAAGTTTAAATACTTGGAAAAGATGGCCTGGAGTGTTAAGTAACTCTAATCATCTGGTCCGAGGACTATAGGCATGATTGAGTTTAAGTTTAAACACTTGGCGAAGATGGCCTAGAGTGTTAACTAACTCTAATCATCTGATCCGAGAACTACAGGCATGATTGAGTTTAAGTTTAAACACTTAGAAAAGATGGTCTGGAGTGTTAACTAACTCTAATCATCTGGTCCGAGGACTACAGGCATGATTGAGTTTAAGTTTAAACACTTGGCGATGATGGCCTGGAATGTTAACTAACTCTAATCATCTGGTCCGAGAACTACAGACATGATTGAGTTTAAGTTTAAACACTTGGAAAAGATGGCCTGGAGTGTTAACTAACTCTAATCATCTGGTGCGAGGACTACAGGCATGATTGAGTTTGAGTTTAAACACTTGGAAAAGTTGCCGTTGAGCGTTAACCAACTCATATCATCTGGTCCGAGGACTAAAGGCATGATTGAGTTTAAGTTTAAACACTTAGCGAAGATGGCCTGGAGTGTTAACTAACTCTAATCATCTGGTCCAAGGACTACAGGCATGATTGAGTTTAAGTTTAAACACTTGGCGAAGATGGCCTGGAGTGTTAACTAACTCTAATCATCTGGACCGAGAATTACAGGCATGATTGAGTTTAAGTTTTAAACACTTGGAAAAGATGGCCTGGAGTGTTAACTAACTCTAATCATTTGGTCCGAGGACTACAGGCATGATTGAGTTTAAGTTTAAACACTTGGAAAAGATGCCGTTGAGCATTAACCAACTCATATCATCTGGTCCGAGTACTACAGGCATGATTGAGTTTAAGTTTAAACACTTGCCTTGGGTGCCTTATAAGGGTCAGCCCCAAATGCACTACCACAGCATGAGGTATCAGTTTTTGAGACTTGCTCTACTTCGTATGTGTAGCAGTAGTAACAGAGTGTTAACTTCCCCTTAGCATCTGGTCCGAAGACTACAGGCATGACTAAGGTTCACATTTAAACACTTGAGTGTTAACTTTCCCTTAGCATCTGGTCCGAAGACGACAGGCATAACTAAGGTTCACATATAAACACTTTCCCTGGGTGCCTTATAAGGCTCAACCTCGAGTGCACTACCACAGCATGAGGTAGCAGTTTTTGAGACTTGCTCTACTTCGCATGTGTAGCAGTAGTAACAGAGTGTTAACTTCCCCTTAGCATCTAGTCCATGGACTACAGGCATGACTAAGGTTCACATTTAAACACTTGAGTGTTAACTTCCCCTTAGCATTTGGTCCGAGGATGACATGCATGACTAAAGTTCACATTTAAACACTTTCCCCGGGTGCCTTATAAGGCTCAGCCCCGAGTGCACTACCACAGCATGAGGTAGCAGTTTTTGAGACTTGCTCTACTTTGCATGTGCAGCAATAGTAACTTGAACGTTAACTTCCCCTTAGCATCTGGTCCGAGGACGACAGACATGACTAAGGTTCACATTTAAACACTTTCCCCGGGTGCCTTATAAGGCTCAGCCCCGAGTAGCAGGTATTGTCCTCTTTGGATTTTGCTCTGTGTTACTGCCACTTCCTCTCTTGGAGGTTCAGCAAACTCGACCACCAAATTCGCAAGAACTAGTCACTTGACATAGGTATGGGGCATACACTTGATGTCAAAAGCCCCTAAAACTGTGTCCCATTTAGCAATCCTCCCCGCGTAATCAATAGTTCAAAGTGTAGACCTGAGCGGCAGTAGAGTTATGACAACAACTATATGTGTTCTTGGAAATAATGGGGAAGCTTTTGTATAGCATGCACCACCGCCAAAATCGCCTTCTCCAGGGACTCTTGCTGATGGAAGCTTGATCCTACCATGACTAACCATTGCAGTCACTATCACACAAGCTCTTCCCACAGACGGCGCAAATTGTAGGGACCGGGTTTGAGCACTTCTACTGTTGAGAAAGTGGACTTAGGCCCAGTTAACCCAGTACAATGAATTTGTAGAGAGTGGGTCAAAGAGTTAGGCTTTAGCGCATGGATAACAATTAATATGGTGTTCATGACAATCAAACAGAGATGAACTGAGTTTAACAAAGGAAGTTTATTCTCAGCACAATCTGAGGAACTCTGTTCTAGTATATATTGGATGATAATGGTTACAGGAATTGTTGAGATTGCTACCGTGCTTTTTCTCCCTCCTCCTCCTTGGGGTCTCTACCCTTATTTATACTACATATCTTCCTTCATCTCTACCCTACACGTGGATAGTTGATGGTTTATGCTGATACTTGTCCCATCAGCCCCCTCTAGAAGTCTTTTTGGGGTGGTTGTAAGGCTACAATAATACTATTCAGATGTCACTTCCTCATTAATGCGGTTAGGGAGTTAGCTGTGGGCATTTAATGTAGAGATGACAGTTCATCCTGGACTTGCTTCTCCACCATGCTTCCATAGCTGACACGTTGTACTTATTCTTTCTCTTTGGATGCTTTAGAAGGCTGCCTTTGGTGGCCTGTTGCTTCTCCATTCCATGGCCTCGGCTGGCCGAGGACAGGATTATCCTCAGCGACGTCCCTAGGCAATTTAGACCTTCTCACTTCGTCCTCAAGCGTTTCATCTTCCTCGGCATGGGCCTTAGGCTTGGTACGAACTGGGCTGGGGTTGCCTAATTCTTTGGCCCCACAGCAGCATTGATAATATGACTATCATAAAATGGTTTTAAAATAAGAAAATTTGTAGAAGGAAATTATAAAATTTATGTATTTGCATATTTTTATTTTTAATATTTTTTGTCAATATATGAAGTTCTATTTTTATTAGATTTTATATAACTTAAGTTTCTTGATGACCACTTAGAAAAAAATTCTTAGAGCCACTCCTGATTATAATTGGATAAATTCTTTAAAAATTTGTGTAAGATGAATGTGTAGAATTAAATACATTATTTGAAAAATATGTATTATTTTTTTAGAGATAGTATCCATTTATGACATCTGCTCATGATGATTGTTCTTTTATCATTAGACCAAAATATTAAATTTTTTCTTTTTTTTTTGTGTGTATAAGAATTGAACTCCAAATCTCATATTCAATTATAAACGACTTTACCAATTGATATATCTGAAAGGAAAAAAAAAAAAAAAAATGTAAATGTACGAAATTGTCTTAATCTTTTTTAATAAACATATTTCAAAGAGTACTATCTGCTGTTAAAAATTTAAAAAAAAAAAAATATATATATATATATATATATATATTATGAAGGGGTGGAACAAAACAATTCAAGTGCTTACACACACCTTTCTCAAAAAAAAAAAAAAAAAAAAAGTGCTTACACACACAATAACAAAAACGACAGCGTTGTGGCGTCACTGTTTTCACTGAAGCTTCACCCTTTTTCAGAACCGAAGCTTTGAGAGAGAGAGAGAGAGAGAGAGAGAGAGAGAGAATAATGCAGTGGGTGACGAGCGCGCAAGCACAAGTGCATGTACAAGACGCATCGACATCACCAACGATGATGACGACGACGTCTCAGCCCAGCTACCATCAGCCTACTTCCGTCGAAGAAGTCCGTACCCTCTGGATTGGCGATTTGCAGTACTGGGTCGACGAGAACTACCTCCATAATTGCTTTGCTCACACTGGCGAGGTCCTCTCTCTCTCTCTCTCTCTCTCTCTCTCTCTATATATATATATATATACGTATGTGTGTGTGTGAATTTGTTTATTTATGTGTTATATGTGTGTGAAGTTTGGTAATTGTTTCCAAATTCAGAGACCCAATGGAAGTTTGAAAGTGAAAGTTTCGATTTTGAGTTGCTTGTTATCATCTCTGTCGATTTCCTGATGTGGGTTTTTTTGGGTTTTTATTTTTTTAATGTATCCATGTGTATGTGCATGTATTTGTGTGTCAAATTTGGTAATTGTCTTCAAATTCAGAGACCCAATTGAAGTGTGAAAGTGAAATTCTCGGTTTTGAGTTGTTTGTTATCTTCTCTGTGGATTTCCTGATGTGGTTTTTTTGGGGTTTATAATGTTGTTTTGAGTAGGTGATGTTTATGAGTGATAGTAAGTGTAAGAGTGCTCTGATTGTAGAATTTTTCAGTGGCCTATTAGGTGTTCAATCATGCCCTGTTAAGATTGGTGTTTGAAATTTTTTTTAGTGTGGAGAAGGGAGCTTCATTGTCGTGGTTGTTCAGGGTTATTGGGTTTGAGAATTTGAGTGTTTGTAGAATATGAAACCAATTGATTAGGCTAGTCTATAAATTCATAATTGGGGTGTGTGAATTATGTTTTTTAGATGAGTTGTGAATGTGTTATGGGGTGGCTTTGCTCTGCTTATAGGGTGTGTGAGCTTGATTCGAATTTGGAGTGCATTTATTCTTTGTCTGATCATGAAGAAACATTGTCAATGGAAGAAGAGAGAAGGTTTTTTTACTTTTATGTTGTCATTGACTTAGAAGAAGGTGGGGGAGGGGGGGGGGATCTTCGGTTGAAATTTTTTTTAATTGATTATGGCTGATTGCTGCTGTTTGTATTTGTATGTTATAAATATACTTAGATTCTACTTTTTCTTACAAATTAAATACCTCTATTCTGAAAACTGATGGAGTTCACAACAAGAGAGATTTGTTGGTTTGAATGATTTTGGGAATATATTGAGTGTTCAATTATGACTGGAGCTTCATCCCCATACAAAAATTAATAATTAAATTGTTAGGGCAAGGTAAAGATTTATTTTTTGGCTTTAATGTGGAGATACCCAAATCACTGTATCAAGTTGGTACTTTCATGGCATCTAGAAAGGAGAAGAAGTATCAGAGTTTGAGTTCTTATCATACACATATGTACATTGAAGATCACTCACATGATTCTTTTTTTTGAAACATTATAAATAAGGTGATGCAGCTCGACATTTGGGGGTACCTTTGGAGAGGGAGTCTGACATTGGAATATTAGCTTCACATAAACTTTTCAGGATTTTGAGAGTTAGAGGCAGTTGGCTTTTGCACAATTTGTTCTTATATTCTAATTTGCCTTCCAGTAGTTGAGATGACAAGATGTGGTGGTGGAGTACAGTGACTCATGAATTTCTTATATTCTAAGTTTTTGCTGGTTTTAATGTGAATTAAGCTTCATTTTGGTTAACAGTGGGTCGGTATAGTATAGTGAATTGTGAGATGCAAACAAGAACAACGAGTCATTGTTAAACACTTGCTAAATTTCCTGCCTCCTCAGGTCTTTAAGTCTGTTAATGCTAGATTATGGGGTGTTGAACCCTGACAATGTGGTAGTTTCTCATTCAAGCTTGTAGTTCTGTGAATCGTGAGTTGCAAACATGAACAATGAGTCATTGTTAAACACCTGCTAAATTGCCTGCCTCCTCAGGTCTTTAAGTCTGTTAATGCTAGATTATGGGGTGTTGAACCCTGACAATGTGGTAGTTTCTCATTCAAGCTTGTAGTTCTGTGCTGAAACAGATGTTATTAACTTTTTAAATGGATGCTTCTCTTTACAGGTTATTTCAATAAAGATTATACGTAACAAGATCACTGGCCAGCCTGAGGGTTACGGGTTTGTTGAGTTTGTTTCCCATGCAGCAGCTGAAAGGATTCTGCAGTCTCACAATGGCACTCCAATGCCTGGAACTGAACAACCTTTCAGGTTGAATTGGGCTTCTTTTGGCATAGGGGAAAGACGTCCTGATGCTGGGCCTGAACATTCTATTTTTGTGGGTGATTTAGCTCCTGATGTTACTGATTATCTGTTACAAGAGACCTTTCGAGTTAATTATCCATCTGTTAGAGGGGCCAAGGTTGTGACTGATCCAAATACTGGACGCTCAAAGGGATATGGATTTGTCAAATTTTCTGATGAGGCCGAAAGAAATCGTGCTATGACTGAAATGAATGGTTTATATTGTTCGACAAGGCCAATGCGTATTAGTGCAGCTACACCAAAGAAGACCACTGCATTTCAACCATATGCTACACCCAAAGGTTATTTATATCTTATTTATATCTTATTAACTGTTATAGAACTAATGTCATGTTACGGACTCAGATAAGTCTTTCTTATTGTCTGGAAAAGCCATTGAGATAAGAGACTTCAAATTCCTGATTAACATTCTTTAGTCTTCATGCTGAAATTAGTTTCTGACACTGTTTTAGCCTTAATAAGAGATCTTATGTATGGACTTTTCTGACAACAGTATATTCAGTTGCAGCAGCATATCCCACACCAGCACCCGCCGTGCTTCCAGCAGAAAATTATGATGTAAATAATACTACGGTAAGTCAGACAGACTAAAGTCTTATTGTGTTCATTTATCTCATCTCTTATTCTTCTTCTTTTTATCTGCTGCAGATTTTTGTTGGTAACTTGGATCCTAATGTCACAGAAGAGGAGCTAAAGCAAACCTTTTTACAGTTTGGTGAAATTGCCTACGTCAAGATTCCTGTGGGCAAAGGATGCGGTTTTGTACAGTTTGGGACAAGGTTTGTCATTTGCTTGCATGTGAAATATTTACTTGATTTTCCTGATATTTAACAGTGAATGTAAAACTTCTCCCATAATTTTTGTTTTGGTAAAAATGTCTCATAAAGATAGTGACCATTTTTTCTCTTTTTTCTCTTCTTCCTTTTACCTTCTTTTAGAAAATCATTGATTGTTGTACTAAAATGTTGACGTTTTAGGGCCCATACTACTTTTTGCATTGACAAAATGAATCATAAAAAAATAAAAGCATGGAAGAATGCAAGAAAAACCTGTAGTCCAAAAAGGGCAACTCCTTATTATACAATGTTTTTGTCAAGTCTTTTTATCACTTTACCTTTTTTGGTGTCCATGGGTTCCTGATTACTTTTATTATAATTGTCTATATAGAGCATCTGCTGATGAAGCCATCCAAAAGATGCAGGGAAAGATGATTGGCCAACAAATTCTCCGCATTTCTTGGGGTAGGAGTCCAACAGCTAAACAGGTGATTGCTTTTAACTCATCTATATCATATGCTCACTTTGATATAGTGATGAAGATATTGTTTTCCATTTGTGCTTCCAATTTGATGCTCTATTTCAAAGCTAGGAACACCCAATTAGACAATTGAAGGGTTTTTATCAAAGAACTCACTGACAGTGATACTGAATTTTAAACACATTTTATTTTCATCTGCTCACCTACCTGTTAAGGCATGGTTGATAGGTTGAGATGAACACAACATCTCTGGTTAGCTTTCTTATATGGTTACCCATTTGTTTTGTACTTGAATTTCCCTTATATAGCTAATTTTCTAGATACATTAATCTAGATATAGTTACCCATTTGTATTGATACTGGAATTTTTCATTATATGGTTAACTTTCTAGATACAACAATCTAGCCTTAAATTTTGTTTGATACCGGCTTATTGTAGGACGTACCTGGTAGCTGGGGTCAACAAGTAGATCCAAGTCAATGGAGTGCTTATTATGGTTATGGACAAGGCTATGAGGCCTATGCTTATGGGGCTACTCAGGATCCATCATTATATGCGTACAACTCATATGGTGGCTATGCAAATTATCCACAGCAGGTAAATTGTTTTGACATTAGTAACACTTGTTGGCACTGATGCTATTCCAAAGCAATTTTTATTTCGTGAGATGGATGCTGTATTAGTCAACAGAAATAGAGCCACTGTTTCTTTTTTTCTTCGGCCTTGTGAGCAATTGTTTCTAGTATCAACTAAGTGAATATCACGTGGGAATAACACATGTTGAGCACTGAAGTTCTCAATAATTTTTAGAAGATTTAATGAGACTTTTGAAATTGGAAAAAAAAGAAGTTTTTTACTCCAAAATGGGGTTTTTCAGTGAACTCATATATTATTATTACCCTTCCAACACCCAACAAACGGGCTTATTTGTAGATATGAAAAGCCATGCATCATTTTTACCCATTCTACGTTTGCACACAGCAGAGAGAGCAAATATACAGAAGGTTCTTGAACTCTTCTAGATATGTTTTGAGCATTGTAATTTGAGAGTTTGATTGTAATTCTCACTGAGTACACCCCCGGTGTACTTGGTTTGGTTTTCTTTTAATAAAAATATTTGTTACTTTTCAAAAAAACCAAAAGGTGCTTGAAAATAATTCTATACCTAAATGGTTCATTTACAGGTTGAAGGTGTTCAGGACATGGCAGCTATGACAGGAGCCGTGCCTGCTGTTGATCAAAGGGAGGAGTTATATGATCCCTTGGCTACACCTGATGTTGATAAGTAAATTCTCTTCTTCTTCTCACTTCTTGCAATGTAATTTAGGAACCAAACTACCCAAGCCATATATTGATTTCTTTTTTATTTGTTTTAAATGTTGATTTCTAGGTTAAATGCTGCTTATCTCTCCATTCATGGAAGTACCATTTTAGGACGACCCTTATGGCAGAAAACCTCATCACTCTCACAGCAAACTTAGGCATCTCCAGCATAACTTGGTTAATATTCTGGTTTTGATCCATGTTTTCTGGAGCTCTACCAGATTAAAGTGTTCGTGAAGTTATGCAATCAGCATGCAGTCTGGAGAAAAAGCATCAAGTATATGTTTCACGTTGGTACACCATGGCCACAGTTGGACTATGATATTACAATCTGGAGTAAAAACATTCAGGATGCTCTTCTGCATACCATGCTCTAGTGGAATTTGAGAATTCTTTTTATTTACGTAGTTTTATTGTTATTTTTTTTACACTTTCATATTATGTGGGCTGTGGATGTCAATACAGGAGACTGCCCATTGGCAAATTTTCAAGTACAGATATACTTTGAGCCACATTTTAGACTGTTGCTTGTTATATGTTATCAATTGCAGATTAATCGACTCCTTTTCTGCCTAAAGTTGTCCATTGTATCTTTCCAAGTGGCTAACATGTAGCTAACATGAAAATACAAGCTACGATTCCTAGTTTTTATTTATTTATTATTTAATTATACAGATGCTTCATATATTCCTTTTTCTGGCACCTATTGCACGATTAATGTGCCATTCCCTCATAGAAAATTGAAAGCATCGGGTCACGACATCATCGATAGAACAAATAATACTTGCACCATTGCAATTGCATGATTATATATATTTGCTCTAATAGCAACCAAGTCAAAGATTTAAGTGCAAACCATAACCCCAATCCTTCTCCAAAATTCAAGGTAAATCGTTCTTCATTTAGTTTTGTTGCTTTGGAAGTTGGAACTCATGCAGCTTGTAACCAGAACTAAGGAATTTGGACAGGTTTGCATTTGGTTGGTCAACATTCAATCTATGTATGAGGGGAAAAAAAGGAATTGCGGAGTGACTACCAACCACCTTGCTTCAGAGAACCTATACTCAATTGGTAGAATCTCGCAAGATTATCATATTACTGAGATTTGGTAAAATAACTACAATACACCAAATCTATGCATTCATTGCAATATGGTTGCAATGTTGGTTCTGTCGTTCACAAAACCATCACTAACACTGGGACTCCTAAGCCAGTGGATATAGTGCGTCTAGAACTTCAGGATTTTATTCATATTGCACAAAACTCTAATCAAACCAAAAATGTCTCCAGATTTCCCCTTCACGCTGTCCTTTATCAGTTCACCAAAGTAGTAATGTGGTGAGGAATGATAGGACATGTTTAAATTAGTACAGACTGACAAATGTTCCTCAGATTCTAATTTTGTACTTCTCACTTATTAGGGAAGAAAAAAGAGACACAATTTAAGTTTCTTTGTCTCAAAGTTTCTAATAGAAAAATAACAGGGCCTCAGGAACAAGATACAAATTCTCCAAATGAACTCAAAGTTTATAATAAAGGAACAAAGGAAAGGAAAAATGAGGTATCCAAGTCTGGAAAGAACATAAATCAGCATAAATCAATGGGGATTTAGAATTTAAAAAAATTGAGAGCAAGTAAAAATTTGTTGTTCTGAACTAAAAATTGAATGTGATTGTATGAGTCTTGAATTATAGATACTTGGCCAACCAAGGAACCTCCTTGCTGTCTTTCAATGCAAATGACACATCATCGCTGCCACAGAACATAATGAAATTATTCAAATTAGGATACTGTCAAAATTTTCTGATACTAACTTAGATGGCTAAATGAAAAATTTTATAAATCAAACATTAGCTGTTATACATATCTGACATTGAAACCGGGGATTATTACTGACAACATTACATTTTACAACAAAATGTAGTTTTAAGAATATAGAGTATGCAGTAATGGTTATTAGCTATTACTGCTGTTATTTGTTTTTATAAGTTGATGACAAGTTATGGTGTTGTAATGGTAAAATCTCAAGTGCCAATTGACATTGTAAGGATTTGAATCTTTAGAGTGGCTACTTCATGAAAAAGAAGTTGAAGGGTAGAACCATATCAAGCCATCCTCCCAAGACCTCGCTTTTACCGGGGTTAGCACTGGGTAATGAATCTTTTTTATGACAAGTTATGAGGCTAGAAAAAGACTCTTACTTTTGTCAACTGCAAATGTAATAAAAATCCTAATTAATCAAGGTTCATGCCCTGTGGTATTCAAAACTTCTACTCAATATCTCCACACACCATGTGCAATATGGTGGCAATGGCATCCCAATAGTAAAAACATTGTGTCTAGAAGGCTAACAAATTTTTAGGGATTGGACAGAATCCTGCGGGACTAGCTTAGATGTCAACAAGAACCCTGTCTTGTCCTAGTAATTTCTAATAGAGACGCAAAAATTTAAGGACCAATTTAGGATAGACTTTGGCAAATCATTTTGGAGCATCAGAGTAGACCATATTTACTTTTTACAGTCACATATACTAGTGGCTCTTGCATGTGCAAATATATAGAGAACACCAAGAGAGTCATGCTTGGCATTAGAGTTCACATACAAGACACTTTCCAGTCTTCTATGATTAAATTGCTTTAATTGAGATCAAATGCCAAAGTCAACTGGGTCCAATCAACTATGGCAGTGGGCTTGTTAAAGAACTAACCTCGGAAAATTGAGCTGCAACTTTTGCAACCTGTGTTTAGAGCCTGGCTCACATACAAGAATTCTGCATTCACCAAGCTTACAGCTGCAGAAAAAGAAAAGAAGAAGGAAGTTCAGTTTTCACCTTAACACAGAATTTATTAGCATCAATTCAACTAAATGAGCTTCATATAATTTTATAAGTAACAGAAAGGGTCATCACTAATATGGTCAGAAAATCATCCTGAAATGAAAAGAGAAAAAAGAAGGAATATGGTTTCACAAACTATCATAAAATAAAGCAGGTAGCAAAACATTTCACACAGAAGGAGATGTATACATAATGTGTGTCAGTGTATATATATATATATATATTATTTTCACCATGGTTTCGATATTCCATGGCAGCGAATAGGGCTTGGACTTTATTTTTGGTCCTAAGTGCAACCCATGCCTTTTACACCCTAATAGTTCATCGAAGAAAGGCCTCTGAAGTATGTGTCAAACTGAGACCATGTCTCCCATTGATGTCTATAAAATAAATAATAGAAGAAGTCTTACCCAACTTTCAAGAGTGTGTCATATCCAGGAAATGCTTCTCCATTGCTTGTACAGAGACATGAGACTGTCAGTGCCAACTGCAATAAAAATAAAATTTCAAGATAAATATCTATACACATGTATTCTTAACATTAAATTTCCTGCACCATTAAGAAGTTTTTTGTAGTTCCGGATGATGGTGAACTAAAATTGTCCTCCTTCAGTTACTACTAGTGCTATCCAGTTATTAATAGCCGAGGATTTCACTTAATATTTTCATGTTTGCAGAGTCCTCTAGCTGAGCTATTATGCAACAAAGAAGCAAAATAAAGTACGAAGAAATCTTGAAGTATTCACCAATTAATTCCTGCCCACACTTTATGTGAAAGATTCTGGGTTCAGTCCTTGCCATCTTCCATCAAGGAATCATTTGTGGGTGCCCAGTGCCCACTGTGCAATTGGCCCCAAAAGAATTACAGAAACAAAAAAAAAAAAAAAAAAAAAAAAAATCTTCAACATTTCCGCTAGCGGGCATGTTTGATTAGTTAAAAAGGTTTCTTAGTTTGAAATTGACAAAAACGCAAAGAAATCTAAATATCACCAAACCAACAAGAAAGAACACAGAGATTTAGAGAGAAGCTTAAGAAGCTGACCTTTTCAAAGGTGGTTTCACCCATTCCTGTTTTATATAGCTCATGCACCATAGCCGTCAAGAAGATTTTACTTAGTTTGGAAAAACTTTTCATTACCTGGAGGAAAAAAAAGATTATGAAGACATTCCAAGATCATAACAATATTGTTGTCATTGTGCAAGATGTACAATATGTGAACAGACATTCTTGTCACCCATGTAAGAATGATAATTGCTGAAGCTAGTGACTAGACACTGGATCTAGTTTGTGCACAGATGTGGCAGAAAAAAGCATGCAAACAGTGGTGGTTATTCAATATTTGTGCTCTGTGATAGTTTGGTCCTGTAAGAGTAGTTTTATTGTTGTGAGTTACAGTTCTTAATCAGGGAAGCACTTATATTAATTCATAAAAGCTCGAAGTGACATCATGTTTCACAGTTTCAGAACAAAAGAGACAGCTCCCCAAATAGAATTCTGTTATCTCAATAGTTTCTTCTCTCAGCATAGTACTGTTTAGATAGTCCGTTTATCCACATATAATTTGCCTTGTAGCAGGGCATAACAATCAAAATATTACATGTCTCATTTATCAATTTGATATCTTCTTCCAACATGTTATCGTTCAAACAAATGGAGTATAAGTGTCAATAACAATTTAATCATAATTCAATGTTAACATATAAACTAAATTTTAAACTCACCTGAATATGAGGTGCCTGGAACATTTCTTGAATGGCTGCTTCAACATCAGCCATACCAACAAGTGATTTTCCTAGAAAGCAAAGATTTATTCAATTAAATTAGTGAGAAGAACAAACAAATGCTTCTTCTCATGATGTAAGGTCTTACTTTAAGGCTACTAGTGAGGCAAGGTTCCATCTTTCATTGGATGCATAATAAGGACTGATTACAAGTGATGGTTTAGATAGTTTGCCTAGTCTTAAACTCACTCTTTAGATTAGGACCCTGGTCTAAGGATGATGATTCTGGCCTATCAACATAAGTTTTATGACAAATAACAGCCCTAAGTTTCAAATTCTGTAGAACTCAACAGTGTATGACATTTTAAAATATAAAAAAGCGAGACTGCAAAACATACTTTGATGATTTTGTCATTATTTTGAAGAAAATACAATGTGGTGACATGTTCCTATGTAGCAAAAAAGGGTTTGCAACTTTTTGCAGCATTTCTTTGAAGTGAAATGCAAAATTTAACACCAAACATCACGAGGCCTTCTTCTACAAGTGTGTATATGAGTCCTTGGCCTTCATAGCTTTTAACCATAAACATTTTTTTTTATTCATTATTTTCCAGCTTCTAAGCAATTGATAGTTAAAAGAAGCATATATTTTCAGTTGTTATGCCTGCATGATTCACTAAAAGGCTGTAACAAGAATAAGTTGGACAAATACCATTGAGCAATGAATAATATATTGTGGGTGAAAGTACTGTATAACATCTCATATATCATCATTATGTTAAAAAAAAAATAAAGATATCAACCTGGAGCGAGCTGAAAGCATGCAATCATTGGAATAGCTACAAGTGTTGCAAATATGGGTTTTTTTAATTAAAAAAAAAGAAAAAGAAATTAAATTATCAAGTAAAAGTGTTGCAATCATGTGAAATATGATTACAACTAAGGATGTGATAACCCCGTTGTCCCCGTCACAGGGCAGTCCTAGGCACATCCTTCTTCACACAGATTTACTAGTCCAATTGATACTGAATATTTACAATATCTAGGCAAAAGAAGAAAAGAGGGGAAAAGGAGAGGAATTTATTTATAAAAAGATGAAATCAAAGAGAGATGCATACATGCGCCCTAAATAATTTCAACACCAGACAGATCAGATTTGGTATATCATTTTACATGCATGCATGGGCACAACGGATACAAAAACAAAACATTAACCAACGAATAACAGTACAACCAAGTTTCCACTTCTCGAGGGACCTTCCACTGATTTTTTTTTTCATTGTTTCAATATGTGAATAAATTAATGTGCATATACCTGAACAAACAGACTTAGGAGCTGATTTTAGTCTCTTGATATGATAATCTTTCATTTCTGCCGCACGCCTGCATATCTCTAGTGCACGTCGTGCATCTCCTGATATTGCTGCAACCTAAAGGTATGTACAGAATGTTAATATTGAGTTTGAAAACTTGGGGAAAAAAAAAAATCTCAGATTGGAGTGTTTATCACGTGCAACAAATTTAGCAGATGAGAAATTATAGAGGTAATCAATTTTCATGATAAAAAAAAGAGAAAAATGCTGACCTTTCTTGAAGCAAATTCTATAGCTTGTTTTTCAAATGCATCGATTCCTTTAAGGCGACTTGAAATGATTTCTTGAAGTTGCTGATAATTATAAGGGCCAAAGCAAAGCCTTTGCATACCCATACGACTTGCAATACGAGGAAGCAACTTTTCTGGAAGATCCATGGTATTTGCTATACCTGAATTTATGTTCATTACAAAGAATAACATCAGTCATCAACATTGTCATCAGTATATTTAATTAAATAGATTGCCTTGGCATCTTATTGTGACAGATAATATCATTTATTTGCTAATTTTGTGATGATAGATCTGTCAGCTGGGAAGAGGCCTTATCAACATAAAACCATACCTATCACAATTAATTTGGAATTTGGCCTAGTAGGCCAATCAAGAATGTTGTATAGAACCTGTGACAAAAAGGGTATGAATATTTAACTTTCTATACTTCACAAAAATCTAGAGCATATGAACTTAAAATATTTGAAATTATTATCACAAATTGAACCAGTTACCGACTGATTTCTGGTTACAAGAAGATCAAGTTCATCTATGAGCAGAATACAAGGCCGATCATCCTGTTTACCAACTTTCTCTCCATCCGAAAATCTTTCGTTCAACAAGTGGAGAGCCTTTTTCCAACTGACTCTATGCCCACTTAATGCTTCATATATAACCTGAAAGAACATAGGGTATACTATGGGGAAACCAGATAATGCAATCACAAAAGGAGAAGGATCAGCTTGTCATCTTTACCCTGTATATATTCTCTGGTGATGCCAACTTTAGACCATTAATCTCCACAAAACAGTATGGTCTTATACTTCCTGCATCAACTTCTGACCTCAGATTTCTCATTACCGCTAGTACACTCATTGTCTGCAGTTTCATAAGGATAAGAAGAGCAGATCTTGTTTATGCATAGAGAAGATTAGAAGAGAGCTCTATTTTACTCATTACAGCCAACAGATCCTACCTTGCCAGTTCCAGGAACACCATGAATGTACAGGCAACGTCCCAAACATTGATCATCACAGATTGCGCCTTTGATGAATGCATTTATCTCCTCCATTTCTCTGAAAAAACATGTGAACTTTATTAGAAAGGACAGAAGAAAGGCACATCAAAGAAATCCTATAAAATTTCAATTTTCACATACTTGTTCCTGCAAGGCGGAGATTTAGGTAATGATGCCAGCAGAAGTGTTGCCTTTGCTCTTTCAAGTTCAGTCTGTTTGTGGCATCTTACATGCTCTGGGATTTTCTTTGTCCCTATCTTTTGAAGTCCAAAAAACTGTCCCTTCCTTGAGTTCTGTATTAGTTATACACAGACTAATTTAATTTGGGCAGTCACAAGCCAAAAGCCACAAGTTTGTAATAAAGAATAGTGTCATACTGCAGCCAACTCATGAGCTGAGGATTGCTTGGTTGGTAAACTTTTTATGTTCTCATCATCATATTCAATGTCTTCATCTGTATCAGAATTTGAATCCTTGCCAAGTTTCCAATCTTCATCACTGTCATCATCTTCTTCACCATCCTACGAAATGGCAACAAACCCATAATTTTAAATGCTAACTCAATTTTGACACTATAATAACCACCAAATACTGCCTCTATTATGTGAAATGCTTACCTCTTCACCATTATCAATCTCTGCAAGACGCTTGAAACTGTGCCAATGAATATCATATTCATACTCACAAAGAAAAACATCATCTCCATAATTGGCCTTGGCATATTCTTTAGGGATCATGACATAGCAATGTCTAAGAACAGATTCCATCTGCAGCAATTTGCATGAGCATTATTAAAGACTTAAGGATGACAAGCAAGAATGAATGGAGACTATAGACATGTGCAGCTAGCTTTAAAAGCTACGCTACTTTACAAAATTGCAGAATAAAACTGACAACTTAACATAATTACTTAGTGGACCATGAATGTCAAAAGCAATCATAAAAGGGAATGGTAAAAAATAATTGGCACGCCATGTGTTTATGTGCTTGTAGGGGTGAAATCAACTAACCTGCCAATTGAAACAATCGGAACAATTTTGATGAAAGTTTGACCCTTGGTTTGGAAAAGGTGAGGTATTTCTATTGATTGTAATGAAAATTCTATATATGAGGCTTAACCAAATTGGCTTGTTAGAAAAATACTAGGGAAAGTTAAAGTAGAGAATTTGGGCTGCCCTTCGAGTGCTAAATCACAATATCTAAACGCATAAAATTCACATCCACAATAGCAGCTAAATCTTTCAGTTCCTCTTATATACTTTTTTTTTCTCCCTACAATAAAATTTGTGTCCATGCTAAGGGTCCTCTTACTTATTCAATTTAATAAACAGTTTCAAGACCCCCATTAATAAACACAAACAAACCACGGAACAAAGCATGTACCATATTACTACACTATAGAACTGTAAGAATGTCAAAGACATATTATATAATCAGTGTCACATCCCAGAATACACTGCCATAGTAGTACATACCTCGATGTCAGCGAAATCATTTGTACGATATAGCTCCCTCCTCAAATTATGAGGCTGTCTTCCAGCAGCAGTCTCTTCCGGGATCATATACCAACGTACCCGACACCAATAGATACCATCCACTTCTTTCCATATACTGAAAACCCACACAAACATTAAAACAAACACAACAACAACAACAACATTACGAATTCACACGATTCAGTTCAATCTAAACAACAAAAAAGGAAGTTGGTACTTGGGGTATCACTACCTCTCAATACGTGCAGCCCACAAATCACTCGAAAGCAGCCTCTCCCTCATCGTCCTCGCCAGCTTCTTCCCCTCCGGCGGCACTGGAAATTCAACCTCCTTGCCAGATTTCCGAGCCTCGCAAAACCCGCATACCCAATCCCCTTCCGGAACCACCTTCAACGGCGGCTTCAAGCACTTCAAATGAAACCCACCTAAGCAATCATCACACTCAATCATCACAGCCTTCCCAGCCTTAAAGCACACTCTACACTCCTCAATTTCCTGCACCTCATCGTCGGAACTCGCGTCCTCTCTCCTCTTCACATACACGTCGTCCCCTACGTCAAACTCCCCTCCATCATACACCACTTTCTTGTAATACACTCGCCTTTTCGGCACCGACACCGCCGACTTAGCTCTCGTGACCACTTTGCTCTCTTCTTGCCTCTTTCTCTTCCTCTTCGACTCCAATTGCTCCGGAGAAGCCGGAGAAAAAGACGAGACATCGGCTTTTACCGAATCTTCCTTATCTTTCCGCTTCAATTTCGGTAATTTTTCCGCCGAATCTCGGGGAGTGTTCGGATCGGAAGTGCGGCTTGTTTTCTTGCCGCTTCTTGGGGTTTCCTTTGGTTCTTCGATCGAGACTGGTGGATCGAAGGGTGGAGAGTTTAGGCGAGAGGATCTGCGAGGGGTTAGGGTTTGGGTTTGAGGGGTTACAGGAGCGAGAGGCGAAGGCGAAGCTGAAGGCGTAGAAGGTTTTGGAGTCGATTTCGTTTGGTGTTTGGAGCTCCTCGGCGACTTAAGGAGGTGCTTCTTCGGAGTCTCCGCCATGGATGTGCGGAAAATACAGTGCGATGGAGATGGCGGCGGTGATGGTGGTGGTGGTGGTGGTGCTAGGGTTTCGAGCGCGGAGAGAGAGAAAGAGAAAGAGAGTTAGTTTTTGTAAGAGAGAGAAAATTAGCGGGAAAATTTCCCTCCCAATTTGGAGAACTTTTTGAACCGTTGAACAACGTATATAATAAAAGTCCTTTTTGGGGTTTCGTTAAAAATGTTTTAACGGTAAAATTTCATTTTCCTTTCCAATAATTTACTAGTATTGTTTCCTTTTTTAAAACATTCTTTTTGATTATTTTTTTTTGATAGTTTGAAGGTGTCCGCTCACGATGATAACTCATTTATTATTAGGTAAAACTTAGGTACAGTACCTTAGGTTCCTACTTAAAATTTTGACATCTGTTCAATTTAACCTCCCAAATAAACGGCGTTAAAACTAAAATTTTTTTTTCCTTCTTTCTTCTTTTTCCTGTACTGCAACTGCAAGAGAACCACAACTTCTACTGGGTTTCAAACCAAAAAAAGGACCTTTCTCCCTCATTTTCTCACTAACCAAACAGGAAAGATACAAAAAAAAAAACCAAATTTACTGGTTTTCAAACCAAAACACGTACCCTTTTTAGCTATAACGTTGAACAACGTGTATAGTAAAAGTCCTTTTTGGGGTTTCGTTAAAAATGTTTTAACGGTAAAATTTCTTTTTCCTTTCCAATAATTTATTAGTATTGTTTCCTTTTTTAAAATATTCTTTTTGGGTTTTTTTTTTTTTTTTTTTGAGAAAGTTTCAAGGCGTCCGCTCTTGATGATAGCTCATTTATTATTAAACCAAGACACCAATCAATTTTTGGTATAAGCGATGATTGAATCCTAAATCTTTTATTCTACCATAAAAGATTTTACCAATTGAGTTAACTGAAAATCTACATTCTTTTTTGTATTGATTGAAGATTGATCTTCATTTTCTTTAATAAAATTTGCTTCCTAAAGTATCTTAAGGTTGTAAAAGGTTTTCTTTTGTAACTATCAAAAAATACTATAACATAAGAAGAAAACGTATTAGTGTCATATTTCAATTGGTTGACACTTTTTATAATTTTGAAATAAAGAGTTCGAGGTAACAGTAATACACACCATTTGATTGCATTATCTCTATTCATCATGCTTGTCTCTTTTTTCTTTTCTTTTTTTTTTGAAATATTAAACTAATTCAAAGATTATACAAGATTAATTGCAATTATCCTTCCTAAACTAAGGACATATTTGTAATGCACACCATAAAAAAAAAAAAAAAAAATCAATTGAAACCCTAATTCAAGATTAATTGTTATATCTGCACCATCATTCAAGTCAGTGTCGTAATTAATTGATTCGTATATAGTTATCTACTATAAACCATTGGAGTATTTATAATGATGACTTTTTTTTTTTTTTTTGGGAACAACTTTACCATGGCAACTTAAACTAAAAAAAAAAAATACTGCAATTGATACTTGATTTGAGATTAATTTGGTATTTAGACACTCATTGGGACGATGATGAACACTACAAATATTGAATTGGGGTGATGGTTGCAAAATATTGTAATTTAGAGTGCATATTGTAAATACACCATAATTTAGTGTGAATAACCACAGCTAACTATTATACATATATACACAAATTTAGATTTGGTGCAATAGCAAATTAGCAACTATAGTACATTTGTCCTTCAAGGTCTAAGATTACAAGTTAAAAAATTTCATTTTTAATCTCAGCCCTTGTATCATAAATTTTTTTTAACCTTTAAATTTTTTACTTTTAACTTTTTTCTCTCACATCAAAGGTATAAATCAGCTAATGTAATAAGTAATAACCCTCGTTTGTCCCAAAAAAAAAAAAAAAAAAATCCTATATGTGTATACCTTTTGTAATGTTCCCCAATAGAGAGAGTGTGGGTTCAATACCTATGATTAGTCCCCTTAAATATATATTTGTAGTGAAAAAAAAATTAAAAAAAATTTTAATAATTGGTATTTGGGGATGACTCTTCCAACTATAGCACACCAAATTGCCAAATGTCTTGTGACTCAATGATATTGTCCAATCTCTCCCATGAAGTGAAATTTTATTTTTATGTATTTTTTAGATAGATAGATAGTGGGGAAGGGAGATGTGGGGTTCAAATCATATGACTGGAACACTGCAAATAATGTCATTATCATTGGGCTATCACGTGACCTCCATGAAATGAACTTGAGCTCATAGGCACACCACAAAGAAAAGGAAATAGGAATAATTGAGTGATACCTTGATCTAGGCTCATTATTGAGACATACACGACAAAACTTCTTAATTGGAAGTTATAACCTTAGAATTTCATACATAAGAGTAAACAATAAAACATAACCCCAATATATAAAATAAAAACATAACTGTATTCTATTAGTAATACAGACTTTTAGCCTCATAAGAAATTCTTGCTAACTCACAGGGGGAAGCAGAAGCATATCCTCAAAGCTCCCATTGCTTTATCTGCTAAATTTAGAGCGCAACAATTTGCACACAATGGTTATTGATGCTATAAATAATAACACTTTCAAATGAATATTTGAATGTGATTCCTCTCACTCTCTCTCTCTCTTCCTTTTGGATGAGCAATGTACATCTAATAAAAGTAGCTATATGTCATTTAATCCTTGCCTATAACTCTTCAAGCCGAGTATGACAAGGACTAATCCAAGATAATCGTAATTGAAAGTGGACGCCAAGAGTTGAAACTTGTGATTGTTCCATGGAGGAAATCTAAACCAAAATTCAGTAAGGAAACTTCTTCTTGTAACAGGCTTCTCATGGCTGAATTTGTCAAATGAGAACTTTCCATGGTACCTACCAAATCCACTTCCACCAACTCCTCCAAATGGGAGGGTATCAGCTGCATACTACACATAGCCAAATGCATGCCTTCAGACTGAGAATTTAGAAGTTATAAGCATTGAGGACTATTATACTGTTTTTTGGCCTTTGTAATGAAGTGTAGTTTAATATTCACTCATTAAGTACAGATTAGATAGTTTAGTTTACTTGAGAAACTAAAACTAGTGCAGACAATTGACTTATTGATAACATACTTGAATAATTGTATCGTTGAATGTTACGCTTCCAGATGATGTTTCAGAAATCATCCTTCTTTGGAGTGTTTTATTTTTGGTGAAGCAATATATAGCCAGTGCTTTAGGCTTTGAATTTATGAATTGTATACTGTCTTCAATCTTCTCTATCTATCAAACCAAGAAAAGAATCACTATAAATGTGCAACATGCCTTACTGAGTACTCAATTTTCTTGAGCTACCACCACATTAATAAATACACTGCCCAGCAAGGCCAATAAAGAAACCTATTAAATAGTACATATTTCTGCATGTGTGTCTTACTGTAATTATTGGAAGCAATGGACCAAAGATCTCATCTGTCATAATTTCTGCTTGGAGAGGGGGATCCACCAAGATTGTTGGCTCAATGAACCTGAATGGAGACCAATAACAAGCACATTAAAACTAATACTTGTGAAACATACAAATTAAAGAATAAGACAAGCTGTCAAAGAAAATTGTCCTAATGACAAAAAAGGGGTTAAAAACAGAAGCTCAACTTTCTCTTTTATACCAAGCATTTGTCTGTTTTCAAATCCTCAAAATAGCACAATGGAATAATTTAATATAGGGGTTAATCCCATATAAAAACCAATTTATTGAATATGAACACTAGGAATTCATATATAACCAAAACTTCTTTAACAAAAAAGAAAAAGGGAGGGTGGGTTTTAAAGAGAGAGAGAGAGCTTAAATCATAAGGTCCATATTCACAAAAGCGATTAAATAATGTCATTTACAAGTTATCTTCATCCACTGAACCACCGAAAACAGTAGAGGTATCAACATGTGGATCCTTAAGAAGATTCTTAAGTCGTAAGAGATGTTGTTTATTTATTATCCTTGCAATGCTGTGTGATTCCTTTGGATTTTCTCCAAACATTTCCTTGATCAATGTCTTCATCAACTCCACCTAAAATAGAGTATCATTGTTTCAAAATGTTGTTGCATTACAAACAAACAAACAAACAAAAAAATTCATATAAGATTCAGCATAAACTACTACTTTCATACCACAATGCATGTAAATTTCTTTTCAACAAGGATGTAGTCTATTGCTATGCATGCTTGACCCGCACAGCAACCAAATTTCCCATAAACAATTCGCTTTACCGCCACCTTGTGATTAGACAGCACAAAAGAACTCAACTTAGCATATTGTCATAAGATAGACCAGAAATGCATAAGTGTGTAGGCCAATTCTGTGACTAAAACATATTATAGTGTAACACACTAAGGCCAAACTTACCTTTATGTCCCAAGAACTAGAAAGGGAATCAAGAACGGCAGGGCATTTTCCACCCAACTCTAGAGTAACAGGTGTTAGATGCTTCACAGCAGCAGACATGACAATCCTCCCAACATGTGCACTTCCTAAGCATTAAAATTAAGATTGAATTACTTAATCTTTTAAAACCAATGGTTAGAATAATGATTAGGTGAATAAAATTCATTATTGCATATCAGTCTTAAGTTTTTGGAACAAGTGTTAGTTTATCATAATGTTAGAGTGAGTGATCATAAGTTTGAACCATGTCTTCACTTTAATTCTCATTTAAAAAGTTATATTGAGCATTAGTCTGGGTCCACGTGCAAGGGGGAGTGTTAGAAAGATGAGAGACTGATTTTTACCTGTAAAGAAGATCTTGTCCCATCTCTGCTGTAGTAGCTGTTCACCCACAGATGGTCCACCTTGGATAACCTTGACAGCCTTGTTGTCCAAGTAAGTGGAAATTGCAGTTGCTAGAAGAGAAGCACTAGCAGGAGCCAATTCAGAGGGCTTTAGAACCACTGTATTTCCAGCTGCTAATGCGCCTATCATTGGTTCCAAGGACAGTCCTATATTTTGTAACAAAATGACAACAATTCAATCATTATTAAGGATATGGGAGGAGAAAAATGAAGCAAACTATTTTTTTTCCCTAGTTATGTTAGAATAATGGTTTAATGATTGAATTCATCATTTACTAACCATTTAAGTTTTTGGGACAATCAATGATTTATCATGATATCAAAAGTAATGATCTTGAGTTTGAACTCTATCTCTACTTTACCTCCCATTTAAAAAAATTAAAAACTCCCCGTACTAGGCCTCACTTTTTAAGGGGGGGGTTTGGGCCAAACGTATGAGAAAGTGTTAGAATAATGATCAAATGAATAAATTCATCATTTCTTAATATTTTAAACTTTTGAAACAATCAATAATTTATCATATTCTAAAAGGTATAATAATTTACTTACCAAAGGGAAAATTCCACGATGAAATAATGAGGACAAGGCCAAGAGGCTCAGGAACAATTTCTGCACTAGTGAGCAAAGCAATTTGCGGCAGTTTAGCCTATAAACCATACATTAACGAGAATTGTTAGTATATGTTGCCTCAATTTACTTCGTGAATAAGTTTCTCAAAAAAAAAAAAAAAATTATTGAATATTGTTAGGAGGTGACTAAACCAACATGGTGGTTTATGTATAAACTTTAACATCTTTGCTTACTAGAAAGCAGGAAAATTTTAAAAGTTTCTACAAACTTTTTGTTTCCCCATGCAGAATCCCAATAAAATATTATTACCCCAATTTTTTTATTTATTAAATAACACTTTGATACTTAAAGTTTGAGACCATCTTCATTTTCTTCCACCGAGTTTGATTAAGTTTTCAAAATAATCAATATTTTGTCTATTTTCATGACTAATTTAGCCGTTAAGTGTCAACAAAACAAGATTATTTATTTTTCTTTTTTAAAAAATTTACCCTCTCTCCCTTAATGGCCATAGGAGTCATGGACATAAACATATGGACCAAATTAATGAAATCAAACTTGGCAGACTAAAATGAAAAATCTCAAACTTAAGAGACCAAAATAAAATAAAATAAAAATTCAAAATTCAAGAGTCAAAAATATAATTTAGTCTTTTTTGGGTGGTTTGTTGTTATATAATATACAAATAATTGGTTTCTTCTTCCTTTTCTCTATTATTACTATTATTATTGTAAGGACCAAAATGTTCGTGATACAAAGCCCACCGTGTGTAATAGGACAATCTTGTTTAAACTTTGGTCCAAGCCAATAAAATTTATAAGAGATGGAATAGCACAACAAGCTTGGAGTCTGCTCACGAGTTTTCTCTCACTCTAAGTCTTTGAACTACTCTCCCTAATAGCTCTCCACTCTGTTTCCTCTCCCCCCGCTCCCAAAGTCCCCTTGCAGAATCCCAGACCTCCCTTTATATAACCCGTTGCCATTTCATTCTTTCCGTCCATCTCTACCTGGCTTTCGTCCCCCTTCCAACACCTGTCACCTTCTCTCTCTAATGCAGGTGGTAGCAGTAGCTGGCATAGCTGTGGCCAACACTGTTCAGGTCACTTCCCCATTTAATGCGGCTGACAGAACTGGTGTGCGCCATTTAATAGTGATGTGACAGGGGGCTGCTGCCCTGGCAGCTTCCTGTCTACCACTGACCTCCACCTCCTTCAGCTCTGCGGTTTTTCCTTTGGCGCTTAGTGCAATGCTCCAATGGATCTGGCTCATTCCTCGGGCACTACTATCCTTTGGGCCCCTGCTAGTGTTACACTCGGCCCGATACCTGGCTTTTCCTATTCCTCCTCGGGTCTCGACCTAATAGTTCGACCCTACGGCTTCCTTCTCGGTCCTCGGGTACCCACAATAGCCCCCTAAAACTTTCACTATCTCGCCTAAGGCAAAAGTGAAGTTTTAGCTTCGCAGATGAATTACGTACGTTCCGTATGCATTCACACGAGTCAATGTCTCTTCATCTATCATTCGCATGCTCCTGACGCTTCGGAATCCACAAACTCTCATTTATGGCGCTAGGCGGCTGCCTGTCTCCCCACATTCTACGGTCTTATTGGGATCGTAGGGTTTCCATTTCTCCTCATTTATGGGCGGGAATTTTACCGCTCATTTTTTACTTCCTATAAAAGGAGCGACCAGGGCTGGCTGAAGCTCATTTTTGGCATTTTGGCGTTTTTGCTTTGGCGAAGAGGAAACTACTCCCGAGGAGCGTTCTTTATTTTCCATAGTAGGTGTGCTGGCTTCCCCTCTGTTTTGTTCTTTTTCAAGTTTCGTACTTTGCCCCCTTCTTGTTCTTTTGCAATCCATGGGTAGGTATGCTAGGTTGGTAGGCTCCGAGGAGGCTAGGATAGCTTTTAGGGCCCAATACAGGATTCCCGACAACGTGGAATTTAGGTATTGTGAGGAAGGCGAATGGTTGGTTTTGAATTGGCCTCCTGAGTTCGTGGTAATTCCCATGATCGCATTTATTGAGGGTGGGATGGAACTTCCCATGGGCCCAGTGACTAGGGACTACCTCATAAATTATAGGTTAACCCCGACCCAGTGTTCCCCCAACATCTTTAGAATCCTTGGGTGCATAGAGGCCATTAATTGTAGAATGGGGACTCACCTTACATGGCATGACGTGAACAGGGTCTATAATTGCCAGAAGGGGGAGAAAACCAAATACTACATGAAGAGTAGGGTCCTTGCAGTTAGGTTAATCTCCTGCCTACCCGATTCGAGCAAAGGCATGGACGAAGACTACCTTCTAGTCTCGGGCGAGTGGCACGATGGGCGGCACTGTCCCACCCAGGAAGGGGAACCAGGTAGCACTCTTGAGGACCTGGGTTACCGTTTTAGGCTTTTTAGAGAAGCTTCCTTTTTTTGTGCGGTAGTTTTTTGTTTCTTTTTTATCCCTTTGCTAACAATAACCATGCTTTCTTATGGCAGACGAGTATCACACAGCCCCGGCAAAACATCTGGTGAATTTTTGCGACCTGAACTGAATTCTTAAGTCCGAGATATTCCTTCACCGAGACGGGCAACTTCGGGCAGCGCATATCATCCTTGGCTACAAACCTTCAACCAAACGCTTTCAGAGTTCGAAGAATGTCATCAAGGCCCGTGACTCGCATTTGGCCCTGATAGACGTTACCGTCCCAGGGTTCTTGCTGATTGAACCGCCTCTCGAGGGGACACAAGACGCCCAGCTCCCTGTGCCTCTAGCTGCTCAGCTCTTGTATTCCCAGGAACCTCCATTGCCATCCAACGAAGAGGCGGAGGGATCCACATCCACTTCTGTTCGAGAGGTAATAGATAGAGACCTTGAAGTTTTCTATCGTTCCGACGCTTCGAGCGTTTCACAAGCCCCATCATCAGCAGCTATGGGCTTCGAAGAAAGGACCCCCGACCTCCTAACACTGTTGTCGGCCCATGCCGGGGGGTCCTCCTCGGTGGTGACAGTACCTCCTCGCCCACCGACCCTTGCCACTCGTCCCCGGCTGATGTGGCAGATAAGAAACGGAAACGCGGCCTAGGGGGAAAGGGGGTAGATGTGTCGGAGGAGGGGGAAATATCCGAGCCCCCAATTAAGGAGGCCCGGGCTGGTAAAGGTCAACCAAGGAAGAGGCCCAACCATACTATGTCCTCAAGGGAGAGTGGCGGGGACCAGGCCAAGAAAGCTTCCGCCTAGAGGCCCGCTTTCACCCGTAGCTCGGGCGCTGCTGTGCTAGATAATGCCAACTTGAGAGATCCCTTAAAGGGTAGCTCGGGCCTGGTAGCAGAATGCTTGGAGAGGGCGCTGTGCCTTCCCGAGGACATGGAGGAGCTGAAATCCTTCCGAAAAAGAGAGGTCTTCCTCTCCCTGAAGCAGGATCTCGCCAAGGTACCTCGGCCAACTTCTTCATCTGTCAAGTATTTTTTATTTTTTATTAATTGCCTATTCAATTTCTTTTGTTTTCCATTTTTGCAGGCCGTTCAGGCTGCCTTCATGGTGGAAGAGTGGGTTGATCACTCTTTAGACGTGGCCAGGAAATCTAAGAAGGCCTATGAAAATGCTGAGAAGGCTAGGGCCGAGGCGGAGAAAAAGCTGAAAGAGACCCTTTCCCAGCTATCAGAGGCGGATAAAGCCTACCGCAATGTTGAGTCCGCCCTGAAGGGCTATGAGAAGCAGGCCTCCGATGCCTTGGAAGCTTAGAGGAAGGCTGAGAGCACCCTAGCGCTTACTGTGGTGGAGCTGAAATAGGCAAATCAGCAGCTAGTGGCCAAGGAATCGGAGAAAGCACAGGCCGAGCAGGCAGCCTATGATGCGGGCATGAACAAGACTACTGCAAGTCTCACTGCCCAGCTTCGCGACGTTGCTTGTGCTTTTTGCCAGGAGGTGTGGGGGAAGGCTTTGAATGCCGCTGGTATCAGCCCTGACTCAGAGCTGTGAAATTCTGACCAGGTTTATTATCCCCCTACTCTGCGTCTGGCCCCTTCAGCCCCTAGCCCTCTTGTGGATCTAAGCTACGCTCCTCCTGCCTCTGCCGAGCCCTAGGATCCGCTCCCTTCTCCTGCTTCGGCCAAAAGGTTACCGCCTCAAAAGGACATGGTGGACTTGAAGGTTGAGAAAGGGGTACCCGAGGGGGTGCCCACAAAGAAGAAGGATAAGAAAGAGAAGAATGCCAAGGACAAGGAGCCCCAGGCTTAGCTTTCTTATGAAAACATTTTCCTTGCAGAATTTTTGTAATAGGGCAGCACATATGTAGCCATTTTTTGTAAATGAGGCCTCGTCCATGTTAAGCCCGATCCCCTCTTCTTTTGTAACCAGCTTTTGCAATGAACACTTAAGATTTCTGAGGGCATCAATTTTATTTATATGTATATGTACATTCCCCCCTCCCCCCCTTTTTTTTGGCTAATTTACCCTAACCTTGTGGCCGAGGAGCCAAGCAAAACCTAGTTTAACACTTAGAATTTTTCTTGCAATGTTAATTTACCCTAAGCTTGTGGCCAAAAAGTCAGGCAAGTTCGAGGTTCTGTTTAACACTTAGAACTTTTCTTGCAATGTTAATTTACCCTTAGCTTGTGGCCGAGGAGCCAGGCGAGTCTGAGGTTCCGTTTAACACTTAGAATTTTTCTTGCAATGTTAATTTACCCTTAGCTTGTGGCCGAGGAGCCAGGCGAGTCTGAGGTTCCGTTTAACACTTAGAATTTTTCTTGCAATGTTAATTTACCCTAAGCTTGTGGCCGAGAAGCCAGGCAAGTCCGAGGTTCTGTTTAACACTTAGAATTTTTCTCGCAATGTTAATTTACCCTTAGCTTGTGGCTGAGGAGCCAGGCAAGTCCGAGGTTCTGTTTAACACTTAGAATTTTTCTTGCAATGTTAATTTACCCTTAGCTTGTGGTCGAGGAGCCAGGCAAGTCCGAGGTTCTGTTTAACACTTAGAATTTTTCTTGTAATGTTAATTTACCCTAAGCTTGTGGTTGAGGAGCCAAGCAAGACCTAGGTTCTGTTTAACACTTAGAATTTTTCTTGCAATGTTAATTTGCCCTAAGCTTGTGGTCGAGGAGCCAGGCAAGTCCGAGGTTCGGTTTAACACTTAGAACTTTTCTTGCAATGTTAATTTACCCTAAGCTTGTGGCCGAGGAGGCAGGCAAGTCCGAGGTTCTGTTTAACATTTAGAATTTTTCTTGCAATGTTAATTTACCCTTAACTTGTGGCCGAGGAGCTAAGCAAGTCCGAGATTCTGTTTAACACTTAGAGTTTTTTCTTGCAATTAATTTACCCTTAGCTTGTGGCCGAGGAGCCAAGCAAGTTCAATGTTCTGTTTAACACTTAGAATTTTTCTTGCAATGTTAATTTACCCTTAGCTTATGGCCGAGGAGCCAGGCAAGTCCGAGGTTCTATTTAACACTTAGATTTTTGACAAAGTAGAGCAAGATGCAATGGTTGTGATTTCTATTAAAAGTAATATCGTCGCAAATTGTTTACATTCCATGGGCGAGGGATTACATTTCCATCTAGGTCCTCCAATCGGTAGGCCCCGATTCCTGCTACAGAGGTGATTCTATATGGTCCTTCCCAATTGGGGCCCAGCTTGGCCGTCCTCACTATTTTCCTCAAAACCAAATCTCTCGGGGCCAGTGGTCTGTGCTTGATCCCTTTATCATACTCCTGCCTAAGTTTCTGCTAGTAGTGGGCCATTTTTACCGTGGCTACCTCTCGTCTTTCCTCGGTCAAGTCCAGGTTGTCCAGGAGTAACTGATGGTTTCCCTCGGTGCTGAACTGGTCTGTTCTCAAAATGGGAAATCCGACCTCTAGAGAGATTACCACCTTTGAACCATATGTCAATGAAAATGTGTTTTCCCCTGTTGACTTCTGAGGCGTGGTGCGGTAGGTCCATAGCACATGGGGCAGCTCATCAACCCATCTTCCTTTGGCATCGTCTAGCCTCTTCTTGAGCCCGGCTACTATGACTTTGTTGGTGGCCTCGGCTTGTCCATTTCCTTGGGGGTATGCTGGCGTGGAGTACCCATTCCTGATTCCCAATTCTCCACAGTATCTTCTGAAAGACTTGCTATCAAACTGGAGCCTATTGTCTGAAATTAGGGTGTGCGGTACCCCAAATCTGGTAACGATATTCTTCCAGATGAATTTCTTAGCATCAACGTCTTTAATGTTGGCGAGGGGCTCGGCTTCAACCCACTTGGTGAAGTAGTCTATTCCGACGAGGAGCCATCTTCGGTTCCTTGGGGCCCGAGGAAATGGACCTACTATGTCCAGGCCCCATTGGGCGTAGGGCTAGGGGCTAGGGGCTAGACAAAGGATTTAGGATTCCTCCCTGCTGGTGTATGTTAGGGGCGAACCTCTGGCATTGATCACATCACTTGACATAGTCCTGGGAGGTTTGGCACATGTTGGGCCACTAGTATCCCTGCATGAAGGCCCTGTGTGCTAGGGATCTCCCGCCAATGTGGCTTCCGTAGATGCCCTCATGCAGCTCCTCGAGTAGAGGCTCTACGGCCTCCAGGTGTACGCACAGTAGATACAGTCCCGAGTATGAGCGCTTATATAGCTTATGCTTCTCGGACAACCAATAGCAGGGGGCAATTCTGCGTATCTTCTCCGCCTCACCTTTGTTCTCTAGCAAGGGTTCCTCATTCAAGAAGGTCACAATGGGGTCCATCCAGCTTGGGCCCACATAGACACTGCACACCCCTACCAAGGGCGTTTCCGTAAGAGTAGGGGTGCTGACTTCTTCTACCAAAACGACCCGAGGAAGGTTTGATTCTAACGAAGTGGCCAGCATGGCTAGGGAGTTAGCATGCGAGTTCTGCCCCTTCAGGATTTGCTCTAACCTGAAATCATCGAAATGATTCCGTGCACTTTGCACCCTGGTAAGATACTTCTGCATCCTTTCATCTCGGGCTTCGAACTCCCCATTGACCTGGCCAACAATTAACCTAGAACCTCCACTATCCTTCCCCCGAGCAGTCTGACCAAGTTTATTCCCGCGAGTAGGGCTTTGTATTTGGCCTCATTGTTGGTGGCCGGGAAGCCTAGTTGCAACGACTTTTCTATTATCAGCTTCTCGGGTGTAATAAGCACTATTCCCACCCCTGCTCCCTTTCGGTTGGAGGCCCCGTCCGCATAAACTCTCCATACAGAGGCGATGGTAGTTGATGAGACCACCAGGCTCGCGGCTATGCTCTCTTCCTCACAGACACCCTCGGCGAACTCCGCTATGAAGTCTACTAAGACTTGCCCCTTTATAGCCGTGCGGGGTAGGTACTTAACATCGTAAGCCCCCAACTTTGCTGCCCATTTGGCAATCTTACCCATGTAGTCAGACTTCCTCAGTAAGGCCTGCAATGGTAGCTGAGTTAGCACTGCCACCGTGTGGGCTTGGAAATAATGGGGGAGTTTTCTGGCCGCATGCATAATGGCCAGCACTGCATTCTCCAAAGGGAGATAACGCGTCTCCATCTCTTGCAAGGACTTACTGACGTAATAGACGGGCTTCTGAGCCCCGTCCTCGTTCTTGATCAAGACAAAGCTAACGGAGTGCCTCGTTACCGCCAGATAGGCATAGAGTACCTCCTCCTTGTTAGGTCGAGACAGGATTGGGGGGTTGGACAAGTATGACTTGAGGTCCTCGAATGCTCGGGTGCACTCTTCGGTCCACTGGAAGTCCTTCCATTTATGCAGCAATTGAAAAAGAGGGCGACATCTATCTGCAGACCGAGAGATGAACCTGCTCAGTGCTGCTGTCATTCCGGTCAACTTCTATACTTCCTTTGGGTTTCGGGGGGGGGGGGGGGGAGGGGTGGGAGGGGTGCAAGCTGTTGATAGCCCTAATCTGCTTCAGGTTAACTTCGATCCCCCGATGAGTAATCATGTACCCTAGGAATTTGCCCGAGCTTACCCCAAAAGAGCACTTGGATGCGTTGAGCCGTAACTTGTGCTCCCTAAGCACCGCGAAGGTCTTTGCCAGGTCGTCAAGGTGGTTCTCAGCCTTTTTACTTTTGACTACCATATTGTCTATGTACGCCTCCATGTTTCTCCCGAGCTGTTTTTCGAACATGCGAGTAATCATTCTCTGATAGGTCGAGTCGGCGTTTTTGAGGCCGAATGGCATCACATGATAATGGAAGTTACCAGTGGGAGAACGGAAAGCCATTTTCTCTTGGTCGGTTAAGGACAGCGGTATCTGATGATAGCCCTAGAATGCGTCCAGAAAGCTCATCCGCGAATGCCCCACTGTGGCGTCCACCAATTGATCTATCTTGGGAATGGGAAAAGGGCCTTTCGGGCAGGCTTTATTGAGGTCCGTAAAATCCACGCATACTCGCCACTTCCCACTTTTCTTCTTTACCACTATAGTGTTGGCCAACCACTCCGGATAAAAGATTTCCTTAATTGCTTTGGCCTGCTTCAACCTGCTCACTTCTGCCCTGACCGCCCCGGCATGAATATCAGATGACCACCGAGGAGGCTGTTTACGTGGCGTCGCCTCAGGTTTCACGTTCAAGTGATGGCACGCCAGCTCGGGGCTGATCCCAGGGATGTCGCTTGCATCCCAGGCGAACATCTCTATGTTTGCTTTCAGGAATTCCACCAACCCTGATTTCTCTCTAGGGTACAATTGCGATCCTATCTGGAAATATTGCTCTTCGCTTGCTCCTACTAGTATTTTCTCCAACTCCTCGGAGGACTCCTTCTACTCCTCAATCGGCTGCTCATCGGCAGCCCCCTTTAATTGCTATTGGACCATATCTTTATCACTAGAGGCTGGATTAGGCGAGTACCACGTAACTGCCGTTACCAGGCATTGCCGGGCCATGACTTAATCCCCCACTAGTTCCCCCACTCCCCCGCCAATGGGATACTTGATCTTAAAGTGCAGGGTCGAGGGGACAGCTCCTATGGCGTGTAGCTAGGGTCTGCCAAGGATGGCGGTGTATAGGGAAAATGCTTCTACCACTATGAAATCCACCTGGACTTCAACACCGTCAATCTGTACGGGTAGCTTAGTCTTTCCTCGGAAAACCACCATTTTGTCGTCGAAACCCATGAGCGGAGAGTGACATGCATCCAGGTTCTCGGGCTTTAGCCCTGGCCTTCGGTATAAGTCGGGGTACATCACCTCAGCTTGACTTCCCTGGTCAATTAGTACTCTTTTGACGTTATAGCCCCCGATTCTCACTGTGACTACCAGAGCGTCCTAGTGTGGTTGTTGGGTTCCCCGCTTATCCTCCTCGGAGAAACTTAGGTCGGGGATCATCGCTCTCGGTCTTTTATGATGCCACTCTCCAACCTTCGGGTGTGAACTCCCCACTACAAACAGGACTTGGGGGTTCGGCCTGGTGCCACCTCCTGGTCCGGACAAAATCATGTTAATGGTGCCCAAGGCAGGGCATGAATGATTGTTTCCGTGCAATCCCATTCCCGAGTGCCCGATCCGCTCTACAGGCTGATGCAAGAATTGGCCAAGTTTCCCAGCCTTTGCCAATTGGCTTAGGTGGTCTTGCAATGTCTTGCAATCTTCTATCGCGTGGCCCTTGTCTCGATGATAGTGGCAATAGAGGCTTCGGTTTCTCCTGGTCGGACCGCCCATCCTTTATCTTTTCTAGTATCTGGTGCACTGGTTCTTTGAATAGTGAGTTGACCATGTGAACCCCTTTAGAGGCCGGGAGGTCGGGGAATTCCCTTCGTGGTCGGTCATTTTGGTATCCTCCTCCTCGAGGATCTCTTTTCTCGGGGTACGCTTTAGCTTTGCCCTTTCCTTGCATTTGGTCCTCCTCTAACCTCTTGTATGTCTCTATGCGTTCCATGAGTTGGCGCATGTTGGAGGCGGACTTCATCGTCAGTGATTTTCTCAAGTCGTGTTTAGTCGGGAGGCCGACTTTGAAGGTCCTCACTGCGACGTCTTCGAAATAACCGTCCACCTCATTGTACATCTCCCAATACTGGTCCGCATAGGTCTTGAGGGTCTCCCCCTCTCTCATAGCCATGGATAGCAAGGCGTCCAACGGCTTGGGGGCCCTGCTGTAGGTTATGAACCTAGCACCGAATGCCTTGGTTAGCTCCTGAAAGGACCCTATGGACCCCTCGTCCAATGCATCGAACCAGCGCATGGACACAGGCCCAAGGCTAGAAGGGAAAACCTTACACATGAGTGCTTCATTGCCAGCGTGTACGACCATCTTCTGATTGAAGTGACTGACATGCTACACAAGGTCTGTTCTGCCGTTGTATAAGGTGAACGTAGGGTGGGAGAAACGGTAAGGGAGCTTAGCCTTGTTAATCCTCCTGGCGAAAGGGGACTTGGAGATTTGTCTTAGGGCCTTACTCATAGCATTGTTTCCCCTGGTGTGACAAGAAGGTACCCTTTTGCGCCTACGGTTGCCCTTGTCCAGCCTGTCCCAACACGAAGAGGCTGAGAAGGTTTCACTAGGCGGGGTCCTGGACCTGCGCTGGTACAGTCGGTCTGGGCTTCCCCATGAATCCTCACTCGATACGGGGGACAAGCTCCTCTTGTCGGGTTTTCTTCGTCTTAGCTTCCTGCGCAAGCGATCAACCTCTCGTTGTAACGCTAATGTCTCTTGCCCATGCGGGGCTTGACTTTCGTGCCGGGGGCGATTTCACTCAGCTTGCCCAGAGTGACGCGACCCTCCTGCCGCACTGGGGGCCCGCCACCTATTCCTCCTGCGCTCCAAGTTAAGGAAGGGGTCCTCATTTTGTAATCCAACCGACCCTTCCTCATCCCGACCTTCATTTGCCATCGCCACTCGAGACAGATCTGCATGCGCTTGCTGTTTCCCACAGACGGCGCCAATTGTAAGGACCAAAATGTTCGTGATACAAAGCCCACCGTGTGTAATAGGACAATCTTGTTTAAACTTTGGTCCAAGCCAATAAAATTTATAAGAGATGGAATAGCATAACAAGCTTGGAGTCTGCTCACGAGTTTTCTCTCACTCTAAGTCTTTGAACTACTCTCCCTAATAGCTCTCCACTCTGTTTCCTCTCCGCCCGCTCCCAAAGTCCCCTTGTAGAATCCCAAACCTCCCTTTATATAACCCGTTGCCATTTCATCCTCTCCGTCCATCTCTACCTGGCTTTCGTCCCCCTTCCAACACCAGTCACCTTCTCTCTCTGATGCAAGTGGTAGCAGTAGCTGGCGTAGCTATGGCCGACACTGTTCAGGTCATTTCCCCATTTAATGCGGCTAACAGAACTGGTGTGCGCCATTTAATAGTGATGTGACAGGGGGCCGCTACCCTGGCGGCTTCCTATTTGCCACTGACCTCCACCTCCTTCAGCTCTGCGATTTTTCCTTTGGCACTTGGTGCAATGCTCCAATGGATTTGGCTCATTCCTCGGGCACTACTGTCCTTTAGGCCCCTACTAGTGTTACGCTTGGCCCGATACCTGGCTTTTCCTATTCCTCCTCGGGCCTCGGCCTAATAGTTCGACCCTACGGCTTCCTTCGTGGTCCTCGGGTACCCATAATTATTATTAGTGTGTGTGTATATATATATATATATAAATAAAACCGAAACTTTTGACTTTTTATTGACCTCTTCAGAGTTTGCCACATTATTATCATTTTTTTTAAAATAAAATTATTTTTGTTTAGTCCAAACTTAATAAAGAGTAAAATTCTATTTCTCTAACAGATTCAACTTAAACTCAAACTCAAACTCATCATTATCATTTAAAAAAAAAAAAATTATTTTTGTTTAGTTTAAATTTAACAAGAAGTGAAACTTTATCTCTCTAACAATTCAAACTTACTTCCAAATTTGTGAGGTTAATCATGAACTCTATAAATGCAGTATAAATCTCAATATATTGTTTTTTAAGCCGAGTAGAGGTATTAGCTATTCTTCTGTTATTTTATTCTCCTTTACTTTGTTAAAAAAAAAATTATTTTATGGTTTTTCATGTATTTTTTAAAAAGTAATTTTGGTACATGAATTACCAAACTCTCTTTAGCCATTTTTTACAAGGTAAAAAAGATTGAAATAATTGAATTTAGGGTAGCTGTTACTGCATATGTTTTTACTTCACTTCACGATATGATAGTATGTTAATTTCTTGGGTAAAAAACTTATATATGATATATTAAGAGGAGGTATGACTTTCATTATTTCAATGTGGGCTCTTGCTCAACATTTTTTAGTGTGGGCCACATGCGGATAAGGTTCGTTTAAAGTTTAGACCTATAAAAATTTAAAACTTATTGCTTTATGGGTTCGTGTACTTTTTTCTTTTTCTTATATTTCTCTTTTGAATAGTCATATATTTTTTGAATTGTTTCAATAACTTATTCTTTAATTATATATCTTTTTTGGCATTTTGGAAGTTTTAACATCTGAATTTGTGTAGTCACACACACACACACACACACACACACACACACACACACATATATTATCTATAATTTGTAAGTTCTAAATCTTTTGATTCCTTCTAATAGTTATAACCATGGATTATTCTTTTGAATGTAGTTCATTTTTCTCTTTTATTTCTCTATTGTTTAGTCATATATATTTTGCTTTGTTTTAGTAATTTCTAAGCAGTAAATCATCTAATTCTTTAATATTTTTTTGATCTTTCAGAAGTTTTAATATTTGAATTTTTGAGTTTTTTTATTTTTATTTTTATTTTTTATAGTATCTAAAATTTTTTCACAAATTTTTTGTGAGCTATTGCATGTTCAAACAATGACTTCTTTATCAAATTATAACACAAATTGAAGTCATATAAGGACAAATCATGCAATGGTATAGTTTTTTAATCTATTTAAGATTTTATAAAATCATTTTAGTCTACCTTACAAATAGATAGGTTTTCATGCATAGCATGGGTTAGCGACTAGTTATTATTATTATTATTGTTATTGTTATTGTTATTATTATTATTAATGCCATGTAAAGTCTAGTAGTTGAGCTTACCTTTCTTCCTGACATCCATCCTCTCAAAGATTCCAATGCCAAATTCAGTGTCTTAATCAAGGTTCCTATCTGAAAACAAGGAGAATTTATTATAACAAAAGCAAGAGATCAAACTTTCAATCCCTCCTACATCTTAAAAATGAATCCAATAGTCTTTACCACTATTTACGTCCCTGTAAAAATATGTTCACAAATTCCTCGTGATTGTGATTATTATTTAACCTGTTTTTAAATTCTATTCATGTTCCTTCTCCCTTGTGAGGGTAGTGAATAATTAAACAAATTTCTTGTAATTTTGGCTAAGAACAGTAGTGCATTTCTTCTAAACCCATTTTATGTGATAAATAATATTAGACCCTACCAAATGAAGGTGAATTTGTGTGTTCAAATCCTATTGGATGTATGTGTAATTTACTAAAGAAAAAAAAAAAAAAAAAACCTATCCTAGAACAAGAAAGCCACAAAAACATGCACTTAAAATAAAACAAGCTAGTAACCTCTCAAACAGGTTATTATGACTCTTATTTTTTGGAGGGTAATCCATATATTAGAAAATTAAAATGGAACAAGATATATAGTTAGTATACCTATCTCTAAAAGTCTCAACCTGATGCTTTCCCAAGTCTTGCTTAAGAGCATTAAGGATATCACACTCTTTTTCCTTTAGCAGAGTAAGCAACCCTTTGAGCTGTGTCTTTCTCCAAGATTCTTCTTTAGTCTTTCCATGACTGTAATACTCTCTCATCTCCTCCAGATCTCTTTCGAAGTCTCTCAAAGTCTCCATGGCTTAGTGGAAGGGAAAAAAAAAGTGCACTAAACTCTTCATCCACACAGCTTAATTCAACTAGTCTTCTTTGCCGACTAGTTGGGTTCATAAATTAAAGCTTCTCCTCATGCGGTCTCCGTTACCAGTCTATAGTAAATATGTGGGGTCAAGAGAGGGTTAAGTGTCAGCTTCCACCTTTCATGTACATGCATCTATTATTAATTTTTGTACAATCTTATTTAATTATTTTTATGGGACCATATGACTTTTTTTTTTATTTATGGAATGGGACCATATGACTTATTAGTTTATCAAGTAATAAAATTCATCCTTGTGGCCTAGAATGTAGCATATCCATATGGAATCATATGGCTTATTAGTTTATCAGACACTGCGAAAGTGATTGTAGACCTGACTAAGTCTAACACCAGTGCTAAAATAGAGAGTATTACTCCCCTCTTCTTAATGATGGCAGGTCTTTGTTAGGCGGCTTTCACCAAGTCAGAGTGGAGCATGTATTCCGGGAAGGGAATAAATGTGCCGACGCACTTGCAAAAAGGGGTTGTTCTATGCCGGAGGACTTTGTTGTTTCTGATTTGCTCCCCAACTCTGATATTTCCTCTCTTGTTAATATGGATGCTTCTAGTCTGTATCATTGCAGACTCTGGGGTGCTACTCTCGCCACTTTGGCGAGTTATTAGTTTTATACATGTATATTCCGTTTCACCAAAAAAAAAAAAAAAGTTTATCAAACAGTGTACTTCTTTTGTGTATAGTTATAAGATCACATGTAGCCAAAATATGGGTAACTTGATTTGCTTCTTTAAGTTGTTTTGTTCTTGGATCTGTCCTATCAGTTTTTTGTGATGTATTAGTTCTTGAGCAAGCTAAGATTTGGTTTCTTGTCTGTAGTTTATGGTTCCTTTGTTAACAAATTTGTTGATTATCAAAAAAAAGTTATAAGACCGCATGTAGAATTTAATTAGAAAAACTAAAGTTTAGCACTTAATTAAGGATTGTACAGTACCTAAAATCTAAAATTTACCTTATTTAGAAAACAGTAGCATATTCTTTTGCATTTTTTTATGAATAATGCTAAAGATACAAACTATTTTACAAACTGTTGATATGGTGAGTAATTATTGGTAAATGAAAAAAATGATATTAATGGTGAGTTTAAATGAAAACCAATAAGAGGTTTGCTATATCAGCATTTTGTAAAAATGTTATAAAATAGTTTGTAGCTGTAGCATTACTCTTTTTTTACAGGTCCGGTTAATATATGTCGGACATACATTAATCATCTATTTTAGACAACTTTTTATAAAAAATTGAAAAAGAATAATGCTAGAGATGCAAACTATTTTTATAAACTACTGATGTGGTGAGTGATTATCAATAAATGAAAAAGTGATATTAATGGTGAATTTAGATAAAAACCAATAAGAAATTGACTATATCAACATTTTGTAAAAATATTATAAAATAGTTTGTAACTATAGTATTAATATAGTATGCCCTAAGGACATACGATAGATAAACATTTTTATATATAAGAATTTACAAGCACTTTTGGTCAACAAGATTGCACATCATGGAAATCAACAAGAGTTAGTCCCCCTCAAATTAATGAGGTCGATCAGGAGCCAAAGTACCCTTGGCTCCAAATACAATCCAAAGGTCAGTTAAGTACAATTATTAATGATTATGTTTATTTTATGATAATTATTTTTTATCAATAAACTAATAAACTATTCGGTTTATAATGTAGGTGGGTTCAAATGCTATATCTCTTATTCAACGACAAATTTTTTTATCAATTGAGCTAACTGAAATTCACTTAGATTTGCTTCCCTTTATTTGCATATTTTAAATTTTTAATAGACTTTACTTTTTTCAGGTATTAATAAGCACCTAGTGCAAAAAAATGATACAAACTTCAAAAGTCACATGCAAAATGTTAATTTTTATATGGCTTTTGTTAACAATGCCCTAATTGTAATGGTTATATGGTATTTAATGCTTTATTAAATAATATTTTTATACATTTACAAAAAAAATGAGTCATTACATACAAATTTCAAAAAAAAGCACACACAACCATAATAAATCTATACGTATAAATCAATAAATCATTAACAAGTGTATTTTATTTTCTTATATTACAACTCATAAGGGAGAATTTATAATAAAAAGGAAAAAAAGAAGATAACTTGCTCATATTAGCATAAAGTATCACATCAATTGTACTTCGAGTGAACTTAACAATTATCTCACTTTTTAAAGGTATAACTGTATTTTTATCAATATAATTACAAATAAGTATTTTGCCAAATGTTTTATAGTTCAACTAATATCTCTTAATGTTTCTAACTGAAACATCTAGAGTTCAAATCTTCTCACCATTCGAATTATTAAAAAAAAAAAAAAAAACCACAAATAACTTTTTTAGGTCAATATATCTTTTTAGTCCTTTTGTATTGAGAAACTTCAATCAACTTGCTCTTGAATTATGAAAAAACATAGAGAAAGAAAATATGACTCATAATTGTTTACTTGAATTTAATAATATGATACTTTTTTTTTTTTTGGTAGGGAACTTAAGTAATAATAAGGGACCTAATTTCAAAAACTTTATCCAAAGGGATTAGCCCAAAATTTTAAAAGAATCAAGCCTCCCATCCATTTATTGTTAATTTTTTTTTTCAAGCCATATTTTAAATTTTTGACTTGCCTTGTCAATACTATAGGATGGGACGAAAATTTTGATATTTTTCAATTTTTTTAGAATGAAACTGAAACTTTTAAAATTTGTGGTACCAAAAAAAAAAAAAGAGAAAGAAAGAGAGATTCCACCTAATTGTGATTCTTTCATTTTAAAATTTAATAAAATTTAATCCCATCTTAAATTTATATTCTGAGATTAAAATTAAAGCTAACAAAAATTGGGCCCTGAGTCATTTGCAATTTTGCATTACAAAGCCCCTCCAACTCTAACATGCCGACAAGCTGTTAAGCTAGGAATGAGACAAGCTGCAAAATTCACATATATGAAAAGTCTAGAATGTGGAATAATAAATAATTGGGCTTCTCCTTTTTTGGGTTACATTTGGGAATGGAGGATCTGAGGTCCTGTTAGAAGACCAGGACATGAAATTAGGCTTGAGCCCAATTTTTTGGTAGAGAGACAAATACATAAATTTCGTTCTTGTATTTTCAATTTGAAGAGATGGGAGATGGGACAATTTTTCTCCTTGTGACAAATCAACTGAACCTCTCCCCATATCCACCAAGAAAAAAGAAAAACAAAAACAAAAAGAAAGAGGAACGAAGAACCACCTCTCCCACCTAAAAAAGAAAACAAAAGAACAAGAAAAGTGTTGCATCTAAAAAAAATTTATAACAAATTTTAGATGGTAAATTGTTATTACTTACTACTTTTAATTTTGAACCCACCATTGAAATTATTTTTTTGTCTAACAATAACAGCCGGCAACAGCTTATCACTTATAATTTGTTATAAAAATATTGTGAAAATGTTATGGATAAAATTTCTTGTAGAAACAAACCCAAGCATTGAGATATATATATATATATATATATATTGTGGACGACTAAATTTCTCAGTTCGAAATAAGTTAAACAAGTAAAATAGTTTAACAAATGCGAATTTGTATTGATAATTGTGTGGTACAATTCTATGTGATTACAAAAGAGTGATCCTCTGATTTGATCTCCTTGAAAGATTTGTTGATTAGAATTGTGGTAATGTGATTTTGATTCGAACACCAAATACTTCAATTTGGCTGAAGAATGGATCGAAGATCTTTAAAACAGAATTACGATGAATCTCTGGCTATAAGCTTGTTAGAAATCCTTTGTTCTTTATGTTCTTCGTGTTTTTCGTGTATTCTTCGTATTTGAAAGTTTGTGGTGAAAGTTCTTTGGGGTTTTGGAGGCTTGAATCCATAGAGTTTCGCTAATTTGTGGTTTGTTGAGGTTTCTGAAGGCTTTCGAGCTTGATTCCAGTGAACTTTGAGATCTAGGCAGGTAGTTTGGATGATTCTGATTTGAATGTTCTTCGTATTTAAAGGTTGACGTTCTTGAAGTTGTTGGAGGCTTCAAGACTTGATTCCAGCAAAGCTTCTGGACTTCTGAACTCAAAATGTCTTCTCTGATGCTGCTTCTCCTTCAGATGGCTTGGTGCCCTCCTAAATGTCTTAGGAAGGCTTCTATTTATAGGAGTTTGGGGGTGGATGACATCGCTTACACGTGCTGATGTGTGATTGGTTTTTGCATGACACTTGGCAAATTTCTGTTGGTTTTTGAGTAGTGATAGCAAAACCTAGCAGCAATATGTGGCGCTTTGTAATTGGCTGTATTTTGTGGACTTGGTAGTGTGACGTAAAAGCCCATCTCCTAGGGGCTTGGGATACGATGCCATGAGCAGGGCACTGGATCAACTATCCAAGTCGCTTTTCACGTGCCATATGGAAGGGACTACCTTTCCTCGACGGTTCCAGCAGCCAACCTTCTTCATTTATAACGGCAAAACGGACCCCGTGGAGCACGTGAGCCAGTTTAATCAAAGGATGGTTGTCCACTCTTAAAACGAGGCGTTGATGTGCAAGGTTTTCCCCTCTAGCTTGGGTCTAGTGGCGATAAGGTGGTTCAATGGCTTGAAGACGAATTCCATAGATTCGTATAGACAGCTGACCCAGGCCTTTGGCTTCTGCTTCGTTATAAACAGCATAGCCCAACAACACCCGCCCGATAAGAGACTTCGTGGGGCAATCTAGAGCAGCTAACACATAGACGGTCAATGTCGTATTCCGGGAACCAGTACACAGGGTGTTAGAGAAAATTAAGAACGAGCCATACTTTAGGTGGCCGAATAAGATGGTGGGGGAACCCATGAAGTGCAATCAGAGCCTTAATTGCCAGTATCACCAGGACCACGGACATACTACAGAGAACTGCAGGAATCTCCGGAATTATCTAGACCAGCTAGTCCGAGAATGAAGGCTGAAACACCTTCTGCATCACCCCGGTGACCATCAAGGCCAGACCCATCAAGAGCCCTAGAGAGATAATGCCCTAAGGGCGCCCGCAGGGACGATCAATGTAATCTTGGCCGCACTAGGAAGAACAGGCACGCGCCCTTCACGAGTGTTGTCTGTGGCCCAGCTGCCTGCCGAGGAGTCCCAGCCAGAGTCGAAGAGGGCCAGAAGGAATTTTCACCCAACCTTGAGTTTTTTAGAGGAAGACAAGATTGGGACCACCCAGCCCCATAATGATGCTCTGGTGATCACTCTTAGAATCGGGGACTATGATGTGAGGAGAGTGATAGCGATGATGGCAGCACGGCCGAGGTCATGTACCCGGACCTCTACAAGGGGTTGGGGTTAAAATTGGAGGACTTAACACCCTATAGCTCTCCCTTGATGAGCTTCGACAAGAAGCTTGTTATCCCAAAGGGCATGATCATGCTGCCCATCCAAACCGGCCCAGAGGTGGTGGAGGTGAACTTTATAGTAGTAGACACCTACTTCCCCTACACAACCATCGTAGGAAGGCCTTGGCTCCACACCTTGGGGGCTGTTGCCTCCTCTTTGCACCAGAAGGTGAAATTCGCGTCAGGGAATCAAGTTCTTGAAATCCGTGGTTGCCAATCCACAGCAATGCAGTGCATGGTGGCTGCCATATCACATCGACTCAATGCACAGCCCTCGTCCACTGCTGAAGAGAGCTTATAGCAATCAAAGACCCCGGTGGTGCCTCCTAATGCAGCTGCCGAGGAAGTAAAATGTGAGGATCTAGAGAAGGTAGTAATTGGTGACGACTCGGAGAAGTTATTTCGGGTCGGGGCTTGGCTGCCTCCCAAGGAGAAAAGGGGTTAATTGAGTTCCTCAAAAGTAATATTGACGTGTTTGCATGGGATGCCTGTGATGCCCCAGGGATTGACCCGTCCTTCATCTGTCACCATCTCAATGTCAAACAACCACCCCGGCGCCTATCGAGAGAGCACACTGATGCTATCAGAAAAGAGGTGAATAAGTTTAAGCGTGCAGGGACTATCAAAGAGGTTTTTTACCCTGAATGGTTGGCCAATACTGTGGTGGTCAAGAAGAAAAGCGGAAAGTGGAGGGTCTGTGTGGATTTCATAGACCTGAATAGGGCATGTCCAAAAGACCCGTTCCCCATACCTCGGATAGACCAGCTAGTGGATGCAACTACGGGTCATCCTTGGATGAGCTTCCTAGACGCCTTTCAAGGCTATCATCAAATACCACTAGCCTTGGAGGATCAGGAGAAGACAGCCTTTGTGACGCCCATTGGGAACTACCACTACAAAGTAATGCCGTTCGGTCTGAAGAACGCAGGGTCCACCTATCAAAGGATGATGACGAGAATGTTCAAGCCGATGCTGGGCAAAAGCATCAAAGTCTACGTTGATGATATGGTGGTAAAAAGTAAAGCGATGTTCGAAAATTTAGGAGACCTCGGCTGCATCTTTGATGTCTTGAGGAAGCACAAGCTGCGCCTAAATGCTTCCAAATGCTTGTTTGGCGTTGGATCTGGCAAGTTTTTAGGATACATTATTACCCACAAGGGAATCAAGGTTGATCCTAACCAAATCAGGGCTATTCATAATCTGAAACCTCCGTAAAACCCCAAGGAGGTCCAAAAGCTTACTGGAATGATCGCGGCCCTGAATCGATTCATTTTCAGGTCGGCTGACAGGTGCAGGCCCTTCTATCTCTTGATCAACAAATGGAAGGGATTTGAGTGGTCCGAGGATTGTGTCGTGGCCTTCCAGCAACTCAAGGAGTACCTATCTCGGCCACCTATCATGTCCAATCCTGAGGTCGACGAGGTCCTATACGCATACATTGCTGTGGCACTTCACGCTGTGAGACTGGTATTGATACGGGATGACAATGATGTTTAAAAACCAGTCTATTACGTTAGCAAGTCACTATATGAAGCTGAGGTCAAGTACCTACCCTTATAGAAACCCATACTAGCTGTGGTCCACGCTACACGAAAGCTCCCCCATTATTTCCAGGCTCACACAGTGGTTGTCCTAACCCAATTACCCTTGAAGTCTGTACTTCGGACTGTTGATTACATAAGAAGGATCACCAAGTGGAACACAATTCTGGGGGCTTTTGACATCAAATACATCCCTCGGACCTCCATAAAAGGCCAGGTCCTAACTGATTTAGTGGCCGAATTCGCTGAACCACTAGTAGAGATGGTAGCAGAGAAGAGAAGCATGGACAAAAAATTAGTTGGGGCAATCTCCATTCCAGGGCCACCATGCTGGAAGGTATACGTTGATGGCTCGGCAAATCAGAGGGGGGTCTGGAGTGGGGCTAGTCTTAGTATCCCCTGAGGAGTCTGTTATAGAAAAATCCCTGAGGCTCTGGTTCTCGGCCACAAACAATGAAGCCGAGTATGAAGCATTGTTACAAGGGATGGTCATAGTGCAGAAAATGGGAGGAAAAGCAGTGGAGATGTTCTCCGATTCAAGATTGGTGGTAGGCCAGGTAAAGGGAGAACTGGAAGCCAAAGATTCAAGGATGCAAGAGTACCTAAGCTAGGTCAAGCGCTTGCAGTCAAATTTTGATCTTTTCAGCTTGTCACATGTCTCCAGGAATGGAAACACTCATGCCGATTCATTGGCCACACTTGCCACTTCCTCGGCAGAGGATTTGCCTCTGATCATTCTTGTAGAGCATCTGGAAAGAGTAAATGAGGTGGCAAAGGGCACGGTCCACATCCATCGAGTTGGGGTGGGTCCTAGTTGGATGGACCCCAGAGTGAGGTTCTTCAAAGATGATGTTCTGCCAGAGGAGAAGTCAGAGGCTGAAAAAATACGAAGGAATGCTTCTCGGTTCTGGTTGTCCAAGGACCACAAGTTGTATAGGCACTCCTACTCTAGACCATACCTACTGTGTATTCACCCCGAGGTATCAGAGTTACTGCTCGAAGAGCTGCACGAGGGGATTTGTGGGAGTCATGTAGGAGGAAGATCCCTGTCGCACTGAGCCGTCACCCAAGGATATTGGTGGTCGGGGATGCAGAAAGAGACCCTAAAGTATGTTAAGAAGTGTAACCAATGCCAAAGGTTCGCCCCAAATATTCATCAGCCTGGAAGGGTCCTCAACCCTTTGTCCAGCCTATGGCCATTCGCCCAGTGGGGCCTGGATGTTGTAAGCCCTTTCCCTAAGGCACCAGGGAATAAGAGATATCTGTTGGTTGCCACAGATTACTTCACCAAATGGGTCGAAACTGAGTCGTTGGCCAACATCAGGGATGTGGATGCTAAGAAATTCCTTTGGAGAAATATTGTCAAGCGATTCGGGGTCCCTCATACCCTCATTTTGGATAACGGACCCCAATTTGACAGCAAGGCTTTCAGAAGATACTGTTGTGAACTTGAGATCAAAAACAGGTATTCAATTCTAGCTTATCCTCAAGAAAATGGGCAGACCAAGGTTATCAACAAGGTCATCGTCAATGGGCTTAAGAAGAGACTGGATGACGCCAAGGGAAGATAGGTAGAAGAGCTGCTACACGTTCTTTGGACATACCGGACTACACCACGGCGGTCAACGGGGGAGACACCTTTTGCCATGACTTATGGAGCCGAGGCTATTATCCCTTTGGAGATAAACTTCCCAACGCTAAGGACGAGCTCTTTCACTCCAGGCAGTAATGATGAACTACTGGGGAAGAGTCTAGATTTGGTTGATGAACGAAGGGAAAGGGCAATGATCCAGTTGGCCTATTACCACCAAAAGCTCAAGTAGGGATATGATGCCAATGTGAAGCTAAGACCACTAGCACCGGGGGACCTAGTGTTGAGGAAAGTTGTGGGGGCTGCCAAGAATCCTTCCTGAGGAAAGCTGGGGCCCAACTGGGAGGGACCATATCGAATTACCTCAGTGGCGGGGATAGGTGCACACTACTTAGAAGACCTTGATGAAAAACCTGTACCTCGTCCATGGAATGTAAATAACCTGAGAAGGAGTTATTATTAATGAAAGCATCCCCTTTTGATTCGAATTTTAGGTCTATTATGATTATATATCTTGTATTTTGGCGGCCACCTAAGTACTAGACTGAACCAAGGTCTTGCATGGTCCTCGGACTCAAGCCTATAGAGAAACTAACTACTTCAAGAAAAACCTAGTACTAGACTGAACCAAGGTCTTGCATGGTCCTCGGACTCAAACCTATGGAAAACTAGTTACTTACAGGAGAATCTAAGTGTTAGACAAAATCAAGGCCTTGTATGGTCCTCGGACTCAAACCTATAGGAAAACTAGCTACTTAGAGAAGAACCTAAGGGTTCGGTAGCACCAAGGTCTTGCATAGCCCTTAGACTCAGATTTCTGGAGAGACTGGCCACATTCAGCAAAGGCGTAAACAAACACAAGCCCATGAGCATCACTTAAGGCGTTCTGGGGCACATTGAACCTAACCCCCTAGCATAATCAGCAACTAACAGCTTTCTTAAGGTCAGTAAGTTTTTAAAGCACACTTGTGAGCACCTTCGTACATTGTGCTGTGGTATTTAATCCTAGAATTTAAAGGATTATCTTTACGAATGCTGTGTGCTCAGCATTTTTTACTATTTACAATAACCAATTCATGAGATGTAGAACCAATATTGTAAAGTTGTTCCCTCAGTATTCAATTCAACAAAAATAGGTCGTGGTGTCAAGGTGGTTCAATTATCGACCAAAATCCAAGTGGAAACTATCATTATGGGCTTTACATTTTTTGGCTGCCAATTTAGAATGAAAAACATGTTGAGCTTCTGAGATTGTGAAGCTAATAATTAAGGCCCAGGTTATATAAGTAGCAAAGCTCATCACAGTAACAATAAACACCAAGTAAAAAAGAGGATTTATGCATTCAATTTAAAAGTAGCATTACAGTGCTTAAAAAAAAAAAGGGAAACAAAAACAACAAAAACAAAAAACAAAACATAAGATAAAAGCTAGCGAAGACAGCCTATTTCTTCAATTTGAACTTTATTCCCCCTTTAGGAGGCTGTCCAAAGGTGTCCTCAGGGTCTTCGGAGCTTTGACCTAGGGGAATAGCCTGCAGAGGCACTACCATGAGAGCTGTCTCCTCAGCTGGAGAGGCAAATTTGGGGAGGTCCTCCTCGGCAGGAAGAGCCTGGGAGTCAGCAGGAGGGACTTGAGGGCCAATAGGGGGCTTCACCACATTCGGGGGCACTTCTTAGTTACTGGTTTTTTCTTTTTCTGGCACCCCTTGATGCTCAGCCTCCTCGGTAGGCCTATCAGTAGAAGTGGGATCCTTGGTGGCATTGGCTTGGTCCCCGTCTACCGCTTCAGGGGTGGTGTCGGCTTCAGAGGTGGCAGAGGCAGCCTCTCGAATAGCAAGAGGGTAGTACACTCTCTCAGCTCCCCTAAGCTTAGACGAGGCCTCGACCCCAGCTTGGTTGAGGGCCTCATTCCAAGTCTGGGAGCAGTAGCGCCTGCATATCTCAGGGACTTAAGCCTTGAGGGCAGCTTGGGTCTCAGCCACTCCCAAGGCAAAGGCCTCCCCCTCAGCTTGCTCCTTCGAGCTTTCAGCCTCTATCCTTGCAGACTCCGCCTCCGTTTTGGCCCTCAAAGCCTCATCCCTAGCGATCTCCGCGATGTTCTTAGCCCTCACTGCCTCGGCCAACTTCTGCTTTAAGTCAGTGATGTGCTCCTTGGCAATCTTCAGTTGACCCTCAGCTTTGAGAAGGCGCCTCGTCTGGTCGGCGGCCTGCTTTTGAGCGCTGGCTAGGCCGGACACCGCATTGTCTCTAGCCTTTGTCATCTCTTTTAGATCCTCCATTGCCTTCTTGAGATCAGCCTCGGAGTTCTTAAAGGTCTGCGTGGCTTCCAAGCGCTTGTCACGTTCCTGATCCATGGCCCTGCTCTGGTTATTGGCTTTCTCTTCCAGCCTGTAAGTGGCCTAGACAGCCTGCAAATCGAAACAAACAGACGATAAGTTGGGAACTAAAGAGTAAAAATCAACGAAATCTTAAGCGTCGGATGACCTTCTGCCTCCTCAGGTCCTCCAATTGGGCCATATCGGTGGGAAGTAGCAGGGACATCTCCTACGCATCGGCCACGTATGTGCCTTCATCCCCTCTAAAGTCCCTGAGGGAGGCGTTATCCATCAAAGGCTCCCCATGGAGCATTGGGGCAAGGAGCCAAGCTTGGGCCTCGGACTGCGCAGCCCCCTCTCTTCCTTGGCCCTATTGCCCAGTTTTTTGCTGCTTAGGGAGCCGCAGAGCCTTATCCTCCTTCTGGGAGGAACGAGTCCTATCAGCTCCCATAGGCCTTTTGCCCTTAGGACCCTTCTTATGTTGGGGATCAGTAGGCTCGGGCCTTAGTGGCAAATTCGACTGAGGTGGAGGATGTGGAAGCTTGGACTGGGAAGAAGACGACCTGGTTTGAACAGGTTGAGACTTGGGTAGCGGAGGAGAAAGCTTGGATTGGGACTTCCCTGGCTCGTCCCTCCCCGGCTGACCCTCAAGCAGGTCAAGTAGGCTGGTCTGGGGTTGCCTCTTAAAGCCCATCTCGGCCTGGGGAGAAGTCCTTGCAGAGAAGAGGTCCGCCTCGGTTAGGTTAGGATCGCCCAAGTCACCAGAGGGATCCTCGGCCAGGTGGACTTGGTCAAATGCGCCGAATTCGTCATCGGATGGACCTAAATTAGCAACTTCTTCCTCTTCTCCTAGCTCTTCTCCCTCGGCCTCCGCAGTTTGGGGGGAGGTAGAAGGACCTGCTAACGGAATACCTTTCGGAACAAGAGACCCTTCAGGAATCAGAAACCCTTGCTCCGCTACAGTTATACTATGAAGCCGAGAATCTTTGGCTCTGATCACATACTTCGAAGCTGGGAACGACTTCTGGATCGGCTTGTACCCGAGGATCTTGTAGGTGGCTCTAACTTGGTTGTCAGCCTCGTTCATAAAGATCTCCGCCCTGAGGACAGTTTCCAAGTCCTCCTTGTTGACCAGGTTAAAATGACATTCAAAAGGGTGCAGATCTGCAGCAAAGAAAACATGTTCCTGTCAGCAACCGAACAAAGCAGACCTACAACCCAAAAGACTAGACCCTCTCCAACTTAAAGTACCCCACCTGGTGTCTCCTCCTCTGTCAGACAGTGAAGGCCATCGTGCCACTCCTCGGACACGATGAGAAAGTCTTTGTTCAACCCCTTACTGGACTCAAGAAGGCACTAGATAAGCCGGACCTTATCGTCCCTCGTCTTCATGTAATAAGACTTACCTTTTAGTTTTTGGAGGTTGTAGCACCAATTTACATCGTGATGGATTAACCTCAACCCCATCTTCTCATTCAAGGCGTCCACACAACCCAGGATTCTAAACACGTTGGTGGCGCACTGAGTGGAGGCCAACCTAAAGTACCTAAGGTAGCCCCTCGTTACCGGCCCCATGGGGATTCTCATACCACCTTCAAGGAAGGCGATTATGGGAATCATGACCTCACCCTCCTTCCTCCGAATGTGCCATTTCCCTTCCTCATAATACCTCAAGCCCACATTACTGAGTATCTTATAATTGGCGATGAATTTCTCCATCGCCTCTTCAGACTCAACTAACTTCTTAAATCTACCCATCCCTAGCAACGACTAAGAGACTCAAGAAAGGGCGAAGGAAAGAAAGGAATCGGAGAGGAAATTTGAGCTAGAGAGAGAAGAAGACTTACAGAAATGAGGAAAAGCTCCTCGAGCAGGCTTTTTGTGCTGAAAAAGGCGTGAGTGTAGTTGGAGATTTGATCGAATTCAGTGTACGTGCACAAGAACTCTTGAGTGCAAAAGTAAAGAGGCCAGTCGGATCAAACGGGTATTTATACCCCCAATTAAAGATAACCGTGTGGGTTTCCTCGCTCATAAAGTTGGGAAAAGCCCAGCCGTTGGATTGGCATCACGCCGTTGAACGTGGGGAGCACAGAGCCGCTAGAATTTAATGAGGGCGTGCTCCGTATACCGAGGTGCCAGGAACGTGCTTTGGACAGCAGGATTTCGAGGGGCTATTGTGGCGTCAGAGAATTTGGTAACCAAGACCCACTTTATACCAAGCCCAAGGCCCATGCCGAGGAGGAAGAAACGCCCGAGAACGAAGTGTGAAAGTCCAAATTGCCTAGGAACCTTGCTGAGGACAACCCTGTCCTCGGCCAACCAAGACCATGGGAGGAGGAAGTAACGGGCCACCAAAGGCAGCCTTCCAAGGTATCTAAAGAGAAAGAACAAGTACAACATGTCAGCCATGGAAGCATGGTGGAGGAGCAAGACCAGGATGAACTGTAACATCTACATTAAATGCCCGCAACAAACGTTCTGGCCGCATTAATGAGGAAATGACCCCTGAACAGTGCAACCTTGGTTGCTACAACCCACAAAAAGAGTGGGAAGGCGGCTGATGGGACAAGCACTCAAGTAGTGACTTGTTTGATCAACAAATGTAGGGCTAAAATTAACTAAAAGGGAGTATATAATGTAAGAAATCCCTCTTGAAAAGGGACCGAAAAAAAGGAGAAAATTAGAAGTATAGAGCACTGTAGCAACCTGTATCATCACGGAAACCTTTGTAACCAATCACTAAAGAAATAATAAGAACCTCAAGCTCCCAAGAGGAGAGCCGAGGAACATCATTGCACATTTTAACCCACGTTCATGCTATTCGATCCATATACAACCATGCCTAGCCATTGCATCCCTCACTAGGACCTAGTTCTTGAACCCGCTCTCTACAAATTCATTGTATTGGGCTAGTTGGGCCTGAGTCCACTCACTCAACAGTAGAGGTGCTCAAACCCAGTCCCTACACTTACAAATAGATAGGTTCTCGTGTATAGCATGAGTTAGTGACTAATTGTTATTATTATTATTATTGTTATTGTTATTATTATTAATTTCATGTAAGAGCATCCACAGTAGGTGTGGCAAATGTGTCAAATGCCAAATATTTGGCACATTTGTCACACCAAACACAAAAAAACACCAAATATCAGATGGGCTAAATCTCATAATTTTTGCAACATGTGAACAGTACGGTTGCAAATTTGCAACGGTACGGAATCGGTGTGGTATAAGTTTTAATAATTTTTTATTCTCTTTTCTCTCTACTCTCTCTTCACTTTATTCTTTTCTCTTCTCTCTCATTCTTCCTCAGACATCACACCTCTCCATTCTTTTCTTCTTTCACTCTTTTTTCTTCTCAATCTCGTTGTTTTTCTCTCTTCCTCTCAGACATCATCCTCAGTTTTTTCTTCTCACTCTTTTCTTCTTTCACTCCAATCTCTGTCGCTGTGGGTTTTTTTATTTTTTTTATTTTTGTAGTGATTTGATACTCGGTTAGGTAGTGGGTGGGTTGAGATGGTGATTGGCGGATAACTGGTGGTGGGTTGCAATGGTCAGATTCAGTGGTGGGTGGGTTGGCTGGTGATGGGCGAATCAGTGGTGGTGGGTTCCATTGTGCGAAATCGGTGAATGGGTTCCGAAGGATGGGTCCGCGGTGGGTGGGTTGTGGCCGCAACAATTTTTCTGGTGTTTTTCTGGTGTTGTGGGTGGGTGGGTTGTGGGTTCTGTTGTTTTTCTGGTGGTTGTGGCCGCAACAATTTTTCTGGTCGTGGTTTTTATTTTATTTTATTTTATTTATAAGGTGGTGTTGGTGGATGTGGATTTGTGCCGATGGTGGCTGTCAGCGTTGTTGTAGCCAAGGAGGTTGTGCCATTGTTGTTGATGATGATGATGATGGGGAAGTAGTTTAATATATTATTTTAATGTGGTGTAAATATTATTTTAATGTATAGAATTGAATGATAAAACATCTGATAAATGGGATGTTGTAAAATGATGTGGTAAAATAATAAAGTAGGCTTTTGGTGTGGCAAAATGACATTTTTTATGCAACATCTGCTGTGGATGCTCTAAAGTCTAGTAGTTGAGCTTACCTTTCTTCCTTGACATCCATCCTCTCAAAGATTCCAATGCCAAATTCAGTGTCTTAATCAAGGTTCCTATCTACAAACAAGGAGAATTTATTATAACAAAAGCAAGAGATCAAACTTTCAATCTCTCTTGCATCTTAAAAATGAATCCAATAGTCTTTACCACTATTTACGTCCCTGTAAAAATATGTTCACAAATTCCTCGTGATTGTGATTATTATTTAACTTGTTTTCAAATTCTATTCATGTTCCTTCTCCCTTGTGAGGGTAGTGAATAATTAAACAAATTTCTTGTAATTTTGGCTAAGAACAGTTGTGCATTTCTTCTAAACCCATTTTATGTGATAAATAATATTAGACCCTACCAAATGAAGGTGAATTTGTGTGTTCAAATCCTATTGGATGTATGTGTAATTTGTGTGTTCAAATTCTATTTTCCCATTGCTTGGTATTAGTAAGCTCCATCATGCTCACCGTACGACGTGTGCTATAGAATCGGTCAAGAAACTCTCTTTCGAGTTGTTGCCAATTGTCTATTGACTCGGGTTCTAAGTCTGTATACCAGTCAAACGCATTCCCTTTGAGTGAACGGACAAATTGCTTTACAAGGAGGCCTCCTTGAGTCCCTGCGTTCTCACAAGTTTCTACAAAGTGAGCAATGTGTTGCTTAGTATTTTCATTGCCATCAAACTGCAAGAACTTGGGGGGTTGATACCCATTTGGCATCCTCATGTTGTCGATGCGCTTTGTGTTGGGTTTCGAATATATAAGAGAACTTGTAGAAGAACCTTCATATTGTGCTCAAATAGTGTTCGTTATCATGTCTTGCAATTGTTGGACAGATATCGAGGCCATTGAGGTGGAATGTCTGTGTTGAGAAGTGCCTTCACCTCCTTTTCCCTTATCAACCCTAGCGTCTTCTCCTTTCAAGGTAAAGCCAGGTGGGTGCTCAAGGCCAAGACTTGATTCACCCGAATCTTGTACCTCCAGCTTGTTCATTAGGGTTGCAATTTTGACGTCCTTTTCTTCAAGTGCTTTGGTGAGAAGGATAACCCTTTGTTCCATTTCAGCTATCTTTTCTTCCATAGTAGAGGTGTTAGTCATCATGACTAACACAAATTCCTAAGATGATGGAGAAGAAAGTGATTTGAAGTGAGCACGTGAAATCTCATCTTTTGGGTTCCCTTTGATGGGAGAGAAATCATGCGACCAACTTCTTGTGAAGGAAGAAGGGGATTTGCCCCCATACTTGAGGTGTTCCAAGATGGAGATGTCCTTGTTGATGACCTTGTTTCTTATAAGAGGGTCTAAGGAGATGATTGTCTGGACCTTGGCTTCCTTGGTTGATTGAGATTGAAGTTGATTGTTTGTTTTGGGTTAGCTACAATTGATTACACCAATGCAGCTGGTGGTAGCCATACCCAGTTTAGTTGAAGTAGGTATTGTTGAAGCTTGGATATTCTTGCTAGAGGCCATTGGAGCTGGTAGCAAGGTGATGTTGATTTCTTCCTTTGAAGGAGAATGAGATGAGAGGCAGAGAGGTCCCACTGGGTGTGCCAGAATTTGTCGACGACTAAATTTCTCAGTTCGAAATAAGTCAAACAAGTAAAATAGTTTCACAAATGCGAATTTGTATTGATGATTGTGTGGTACAATTCTCTGTGATTACAAAAGAGTGATCCTCTTATTCGATTTCCTTGAAAGATTTGTTGGTTAGAATTGTGGTAATGTGATTTTGATTCGAACATCAAATACTTCAATTTGGCTGAAGAATGGATCGAAGATCTTTGAAACAGAATTACGATGAATCTCTGGCTATAAGCTTGTTAGAAATCCTTTGTTCTTCGTGTTCTTCGTATTTTAAAGTTTGTCGTGAAAGTTCTTTGGGGCTTTGGAGGCTTGAATCCGTAGAGTTTCGTTGATTTGTGGTTTGTTGAGGTTTCTGGAGGCTTTCGAGCTTGATTCCAGTGAACTTTGAGATCTAGGCAGGTACTTTGGATGATTCTACTTCAAATGTTCTTCGTATTTGAAGGTTGAAGTTCTTGAAGTTGCTGGAGGCTTCAAGACTTGATTCCAGCAGAGCTTCTGGACTTCTGAACTCAAGATGTCTTCTCTGATGCTGCTTCTGCTTCAGATGGCTTGGTGCCCTCCTAAATGTCTTAGGAAGGCTTCTATTTATAGGAGTTTGGGGGTGGATGAGCGACACGTGGCGGAGTCTGATTGGTGACACATGTCACAGCCTGATTGGTCCGCTTATGTCATCGCTTACACGTGCGGGGTTGATTATGTCATCGCTTACACGTGCTGATGCGTGATTGGTTTTTGCATGACACTTGGCAAATTTCTGTTGGTTTCTGAGTAGTGATAGCAAAACCTAGCAACAATACGTGGCGCTTTGTAATTGGCTGTATTTTGTGGACTTGGTAGTGTGACGTGTCAGCTTGTGATAGTTAGTCGGGAATTTTTCCTGTCTACATATATATTTCTACATACAGAGTCTTAATTAATTAATTAGTATATAGTTATCTACTATAAACCATTGGAGTATTTATAATGATGACTTTTTCTTTGGGGGGAACAACTTTACCAAGACAACTTAAACTAAAAAAATAATGCAATTGATACTTGATTTGAGATTAATTTGGTATTTAGACACTCATTTGGACGATGATGAACACCACAAATATTCAATTGGGGTGATGGTTGCAAAATTTTGTAATTTAGAGTGCATATTTTAAATACGCCATAATTTAGTGTGGATAATTATAGTTAACTATTATACATATATACACAAGTTTAGATTTGGTGCAATAGCAAATTAGCAAACACTGTACATTTGTCTTTCAATGTCTAAGATTACAAGTTAAAAAGTTCTTTTTTATTCTCAGCCCTTGTATCATAATTTTTTTTTACCTTCAAACTTTTTACTTTTTTACATTTTTTCTCTCATATCAAAGGTACAAGTCAGCTAATGTAATATATAATAATCCTCGTTTGTCCCAAAAAAAAAAAAAAAATCCTATATTCATATACCTTTTGGAGAGTGGGTTCAATACCTATGATTAGTCCCCATAAATATATATATTTGTAGTGAAAAGAAATAATTAAAACAAATTTTAATAATTGGTATTTTGGGATGACTCTTCCAACTATAGCACACCAAATTGCCAAATGTCTTGTGACTTAATGATATGGTCCAATCTCTCCATGAAGTGAAAATTTTATTTTTATGTATTTTTTAGATAGGTAGATAGTGGAGAAGGGAGATGTGGGGGTTCAAATCACATGACTGGAGCACTACAAGTAATGTCATTATCATTGAGCTATCACCTGACCTCCATGAAATAAACTAAGACAAACACACAGAAAAGGAAATAGGAATAATTGAGTGATACCTTCATCTAGGCTCATTGCTTAGACATACACAACAAAACTTCATGATTGAAGTAATAACCTTAGAATTTCAAACATATTACTAAACAATAAAACATACCCCTAATATATAAAAACATCATAACTGTATTCTATTAGTAATACAAACTTTCAGCCCTCATAAGAAATTCTTGCTAACTCACAGGGGGAAGCATATCCTCAAAGCTCCCATTGCTTTATCTGCTAAATTTAGAGCGCAACAATTTGCATACAGTGGTTATTGATACTGTAAAGTATAAATAATAACACTTTCAAATGTATATCTGAATGTGATTCCTCTCACTCTCTCTCTTTCACTTCCATTTAAATGAGCAATGTACTTCCAAAAAAAGTAGCTATATGTCACCTAATCCCTTCCTATAACTCTTCAAGCCGAGTATAACAAGGACTAATCCAAGATAATCGAAATTGAAACTGGAAGCCAAGAGTTGAAACTTGTGATTGTTCCATGGAGGAAATCTAAACCAAAATTCAGTAAGGAAACTTCTCCTTGCAATGGCTTTCTCATGGCTGAATGTGTCAAATGAGAACTTTCCATGGTACCTACCAAATCCACTTCCACCAACTCCTCCAAATGGGAGGGTATCAGCTGCATACTACACATAGCCAAATGCAAGCCTTTAGACTGAGAATTTAGAAGCTATAAGCATTGAGGACTATTATACTGTTTTTTGGCCTTTGTAATGAAGTGCAGTTTAATATTCACTCATTGAGTACAAATTAGACAGTTTTGTTTACTTGAGAAACTAAAACTAGTGCAGACAATTGACTTATTGATAACATACTTGAATAATTGTATCGTTGAATGTCACGCTTCCAGATGATGTTTCAGAAATCATCCTTCTTTGTAGTGTTTTATTTTTGGTGAAGCAATATATGGCCAGTGCTTTAGGCTTTGAATTTATGAATTGTATACTGTCTTCAATTTTCTCTAGCTGTCAAACCAAGAAAAGAATCACTATAAATGTACAACATGCCTTATCTGTGACTGAGTACTCAGCTTTCTTGAGCTACCACCACAATCATATATACACTGCCCATTAAAGCCAGTAAAGAAACCTATTAAACAGTACATTATTTCTGCATGTGTCTTACTGTAATTATTGGAAGCAATGGACCAAAGATTTCATCTGTCATAATCTCTGCTTGAAGAGGGGGATCCACCAAGATTGTTGGCTCAATGAACCTGAATGGAGATCAATAACAAGCATATTAAAACTAATACTTGTGAAACATACAAATTGAAGAACAAGACAAACTGTCAAAGAAAATTGTCCTGATGATAAAAGTGGGGTTAAGAACAGAAACTCAACTTTCTCTTATATACCAAGCATTTGTCTCTTTTCAAATCCTTAAAATATCACAATGGAATAATTTAATATAGGATTAATCCCATATAAAAACCAACTTATTGAATATGAACACTATGAATTCATATATAACCAAAACTTCTTTAACAAAAAAGGAAAAGGGAGGGGGGATGTTTAGAGAGAGAGAGAGAGAGAGCTTAAACGTTTAAACCATAAGGTCCATATTCACAAAAGAGATTAAATAATGTCAATTACAAGTTATCTTCATCCACTGAACCACCGTAAACAGTAGAGGCATCAACATGTGGATCCTTAAGAAGATTCTTAAGTCGTAAGAGATGTTGTTTATTTATTATCCTTGCAATGCTGTGTGATTCTTTTGGATTTTCTCCAAACATTTCCTTGATCATGCTCTTCATCAACTCCACCTGAAATAGAGTATCATTATTGTTGCATTACAAACAAACCCAAAAAAACTTAAAAACTCATATAAGATTTAGCATAAACTACTACTTTCATACCACAGTGCGTGTAAATTTCTTTTCAACAAGGATGTAGTCTATTGCTATGCATGCTTGACCAGCACAGCAACCATATTTCCCATAAACAATTCGCTTTACTGCCACCTTGTGATTAGACGACACAAAAGAACTCAGCTTAGTATATTGTCATAACATAGATCAAAAATGCATAAGTGTGTAGGCCAATTTTGTGACTATAAAATATAATAGTGTAACACACTAAGGCCAAACTTACCTTTATGTCCCAAGAACTAGAAAGGGAATCAAGAACAGCAGGGCATTTTCCACCCAACTCTAGAGTAACAGGTGTTAGATGCTTCACAGCTGCAGACATGACAATCCTTCCAACATGTGCACTTCCTAAGCATTAACATTAAGATTGAATTACTTAATCTTTTAAAACCAATGGTTAGAATAGATTAGGTGAATAAAATTCATTATTGCAAATCAGTCTAAGCTTTTGAAATAAGTGTTAATTTGTCATAATATTAGAGCGAGTGATTATAAGTTTGAACCATGTTTTCACTTTACTTCTCATTTAAAAAATTAAAAGTTTCACATGTTAGGCGGGCCTCACATATTAAGGGTGATTTTGGGTCCATGTGCGAGGGAGAGTGTTTGAAAAATGAGAGACTAATTTTACCTGTAAAGAAGATCTTGTCCCATCTCTGCTGTAGGAGTTGTTCACCCACAGATGGTCCACCTTGGATAACCTTGACGGCTTTGTTGTCTAAGTAAGTAGAAATTGCAGTTGCCAGAAGAGAAGCACTAGCAGGAGCCAATTCAGAGGGCTTTAGAACCACTGCATTTCCAGCTGCTAATGCCCCTATCATTGGTTCCAAGGACAGTCCTATATTTTGTAACAAAATGACAACAATTTAATCATTATTAAGGATATAAGAGAAGAAAATGAAGCAAACTGTTATTATTTTTTTTCCTAGTTATGTTGGAATATTAGTTTAATGATTGAATTTATCATTTAATTTACTAACTGTTTAAATTTTTGAGACAATCAATGATTTATTATGGTATCAAAAAATATGATCTTGAGTTTGAACTCTGTCTTCACTCTACCTCCAATTTAAAAAATTAAAAACTCCTCGTACTAGGCCTTACTTATTAAGGGGAGTTTATAATGATTAAATAACTAAATTCAACATTTCTTAATATTTTAAACATTTGAAACAATCAATAATAATTTATCATGTTCTAGAAAGAATAATAATTTACTTACCGAAAGGAAAATTCCAAGATGAAATGATGAGGACAAGGCCAAGAGGCTCAGGAACAATTTCTGCACTAGTAAGCAAAGCAATTTGCGGCAGTTTAGCCTATAAACCATACATTAACGAGAATTGTTAGTATACGTTGCCTCAATTTACTACGTGAATATGTTTCTCAAAAAAAAACATTCTTGAATATTATTAGCACGTGACTAAATCAACATGGTGGTTTATGTATAAACTTTGACTTCTTTGCTTACTAGAAAGCAGGAAAATTTTAAAAGGTTCTACAGACTTTTTTCTTTTCCATGCAGAATCCCAATAAAATATGATTACACCAATTTTTTTATTAAATTACACTTTGATCCTAAAAGTTTGGGATTGTCTTAATTTTGATCCACTAAGTTTGATTAAGTTTTCAACAAAACAAAACAACATTATTTCTCTCTTAAAATAAAAAATAAAAAATTTTACCCTCTCTCCCTTAATGGCCATAGGAGTCACGGAAATAGACATAAGGACCAAATGAAATCAAACTTGGTAGACTAAAATGAAAAATCTCAAACTTAAGAGACCAAAATGAAAAAAAACAAAATTCAAGAGTCAAATATATAATTTAGTCTTTTTTGGGGGGTTTATTGTTATAAAATATACAAATAATTCGTTTCTTCTTCCTTTTCTCTATTAATTATTATTATTATTATTATTATTATTATTATTATTATTATTAAAGCCATGCAAAGTCTAGTCGTTGAACTTACCTTTCTTCCTGACATCCATTCTCTCAAAGACTCCAATGCCAAATTCAGTGTCTTAATCAAGGTTCCTATCTGCAAACAAGGAGAATTTATGCATAACAAAAGCAAGAGATCAAACTCTCAATCTCTCCTACATCTTAAAAATGAATCCAATAGTCTTTACCACTATTTACGTCCTTGTAAAATATGTTCACAAATTCCTCGTGATTGTGATTATTATTTAACCTGTTTTCGAATTCTATTCATTTTCCTTTTCCCTTGTGAGGTAGTGAATAATTAAACAAATTTCTTGTAATTTTGGCTAAGAACAGTTGTGCATTACTTCTAAACCCATTTTATGTGATAAATAATATTAGACCCTACCAAATGAAGGTGAATTTGTGTGTTCAAATTCTATTGAATGTATGTGTAATTTATCAAGAAAGATTTTTTTTTTTTTAATAATAAAAAAGACCCTATCCTAGAAACAAGATAGCCACAAAAACATGCACTTAAAATGGTCCAAGGAAAGCACTCGTATGCTTAAAATAAAACAAGTTAGTAACCTCGATCTCAAACAGGTTATCATGACTCTACTATAAAAAAATAAAAATAAAAGTTATTATGACACTTATTTTTTAGAGGACAAAGTTTAATTACAAAATTGATTAGACTACAAACTCATTTAATATTTTTTTTATTGGAGGTGAATTTTGACAAATCCACAATTGGATTACATCTTCTTCTTATATCTCTATATTTGTAAAATTTCAAGAAAATTAAAGATTAATAGCTATGTCATCAATAAATTTTTAAATTGCAAATTTTTGTAATTTAAAATTATGTATAAAATATAAGATTATAGATTATATAGTAAATAATATTTGATTGACACAAAAATTGACATGTATATTAAGAGCATAAAGAACATGTAATTCAATGGTTAAATTTTCAAAATATGCAATAATATTTATTTTATTGAGTGAGTTTGTAACTTAAAATTATAACTAATTTTGTAACTAAACTTTGTCATTTTTTAGAGGGTAATCCATATATATGTACACTCAGAAAATTAAAATGGAACAAGATATATAGTTTGTATACCTCATCTCTAAAAGTCTCAACCTGATGCTTTCCCAAGTCTTGCATAAGAGCATTAAGGATATCACCCTCTTTCTCCTTTAGCAGAGTAAGCAACCCTTTGAGCTGTGACTTTCTCCACGATGCTTCTTTAGTCTTTCCTTGACTGTAATACTCTCTCATCTCCCCCAGATCTCTTTCAAACTCTCTCAAAGTCTCCATGGCTTAGAGGAAGAGCCCTAAACTCTTCATCCACAGCAGCTTAATTTATTCTTCTTTACCGACTAGTTGGGAGTCATAATTAAAGCTGCTCCTCATGCAGTCTACGTTACCAGCCTATGTCCGGTAAATATGTGGGGTCAAGAGGGGATTAAGTATCAGCTTCCACCTTTCAAAACAGATATACATTTATTATTAATTTTCTTGTACAATCTTACACAAGAATTATTAGAAGGGTAAAACTAAAATATAAAAAAAATTCTGGTCCATATGACTTATTTAATTTTTTTTTTATGGGACAATACGACTTATTAGAGTTGTTTAAATATTATGAAAATATGTGTTGTAGTGTTTAAATAACAAAAACTGTTGTTTAAATAACATTACCAAACAGACACTTAGGGTCCATTTGATAGAGCATTTTAGCAACGTGTTTTCAGTTTTTAAATAACATTACAAGTATTTTTATACATTTTTTCACTTACACGTATTTAAAAAAATTACAAACAATATTACTCAAATTACTCTACCACCCTTAGTTTTTTTTTTTTCTTTTTAAGTAATAGAATTCATCCATGTGAACCTTTAGTTAAAAAAAAAGAGGAGTTCATCATCTGGGCTTATTTTTGGTAAACAAGACTGTAATACCTGGAAAGTCGCTTATTTTTGGTAAACAAGACTGTACTACCTGGTAAGTGATGTGATATCATTTATGAAGGCAGTGGATTTAAGTGTCAGCTTCCACCTTTCAAAACAGATATACATTTATTATTAATTTTTTTGTACAATCTTACACAAGAATTATTAGAAAGGTCAAACTAAAATAAATAAATAAAAAAAATCTGGTCTATATGACTTATTTAATATTTTTTATGGGACAATATGACTTATTAGGGTCAGGAAGAAATTTTTAATAATGTTATTTAAATATAGTAAAAACATGTGTACGTAAAAAAATGTTATAAAAATATATATTATAGTGTTTAAACAATAAAAATTATTATTTAAATAACATTACTAAACAGGCACTTTGGGCCTGTTTAGTAGAGTATTTTAACAACATATTTTTAGTTTTTTAATAATATTACACGTACTTTCATACATTTTTTTACCAACACATATTTTAAAAAATACAAACAAAATTATTTAAACTATTCTACCAAAAAGATCCTTAAATTTTTTTTTTTTAAAGTAATAGAATTCATCCATGTGAACCTTAATAATAAAAAAAAAAAAAAAAAAAGAATTCATCATCTGGGCTTATTTTTGGTAAACAAGACGGTACTACCTGAAAAATGATGTGATATACCCCCCCCCCCCCCCCCCCAAGATGGTGTTACCAGCTCCACACGGAAATCCAAAAGAGCTAGTTCCCCCTTAAATTAATAAGGTCGGTCGGAAGCCGAAGTAATCTTGACTCGAAAAACATTTATCAAGTTTTTTATCATTAATCTAAGATGTTAATTAGTTTACAATAAACGTAAGAAAATGCTAACGAGTGTCCTTAGGGCACTGGTTAATAATCTATTTAAAAGAAGTTTTTATGAGAAATGAAAAAAAAAAAGTAATTAATATTTTGACAGCTTTTTTCATTTTTCATAAAAATAGTATTAAAACTTTTCTAAAATTGATTATTAACCAGTGCCCTAAGAGCACTCGTTAACATTTCCTATAAACGTAAGGTTGGGTTTGAATTCTATATTTTTTTATTCAATAATAAAAGACTTTATTAGTTAAATTAACTGATATCTACTTAAATTTGTTTCTCTCTATTTGCATATTTTAAACTTTTCTTAAACTTTACTTTTTTTGGGTTTCAAATAGCCGAAAATTTTATAAGAATCAAACCTCCCATCCATTTATTGGTAAATTTTTCTCAAGCCACATTCTAACTTTTTGACTTGCCATGTAAATACTATATCTTCCATTTATGCAATTTCTTAAAGAGTTAAAAAAGGATGGGACGAAAATTTTGATATTTTTCAATTTTTTAGAATGAAACTGAAACTTTTTAAATTTGGGGTACCCAAAATAAATAAATAAATAAAAAAAGGAAAGAAAGAAAGAGAGATTCCACCTAATTGTGATTCTTTCTTTTTTTAAATTTAATTAAATTTAATCTCATCTTAAATTTATATTCTGAGATTAAAATTAAAGCTAACAAAAATTGGGCCAAGTCATTTGCAATTTTGCATTACAAAGCCCCTCCAACTCTAACATGCCGACAAGATGTTAAGCTAGGAAATGAGACAAGCTGCAAAATTCACATGAAAAAGTTTAGAATGTGGAATTTATACTAGTAATATTTAAGGGGTTCCCTCTGTTTGAGATCCTCAATTTTGATTCTCAAAGTACCCTAAAATTTACCAGTTTGTAAAACTTAAATAATATGGTTAGATATGTAAAAATACTAATTTAAAAACTCCTAAATTTTAGCTAAATTTAAATTTTTAGTTTTTCTAACCACATTTCTCCCACCTCCACAATTCTCTCTCATGTTTTTTTTATTTTTAATTTGACAATTCTCTCTCACGTTAGTTAGTAGCTAAGTATAATTCAACTTTTTTTTAAAAAAAATAAAAATAAAACTGCTTCTTTTCCAGTACTAATGTATTCTTTATTTATTTTTTCCTAATCTCCAAAATGAAATCGCCATAAGTTTTTCTGCATTACTATTTTTATTTTTATTTTTTTTGAAAATGAAACCAGATATGATTCATTCATTCAATATTGAAAGAACATGAATCCAAATACAAGGCCTCTAAGGCAGGTTGTGATATTTTTTTCTAGCCATATAACATCATTATCTATTTGGCAAGCATAGCGAGCCAAACAGTGGGCTACAAAGTTTGCACTACGACGGACACAACTAACAGAGAAACTCCTAAGACTTGCAGCTAAACATCGAATGTCTTCATATATCAGTCCCAGCTAAGATGAATTGACAGCTAGAGATGAAATTGCTTTCATGACATGTACATTATCTCCCTCAAGGATAATCTTTGAAAAACCTGCATCCACCATAAATTCCATTGCTTTCCAAGAAGCTAGTGCCTTTGCCTCCCCGCTATCAAGTACTGGTGGTCCCTTAGCCGATAGAGCTGCCATTACTAATCCTCTCTCCTTTCGAACCACTACACCACAACTAGTTGCACCTATCTGTGTAAATACAGCTGCATCAAAATTTAATTTGTAGACAAATCCCTGTTAAAAAAAATAAGTAAAAATATATATATATATATATACCCTCATCCCATAATCCTATTTAGTTTTTATTTATTTATTTATTTTTATGAGATTATCTCATGTAGTTAAAAGAATATCCAGTTATCCACTACTATTTTTCACTTATCTAGGTAAATTTATTAAGTTTTAAAATCCTACATTCTCAAAAAAAAAAAAAAAAAAAAAAGTTTTAAAATCCTAAATTTTAGGCTACTTATAAAATATTTCTCTTTTATTTCTCTTTCTCACATTTTTTTATGCACGTTTACTTCTATAAAAAATAAACCCAATTTGTCACGTTAAGTTAAGAGTATTTTTTTATATATAAAAAAAACTATTATTATTATATATCCTAAGTAGTTTTCTTTTTTTTAAATCCAAATCATCCATTTTAGTTACAACTTAAAAGTAACAACCACTCATCTTCAATTTTCTTTTGTTTCTAATACAAACTTCAGATTCAAAAAATAAAGGTTAAGGCACAAATGTATATCTTCACATTTCTTCCTTTCTCAATTTCTCCGTGGGGAATTTTGAAGAACAAGATCTATACTATGCAATAATTTTTTTTCATAAATAAAATCTCCACTCTTCATATTCTTTTTACTTTTAATTAATTACATCAACCATTTCTACTTTTGCTACTATCTGTCTATTACTCATTACATTTAACTCTCGATTACTTCTTATTTTTCCCTACTTTTGTACTCCATTTAGGCAAGCATGTAATCATCTTAAACGCACCCTACCAACTAGCAAGTACCACTAGCTTTATTTTACCTTTATTTATTCATCTATTTTCTTATTTTTATTTGCTTTGTATTTAGTGGGAGAACTTTAAATTTCTTCGAAACTATGTATTTCTTTTTGCATAATTAAGATGCTCTTTTGTATATTAATTGTTAACTTGTCACAAATATTTTATTTTAGCTTTGAAGTATTTTTCCCTTTTGGTTATCAGGTTTTGCTTCTTATAAAAAAAAATTTATAATAAAATTTGCACAAGCGTTTTCTCTTATAATTAATTGTTTTTACATTCTATTTCCCCAAGTAATCTCTTCAGTGGTATCAATAATTCTCCTAAAAAATAAAAGAGTCTCTAAGCATACATGTGAGTGCATACTTAAAGGCTAATAATAAATAATTTGGCTTCTTTTTTGGTTTACATTTGGGAGTGGGAGATCTGAGGTCTTGTTGGAAGACTAGGACATTCAATTTGGCTTGGGCCCAATTTTTTTTCACAGAGAGACAAATACATAAATTTCGTACTTGCATTTTCAATTTGAAGAGATGGGAGATGGGACAACTTTTCTCTTTCTAACAAATCTACTGATCCTCTTCCCCTGTCCAAAAAGGAAGAAGAAAGAAGAAAGAAGAAAGAAGAACCTCTCCCACCTAAAAATAGAACACCAAAGAACAAGAAAAGTTCGGCATTTAAAAAAATTTCACAACAAATCTTAGGTGAGCCCACTATTGAAATTATTTATTTTGAACTCAATGTTGAAATTATTATTTTTTCCACCCATCAATTAAAATTTATTGTAAAAATATTATAAGAATGTTATGGATATTATTTTTTATAGAAACAAACCCAAGCATATATATATATATATATATATATATATATATAGTGCTAAAGTGGGTGTCTAAAAGTCTTTTAAGTATCTGATTATTTTCTTAAAAGTATGTAATTCCTATCTCATTTACACCAAATAATTAAAAAAAAAAAATGGAACTTTTCTTTTAGATAAGTAGACAATGAGAGAGGGACGTGGTTCAAACCACAAACATAAAATAAGATGCTTCTCTTCAATTTCTCTTTAAGTTTTTTAAAGCTCCCTTTATTACTTTGCTTCTTCTTCTTCTTTTTTTTCTTTTTTTTGGGTATTTATTAGTGTTCAGTATGGTTGAAAATTTTTGGTCCAAAAAAAAAAAAGTTCTGAAATCAATGACATTATATGAGCTTCCTCAAAAAAAAAAAAAAAATGACATTATATGAGGACTTGTCAATTCACTATATGGCCTACATCTTAAAGTGCTTTCCCTTTCACTTCTAATCAAACACCTATACTTCTTTGATCGGTTCATTAAGTTCTGAAATCAATGACATTATATAAGGACTTGTCAATTCACTATTTGGCCTACATCTTAAAGTGATTTCAGTTTCCCTTCTAATCAAATGCCTGTATTTCTTTGATCGGTCCATTTAATTAATAACTGGCACAGTCAGATTTAAAATTTCACATGAGTTGATGTAAATGAGTTGCATTAGAGGTTCGCATCAGTTGATGTAAAAATTTTAATTTTAGTATAATTTTTTTTTATATATATTCAATTTTTAAAATATCACATATTAAATTATTTATTTTATGTTATATTTCATTAAAATATCTTTTTTTTTTCTTAATTTTTTCACTATTTGGCCTACATCTTAAAGTGCTTGTAGTTTCACTTCTATTCAAACGCCTATATTTCTTTGATCGGTTCATTAAGTTCTGAAATCAATGACATTATATGAGGACTTGTCAATTCACTATTTGGCCTACATCTTAAAGTGCTTTCAGTTTCACTTCTAATCAAACACCTATATTTCTTTGATCGGTTCATTTAATTAATAAATGGCACAGTCAGATTTTAAAAATTCACATGATATATTCCCACGCACGGTACGTGGATGTAAATGAATTGTATTAGAGGATTCGTATTAGTTCATGTAAAAAATTTTAGGGAAAACTGCAGTTAACCCACTTGTGGTTTGACCCGTTTTAACAGTGTCCACCCGTGGTTTAAAATTTGTCACTTAACCCACCTGAGATGACCTCCGTTAGACCCCCGTTACCCACCTCTCCCTTTTCACTGTTAAAAAGAGGGGTAAATGTGTCTTTTTCATTATGTTTTATGTCTCTCTCCTCTTTTCTCTCCTTCTTCTTTTTCTTCTTCACAATCAAAACCCATAAATGTTCACATAAAAAAAAAAAAAAAAAAAAAACCTAGAAATGTGCATTTAATGTTCTTACCCTTTTCTTTTTCTGAGAATCTTTTAATGTTCTTACCCAATGCCCACTGCAATTGCCAAACATATTTTTACAATGACAAGAAAACCAATACATCTAAAGTCACAAACACAGCCATAATTCCATGTGAACATACACCCACAGATTCGCTAGCCTTCTACAAGCCAAATCCAAAAATTGACTACTTAATTCTTTATAGAACAATCACAAAATAAAATTCTAACCCCTTTTCTTTTGTTGGGTTCTCTAAAAAAAACCTAGATTTGCAAGTTAAAAAAAAAAAAATCTGCCAAAAAAAAAACCCAGCAATCTGTTCAAATTGCTAGGTTCAAATTTTTTGGGTTTAATACCATGATAAAACATCACATGCTATGAATGAATGAATAATGAATAAATACAATAAAATACCTAAACCGAAAAAAACATAGAACCCAGATCTTGCATATCCAGCAGCGAACCCAGATCTTAATGAAATGACCTAAATTATTAGCTTCACTCCGTTGCTGCTGCTGCTGTTGTTCGGATTCTTTGATTTTCAAACCGTTTGATCTGATTCCACCACTCAACCTCTGTAAAAGCCGTTGACTCGCGCTCACGTACTCCGTAGAAGAAGAAGAAGAAGAAGCAGCAGCGGTGCTGTCGATGAAATCCGTACTCTCGGTTTGATTACTAGTGCTACGAAATCGCCTGGTGATCGTGGAGACTTCTTTGAAGGAAGCGAGCTTCTTGGCGGGCTGTGACAGAAGCGAATCGAGCAAGAACAGAGATCCATCGGAAAGAACGAGAAGCTTTGCGATCTCAGAGAGGACGATAATGCGATCGATCGGTGAACCGTTGGCGATCGTAATGGCTTGCAAAAAGGAAGTGGTTTTGGGAGAGGATTGGAGGAGAATTAGGGTTCCGGCGAGAGTTCCGATGTAGATGAGAGTTCCGATGTAGATGAGGGTTTGGGTAGAGAGGTCAAATTGGGTTTTAATTTTTTTTAGGTTTTCAATTGGTTTTTAATTTTGGCTTATATAGTAAAGGGGATTTCTAACGGAAAGAGCAGAGGTGGGTAACGGGGGTCTAACGGAGGCCACCTCAAGTGGGTTAAGTGACAAAATTCAAACTACGGATAGGCATTGTTAAAACGAGCCAAACCACAGGTGGGTAAAGTGCAATTTTCCCAAAATTTTATTTTAGTAGAATTTTTTTTTTACATACTTATTTTTCAGAATATCACATATCAAATTATCTATTTTACACTACATTTTATTAAAATATCAATTTTTTTTCTTAATTTTTGTCACTATTTGGCCTACATTTTAAAGTGCTTTCAATTTCACTTCTAATCAAACACCTATATTTCTTTGATCGATTCATTAAGTTCTAAAATTAATGACATTATATGAGGACTTGTCAATTCACTATTTGGCCAGCATCTTAAAGTGCTTTCAGTTTCACTTCTAGTCAAACACCTATATTTCTTTGATCAGTCCATTTAATTAATAAATGGCACAATCAGTTTTAAAAAATTCACATGATATATTCCCACACACGGTATGTGGATGTAAATGAGTTGCATTAGAGGATTCGCATCAATTCATGTAAAATTTTTTATTTTAGTATAAAAACTTTTTTTTTAACATACTTATTTTTCAGAATATCACACATCAGATTATCTATTTTACACTACATTTCATTAAAATATTATTTTTTTCTTAATTTTTTTAATTATTTCTCTTTTTTCACATACAACATGTCAACAACTATCATCCACTCTCTTCCTTCATTCTTGAGATATGTAAAGAAATAATAAACAACTAAATGCAAAATGAATAAGATATTAAAGTTGAATATAACATATGTGAGAGTGAGAGAGAGAGAGAGAGAGAGAGAGAGAGAGATTATTAACTAAATGTGTCTTGTTAACTGAGTTTGTTAATGGTACATGTTAAGAAATATTATATGTTTGGAACGAAAGAAGATAGGATGAGAGAGTATAGGAAAAAGTGACTGGAATATATTAAAGAGAGCAAGCAAGAGAAGCGAAACCAAATCCAAAACACGTGGGTGATGACTTCTATATGAGAGAGAGAGAGAGAGAGAGAGAGAGAGAGAGAGAGAGAATCATTCAATCAACCTATTAACTGTAATTCAAAGGACTATATAGGATTTTTAGTAGCACAATTAGTAGATAAGTAATGAGTAGTTCAAATGACACCACCTCACTAAAATAAGAGATTCGTGTAAGTGTTGAGAAAAATTGTTCAAAATTTTGTAAACAATAAGTTTTCTCCTCGCACATGGATGATGATTGCAATATATAAATTTAATTAGTGAGATCTACGATTATGTGAGAAGTTGAATTATTAATCATTGAGGGTAATATATAGAACCATTAAATTCTCTTATAACTGTAATTTTAATGAAATAAAATGTTAAAATTAATCAAATTTATTGAAAATACTTGTAAATTAACCTAACAATAAATTTAATTAGCGTCAAATCAACAAGAAAATAATTTTTTTTATATATGAGAGAGAGAGAGAGAGAGTCATTTAATCCACCTATTAACTTTAATTCAATGGACCATATAGAATTTTTAGTAGCACAATTGGTAGATAAGTAATGGGTCGTTCAAATGTCACCACCTCACTAAAATAAGAGAAGCAAGTAAGAGAATAGAAGAAAATTATTCAAAATTTCGTAAACAATATATGAATTTAATTAGTGAGATCCACTATTATGTGGATGATAGTTATGATATGTGAATTTAATTAGTGAGATCCACTATTATGTAAGAAGTGGAATTATTACTCACTGATAGTAACAGGCTTATTAAATTCTTCGATAAGTGTGATTTCAATGAGAGAAAATGTTAAAAATAATCAATTTTATTGAAATACTTACAAATTAACATGGCATTTGAGTCTATTTGGTCAGAGGGGTGGAAAATTGGGAAGATAGAAAATGGGGAAGAGATAGAAAAATACAAAAAATAAAGGAAGGAAAAAAAAAAAGGGAAACAAATGGGTTTAGAAAAAGATTGTAGGGTCAAGATTTGTAACCCAGACCCAAAAGAGATGGGATGTGAACCCAATAAGCCCAATACAATAAATTTGTAGAGAGTGGGTAAAAGAATTAGGCTGTTTGTGAATTCACCAACAGTTAATCAAGGTTTTACTAAAAAAACAAGTACAAAAACACTAGGAACTTGAATAAACTTAGGTCCGAAGAGACAAATTATAGATTGAATAGCTAAGGTCACTCTTGGAAGTACAGTAAATTTTTTCTCTTCTTCTTTTCCTTCTTTTTTCCCATCCCCCTTCGTAAAAGGTCTCTTTTGTTCATATAATTCTCTTTTAAACCATCTTCATCGTACACTTGTTCTTCATCTAAGCACTCACTTGAGTACATGTCACATCAGGTATCTTCTTTACTTATCCATGAGTGGTGGCAACTGAGATTGCACTGTTCAGGGGTTTTCTCCACATAAATGCGGCAAGAAAAGTTGCTGCAGTACATTAAACGTGGTGGTAGCAGCTTTTTCTCTAGATATTTCTTTATTTCTATCATCTTTATATGTGCAAGAAGCTCATCCTTATCGCTGAAACTTCCTGGAAGTTCACCTAAACTGCCCAGATATTTACTTGACCGATTTTCTTCAAGTTCGAGGAGGATATACTCCTCGGACTATACTCCCTTATCCTTTCCTTACGTGATTCTTCATTCTGGAGCCTTTTACAATCCTTTGCCCCTCCTCGGAAATACTTATATCTTTAAATGGGGCCTAAGGCCCAACATACACATTTGGGCTTTTACCCCCACAAAGACAATAATTAAAAGAAGGAAGAAAAAAAAAAGGCCAGAGAATTTATGACAAACCCATGTGCAATGTGCACATAATTTTTAGTTTTTTTCTTCGTCTAGAGTTTTTTCTTTATTTTGAAGAGAAAACATTTTAATGGGCTAGGGAAGAAAATATCGGAGCCCGTCAATTTTTTTCCTCTCCTCCCTCCAACCAAACACCTACTAAAAATATTTTCTCTCCATTTATTTTTTCTATTTTCCCTATTCCACCTCCAAACAAACAGACTCTAAATGTAATTAACGTCAAATCAACAACAAAATAAACACATTTTTTATAATAATTATTAATACATCAATTTATAAAATTTATGTAATAAAATATACAATATTAATAAAAAATTTGTTAATTACTTGATTAGTTCGAGCTTCCGGGTCCAAAGGGACCAAACTTCATTAAATAAGAGGAGCAAGGGTTAGGAGTAATCATCAAAACAATGCTCTCAATATCGTTACAGCTTTAACAATAGAAATAAGGTGTAAATGGAATTTTCGTCCCTACATTTTGGGGTCATTTCTATTTTGGTCCATACATTTCTATTTTACCACTTTTTGTCCCTATTTCAATTAGCGCTTGTTATTTTAGTCCTTTCCATCAGCCACCAAACGGAAATTGCTGACGTGGCTAACGGACTGATTAAAATATTAATAAAAATATATCGTGGCTCTCCTTACCCATGCCACATGGGTTTCCCGCCCCTTTATTCGCACGTGACCCTCACTACAACTAGAAATAAGTACCAGGAACTCCAAATCCTCCAAATCAATACTAGAAACCCTAAACTCCCAAAATTCGAGTTTCGAGCTTCGACCTCCACCCACACAGCTAATTCTCATCTCCCCAAACCACGATCAAAACAAACAATCTTCAAAGCCCAATGGAAGCAAGTTGTTCAACAGGTTCCAGTGTGAGGAGGAGAGCACCAATGACGTGCTACTGTAATAAAAAAACATGTCCTAGTTGTGGCGTGGACTGAAGACAACCCTGGCAGAAGGTTCTATGGTTGTCCAAACTACTGGGTATGTTAATTTCAGTAAATTAATTGTTTGAGTGGGTTTTAGTTAATTTCATTTTTCATTTTTTGGAGCATTATCTGTGTTTTAGGCGGGGCGAAAGTGTAGGTTCTTCCAATGGCGTGATAATGAGACATGTGAACGTGGTAAGGTGCTTATCCCACAGCAAAGGCAAAGGATCATCAAACTTAAGGCTGAGCTTGCAAACTGTAAGAAGAGAGAGAAGTTTTTAGTTGTAGTTGTGTCATTGTTAGTGGTGATATTTGCAGTTCTATGTTTGTTTAGGTAGGGGGTGGAAATAACTTGTGTGGGTTGCTGTGCTTGGTATGGCATGTAGGGTTGCAGTGTTTATGTATGGAGGGTTGCAGTGTTTATTTATGTATAGAGGGTTGGCAGTGTGCTCTATTTTGGTAGGATCAGTTATTAGCAATGACACACTTGCTGCTTATTTTATACTCTTTCTGTTGAGAAATAAATGAATACAATTCTCATTCAATGTGTGGATGTGTGGATTGGAAATGTCCTTGTTGAACCAAGTAGCAGATTTACAAGTGCATGCAACAAATGAAACTGGTATTAGCAGATAACATATTCCAAGAAAGCACTATACTACACATATAAAAAAAGACAGAAGGAAACAACAAACTCAATCTTGAAATCCAAACATCTTAATTAACATACTGCCAAACTTAACCCAAACATCTTCATAGTTATCATCAAAAAAAGCAAAAGTATGTTTAAATAACAAGGGCATTGTTCAACTGCCAATCTTAACCCAAACAGTAGGGCATTGTTTAACTAATACCAATTATACAAAATAAAGGCTTGGCTATAATTATACAAAACACAAGCCATTCATCAAAAGATATAAAACAAAAAGCTATTCATTTTTTCTTGGAGCATGCCTTGATGACTGACTCCCAGCAAACTTGATAGCCCCCATGTATCTAGATGCATTCTTGGAAGCATTCAGGGTCTCTGATGTGACCATCCTTTTCCTCCTCAGTCTTGAAATTGGACAGTTGGGTGGTGCAATTGGATTGGAGTTGGACTGAACTGGATTGGATGATCCTGTGGGGGTCTGGTGTGCACTTGGACTGGACTAGGGTGGTGGAAAAGGTGTGGCAGTGCTATGCATGCTAGACTGGGGTGTTGGAAAAGGTGTGACAGTGCTGTGCATGCTGTACTGGTATGGTGCACTTAGGCTGGATGAGAAGTGCATGCTGGTCTGGTATGGTGCACTTGGACTGGATGAGAAGTGTATGCTGGTTTGGTATGTTACACATGGACTGAAGGTGTGCATGCTGGACTGGAATGACGGCAATGGACTGGGAGAGCTTGTCCATGGCTGAGTTGGTGCACCAGGAGTAGAGGTGTGCATGGAGGACTGGGATAAGACAGATGGCTGAGGTGGTGCAAATGGGGTGGCTGAGCTCGGTTGAGCTTGAGCTTGAGCTTGTCCTGTTGGCTGATTGATGTTGGAATTGTTTCTGCATCTGCTGGTCTACAAACAAGAAATCCACATTTATTGACATGTAATATGTAAAAACTCTCACACATTTACTTGACAGAATCCTGTAGAATGTTACCTTATTGGCTGCATTGGTTCTATTTGTGGTGCCTAGTAGGGAAGAGTTTCCTCCAATCTCACCCTTGCAACTTCTTTTATTGTGTCCTATTTTACCACATGTGCTACACTGTTTGGAGATACCAGCTCTCCTACGTGCTGTCTCACCAGCCTCCCTTGCTCTCTTTTTCTTGGGCCTGCCAGGTGGTCTTCTTTTGATAGGAGGCTGAACAGGTTGGACACCACTGGCCCTCCACATATTCTGGCTATTGATAGGTGCAATTACTGGCTCATAACAAGCCTTATATGTGGAGACATGAAAACACCTGTGCACATACTGCTCAACATCTTGCCTATTGAAGAAAATGCAGGAAACTGCATGGGCACATGGTATGCCGGTTGTATCCCATCTCCTGCAACTACAATGTCTTTTTTCCAAATCCACAGTGAAGCTTTGCAGTCCATTTTTAACCTCAAACTGTGTTTGACTTACCCAACAAGCAAGCCACTTGCTGCTTGCAGTCTTTTCCCTATGCAACCTCTTAAGCACTTTAGGGCATATCTCTGATTTCACTCTCATGATCTTTTGTCTGTTCTCTTGAAACATGGTCATAAGATATAACCTGATTGACTCCAGCTACAATCACACACAAGATGTTAATCAAACAATGTATTAAACAATATATCTGACTAACTGTTACTCAAAGGCTTAGATTCATACCAAAGTAATTATAGACTTATATCTAAACTTCAGAATCCTACTGTTAAAACCCTCACACATGTTGTTCAGTATTGTATCACTCAACCCATCCTCACTGAACATGTGTCTGGCCCATATGGTGGTTGAATGATCTTGCAACCAACTGTGAGCATCCTCATCAATTCCTTTCAGTTCATCCATCAGCCTATCAAACTCAGCTTTATAAGTAGCTTTGGCTTATTTCCAAAACAACTCTCTGATCAAAACACCAGGATGTTTCTTCCTAAGATTATTGTAGAGGTGTCTGCAGCAGATCCTATGCTCATATTGTGGCCAATTATCAATAAAGGTTTGCACCAACCCCTGTGAGTACAACAACAACAATTGTGGTGTTAGTAACTCTATACATCCAATATGGTAATGCATATAGATATGGTTATAAACATACATACCTTCTGCTGGTCTGATATAAATGTCCATCTTGTGTCCTGACCTATGTCTGCAGGTAGCAAATTTATGAACCATGTCCAGGAGTCTTTAGTTTCAGCCTCCATTACAGCATACGTAAGTGGGAAGTACTCTTCATTAGGGTCTCTAGCAACTGCTGTGATTAATTGCCCACCTGACTTAGTTTTCAAGTGGTAGGCATCCAAACCAATTATTGGCCTACATCTAGCCATAAACCCTTTCTTGCAACCCTCTAAACATATGTACAACCTCTCAAAATAAGGAACCCCACATACCAAGTCCATCTCAGCAGCCAAATCACCTTCACTGAAGGTGTGTACCTTTATAAGTATGGTACTGCCAGGGCTAGCCCTCCTTAACTCTTCACAATACTCCCAAAGTTGATTGTACTTCTTTGTGTAAACCCCATCAACATATTCTCTTGCCTTCTCCCTAGCCCTACTAGCTTTTCCTGGAGTTATGTTTAGTGTAAACTTCTCATGTACAGCATCTTAGATGTCTTTTAGTTTCATGTTAGGTTGTCTTCTCACCCTCTTCATCAACTTCTTCCCAATGAATGCAGAAGTGCACCTTCGATTCTTATAACTCCTAGTGCATGTGTGTTCCAAGTTCAGTGTTCTTATTTGGTAGCTCTTCTCTCTTGGCATCTTTGTTAGATATGCCACAAACCTGCAGTTTTCTTGGCAAACTGCTCTTACCCTCTGCAAATCATTTTTTACAAGTCTAATCCCCCAGCCACCATTAACAGCATAATCAGTTATAGCATATGTTGTAAATAACATATCTTTCTCAAATCTGATATGTTCAGCCTTAGCAACTCGCTTAAACACTGGGAAGGTCTTCCTTTGTCCCCTTCCCCTTCCCACAGGTGTTTTCAGTTCATCCTTAGAGCTATCATCAGTGTCACCCCCAATATCATCATCAGATGATGATTCCTCAAGACTGTGCAACTCCTCACTGTCATAATCAGAGTTCATTACACCAGCACCCATTTGTACTGGTTCAATAACATCCTCATCACAACCATCCCAACTATCACTACTGTCCTCCACAAACTCCCTCTCATCAGGATTCACTACATCTTCATCCTCTAGGCCATTTCCTTCATCATCACCTCCTCCACTGTCACTGCTATCAACTACATCCTTGTCCTCAGATGGGTGCTGAGTCATAGGTTCCTTACCTGCTCTCCTAGAATACACCTCTGCAGCATCAACCTCAACAACAACATCATCATCATCATCAACCTCCTCAACCATTGGTGTGTTACTTTCTCTCCTATAGTAGGCTTGTTCAGCATCTACTTCAATGTGATCCTCATTATTATTGTTATAATCTTCACTACCATTTGCATCATCATCACTACCTTCGTCATTACTGTCATCATCATTACCGCCATGTCTTAAAATGTTTTGCTCCACTGCCAATGACTGCACATCTGCCCTAACATGCTCACCTTCATCCACTAGTATAGGATTATCCACAGGGTGCTCTAAAAACACAAGAATTTCTTCATGACCAATCACTAAATCTGTCATAAACATGGCATCATCATCATCAACTATCAAATGGAAATTAGCCCTCTCTAGATCACTACTAGGCATTTTATACCAAATCCTGCTCACAAAGGTGTACCCAAACTCCCTGCATATACCCTTAATCTCTGTTTTGGACCACCTATCAGGGTCACAATTGTCCACTACATCCACTTTACCTCCCACATATTCTCGAGGGTTATCACTAAAATACCCACCATGATGCATAGACAAGCTAAATAGCTCACTCATACTGCATGCAAAACACATATAAACCACTAGTTAACAAAATATTAACCATTAGTTAAATAATATTGACTACATTCCAAAACAACACTCATTAGTTAACAAAATATCACACATTACTTATTTACCAACTCAGCACTTATCTTTCCACAATCCACCTTAGCTGTTTTGAATTATATAATATGGTAATGCACATCATCTTCAACAAGGGAGTAGAGGGACCACGTTGGAAAGCACAAACAAACACATATTAAACAACAATGTCATAAAAAAAAGACACATGCATAGTAATCCACAAACAAACACATGTTAACATTATATATCATAAGCATTTTGGCCCACTAATTCAGTATACATCACACACAGAATCAGCCATTATCTTCAACATGGGAAAACGATGACCACATTGGAAGTCACAAAGAAGCACATACCCAGACAAGGACCAACAAATAGTCAAAAGTAACCAACAAAAATCGATAAAGTTAAAACCCAAACAATGAATATACAAAAGCAAAATTGTGGCCCCTACGCATAATATAAAGCTAGCTATATATAAGGACATACAGAGAGAGACAGAGAAAGCTAATACTTGTGTGTTTGGTCTCTATCTCACAAAGATAGAAATCTCACGGCTTTTATTTTCTTTGCTATTCCAAGAAAAATGGGTTTGGGTATATCTATATCTGGGTTTGTTTTTCTGCGATGGTGGCGATGGTGGTTTCTTTGTCTGCGATGGTGGTTTGATGGCTATCTCAAATCGAAAGAGAAGGTGGACTGATTTGGTTTGGGGTTTCACAGAAAGAGAGAAGGTGAACCGATTTGGGGGTTCAGTTGAAGCCACAGGTGGTTGTAGTGAGGGTCACGTGCGAATAAAGGGGTGGGAAACCCATGAGGCATGGGTAAGGAGAGCCACGGTGTATTTTTATTAATATTTTAATCAGTACGTTAGCCACGTCAGCAATTTCCGTCTAGTGGCTGACGGAAATGACTAAAATAACAAGCGCTAATTGAAATAGGGACTAAAAGTGGTAAAATAGAAATGTAGGGACTAAAATAGAAATGACCCCAAAATATAAAAAGGAAAATTGCATTTACACCTAGAAATAAACAGCTAACTACCTGCTTCATTGTTATTGTAGCCAAATATACATTTTCAAAAATGATTAATTATTACACACATTAGCAAAATTCTACATTTAATTATACGTGGGGTCAAGAGAGGATTAAATGTCAGCCTCCACCTTTCAAAACAGATATACATTTATTATTAATTTTTGTACAATCTTATTTAATTATTTTTATGGGACCATATGACTTTTTTTTTTTTTTCCGATGGAATGGGACCATATGACATTAGTTTATCAAGTAATAAAATTCATCCACGTGCCCTTGAATGTAGCATATCCATATGGCCTAGAATGCAGCATATCCATATGGAATCACATGGCTTATTAGTCTATCAGACAGTGCGAAAGTGATTGTAGACGTGTCTAAGCCTAACACCAGTGCTAAAATAGACCATACTCCCCTCTTCTTAATGATGGCAGGTCCTTGTTAGTTGTTAGGCAGCTTGCACCAAGTCAGAGTGTAGCATGTATTTCGGGAAGGGAATAAATGTGCCAACGCACTTGCAAAAAGGGGTTGTTCTATGCCGGAGGACTTTGTTGTTTTTGATTTGCTCCCCAACTCTGATATTTCCTCTCTTCTTAATATGGATGCTTCTAGTCTATATTATTGTAGACTCTCAGGTGCTACTCTCGCCACTTTGGCGAGTTAGTGCTTCTAGTCTATATTTTGCGATGTATGAGTTCTTGAGCAAGCTAAGATTTGGTTTCTTGTCTGTAGTTTATGGTTCCTTTGTAAATAAATTTGTTGATTATCAAAAAAAAGTTATAAGACCACATGTAGAATTTAATTAGAAAAACTAAAGTTTAGCACCTAATTAAGGATTATACAGTACCTAAAATCTAAAATTTACCTTATTTAGAAAACAGTAGCATATTTTTTGTATTTTTTTTATGGGTCTGGTTAATATATGCCGAACATACATTAATCATCTATTTTAGAAAACTTTTTATAAAAAATTGAAAAAGAATAATGCTAGAGATACAAACTATTTTATAAATTTTTTTACAAATTGCTAATGTAATGAATGATTATTGGTAAATGAAAAAGTGATATTAATGGTGGGTTTAGATAAAAACTAATAAGAGGTTGACTACATCAACATTTTGTAAAAATATTATAAAATAGTTTGGTAGAACTAGAAAGTGATATTAATGTTTTATAATTCAACTAATATCTCTTAATGTTTTTAATTAAAACATCTAAATTTCAAATCTTTTCACCCTTCGAATTATTATAAAAAAAAAACTACAAATAACTTTTTTAGGAAGAGATCAATATCTCTTTTTAGTCCTTTTGTATTGAGAAACTTCAATCAACTTTCTCTTGAATTATGAACGATTCAACCTCAAATTCACATGCATTAAAACTTAGAGAAAGCAAATATGACTCATAATTTTTAACTTGAATTTAATAATATGATACTTTTTTTTGTAGGGAACTTAAGTAATAATAAGGAACCTAATTTCAAAAACTTTATCCAAAGGGAGAATTGGATTAGCCCAAAATTTTAAAAGAATCAAGCTTCCCATCCATTTATTGTTAATTTTTTTTCAAGCCATATTTTAAATTTTTGACTTGTCTTGTCAATACTATATCTTCCATCATGAAATTTCTTAAAGAGTTAAAAGGATGGGACGAAAATTTTGATATTTTTCAATTTTTTTAGAATGAAACTGAAACTTTTAAAATTTGTGGTACCAGAAAGAAAAAAAAAAAAAAAAGAAGAGAGAGAGAGAAAGAGAGAGAGATTCCACCTAATTGTGATTCTTTCATTTTAAAATTTAATAAAATTTAATACCATCTTAAATTTATATTCTGAGATTAAAATTAAAGCTAACAAAAATTGGGCCCTGAGTCATTTGCAATTTTGCATTACAAAGCCCCTCCAACTCTAACATGCCGACAAGCTGCAAAATTCACATGAAAAGTCTAGAATGTCTGAATGTGGAATAATAAATAATTGGGCTTCTTCTTTTTTGGGTTACATTTGGAAATGGAAGATCTGAGGTCTTGTTGGAAGACCAGGATATGCAATTCGGCTTGGGCCCAATTTTTTGGTAGAAAGACAAATACATAAATTTCGTTCTTGTATTTTCAATTTGAAGAGATGGGAGATGGGACAATTTTTCTCTTTGTGACAAATCAACTGAACCTCTCTATTTATCCACAAAGAAAAAGAAAAAGAAAAAGAAAAAGAAAAGAAGAACTACCTCTCCCACCTAAAAAAGAACACAAAAGAACAAGAAAAGTGTAACATCTAAAAAATTTTCACAACAAATTTTAGATAGTAAGTTATTATTACTTACTACTTTTAATTTTGAACTCATTATTGAAATTATTTTTTTTGTCCAACAATAACAGTTGGTAACAACTTATCACTTATAATTTGCTGTAAAAATATTGTAAAAATCTTATGGATAAAATTTCTTGTAGAAACAAATCCAAGCATTGAGATATATATATATATATATATATTTCTACAAACAGAGTCTTAATTAATTGTTTAGTATATAGTTATCTACTATAAACCATTGGAGTATTTATAATGATGACTTTTTTTGTTTTATTTTGGGAACAACTTTACCAAGACAAATTAAACTAAAAAAATAATGCAATTGATACTTGATTTGATATTAATTTGGTATTTAGACACTCATTTGGACGATGATAAACACCACAAATATTCAATTGGGGTGATGGTTGCAAAATTTTGTAATTTAGAGTGCGTATTATAAATACGCCATAATTTAGAGTGAATAATTACAGTTAACTATTATACATATATACACAAGTTTAGATTTGGTGCAATAGCAAATTAGCAAACACAGTACATTTGTCTTTCAAGGTCTAAGATTACAAGTTAAAAAGTTCTTTTTTAATCTCAGCACTTGTATCATAAATTTTTTTTTTTTTTTTTTTTACCTTTAAACTTTTTACTTTTTTAACTTTTTTCTCTCACATCAAAGGTACAAGTCAGCTAATGTAATAAATAATAACCCTCGCTTGTCCCAAAAAAAAAAAGAAAAAGAAATCCTATATTCGTATACCTTTTGGAGAGTGGGTTCAATACCTATGATTAGTCCCCTTAAATATATATTTGTAGTGAAAAGAAATAATTAAAACTGTGCGGGTCGCAAATGAGGCTGATGGACCCAGCCCCACTTAGGCTCACAACTTATTTGTGTATTGGGCTGATTTTCCTACTATGGGTCGTTCTCCAACTAAAGGCTCAATGAGATCACTTTTCTCCTCTTCAGCAATACACTACTTCCTCTTTCTCCCTCAAGATCTCCTCTACTCCTTTTCAGCCGTGCATTACTTCCTCCTTCTCCCTTAAGACTCTCTCTCTATTTGACCTTACTACTCTCTATTTACTCCTCTCTTTTCCAACCCCCTTTCTCTCCTCAAGCCTCTCATATTTATAGTTCAGCATTAGCAGTGGAGTTATGATTACTTTTTGGTTCAGTGCAACGGGCGGTCCAGTGTTATTGGACATAAGTGATTGGTTAGGTGGGGGGTGGGAAACGGTGAGTATAGCCTTGGAACTTGGTTCGCACTTCCACAGATATGCTCGGCGGAGGCGTGCCGAATGGAACTGCCAGGCATACACTACACGTCATGCTCGGTCGTCGCACGTGACAGTAGTCAGTGAGGATTCACTGAGCACTGGACGTGAGGTGAACCTTGGGCCATCGTTCTGTAAAGCTTTGGGATGGGCCAGCAGAGTGGGAGGATAGGCGTATGGGCTGTATCTTCATGTGTGCTTAACTGGCCCAAAGGGGAACGAGTAAGCGTGCCGTACAAAAACAAATTTTAATAATTGGTATTTTGGGATGACTTTTCCAACTATAGCACACCAAATTGCCAAATGTCTTGTGACTTAATGATATGGTCCAATCTCCCTATGAAGTGAAATTTTTTTTTTAGATTGGTAGATAGTGGAGAAGGTAGATGTGGGGTTCAAATCACATGACTAGAGCATTGCAAATAATATCATTATCATTGAACTATCACCTAACCTCCATGAAATGAACTAAGTTCATAGACAAACACACAGAGAAAAGGAAATAGGAATAATTGAGTGATACCTTCATCTAGGCTCATTGCTGAGACATACATGACAAAACTTCATAATCGGAAATTATAACCTTAGAATTTCAAACATATTAGTAAACAATAAAACATACCCCTAATATATAAAAACATCATAACTGTATTCTATTAGTAATACAAACTTTCAGCCCTCATAAGAAATTCTTGCTAGCTCACAGGGGGGAGCATATCCTCAAAGCTCCCATTGCTTTATCTGCTAAAGTTAGAGCGCAACAATTTGCATACAGTGGTTTTTGATACTATAAAGTATAAATAATAACACTTTCAAATGTATAAATATGAATGTGATTCCTCTCACTCTCTCTCTTTCACTTCCATTTGGATGAGCAATGTACTTCCAATAAAAGTAGCTATATGTCACCTAATCCCTGCCTATAACTCTTCAAGCCGAGTATAACAAGGACTAATCCAAGATAATCATAATTGAAACCAGACGCCAAGAGTTGAAACTTGTGATTGTTCCATGGAGGAAATCTAAACCAAAATTCAGTAAGGAAACTTCTCCTTGCAATGGCTTTCTCATGGCTGAATGTGTCAAATGAGAACTTTCCATGGTACCTACCAAATCCACTTCCACCAACTCCTCCAAATGGGAGGGTATCAGCTGCATACTACACATAGCCAAATGCAAGCCTTTAGACTGAGAATTTAGAAGCTATAAGCATTGAGGACTATTATACTGTTTTTTGGCCTTTGAAATGAAGTGCAGTTTAATATTCACTCATTGAGTACAGATTAGACAGTTTTGTTTACTTGAGAAACTAAAACTAGTGCAGACAATTGACTTATTGATAACATACTTGAATAATTGTATCGTTGAATGTCACGCTTCCAGATGATGTTTCAGAAATCATCCTTCTTTGGAGTGTTTTATTTTTGGTGAAGCAATATATAGCCAGTGCTTTAGGCTTTGAATTTATGAATTGTATACTGTCTTCAATCTTCTCTAGCTGTCAAACAAAGAAAAGAATCACTATAAATGTGCAACATGCCTTACTGAGTACTCAGCTTTCTTGAGCTACCACCACAATCATATATACTCTGCCCATTAAGGCCAGTAAAGAAACCTGTTAAATAATACATATTTCTGCATGAGTGTCTTACTGTAATTATTGGAAGCAATGGACCAAAGATCTCATCTGTCATAATTTCTGCTTGGAGAGGGGGATCCACCAAGATTGTTGGCTCAATGAACCTGAATGGAGATCAATAACAAGTATATTAAAACTAATACTTGTGAAACATACAAATTAAAGAACAAGACAAGCTGTCAAAGAAAATTGTCCTAGTGATAAAAAAGGGGTTAAGAACAGAAGCTCGACTTTCTCTTATATACCAAGCATTTGTCTCTTTTCAAATCCTTAAAATATCACAATGGAATAATTTAATATAGGGATTAATCCCATATAAAAACCAATTTATTGAATATGAACACTATGAATTCAAGGGAGGGGGTTTTAAAGAGAGAGAGAGAGAGCTGAAACCATAAGATCCATATTCACAAAAGAGATTAAATAATGTCATTTACAAGTTATCTTCATCCACTGAACCACCATAAACAGTAGAGGCATCAACATGTGGATCCTTAAGAAGATTCTTAAGTCGTAAGAGATGTTGTTTATTTATTATCCTTGCAATGTTGTGTGATTCTTTTGGATTTTCTCCAAACATTTCCTTGATCACGCTCTTCATCAACTCCACCTGAAATAGAGTGTCATTATTTCAAAATGTTGTTGCATTACAAACAAACAAAAAACTTAAAAACTCATATAAGATTCAGCATAAACTACTACTTTCATACCACAGTGCGTGTAAATTTCTTTTCAACAAGGATGTAGTCTATTGCTATGCATGCTTGACCAGCACAGCAACCATATTTCCCATAAACAATTCGCTTTACCGCCACCTTGTGATTAGACAGCACAAAAGAACTCAACTTAGCATATTGTCATAACATAGACTAGAAATGCATGTGTGTAGGCCAATTTTGTGACTATAAAATATAATAGTGTAACACACCGAGGCCAAACTTGCCTTTATGTCCCAAGAACTAGAAAAGGAATCAAGAACAGCAGGGCATTTTCCACCCAACTCTAGAGTAACAGGTGTTAGATGCTTCACAGCTGCGGACATGACGATCCTTCCAACACGTGCACTTCCTAAGCATTAACATTAAGATTGAATTACTTAATCTTTTAAAAAAAATGTGATGCAGGACAACCAGAACAAAATTGAAACAACAATAAAATAAAGGGATACAACTTAGGAGTCAACACCTAAGCCTTGCTTGGAGTCAGCACCAAGCGAGGAAACCACTAGGAGTCAGCACCTAGGGTAAACTTGGAGTCAGCACCAGACCAAAGAAGGATCAAACGGCCATTGTTTTTTCATTCATCAAAATATCAATTAACCCCTCAAGGAGTACAATAGGTTGCTTATAAAGGATTACTAAATCCTAGTTCTAATTGGCTAGGAAACCCTAATTGCCTTATTACGAAAATAACCTTACTTCCAAATTAAAACATTAATAGCCTAATAAACTACCAGGACCTAAAACATAAAAAATACAATTGACTTGCAAACATAAATAATACTAAATAAAAATCTTCTTACGTCTCCCGCATCATTCTCCTCTGGTTGGAGAAAACTCGACCTCGAGTTTTAAAGTATTGAAGGACTAGGATGCTGACAAATAACACTTGCTTCAAGTCTGAAATCACCTTAGGGAGTACAGGGAAAAAAAAAACCTTGAATTCCACCACATCAAACTCATTTGGAATAACAAAATCAATGTGTGGAATCAGTATAATCTCTTCTTGAACCTTATGAACCATAGGAAGCACTGTGGTTTTGACCTCTTTGACTTCACCAAGATGTAGATCTTCAAGGACTGTGGAGGGTTGATCAGAAGCACGTTCAACAACTTCAACTTTCACATCATGTGCACCCTCAAGCTTGCTGGGTAGTTTTTGAGTGGGTGCCATTATCTTTTCTAGCTGGGCATTAATCCTAGTGATTATTTGCTCCCCCAATGTTCACGAAATAGGTGAAACATTCTGATTTGCCTTTCTTACAATAGCAAATAGTGAAGTAAGAGGATCCAAGGAAATGTCTTCACTTTCATTTATGACCAGACTCATAATTGTTTCCATGGCTAAAAGTACAGCAGGTGGATGCTTGGACCTAATCATCTTCAAGAAACTTTGAAACATCTCAACAACCAATGCATCACACTCAAGATCCAACATCACCAAGCATAACTTGACCTTTGCAATGGTATCAAGAATTGAAGTCACCTTCTTATAAGAGCGAGTAGACACATGAGACATATTTTCACATGCTACCACAATCAATTGAAATATTTCCTTCATTTGCTCATCTTATATGGGGCATTTGGTGCTGTTATTCTTGTAATCTCCATAATGCAAGATACAATTGAAACCTTCACATCCATTTCAGCATGTCTCAAAAGTTTATTATTGATTAGAGCCTTTACTGAGGGAGTACTTGCTCCACGTATGCTAACAAATTTTCAACTTCATCAAGAAGAGTAAGGAGGTCATCAATAAAGGAAGGAGGGTTAAGGAGTCTATTCCCAGCCTCCTTAAGCTGCTTTTCAAGTTTACTATGAAAGGAAGTCATTTTTTCTTTTTAAGCTCAGACTTAGGGGCACAAAACACAGAGATTGAAAGTTGAAACTGATGTTCTTTTTTTTTTTCTTTTTTTGGTGTGGGGGCCGGGTCTTCTACTTTTAAAGGAAAACTGGTGTTGTATAAGCTGGGCTTAGGGCTTGTTAAAAGGATCGGGCTATGGGTTTTGCAATAGGATGACTTTTTTTTTTGGGTGCTGGCAAATTGGATTAAGCTAAATTTATAATGGGTTGTGTTGGGTTCTTTATTTGGGCCGGGTAAAATTTTGTTTGAGTGGCTAATGGGTCAGGTACAATTTTGAGAAACAAATGCACTGGTTTTTTTTTTTTTTTTTTTTTAAAACAAAAAGCTTGGTTACGTAAATGGCTAAAGGAGGGAAGTAGGGGAATTTAGACAGGCTAGTGGGTTACCTCATGAGATTGGATTGATGCAGGTTTGGTGTTGTAATAGAACTAGCGACGTGTGATGCTAAGGCTTCCGATGGTGTTGTGGTTGTGGTGGTTGGCCCTTTCGGCAACTTGTGATGGCTGTGGGCAGTGGCTTTGGAATGACGGGGTGAGATCGGTATTAACGAATTCTTGCGATACTGTTCTGGTGGAGTGGGTTATGGGTTTTCTGGATATGGTTTCCTTTATGGTGGTTGGCTTTTATGTGGTTATTGTGGTTTGATGGGATGAGAAACACGGCAATGAAATTTTTTTTTTTTTTGGGTGATATTTTTTGGTTCTTTCCTGCGGTGATGCTTCAACAGATCAGTGTTTGCTCTGATACCAAAACTGATGCAGGACAACCAGAACAAAATTGAAACAACAATAAAATAAAGAGATATGACCTAGGAGTCAGCACCTAAGCCTTACTTGGAGTCAGCACCAAGCGGGGAAACCACTAGGAGTTAGCACCTAGGGTGGACCTGAAGTCAACACCAGACCAAAGAAGGACCAAACATCCATTGTTTTTTAATTCATCAAAATATCAATTAACTCCTCAAGGAGTACAATAAGTTGCTTATAAAGGATTAATAAACCCTAGTTCTAATTGGCTAGGAAACCCTAATTGCCTTATTACGAAAATAACCTTGCTTCCAAATTAAAATATTAATAGCCTAATAAACTACTAGGACCTAAAACATAAAAAATACAATTGACTTGCAAACATAAATAATACTAAATAAAAATCTTCTTGCATCTCCCGCATCACAATGGTTAGAATAGATTAGGTGAATAAAATTCATTATTGCATATCAGTCTAAGCTTTTGGAACAAGTGTTAGTTTGTCATAATGTTAGAGCGAGTGATTATAAGTTTGAACCATGTTTTCACTTTACTTCTCATCTAAAAAATTAAAAGTTTCACATGTTAGGCAGGCCTCACATATTAAGGGTGATTTTGGGTCCATGTGTGAGGGGGAGTGTTAGAAAAAGGAGAGACTAATTTTACCTGTAAAGAAGATCTTGTCCCATCTCTGCTGTAGGAGTTGTTCACCCACAGATGGTCCACCTTGGATAACCTTGATAGCTTTGTTGTCTAAGTAAGTGGAAATTGCAGTTGCTAGAAGAGAAGCACTAGCAGGAGCCAATTCAGAGGGCTTTAGAACCACTGTATTTCCAGCTGCTAGTGCCCCTATCATTGGTTCCAAGGACAGTCCTATATTTTGTAACAAAATGACCGCAATTTAATCATTATTAAGGATATGAGAGAAGAAAAATGAAGCAAACTGTTATTATTTTTTTTCCTAGTTATGTTACAATATTAGTTTAATGATTGAATTCTGACTAATTGTTTAAGTTTTTGGGACAATCAATGATTGATCATGATATCAAAAAATATGATCTTGAGTTTGAACTCTGTCTTTACTCTACCTCCCATTTAAAAAATTAAAAACTCCTCGTGTTAGGCCTCACTTACTAAGGGGAGTTTGGGCCAAACGTAAGAGAAAGTGTTAGAATAATGATTAAATAACTAAATTCAACATTTCTTAATATTTTAAACTTTTGAAACAATTAATAATAATTTATCATGTTCTAAAAAGAATAATAATTTACTTACCGAAGGGAAAATTCCAAGATGAAATAATGAGGACAAGGCCAAGAGGCTCAGGAGCAATTTCTGCACTAGTGAGCAAAGCAATTTGCGGCAATTTAGCCTATAAACCATACATTAACGAGAATTGTTAGTATATGTTGTCCAAAAAAAAAAAAAATTCTTGAATATTATTAGCATGTGACTAAAAGTGCATTTACGCCTAAACTTTAACTTCTTTGCTTACTAGAAAGCAAGAAATTTTTTTATTTTTATTTTTATACAAGATAAAATTTCTCTTCTAACCTAATCTAAGTGTATGTGTGTGTGAAACTCTCTTCTAGAGACTTGAACCCTGGCCCTTGCCTCTCCACACCCCACAAAAATTTATACTTATAGAGTGACTACTGCACCAATAATGCGTAGTGGTAGTAGGAAAATTTTAAAAGGTTCTTCAAACTTCTTTTTTTTCCCATGCAGAATCCCAATAAAATATTATTACACCAACTTTTTTTTTATTAAATTACACTTTGATCCCTTAAAGTATTGTCTTCATTTTGGTCCTCTGAGTTTGATTAAGTTTTCAAAATAATCAATATTTCATCTATTTTCATGACTAATTTTGCCATTAAGTGTCAACAAAACAACATTATTTCTCTTTTAATAATTAAAAAAAAAAAAAAAAATTTTACCCTCTCTCCCTTAATGGCCATAGGAGTCATGGAAATAGACATTAGGACCAAATGAAATCAAACTTGGTAGACTAAAATGAAAAATCTCAAACTTAAGAGACCAAAATGAAAAAAAAAACAAAATTCAAGAGTCAAATATATAATTTAGTCTTTTTTGGGGGGTTTATTGTTATAAAATATACAAATAATTCGTTTCTTCTTCCTTTTCTCTATTAATTATTATTATTATTATTATTATTTGTTGGGAGACCACAATTTAACTCCTTACAATCACTCTAAAAACAGGCCCATATGGTGTGATGTTGAATTTTATAAAAGATTTGAGTGTGTCTTCCTCATCACCAATTGGTTTTGAGGTGGAATGACACAACTCACGGTCCGACAAATGGTATCAGAGTTAAGGTCATGGGTTCGAGTCACGGGAGTGTCACGGTCCGACATTATTATTATTAATGCCATGTAAAGTCTAGTAGTTGAGCTTACCTTTCTTCCTGACATCCATTCTCTCAAAGATTTCAATGCCAAATTCAGTGTTTTAAGCAAGGTCCCTATCTGCAAACAAGGAGAATTTATGTATAACAAAAGCAAGAGATCAAACTCTCAATCTCTCCTACGTCTTAAAAATGAATCCAATAGTCTTGACCGCTACTTAAGTCCTTGTAAAAATCTGTTCACAAATTCCTCGTGATTGTGATTATTCTTTAACCTGTTTTCAAATTCTATTCATGTTCCTTTTCCCTTGTGAGGGTAGTGAATAATTAAACAAATTTCTTGTAATTTTGGCTAAGAACAGTTGTGCAATATCACTTTTTTTTTTTTTTTTTTATAAACTTGTTCAATATTACTTCTAAACCCATTTTATGTGATAAATAATATTAGAGCCTACCAAATGAAGGTGATGAATTTGTGTGTTCAAATCCTATTGGATGTATGTGTAATTTACCAAGGAAGTTTTTTTTTTATTAGAAAAAAAAAAAATCCTATCCTAGAAATTACAAGACAGCCACAAAAACATGCACTCAACACAAGTTAGTAACCTCTCAAACAGGTTATTATGACTACTAAAATAAATAAATAAAGTTATTATGACTTATTTTTTAGAGGGTAATCCATATATATGTGTACATTTATAAAACTAAAAAATGGAACAAGATATATAGTTTGTATACCTCATCTCTAAAAGTCTCAACCTGATGCTTTCCCAAGTCTTGCTTAAGAGCATTAAGGATATCACCCTCTTTTTCCTTTAGCAGAGTGAGTAACCCTTTGAGCTGTGACTTTCTCCAAGATGCTTCTTTAGTCTTTCCTTGACTGTAATACTCTCTCATCTCCTCCAGATCTCTTTCGAAGTCTCTCAAAGTCTCCATAGCTTAGAGAAGAAAAAAAAAGGGCATTATACTCTTCATCCACAGAAGCTTAATTCAACTAGTCTTCTTTATTTGCCGACAAGTTGGGTTCATAAATAATAGCTTCTCCTCATGCAGTCTACGTTACAAGTCTACAGTAAATATATTCGGTCAAGAGAGGGTTAAGTGTCAGCTTCCATGGTCCACCTTTCAAAACAGATGAACATTTATTATTGATTTTTGTACAATCTTATTTAATTATGACCATATGACTTATTAGTTTATTATCAAGTAATAGAATTCTTCGTTTATCAAAAAAAGTAATAGAATTCATCCATGTGTCCTAGAATGTAGCATGACCATATGGCTTCTTTATTTATTTTTACGGGAATCGTATGGCTTATTAGTTTATTAACCGGTGTACTTCTTTTGTTTATTATAAGACCACAGTTAGCTAAAATATGGGCAGTTTGATTGGCCTCTCTTTTAAGGAAGAGATCAATATATCTTTTTAGTCCTTTTTTATTGAGAAACTTCAATGAACTTTCTCTTGAATTTATGAGCGATTCGACCTCAAATTCATATGCATTAAAACATAGAGAAAGAAAATGACTCATAATTTTTAACTTGAATTTAATAATATGATACTTTTTTTGTAGGGAACTTAAGTAATAATAAGGAACCTAATTTCAAAACTTTATCCAAAGGGAGAATTGGATTAGCCCAAAATTTTAAAAGAATCAGGCCTCCCATCCATTTGTGGTTAAATTTTTTTTCAAGCCACATTTTAACTTTTCAACTTGCAATGTCAATACTATATCTTCCATTTATGCAATTTCTTAAAGACTTAGAAGGATGGGACGAAAATTTTGATGTTTTTCAATTTTTTTTTAGAATGAAACTGAAACTTTTAAAATTTGGGGTACCCAAAAAAAAAAAAAAAAAAAAAAAAAAAAAAAAGGAAAGAAAGAAAGAGAAATTCCACCTAATATTGACTCTTTCATTTTTAAATTTAATCCCATCTTAAATTTATATTCTGAGATTAAAGTTAAAGCTAACAAAAAATTGGGCCATGAGTCATTTGCATTTCAAGCCCCTCCAACTCTAAAATGCCGACAAGGTGTTAAGCTAGGAATGAGACAAGCTGCAAAATTCACATGAAAAGTCTAGAATGTGAAATAATATGAGCCTGTTTGGTAACGTTGTTTGAACAACAGTTTTTGTTGTTTAAATAACACAACATATATTTTTATAACATTTTTTCATCACACGTATTTCCACAACACTTAAACAACGTTACTAGAACAATATTACCAAACAGGCCCTAGAGATATGAGGTCTTGCGGGAAGACCAGGACATGCAATTTGGCTTGGGCCCAATTTTTTGGTAGAGAGTCAAACACATAAATTAATTTCGTTCTTGTATTTTCAATTTGAACATGGGAGATGGGACCATTTTTCTCTTTGCGACAAATCAACTGAAGCTCTCCCCTTATCCACACAACAACAACAACAACAACAAAAAGGGAAAAAGAAAAAGAAAGAGGAAAGAAGAACCTCTCCCTCCTAAAAAAGAACACAAAAGAACAAGAAAAGTGCTATATCTAAAAAAAATTTACAACAAATTTTAGGTGATAAGTTATTATTACTTACTACTTTTAATTTTAATAACAACCGATAACAACTCATCACTTATAATTTGTTGTAAAAATACTATGAAAATAGTATAAATAAAATTTCTTGTAGAAACAAACCCAAACATTGACCATACATACATACATACATACATACATATTTATTTATTTATTGTGCTAAAATGGATGTCTTTTTTTATTTTTTTAGAGAATTTCAACATATGGTGTCTGCTCTTGATGATAGCCATTTATCATTAGACCAAGACACTAATTAGCTTTTGGTGTAGGCAAAAATTGAACCCCAAATCTTTTATACAACTATCAGATATTTTACCAATTGAGCTGACTGAAACTCATGCTAAAGTAGGTGTCTAAAAGTCTGGGTATTTAACTATTTTCTCAAATATGTGTAATCCCCATCTCATACGCACTAAATAATTACTAAAAGAAAGTTGGGAATTTTTTTTAGATATTTAAACAACGAGAGAAGGAGGTGGTTCAAACCACAAACATAAAATAACTTTTTTATTTTTTTATTTTTGAGAATCACAAACATAAAATAACTAAATAAGATGCTTCTCTTCAATTTCTCTTTTGTTTTTTAAAGCTTCTTTTATTACTTTTATTTTTTATTAGTCTTCAGTAGAGTTGAAAATTTTGGTCCAAAAAACGCGTCCTGAAATCAATGTCCATTATGGGGACTTGTCAATTCACTATTTGGCCTACATCTTAGGTGGTCTCACTTCTAATCCAGCACCATATTTCTTGATCGGTCCATTTAATTAATAAATGGTACAATCAAATTTAAAAAATTCACATGGTATGTTACCACGTACGGTATGTGGATCTAAATGAGTTGCATTAGAGCATTCACATCAGTTCATGCAAAAATTTTGTCTATTTTAGTATAAAAATCTAGGGTCATGCTAACGAGTGCCTTTAGAACACTCCTTAATAATCAATTTTAAAAAAGTTTTGACACCACTTTTATGGGAAATGAAAAAAGTTGTCAAAATATTAATGACTTTTTTTTCATTTCCCATAAAAAATTTCTTTAAATGGATTATTAACCAGTGCCCTAAGGGCACTCGTTAGCATTTCCCAAAAATCTATTCTTCTATTTTACATACTCATTTTTCAGAACACCACACATCAGATTATCTATTTTATACTACATTTAATTAAAATATTAATTTTTCTTAATTTTTTTAATTGTTTCTCTTTTTTCATATACAATATGTTAACAACCATCATCTACTCTCTTCCTTCATTATCGAGATATGTAAAGAAATAATAAATAACTAAATGCAAAATGAATAGTATTAGTGTAAATTTACACGGTAACTATTGCAAACTTGTAAATAATTTATACAATTATACACATACTGATGTTGGTCATTTTTAGACAAAATTGTGTAACTTTTATACCTTTCTTCTATTATACATGGATAGATGGACTAATATAAATGCTCTAAGTTAGGTATATATGGAACATTCTATATTGAAAATCAAATGACATATATCAGTGACAGAACCACTCAAGGGCTGAGGAGGGCCATTCCACCCCCCCCCCCCCCCCCCCCCAACCTTTGAAAAAAAAATATATGCTAGTATGTATATTAACAAAAAGAATTTTAATTCTAGCTTTGAAATTTATATACTTGGCCCCCCACCCCCAAAATTTACAAATTGACCCAAGAAATCCAACAAATAGATAACAAGAAGAAAAAAAAATGCACATATTTGGATAATAAGAATATTTTTTGGATAAATCATAAATCCTGTCTAAGCAAAAACAATAACAACAAATCAATTACAAATCCTAGCAAAAAAAATTACAAAAACCCAATAACCTTTAGGTCCTTTACCCAATTTTTCCCTCTCACTTGAGAGCTCTATGCCCCTCTCAAATGACTCCACCCTCATAGCCATAAAGGCAACTCCTATGCCACATATTGATCGCTCCATCCACACATTAATTTGACCTTTAAAATATTAAGACGTGCCAATTAACTTACAAAACTCTTGATTATAAAATCCTATTATTGATTTTTTTTTTTCAAAAGAAAAAATTCAAATACAAATAATAATTAATAAATTAATGCTAATAATGCAACGTTGTCAATCTCTAGTATTGATATTCGAATTTTTTAAAATCTTTGAACAAAGAACTTCGGCCCCCCCTAAGTTTGAATCTGATTTCGTCGCTGACATATATGCTTGCCTCAGTTTTAGATTAAAACGGAGTGTAAATGGAGTTTGTAAAGCATAAATTCGAATAAAAACTTGAAAATTATATGATAAATGAGCGAGGTAAAGTTGACTAGGATGTTAAAGTTGAATATGACATGAGAGAGAGAGAGAGAGAGAGAGAGAGAGAGAGAGAGAGAGAGAGAGAGAGAGAGAGAGAGAGACAAAATTTAAGTACAGTACCTTATGTGCTGTTCTTTAGGTTTCCCTCTTAAGATTCAGTCATGTGATTACTTAACTTAAAAATACACTAGGTTCTCATGAGAAAAAATCCATATGACAGAATCTTAAAATGGGAACTTAAAGAACAGTACCTAAGTTTTGCTCTTAACTAAATGTGTCTTGTTAACTGAGTTTGTTAATGGTACATGCTAAGAAATATTATATGTTTAGAACCAAGGAAGAGAGGATGAGAGAGCATACGAAAAAGTGACCGTAATATATTAAAGAGAGCAAGCAAGAGAAGTGCAACCAAATCCAAAACACGTTTTCTCAACAACAACAAAAAAAAAAAAAAAAAAAAATCCAAAACACGTAGGTGATGACTTCTATATGAGAGAGAGAGAATCATTTAATCCACCTATTAAATGTAATTCAAGGGACCACATAGGATTTTTAGTAGCACAATATAAGTAATGAGTAGTTCAAATGACACCACCTCACTAAAATAAGAGAATCGTGTAAGTGTTGAGAAAATTTTTTTGTCAACAATAAGGTTATGCTTGTTAACAATTTTTGTTTTCTATTTTCAAAAACTTGTTTTTGGGAATATAAAGAAAAAATAATTTTCTTATATTTTTGAAATCAAAAACATGTTTGGTTAGTTAAAATTAAAAAAGATAGTTTTTTGAAGAAGAAAAAAAAAAAGAAAATACTAAAATATGTTGCTATTATGATTTGAACTTTAATGCTAACTCATTAAATAAGACAGATTCATTAAATTAAATGCGTGTTTTCATTGACTTTTGAAAATTAGAAACTAAAAACATCATTTTGCATGTTTTTCGTTTCTTTCACAATTTGAGTTTTGAAAACAGTTTTTATTTTCTGTCAATTTTGGGTTGTCAAATAAGTTTTTTAGTCTCAAAAATAAAAAAAATTGTTTTTGGAAATAGAAAATAAGAGAAAAAACAGTTACCAAACATACCCTAAGTTTTCTCCTCTCGCATGGACGATAGTCATAATATATTAATTTAATTAGTGAGACTCACGATTATGTGAGAAGTTGGATTATTACTCACTGAGGGTAATAGAACCATTAAATTCTCTTATAATTGTAATTTTAATGAAATAAAATGTTAAAATTAATCAATTTTATTGAAAATACATGCAAATTAGCCGGACAATAAATTTAATTAGCGTCAAATCAACAAGAATTTTTTTTTTAAATATGAGAGAGAGAATCATTTAATCCACCTATTAACTGTAATTCAATGGAGCATGTAGAATTTTTAGTAGCACAATTAGTAGATAAGTTTTTTTTTTTTTTTTTTTTAAGAGAGTTTCAACCTATGGCGTCCACTCCTGATGATAACTCTTTATTATCAGACTAAGACACCAATCAGTTTTTGGAGTAGCCGGGGATTGAACCTCAGATCTCTTATATAAATATCAGAGACTTTACTAGTTGAGCTAACTGAAACCCACTACTAGTAGATAAGTAATGGGTCTTTCAAATGACACAACCTTACTAATATAAGAGAAGCAAGTAAGAAAATTGAGGAAAATTATTCAAAATTTCATAAACAATATGTTTTCTCCTCTCACATGGATGATAGTCATGATATGTGAATTTAATTAGCAAGATCTACTATTATGTGAGAAGTGGAATTATTACTCACCGATAGTAATGGACTTATTAAATTTATGACAAACCCATGTGCAATGTGCACATAGTTTTTAGTTTTTTTCTTCATCCGGAGTTTTTCTTCATGTTGGAGAGAAAACAATTTGGTGGGCCAGGGAAGAAAACACTGAGGCCCATCAAATTTTTTTCCTCTCCTTCCTCCAACCAAACACCCACTAAAAATATTTTCTCTCCACTTTTCTCTCTTTTTTTTTCCTATGCTCCCTATTCCGCTTCCAACCAAACATACTTTAAATGTAATTAGCATCAAATCAACAACAAAATAAACACATTTTTTTTTTATAATAATTATTGATACATCAATTTGTAAAACTTATGTAATAAAATGTACAGTATTGATAAAAAAAAAATGTTAATTACTGAATTAGTTCGAGCTTCCAGGTCTAACGGGACCAAACTTCATTAAATAAGAGAAGAACGTGTTAGAAGTAATCATCAAAAGAATACTCTCAATATCGTTTTGTGTGATTTAAATGCAACCATCTGGGTGGGGGGGCTTCCATTTGAAAGAGAGACAGCTAACTACCTTAATAATAGAAATAAACAGCTAACTACCTTAATTAATATTGAAGCCAGAAATGACTAGCTAGGTTCTAAGTTCTAACCTCTCTCAAAAAAAAAAAAAAAAAAAAAAAAAATTCTAACCTAAAGGCTAAAGCTAGCTACATGGATTAATTACGTCACACTGAGATCCTACTTCCTAGTGAGAAAAAAAGAGAGTTCACAAGTTTAGCTCAATGAAAATGACAATAGCTACATGCTTGGAACTAGGCTCCAACTGGTCAAAAATGCAAGGACCAAATTTGTAGCCAGGTAGGTTCAAAACCATAAAAGAGGACGTATAGGTTAAGCTTCACCTTTTTTTTCCCCCCTTCATTTTTTAAGGTATAATTGTATATTTATTCAATTTATCTTTCAAGCAAAATGAATTAATAAAAATAAACTGATAAAAATAATTTATACCAAATAAATTATGGTAATAAATAGTATCATATTAATGCTCCATGTAACAAAAAATGAGCTCACTATTGAACTACTTTAATCAAAGCAATAGCATAGCAGCCAATCCAAATCCCTTTGTGTGCAAATCGTTTCCTCCTATACAGTGGTGGAGCCAAAATTTTAATTCGGGGGGCAAAATTAATTTGAAATTATTAATAAATATTTATAACAAAATAAATATATAATTGTAAATAAGTAAAAATTTACTAACTCAACTATTGTGAAAATTATTGTATTTCTTACCATTTAAATAAATTAAATAAAAAATAAAAGGCAAAAGTGTTATGAGTCTGTGACAGTATATTAGTGAGAAAGTGAAAAGGTGAGACAAGCCAAAACTAAAAGTTCTTTTTGACTTGTTAACTTTGTTGTGTCCAGATCAAAAATAAAAAAATAAAAGACTTTGACATGTTAGGTAACTCCTTGCTCTTTTTGTTACAATGCCATGTTCTTTTGCTTTTTATTAGGAAGACTGTGTCAATTTTTTGTTCTTTTTACTGAGTGCTGTTTTGTTTTTTTCCTATATTAATGAATCAAAGGGGGCAAGCTTTTCTCATAGCCTATAGCTAAGAAAGTTTCAGAGGAGTTAGGGGGGCAGTTGCCCCTTCTCGACCCCCCCCCCCCCCCCCCCCGGCTCCGCCCCTGCTCCCATATTTACAAGTTCATGACCCATGGTTAATAGAGTTGAACTTTCCCTTAAATTAAACCTTTAACCTTTTGTCTCAAATTCCATTTTATACTTTCAAATGTTTCAAAAATCTCCTTCTTGTCATCTCATGGATGGGAAATGCTGATGTATTTAATTAATGGAGTTCATAAAACCAAAGTTATTTTGATAACCTGAAGCCTATGAAGTTGCATGAATTTCGTTTACTATCTTAACATTTTTAATTCTTTAGATAATGATAAGTGATAACAACATTAATTTTAAAACAATTTTTAAAGCATAATGATAGTTTTAAAACATAAGTCAAAGGTTGAGACCTAAATATACAATTTAACCAAAAAAAAAAAATTTAAGTAGCAGCCTTGTCATGTATTACACACACATATATATGTGTGTGTGTATTGTACACCTTATTTTAGAATCCACATGCATGGTCTGCTTTAGGTGATATAATTGTCTGAAATGGGTATGTGGTGAATCCTATGTATGCTTGGCTGATTTTTGAATACATGTCAGATTCAAACTTATATCTAACTCAAGTTTACCCCACCTATTTGTCATATATTCCTTTATTTTGTATTCTGTTTTAGACAACTAGTAAGTTATCTGTGCAATGCATGGATAATGTTGCAATATTTTATGTAAGATGGTTTTGAAGAATGTTGTATATGTATTATAGCATAATTATTATAGAACTTTATTAGAAATGAATTCATCATAAGAAGCAACAATTATAAATTGCACACACATATCCACTATAATTATTCAATTGAAATAATGAGAAATAAAAAAATAAAAAATAAAAACTTTGGAGGTATATTATAGAATAAAGTTGATATAGAATGTGTCTTTTTCTTTCTTCTTAATTCTAAAACAAAATACATATCTCAAACACCCACAATTAATCACATCATTTACAAAACCCACAAATTCACAATGTGCAACCTTAACATCAAGGGCTATGGGTAGATATATATAAAAGGGTAGAAGTGCAAGAGATAAAAATAGTGAATTAAAATGCAAAGAGTTTGTGGGTTTCAGCTAGCTCAACTGGTAAAGTTTTTGATGGTTGAATAAGAGATCTGGGGTTCAATCCCTGCCTACACCAAAAACTGATTGGTGTCTTGGTTTGATGATAAAAAACTATCATTAGGAGCGGACGCCATAAGTTGAAACTCTCTCTCAAAAAAAAAAAATGCAAAGAGTTTTATGTGTATGTTTGAGGGATGAATACTCTTGAAACATTGAATCGAATGATACAAAGAATATTTATTTGTTAATTAGAAAAGTATCGAAACATTAATTGAATTAAATGAAACAAAAGTCAATATTTAATTTATTCTTATATTTGATGTGGTACTTAAGAATATTTCAATTCTCTTTACATAAAATGCGTCATTTTGTAGAATTTCATGCTTTTCCACACAATGTCTCTGCTTTTATATATATTGATGATTGATTGATTGTACGGTTCATTTTGTACCACGTAAAGAAGACCATGAGAGAGAGAGAGAGAGAGAGAGAGAGACATGATTTTACTAGATAGGTTTGGCTAATTGGCTTCCATCCAATGCTAAAGTGCCTTGGACTTGGACATGATCATGAAACAATATAGATTTTTAAATGGTCACATGTATTTCATTTAGCACACACTAGCATATATATTGAATGGTAAGTGTGCGCATGGGTTGGTTTAGAGAGTTTTTTTAACCCAGCTTAACTTTGTTGGGTTTAGAAATTTTCAACCCATATGATTGAGTTGGGTTGGTGGGCTGGTCTTAAATATTTCACCTATTGAAAAGAAAGGGGGGGGGGGGGGGGGGGGGGAAATTGATTCTCAAAATACCAATATAAATCAAAATAAATTATTGAAATAAGTGATAAAATAAATATATATGTTAAAATGGATTGGGTCAAACAATTGAAAAAATTATCAATTTGAGTGATTTTTTTTTTTTTTTTTTTATGAAGCCCAATTTGAGTAATTAGTAATTATACTAAGAGTACTAAATAATATTTTCATATTTTTCAAATATTGTGAACAAGACACATGGGTAAGAAAAAATTCTTATATACTCTCGGAGTACGGTAATACTTCCTTCTTTCAAATCTACCATAAATTAATTAGTGAGAGGAGAAAATTCCACGTTGTTATACTTCGAAAATATAGAAAAAGTACTCATGGGTGATAGCTTGCAAGTTTCCTCTTGGATATATATATATATATATTTTTTTTTTGAGAATCTATTAATAAGTTGTAAATCAAGTGATGACATGGACTTTTCAGTAGCACAATAATTTTGTTGAAAAGTTAGTAGCACAATTATTTGATGAGTAAGGAGATATAATTAGTTCTCTGTTAAGTGCTTTTCATAGGTTTTCTATTTTACATGTTGGTAGGAAAGGTAATCAGGTAGCCCACTTGTTAGCAAAACATGCTCAAGGTGTTGAGCCATATGTTGCTTGGATTGAGGAGAGCCCTTGTTTCTTAGAACATGCTCTCTCAACTGATGTATTTGTTTCTAGTTCATGTTAATGGAATTTCAGTTTTCTATCCCAAAAAAAAAAGAAAAAGTAATGAGATATAATTCAAAACGCACCAAATTTCATATAATAAGGACACCAAGTAAGGGATCCAAGATTGAGAACTTGCAAGTTTCCTCTTAGAACCAAGTGACAGACATCGAGTTTTTAGTGGCGCAATTATTAGATCTGTAATGAGGTATAATTCAAAATCGCACCAACCTTCATCAAAATAAGGAGACCAAATAAGAGAGATACCAGACAAGTATCAAATTTACCAATAAATTGTCATTACAGTGGCTAAAGAGTAGAGAGAGTTTTTAATGACTTAATTATTAGCTCAACCACACTTTGTGGATCAAATCAAATGCCACCAACCGTTATGTAATAAAGGGAGCAAGCATCTTGAGGAACAAATCATCAGACCAAAGCCATATGACATTATGAGTATCCAGCACTCCAGCTTCTTCTTCCTCTTTTTTTTTCTTTTTTAGTTTCAATCTATGGCATCCACTTCTAATAATTACACTTTTTATCATCAGACTAAGACATCAATTGGTTTTTGGTGTAGGCGGAAATTGAATCGTAGATCTTTTATTCAATCACAAGAGACTTTACCAGTTGAACTAACTGGGACCTACGTCAAGCTTTTATTTGGAAGATAGGAGAATCATAAGTTACAATTTTAGAATATTGATGATAGTAGTTATTTGACAAAGTTATTATTGATGATAGTAAGTATATATTTGAATATTGATTATGTGACAAAATTCAATCCATTTATTTCAAAATAAATTGAAAGGATTTTTTAAAATTTTGTATTAGAACTAACCTAAAAACTCTTAGAAGATCTTAATCCATTGTTGCTTACAGTTTGAATCTAGCTTTTTCCCCATCCCCACCCCCCACAGCCCCCCTTCATTTTGCTAGATCTAACAGTTAGTCAGCTATCACTTGGAAAGCACATAGGTCTCCTTATGAACATGTAGCAACATGATTTTGCATCACCAGATGTGACTCTTTTTGTGGATTTGATGTTACAATAACATCTAAAATGGATAAAAATGCATTTTGCATCACTGGATGCTAATGCTCGAACGACTGGTTTACTGTAGGCTTAGACGTTGATACACGTGCCTACTTCACCACAGCTTCCATGACAAACTGAACTCAACAAAACAAGGGCCAACGCATTTTTTACAAGAGGCTCCATCTGTAGTAAAAACAAAGGGGCCTCAAGCCAAGCCCAGGGAGCAGCTTCACTCTAGTAACCTCTTGTTTGTTTGTCAATTGAAGTGTGCCTTCCAACCATGTGGAGGCTTAGAATTGAACGTCAATTAGGATCCTTTAGAATTCATAGACAGTCACAATCATACACACAAACACAGAAACAGAAATAGGAATAACTGAAATCCTTGATCTAGGCTAATTACTGAGACATACAGCATACATGACAAACTTCTTAATTAGATGTTATAACCTTTAGCATGTCAAACATAGAGTAAATGATTAGACATACTCCTAATATATAAAACCAACATAACTTTACCCTATTAGTAATACAGACCTCTCAGCCCTAAGAACTTTTTTCTAACTCACATAGGGAAACATATCCCCAAAGTTCTAATTGCTTTCTCTGAAAAATTCAGAAACTTTATTAAGAAACACACACACATTAGTTGTTGATTCTATAATAAAAATTACAACACTTTTAAATGAACATCTGAATGTGATCTTGCTCTCTCTTCTTTTTGGATTTAAGGTACTTCCAAAAGTTGCTATATCCCAGCTGATCTCTGTCTATGCCCCTTCAAGCCCAATATGACAAGGACTAATCCAAGATAATCATAATTGAAAGCGGATTCTAAGAGTTGCAGCTTGTAATCGTTCCATGGAGGAAATCTAAACCAAAAATCAGTTAGGAAATTTCTTCTTGTAATCGCCTTCTCATGGCTGAATGTGTCAAATGAGAACTTTCCATGGTACCTTCCAAACCCACTTTCACCGACTCCTCCAAATGGGAGGGAATCAGCTGCATACTACACATAGCCAAATGAAAGTCTTTAGACTGAGAATATATTAGGAGCTATAAGCAATATATAGTTGTCTTGAGGTCTATTCTATTAAACTGTTTTTTGCCTTGTAAGGAAGTGTAGTTTAATATTCACTAATTAAGCACAGATTAGACAGTTTAGCCATGAAATAACCTGCCATATTTCTTTTGTTTACTTGAGAAACTAAAAGTAGTGCAGACAATTGACTTATTGATAGCATACTTGAATAATTGTATCGTTGAATGTCACGCTTCCAGATGATGTTTCAGAAATCATCATTCTTTGGAGTGTTTTATTTTTGGTGAAGCAATATATAGCCAGTGCTTTAGGCCTTGAATTTATGAATTGTATACTGTCTTCAATCTTCTCCAGCTGTCAAACCAAGAAAAGAATCACTATAAATGTGCAACATTCACTATCTGCAACTGAGTACTCAGCTTTCTTGGGGTACCACCACATTTATAAGCTTCCCAGTAAGGCCAGTAAAGAAACCTACAAAACTGTACCTAGGTCTGCATGTGTTATTGTGTGTCTTACTGTGATTATTGGAAGCAATGGGCCAAAGACCTCATCAGTCATTATTGCTGCTTGGAGAGGGGGATCCACCAGGATTGTTGGCTCAATGAACCTGAATGGAGATCAATAACAAGCATATTAAAACTACTTGTGAAACATACTAATTTAAGAATAAAACACATTGTCAAAGAAAATTGTCCTAATGGAATCATAATATAGGATAAATCCCATATAAAAACCAGTTTATTATATATGAACACTACAAATTCATATATAACCAAAACTTCTTACACAAAAAAAAGGTGGGGGGGGTATTAAAGAAAGAAAGCTTAAACTGTAAGGTCCATATGCACAAAAGAGATTAAAGTGTCATTTACAAGTTGTCTTCATCCACTGATCCACCATAAACAATAGAAGCATCAACATGGGCGTCCTTAAGAAGATTCTTCAGTCGTAAGAGATGTTGTTTATTTATGATTCTGGCAATGCTGTGTGATTCTTTTGGGTTTTCTCCAAACATTTCCTTGATTATGTTCTTCATCAACTCCACCTTAAAAAAGAGTATCATAATTTCAAAATATTGTTGCATTACAAACAGAATTTAAAACCCATATAATATTCAGCATAAACTACTACTTTCATACCACAGTGTGTGTAAATTTCTTTTCAACAAGGATGTAGTCTATTGCTATGCATGCTTGACCAGCACAGCAACCAAATTTCCCAAAAATAATTCGTTTTACTGCCACCTTGTGATTAAAAAGCACAAAAGAACTCAACTTAGCAAATTGTCATAACATAGTAATAGAAATGCATAGGTGTTTTAACCAATTAGGCCAATTTTGTGACAACAAACAAATCATAGTGTAACATACTAAGGCTGAACTTACCTTCATGTCCCAAGAACTAGAAAGGGAATCAAGAACAGTAGGGCATTTTCCGCCCAACTCTAGAGTAACAGGTGTTAGATGCTTCACAGCTGCAGACATGACTATCCGTCCAACATGTGCACTTCCTAAGCATTAACATTAAGATTGAATTGCTTAATCTTTTATAACCAATGGTTAGAATAATGATCAGGTGAATAAATTCATTATTGCATATATATCGGTCTAAGCTTTTGGAACAAATGTTAGTTTATCATAATGTTAGAGTGAGCAATTATGAATTTGAACCATGTCTTCACTTTACTTCTCATTTAAAAAGTCATATTGAGCTTGAGTCTGGGTCCACATGCAAGAGGGAGTGTTAGAAAGATGAGAGACTAATTTTACCTGTAAAGAAGATCTTGTCCCATCTCTGCTGTAGGAGTTGTTCACCCACAGACGGTCCACCTTGGATAACCTTGACAGCTTTGTTGTCCAAGTAAGTGGAAATGGCATTTGCTAGAAGAGAAGCACAAGCAGGAGCCAATTCAGAGGGCTTTAGAACCACTGCATTTCCAGCAGCTAATGCCCCTATCATTGGTTCCAAGGACAGTCCTATGTTTTGTAACAAAATGACAACAATTTTTATCATGATTAAGGATATTGGAGAGGAAATTGAAGCAAACTATTATAAGTTTCTTTTCTTTTCTTTTTTTTTTTTTTTTTTTTTTTTTTTGGTTCAAAAAAGTATAATGATTTACTCACCAAAGGGAAAATTCCAAGATGAAATAATGAGGACAAGGCCAAGAGGCTCAGGAACAATTTCTGCACTAGTAAGCAAAGCAATTCTCGGTAGTTTAGCCTATAAACCATGCATTAACAAACATTGTTGTTAGTAAGTATGTCTTGCCCTCAATGTACTTCTTGAACATTATTAGGACATGTGAACATGGTGGTTTATGCATAAAGTTTATTAACTTAATTGCTTACCTAGAAAGCAGAAAAAAATTAATTGCTCACCTAGATGGCAGAAAAAAAAATTAAAAAGGTTCTGCAAACAGTTTTTTTTTTTTTTTTTTTATGAAATATACACATAATTAGTTTCTTCTTCTCTATATTTTTTAAATGCCATGTAATGTCTAGTAAATAAGCTTACCGTTTTGCTCGACATCCAGTCCTTCAAAGACTCCAATGCTGTATTCACTTAGTCAAGGTTGCTATCTGCAAACAAGGATTTTTTATCTATAAGAAAAGCAAGAGATCAAAATTTGGCTTGGCACACTTGTGATAAATAGTTCTATTTATTTAACTTGTAAATAGAGATACAACTCAAGGATTGACATGACCATCACACCAATCCTAGAAACTAGACAACCACAAAAGCATGCACTCAAAATGGACTAAAGAAAGCACTCATATGCTTAAAATAAAAGAAGTTAGTAACTTTTCAAAAAAGTTATTATGACTTTTTTTAAAGGGTAGTCCATTTATAAAAAAAAAAAAAAAAGAGTATTAAAATGGAACAAGAATAGTTTGTACCTCATCTCTAAAAGCCTCAACATGATGCTTTCCCAGATCTTGCTTAAGAGCCTTAAAGATATCTCCCTCTTTCTCCTTCAGGAGAGTAAGCAACCCTTTGAGCTGTGACTTTCTCCAGGATGCTTCTTTAGTTTTTCCATGCCTGTAATACTCCCTCATATCCTCCAGATCTCTTTCCAAATCTCTCCAAGTCTCCATGGCGAAGGTAAAAACAATACACTAGACCTTAGCTCTTCATCCACTACTTAATTCAAGTGGCCTTCTGTGCTGCCTAGTTGGGCTTTATAAAAGCTGCTCCTCATTGCTCATTGCCTCATGCAGTCTTACGTTAGCAGCATACAGTAATGATGTGGGCCCAAAGGGATTCATTGTCGAGTAATTTTTGGGTACTCTCGGAGCATGGTGAATGGTGCTCAATTCTCTCACATTCATAGTGGTGTCCACTCATTAAATTCATAGTAGGATCTATCATGAATGTGAGAGAAGAAAACACCATTGCACTATATTCTAGGAGCTAGTATCTAAAAATTTTATATTAAAGTCGGCTTCAACTTTCAAAACAAATATACATTTTTTAGAAAATTATGTAAAAGCGCCCGACATTTATCATGTTTAATATTAGGTCTTAGGATTTTAATTTTGTCAATTAAAGTCTAAATTTTTAAAGCCTTTATTTGAAACTCCAATCCATCTTCATTATTCATTTTTATTATTCTTGATAGTAACAAAGCTGAAAAAAATTAGAAGTTAGTAAACTTTAGTGTTTCACTTAAAAGTAAGCTACTCCAATTTCCTGAAATCATTTTCTCACTCTAACTGAAGCTTTCTCTCTATAAATGGAAGTTTCTCTCTTTACCCTCTTCATTCAATGGTTGTCAAAATGATTACCCATCAAACCCCAAGTAAAACACATAATTGTGGGTTCCAGTTAACTCAACTAGTAAAGTCTTGGATGGTTGAATAAAAGATCTAGGGTTCAATCTCCACCTACACCAAAACTGATTAATGTCTTGATCTGATAATAAAGAGCTATCATTAAGAGCGGATGATATAGGTTGAAACTCTAAAAAAAAAAAAGTAAAACACATAATTTAATCAATGGTTTCTTGCTATTCTATACTTTATTACACCAAGTTAATAGAAATGAATAATGAAAATGAACAAAGGTTTCAAATTAAAATGATTTCATAAATTTGGAACTTTAATTTGACAAATCAAAAACCTAGAACTTAATCTTAAACCAAGTTAAACTTTAAGCCTTTATATGTTTTTTTTTTTTTTTTCTTACCTTATAGACTTTTTCTTTTTGTACAAACTTGTACAAGAATTATTAGAAGTGCAATAAAATTTGACTACAATTTCTTATTTGTTTTATCTTATTCGCTAATGTAGCATAACTATATAGCTTATTGAGCTAGGCACTTCTTTGCATTTAGTTGAAGATTATATGGTTAAATTTAATTGAAAAACCTGAGCTATAACATCTATAAAACTGAATCTAAATTCTAAATTCTAAAATTTACCCTTATTACAAAAATAGAAGCAGTTTCATAAAACAAGATTGTGCAACATGGTGATCGATGTGACGGTCATTGATGAAGGCAATGGCCCCCCATATGTGCTATATATATATATATATATATATAAAAGGCAAGACTTAAGTGTTGTTCATTAGGTTCTCCTTTTAAGATTCTGTCATGTAAATTTTTTCTACATGACAGAATATTTTTTAGTTAAGTAGTTACATGGCAAATTCTTAAGAGGTGAACCTAAAATACAGCACATAAAGTACTGTATCTAAGTTTTATCCATATATATATATATATATATATATATAAAAGAAAGGGCTCTGACTAAGAGAAAGAACTACAAGTGTGAATTGGAGTTAGCTTCTTGTTATACTTGTAGCATCATGGCCTAGGTTGTGAAGAGGTAGTTGAAAATTGTCAGCACTGCTGCAATGGTCAGCATCAAGGCCATTAACAATTGTATTACCAACTCATCATTGTTCATATTAAAAACTAAAAGTAAAAACCTAATTTGATGAAATTTATTGATATATTTAGCTCGCACTTTAAAAATAATTAGCTTGTAACCCCAAGCATATGCATGGATACACTTAAAAATATACAATAAAATGTATAATATAACTCATATATATATAATTTAAATACTATTGATAGTTATTTTTATATTTTGTTAACTCCTTAAAAATTTTTATAAGGATATTATTAGATATAAAATGTAAATTGTCCATTCTTTTTTTACGATTCATTTATTCTAGACTCTTTGATTTTTGTACTTAATAACTCACTTGGATGAATATTTGATGATGTGATCCCACATTTTATTCTAATATTAAGAAATAAAACTCTTTTAAAAATAAATAATTTACGACACATAGCGTAAAATTGAAACTCTAATTTGGAATTCTAATTTGAGTTTCTCTCAATTTCACCTATTATATTTATTTATATATATATATATATATATTTCTAACTTTGCCACTACTCACAGAGCCACAATCTTGTGGTCCTTAATTCTTAGGCCCCGTTTGGTAACGGTGTTTAAATAACAAAAATTATTGTTTAAACAACACAACATGTATTTATAGATTTCTAACTTTGCCACTACTCATCAGAGCCACAATCTTGTGGTCCTTAATACTTAGGCACCCATTTGGTAACGGTGTTTAAACAACAAAAACTGTTATTTAAACACCACAATAAGTATTTCTACACATTTTTTTACTTACATGTATTTTCATAAAATTTAAACAACATTATTAGAAATCTCTTACCAAACGGGTCCTTAATAGCTCATGTTCATCACCCTACAACCTTGAAAATCGCTGCTCAAGAGTGTCATCAAGGGACCATATATATGTTTTTAGTAGTACAAATATTAGATAAGGAATGAGTTTTTCAAACCGCCCACCTTTATTCAAAAAAAAAAACCGCCCACCTCATTAAAATAAGAAAATCAAGTTGGAGAGTTAACATCAAATTTATGTCATACGGATGCTTTTATATATATATATATATATATATATATATAATAGAGAGAGACTAATTATAGGACCATTAAATTTTCTGGTAACTATAATTCTAACAACGGAAAATGTTAAAGTTGTAATTAATTTCATTACAAAATGCTAACAAACAAATTGATAGGATAATAAATATAAGAGAGATGCTACGTCTACAACAATTTTACAACATTTTTACAACAAATCACAGGTGGTTAGTTGTTATTGGTTCAAATTTGAAACTAACACTAAGATTACTTTTTTGCCCCAACAATAACAACCAGCCACTTAGGATTTGTTGTAAAAATGTTGTAGAAATATTGTAGACATAGCATTTCTCTAAATATAATTAATGTCACTTCAACAACGTAATAAAAATAAGGAAAACGTTAACGGGTGCCTAAAAACATTAATTTAAGAAATATTTTTGACAATTTTTTTATATTTCTTATTAAAGTGATATTAAAATTTTTCTTAAATAGTTTATTAACAAATGTCCTAAGGACACTTGTTAACCAGACCTAATAAATAAATATTTAATTTAATTTTTTTGTTGTTGTGCAGTGTTATGACATAACACACTCTTTAGTTTGTACAATAAAATTTGTAGAGAAATGTTAACTGATTAGAGCACTGGTTTGGAAAGTATTTTTAAAAATATTTTATTAAAAAAGAAAAAATAATTAATTTTTTTAATAACTTTTTATATTTTCCATATATTAAAATTGTACATTAACAAGTCTCTTAAGCCATATATTAACAAATATTCTAAGGACACTTGTTAACCAGACCTAATAAATAAATATTTAATTTAATTTTTTTGTTCTTGTGCAGTGTTATGACATAACATACTCTTTAGTTTGTACAATAACATTTGTAGAGAAATGTTAACCAATTAGAGCATTGGTTTAGAAAGTATTTTTAAAAATATTTTATTAAAAAAGGAAAAAATAATTAATTTTTTTAATAACTTTTTATATTTTCCATATATTAAAATTGTACATCAACAAATCTCTTAAGGCATATGTTATCCGGACCTACATTTGCAATATTGATATCATTTCAGACTTTCAGTCAATAGAGTGTTTTTATTTTAGTGGCAGTACTTTTTTTTTTTTTTATGGCAGTAGAGAGAGCGAAGGCACCAAAATTCATTAAATTAGGGAGCAAGTGCCAGGCAGTAGAAGCAATCATTTATGAAACCGAAAAGGACTAGGCTATAGCCTAACATACATAGTGACTAGTCAGGGGCTAAAAATTTTGAAAATTTCTAACTACCATTTATAAATTATGAAAAAATATATATATAGTAACACAAACTATTTTGCTATAACTGTGACTCCGTGAGGTGACAAAGTTTGAGTGGTAAAGAAATTTTTTTTTATCAATGTGTAAGTAATAAACAACAATTCACAGTTGTCATATTAGAATTGTGGTAAAAAGTTGTAAAATAGTTTCTCGTTCTAGAACTACTTTATAAATATTGGGTTAGGTTAATAGGTGCTTTTATGGCATTTATTAATAAACTATTTCATAAAAATTTTGATATTACTTTATGAGAAATATAGAAAGTTGTCACCAAAAAAAAAAAAAACATGTTTATATTCATTTATTTAGCAAACAAGTCAAGTTCAAGCTAGGCTCAAGTTTAAGCTTGATTATTAAACAAGTCAAGCTCAAACATAATAATGTGTTTCTGAACAAGCTCGTGAACATAACTTGATTTAATTATATGTAATATTATATTTTTATATAAATACTTGTTTAAAAGTATACTTATATAGACTTGACATTAGATTGTATAAGTTTATAAATGAATTTGTATGTTATCAAATTATTATTTGTAGTTTATTGATAATATAAACAATTCATTCATCCTAAAAAGTTAGAAGTTTTTGAAAAGGTAAAAAAAAATTTGTCATGGTTTTACCATATGTGAAAAAAAAATAAGTTAATCAAATAACTCGTAAACTTTAGATTATTTGACAAGAAATGAACCAAGTTTGAACATATAATTCTTATTCAACAATGATATTGAGCTCGGCTCATGTTTAAAATAAAATTAAATGAATGAGCTTGAACTTTTACACAATTGTCAGTGAGAGTGACTCTAAATTGTGTATAGATGCAATTAAAGCTTAGGTTGATAATGTCCCTTGGACGTTGTATAATCTTGTTAAAGTTGTCAGGTCTATTATTTTGAGACTTGACTGTGTCTCATTTAGTTGGGTACACCGCGAGGTTAACAAAGCAGTCCACGTTGCTATTAGGTCCAGCAGAATGGAAAGGAAAAAATGGGTTCACAACAATCCTACAAATAAAAGAGGTGATGTAGAATTGTCTAAAATAGGTAGATTGTACAACCTACACACTGATATTCACTTGGTACACTTGCCACAATTTGAATAATACAATTAATGCGGAATAGACTATGGGAAGCATACGAAAGAGTGTACATTTTGAGGCCAATCGTCTAATAACTTTATTGACATTTACGTCTCTAGGTATTTTCAACTGAGACTTCTAAATTCAGATATTCATTTCCTCAACTATCAAATAATAGAAAAAATAATGATAATAAGAATGTACTTTTGAGGAATATATGACAAAGAAGTGAGGTAAAATTACCTTAAATGTGAAGTTTGAATATCTCTCTTTTAAGGGGAGCAAGTAAGAAATTAATACAAAATCCTCGGTATAGATTAGGATCCACTAGAGTTCTTAGAAAGTTAGAATAGTATCCATTTTATTTGGAGTAACTGAATTGGACTTTGTCAATACTTTTTTTTTTTAGAGGTTGAAACTCTCATCCAAAAAAAAAAAAAAAAAGACTTTGTCACATTATTAATAATTTAAATGAATACAAAAATGGTGATAGTCACCTTTTTTTTTTTTTTTTAATGTTGATAATGTTAATTTGGTAAAATCCAATCCACTCATTTCAAAATGATTTGAGTTTTTATTTTTTATTTTTATATATCCTTGGTGGTGTTAGCGATGACATTATTAGGAAACAACAATAAAATCTTAGTTTTAAATATTTTGGGGGTCGATTATGAATATGATTATTACATTAATAACGAGTAGTTGTAAGTTTGTGAATTAAATTACATCAACCTTATGATATGCAGAACAGGCATCTTCAATCACCGACAATAATGCACATGGGTTATGGCTTCTACATGGAGAAAGAGAGAGAGCTACTAACTTTTACCAATTAAGTTGCAACGAGAGAGTAGAGAGAGTTTTTAATGACGTAAATATTAGCTCAACCACAATGTGGACCAAAGCCAGATGTCTGTCTGGCTTTAATGGAAGAGAGGAGAGTCCCAAGTCACAACTTTAGACAATTTAAGGTTTTTTTTTTTCCTGTTCATATCATATTTACATTGTTCATACTCTAATCCACCTCAAACACAAAGTTACAAGTTCACTGTTCATCTAATCGGGGGATGCATACACATTGTCACTCCTTGTTTTGCTGGTTTTTCAGTGGGATTATAAAGTAAGACTAATACACACTCCTAATCAATGAGAGACAAGAATTTACAAGAATTACAGATGCTGGTCTACAAAATCAAATAGACATGAATTCCATGCCACTGGACGATTTCAGTTTAGTTGCATGAAGTTTTCCCATGAAACAAAATTCTTTTAACATCAGGGCCTAGTGGTGGTGGTGGGAGTTGGCCTCGGTTCTAGGATGGTGAGAACCTCGTTACTCATGAAGCCAATTCCAATTTGCTATTACGTGGCACAAGATTCCATTGTGTCCTTGCAGCTCTACCTGTAAACAAATCAACCATAGACATTTAAATCGAATAAACGTTTAAGGATGCAATCAAACATCGCAAGTGGAACAAATGCACACATTATTGAATAAACTGAAATAAACAAATATGATGATGACGACAATAAGACTGCTACTGACCTTTATCTTTTTCCATTTTTCGTCTGCTGCGCCAAAGAAGACGAATTGGTGTACCAGCAAACCCTGCATCTGTACGTAGTTGCTTCTCCATATAGCGCCAGTAATTCTAAGGGAAAAGTTTCACATCATTAACAAAGAAAACGAATGTGGGTGGTCTTATGGCAGCCTGCAAAAGCAAATCGAGTAAGATACGCTATATCTTGTAGTAGTTCATTTATACAATACATTCAAATAAATCCTTGGCATAGCGTATTAGTGTATCATTTCCAATTCTTTAAAAACTAAGCCTTAATCCCAAGTAACTGAGATTGGCTACGTAAATCCTTTTAATAATCATGTCTTTCCTTCAATCCAAGTTTTTTTTTTTTTTTTTTACCTCTATTTTTTCTTTTTCCATATCAATATAATACACTTGTACTAGTTCATCCCTAAGCCTTTATTGCACATATCTAACCATCTCAGACAATTCTCCTCCATATTCTATCTTCAATTGATACCACCCTCACATTCTCACATAGGCGGAGCTAGCATTTTTTCCCATGGGTCTTAACTAAAATAAGTAAATAAATACATGGATTTGATAGTGTTCTGTTTAAAAGAAAAACAAAGAAGTGTTTGTTAACTACACTACAACCAATTTCCATAATCATCGAACCAAGCACTACTAAATTTCGATGAAAATTTTCCAATTTTTCTTCGTGGAAAGTTCTGGTTACGAGGTTGTTAAGGACCCTTTTGTAGATATGCCCAATTAACTTTATCTCGATAATTTGGATGGTAATATATAGCCCAAGATGCACGAGATGATTTTCCAAGTCAACTAGTTCCCCCGCATACGGCTCAAGCAGCAAAGGCCCTTTCCTTCGCACTTGGTAAGCACTTCGCTGTAGCCAAGCTTACTGCTAGCCTATAGCCAAGCTTCGACCACGACTGCTCGTCGCTTCAGGCCACCTTTTTCCGTCACCCAAGATCCAAGTCAGCACCAAAAAAGATCTCTTGATCATTGCTTGCCGCGTTAAGCTTGCTGCTTTGCTGTACTGTAAGAAGGACGATGACCCAGTAAGCAACTAGTTGCGTAGGTGGAATAGAGTAGCTAGTTGAATTCCCAAAAACAGCAAGACTATCCATCTTTCAGACCCTGGGCCTCAACGTTTTAAGATGGTTTTGCTTTGAACAATTTTGTTCAGTTACTGTGACTACTACCTAGTTTCTTGGGCAAGTAGCATTTGCTTTGATATTGGTTTTCTCTTGAGAAATTTATCCATAAATAATTCAAAAATAGCAATTTCAAGACTTTTTAAGAATTTAATTTCAATTTTTTTAATTAACAACCTCACATAAATTTCACACTAAACTAATAAAGAATTTAACTAAACCTGTCAATATTTAAATGAGTTTTATCTTTTAGGACCACTTTTAGAATTGCAATAGGATCTAATCTTTCAAAGAGGTTCTCATAATTGACCCCACACAAAAAAAAATTCAGAGGGCGCAATTGTACAAATATTTCAATTCTCTTAAATTTATGTATCCTCGTTTTTTCCCCACTTTTAAAAAAATCAGTGGGTGCAATTGGACCCACTCAAAAATATTTGCTTTCTCACAAAATACTCCTATTCATTATTCCATCTTTCCCAGTGCTGCCACAAATCCATCTTAACATCCTCATCTCTACTACACTCAGTTTATGGACCTATTGAAAGAGTTGTAGAATGGAACCCTAACATTTCATCATCTCTAGATCCAATAAAACTCGAAATAAAACCACATGCTTCTGGCCAATATTGTATTTTAAAATACTTCAGCTCTGACATAATAACTTAATGAAGTTCTAAATTGAATCTTTTCTCAAAAACTATGATAATGCATCACTGACAAAATGCACCAAACCACCCAGGGTACACAGACTACCACCAAATATATATATATATATATATATATTTCATTACCTGAGTGCAGTAATAAACACGTCCTCTCTTGCCACCTCGGGTCCTTGGAGGTGATTTCAAAGCTAGTGATTCCTGTACGACTTGATTTAATATGGAAGTGCTAAGCCTTCTTGACCTCTCCTTTTCAACTGTACTGGCAGCAACAGTGATCCTGCACTTAGCATAAATGCAATTAATGTATAGCCTAGGACTTGCTATGCTAAGATGCTCAGGTATCATATACAGTAAAGAATTATCTTAGAGACAATAAAAGTGCAGAGGGAGGATAGAGTTAGGTAAAGAATGCAACTGGACTGGGAGTTATGAAACAAAAGATATGGTTCAGTTGAACATACTTCTCAACATTATGACCAGCTATTGCAGTTGAATAAACAATAGGTGCCCAATCAAGAACACGAATTTTCTCCCTAACATCTTGCTCATAGGATGTCGTGGTCTGCTGATTTTTATTTGGTATGGTATCCCATTTGTTGACAACTATCAGGCACCCTTTCCCTTCTCTTTCTATCCTTTCAGCAATCCTGCAATCCTAGGACATTCAGGAAATACAATATAATGTAATTAAGAACTGATCACTGGTGGAAAGCACCAGCCTGCATCTCACCCTATAAACAGGCCAAAGAGCAGTAATTCTAGATTTGAGAAAATCAAAAGAGCAATCCATTCTCTCAAAATATTTCTTGAAGCTCATGTTATCACTATCATACATCTACAACGAATTAATTTCTTTGAAACAATGATCTCAATTAATAAAATGTAGAGAATTCAAATATCTGCAGCACCAAAGAATTTTTAAATGAAAAAAAATATTGAAATTAAGTGGACAGTATGATAAGACAGCCTCTACTTAGGGGCAAGAGGTCATCTGCAAGACTACAACATTTTCAGCTACTATATCTGCTTTTCTCTCTCTTTGTTGGTTAAAACCATACATTACAAGGTAAAAACCCACTAACAGTGGATCATATATTTCAGCTGTTTACAAATATATCTGGAATTCGCCACACAATTGAAGCTTGCAGAATGCCTTTCGAAGTGGAAATGGATCATTATTACACGCTTATTCACATATAAAGCATTCTAAGCCCCTTTGAAACTGATTACTACTTTAATCGTTATGATTAACTTGATTAGTTTAAAATTTCTGTGAAAAACTGATAAATTAATCTACTTGATTCCGTATGTGACTACCAAGTCACATGCCAAAAGAGAAAGCTCAAATTTGTAAGACACACTCTTTTCCTGTTTTGGTCAATGGAACTGGTTTGCAATCAATGGCCAGGAGTGCTAAAAGAAGCATGGGTGTGATCCACGTGCTTAATACATAGATACACACACACTTGAAACTGTGGTAGACTCTGTTTATTTGAAAAACTGTTTCAAGAGGTATCTTTGAAGTAGTTGGTGGTTGGAAAAGCAATCCTCAATTCCAACTTTTCTAATTTTTCAATTCCAAAACATGGTACCAGAGCTTTCATGTATCTTTGGTCTTGTGTTTCAATCCTAGGAATTAGGAAACCCCTGTTCTAGGAATTTAGTCTATTCCGCATGCTTAAGGCACCAAGGCCTACACTTATATCAAGGTTGTGGTTCACATGATGGGGGATATTAGTGTGTGTTAATCTTGATAGAAAACATGAAAAAATATGGACTTTAGGATGAGATGGGTAAGGGATGCACACCCGCACAACCTTTCTTTTTTTTTCCTGAGAATACAAACCACACAACCTTAATTATGACAAACTGTTATTTCTGTGAGCTGTACTTATTCTATCAAGAAATCAGTTTCCAGCCAATCCTTTAAATGCGCAAGTGAATTATAACTACTTTCAAAAGATGAGCATCAATCCATTTATCAAAATCCACAAAACTCAACAAATTACCCAACAGGTTTTTCCCATAGAAATAGTATAACAAATTTGATGTCAACTCAAGAGAGTCACATAAAATAGAACTAGAAGATGGTATCCAACCAAACATCAGTGTGTTTTTCCAAAATAATAAAACTAATAATAAGAGAAGAATATAGAAACTACATCTGTGGAGTCTGCTAAAATATCTTAACATGCTTTGACTATGTTAGAGAGAGAATCTAATGCAGTTCAAGTCTCAAACCATTATAATAGAGGATTCATGGTCGATTTACAAAATTCATATGCAGCCTCCAGATGGTGCTCCTTGGTGCTTTAGATACAATATCACAATCATTCATATATTTACTAAATTAGCACAACACAATATCACACAATGTCACATTAAATTTGGAATTAAAAAATGCTAAATAAAATTAATGTATACTGAATGAATGAGTGTTGTATTAACGCATGACACCCACATTGTTAAACGATACACATCTGTTATGTGACTGAAGACCAATACTCTTGCTGAAAACTTGAAATAAAAAAAGAAAGGAGGAGAAAATAAGAGACACCTTACCCCAAGGACCAAAACTCTGATGCTTGCATGAGTCCTTTACGTGGAGATTCACACTTGTTAAGTGCAAGAATGACATACTTATTTGAGTAGTTCTTTCGTAGCCAGCCTCCAATTTCTTCATCAGCTGCAGTCAGACATGCCTGTTCATCACATATTTATTTCTTTGTATTATAAACATTTGCTTGCCCAATTATAAAGACAAGGACTTGGAAACATATGAAAACATTCCAAATAAGTTGAATATGTAGTTCCCAAGAAATTACAGATGATGATTTCACCAAAAACTCTCCTTCAGCCATCCAAGAAATACAGCCCGTCCTACCCACATGACTGACCACTCTACGGCACCTAAGAGTCTCTCTCATTCAAAATTCTAGCCATGGTTCTAATTAGTCTACTCACATTTGAAGCCAAGATATGAAGCTTCATTGCATTATATTCAAAAAAATGTGTCCCACAACCCAGACACACCCCAAAATATGGGATACAACCAATCAAAAAAGATAATGCACAAGCACTTACATTCATAAAGAGCTCTAAACTGCAGAATCTTTAAAGATCACCCCAGTGATTAGAAATAGGAAGCATATAAGGTTTAAGAGCTTCAAGTGCTCTCAGCTTGCAATTTGGAAAAAGATGGACACAACCAAAGCATTTTTGACAAAAAGTTCAAGCTCATATAAGAGGTGGACAAAGTACATTGAGTGGGATCATCGTTCCTCAAAAATAAATCCCTACTGAAATTGAAAAGAGTCAACCTTATGATGTATACCACATACAAATATCCAAGCGCCAAACAACACACGTTTGTTTCCATTATATTGATGATAAAGTGGCTGATTCCAGGAAGTCAATAAGCTTTAGCTCAAATTGCACTTCCTCCTCCAGTAATAACAATGGGATGGAGGGTGAGGTTGTGGATTCAAAACTACCTTACGTGTGTAACTTACCAATCAGCTCCAGCTCAAATGGTACCTCCTCCCTTTGTAAGACCAAGGTGAAAGGTGAGGTTGTGGGTACAAGCCCTATCAGGTGCCTGTTGTAACTTAACATTTTTTGTTTAAAGGGTGAGGCTGATTCCAAGAAATCAAGGCATTGATGATACAAGCTCTGGAAAAATTGAAAACTTTGTAAAATCATGATGGGCCTGTATTAACCATAATCACTCATTTATTAGCAAATTGTAAGCTTTTAATTGTAATAACCAAAAACTGCCCAAATTAATTCAAACTTCAAGAATCTCCTCCAATGATATTTCTTTTGCCTATTGTGACATTAGAGAAACATATATGATATCATTTAAATAGAAAACATAGACAAATAAGTCCCACGTGCAATCACCCAACTAGGACATAGAAACAGCTATGCTCCATGAGAACCAGTTTTAGTTAAAATTTTCGAATAATGTCATCAATTTCAATAGAAATTAAGGGTCATCTACAATCTTGGCTCCCAACAAGGGTTGACGCATAATAAACACAGTAAAGTGGGATATTAATTATTACTCAGTCAGTTATGTGGGCAAGTTTTTTTGAGCATACAAAGTTTCATGTGTGCATTATCAACTTGATCCATCAGGGGAAAAAAGGGCTTTGATTAATTGGCAGCTGTCCATATACCATAACAGGTCTCTTGTACATGGTTGTGACTCTATCTGGATCCTATTTTTGCCCCTACCATTTTGAAACAAATAATTCAACAGAAATTTCATGATGATTGTACAGCCAGCTGATGCTTTATCAGTATACTTTTTTTTTTTGGATAGATAATCAGTATACTATTACTATTACTAGTTACCACCCTTAAGGCCTTTGTATATTGAAACATTTGTTAGAAGGCCTTTCAGGTGGAAAAGAGGCTCCCTATGATATGTCAACATGTGCTTCACCATGAGAAATGATCTTCAACATAGAGGTAATTCTCTTGGTGGAAAATCTTAAATTTATGCAGAACAGTATTACCAAGTTCCAACAAGCCAGAAGACCAACAGTACAATACATTCATTCACGAGAACACCCATAAGTTCCAAGCGCATAAAGGATAAATATACTATTCTTTTTCCAGCACTAACAAGCATGGGAATTTGAAAGAGTAAGTTCAAGAGTTTGGACAAAATAATGGAAAGAAGACAGACAGTACATTTAAGTCATACAGTCATGCATAATACCTGTCCATCAACAAGAAATATTATGACAGATGCTTCTTCCACAGCTGCAGTAGCTTGTCTCTCAATCATTGAGGCCATTCTTCTGGCAACAGCTGCCTCCCTGGAAGCTAGTGGAATCCCATCCATATACCAATTGTTGTGGTAATAGCCAACTCTTCCATAACATCAGCCTGTGACGTTGCTATATTGAGAACACCTCCAGTATCAACCACCATAAATTCATACTCTCCCCAAAAGGATCTACCATACAAGCAATCCCTTGTAACTCCTGGTTCATCCACCACAATTGCCCTGTTCCCCCATATTAATCAAAAAAGGAAGTCAACTTACACTAAATGAAAACACACATATGGAAGTTTCTATTTTTATTCCCACAGTACGGGAAAGCGTCAATACTAATCAGAGAATCAAAAGCCAGAATTATTGATCAAATACCCCGACTAGACGATTAAACAGTGCTGATTTACCAACGTTTGGTCTTCCAACAATTGCAACCCTTGGAAGTAGATGGTCAGGGATCTACACATTGAGTTTATAAACTTTAGCAAGCAACAGCTATTTTTCCTCTTCTTTTCAAAAGAGAAAGCACACATCAAACGTTATCAAGAAATATCAGTAAAATTGCATCACTGAAACATGCGATTTCTTTAGGTTCTTATTCTGTTTTGTGGTAAACTTTGAAATATAAATAAACAAAATTGAGGGTATATGCAAATTCTGGAAATTTTTTCTACCCATATTGGGAGTAAGGCTGCCCACCAATCACCTCTCTTAGACCTCACAAAATTTGAAGCTTCGTACACCGGGTACGACCTATTCATAATAAAATTTCACAAGGATATCCTTTGATATTCTTTTCTATATATAAGTAAGGATATCCTTTGTTATTCTTAAAAACTTCATTTATATTTAAACTGTCAAATTCCTGCATCCTCTAAATAAGTGACTCTCAATTCCAGGGTTATCTACTATTATCCGAAGTACCCACAAAACACATACTTCAGGAAAATCTAGCAAAAACAATGAAAACAAAAAATGATCAACCCTTGGAATTGAGAATTTTCCATCATTCATTACATTCCAAATTTGATATGTTTCAACACTAGAATTCGCCATCACATCTATGAACCCCAAAATACATAATTTAGTTAACTTTATCAACTGGATAAGAATTACTCACTCTTAGCATCTATTACAAGTTTTTTTTATAACACAACATTAGCAAAAAAAAAAAAAAAAACACTGTCTTATTCACACATTAACATATAAATAACTTGAAAATGAGAGAGAGAAATGTTGGGAATTCAACCAAAATTCCAACTTGTGAGAAACAAAAAAAATAAAGAAAACACACGTCAAAGAAAAACAATCACACGCACAAGACAGTATCTACGTGATTCGGCAATTTGCCTATGTCCACGGAGTTGCAGGGATTTCACTATTATCAGAGAAGAATACAGAGTACAACTAGCGGCTACAATGTTTTCACCCAATATAACAACACGGCAACAACACCACACAAAAAAACCCTAATTACAAAAAGCGGTTCCACAATGGGCTAAACGGGCCAAAAAAAAAATTTTCACTTGCTGCAATCGCTAAGAGTTAAACTTATAAATTATAATACTCACTTGGACCCATTATATCTAACAAAGATTCAGATATAATCCTCTTCTAAAGAAAAATAATAAAAAACCCATCCAGTTTTCCACTTATCAATCTTCTTTGCATTCAAAATTTGATATGTTTTGGCACTAGAATTTTCCCAACTCTATCAATTGAACAAGAATTACTCATTCTTAGCACATTTTACAAGTTTAGCAATAAACCCACTACCTTAACAAAGTAAGTAACTTGAAAATGCGTGTGTGTGTGTGAGAGAGAGAGAGAGAGAGAGACTCACCGATTGAATGTCACAGAGAATAGAATAGAATTGAATGGAATGGAAAATGAAATAAAAATCCAAAAGAGGCTCACCGATTGTCAATTGGCGAGATAAGGAGGTAAGAGTGGTCTTGAGCAGCGTGTCTGGCTTCTTCCTCGAGCGCGGAGACGTCGATTCCGGTAACATCGTCGGCGTCGGAGTGTTGGAATTCGAATTCCTCGTCGTCATCGTTCTGTTTTCCTTCTTGTTGTTGTTGTTGTTGGTGGTGGTGGTGTTTGGTGTTAAACGGGAAATGTGAGAGCGTGCGTTTGGATAGATGAATTGAAGGGAAGAGGGAAGTGGGAGAAAGTTTGGGAATTGGAATTGGAATTGGAATTGGAATTGGGGAGAGAAAGGAAAGGGGTTTTGGAGATAGTGAGAGTGCTACTACTACTGTAAGTGGAAGAGTAGAATAGAAGAAGAAGAAGTGTGCGTTTGGCTCCCAATAAAAAAAACCAGCTTATTTTATAATTTAGCGCACGTTTGGGTGTTGCTAAGTGCCCGTTTGGATTGGGTGTCTGCGTCTAAGAGGCTGTTTGTCCACCTTTTTTTGATCACTCAATTTTCGTCACTTAATTTCCGTCACTTATCACTCATCACTCATCACTCATCACTCATAACTCAATACTCATCACTCATCACCCATCACTCTAAAATTAATACTCGTTTGGCACATCACTCATTTCCCATCATTCAATATTTTTCACACTATTTGTGGGCCCCATTTCTGTCACCACTGCAGCTTTTTTTTTTTTTTTCAGAGTACACACAAACCCGAACCCAGAAAAAAAAAATAAATAATAAAAAAAAAAAAAAGGGAAGAACAGGGGAGATGTGAACCCAAGTGAAGAAGGAAAAAAAAAAAAGAAAGAAAGAAAAGGAAAGAGACATGAACCCAGGTGAAAAAAAAAAAAGAAGGAAGAACAGGGGAGACGTGAACCCAGGTGAAGAAGGAAAAAAAAAAAAAAAAGGAAGGAGACGTGAACTCAGGTGAAGAAGGAAAAAAAAAAAGGGGGAGACGGTGAACCCCAGTAAAGAAAGAAGAAAAAAAAAGATGGTCAAAAGTTGTGGTTAAAAATATAGCAGTGGGTCCCTCATATAGTGTTATTTACAAAAATGTCATTGAGTTATGAGAATTGGAAACTGAAAACAGCCAAAAGTTGTTTTCAGTTTCCATAACTCATAACTCAAAAAGTAGAGAATTGAGTATTGGAAACAGAGTTATGGAAATAGAGTATTGGTGCAGGCAAACAAATATTTTGCTATGGGTCCCACCATTTTTGAGAATTGAGTTATGAAAACTGAGAATTGAGTCATGAGATTTGGCCATCCAAATAGCCTCTAAGAGTCTGCGTTTTTTTTTTTTTTTTTTTGGTTGCTCGAAGGGTCAACTTTTACCGACAAAATACTGTATAGCAGTACTGTAGTGGCACTGTAGCGGAACTGTAGTAGCATTGTTCACAAACCCACATCCACTTTATTAAAAAAATATTAAAAATGGGTCACACGGCACTATTCACACATTTAAAAATTATTTTACTACAGTGTTTTCAGTTTTCAGTTTTCAGTTTCAGCAACAATAAGTTCAATACAAACGGACTAACAATAAAATGAAATGAATTGCGCGTCTACGTTTTGATAAGTGGGTTTCGTGTACTGTTTACAGGACTCGTAAGTACTTTTTTTCAGTAAAAACAACTTTAAAACTAGGTTCTACAGTACTATTCACATATTTAAAAATTATTTTGCTATAGTGTTTTTAGTTTTCAGCAATAAACGGTATCCAAACAGACTCTTAGCTTATTTTTGCTACTATTCATGGCTTCACTGCACTTTTTGATACTATTTATAGGTCTCACTATATTATTTCAGCTAACTTTTTCTTTTATCTTCAGTACTTTCAAAAAAAAATTTTAATTTTAGCAAAATAAGTGAATTTTAAATAGACCCAAAGTTAGATTTTTTTTTCAAAATAACAGAATTTTTTTTTCCATTTGGCCTTCAATTTTTAACAATTTTGTTAGTGGTGATTTTTGCAAAACAATGAAGAAAAATAGCATCTCGAGTTTCTAAAACTCAAGTTTCATGATAGAACTTGTGTTTTAAATGCTCGAGTCGAGTTCCAAAGCTGGCAAACAAAAACTATCCACGTAGAACTCGAGTTTATAATACTTGAGTTCCTCTGTTTTTTAGTCCTACATTCTCCTCTGTTTTTCAGTTCTACATTCTCAACTCCAAATCTCTGTTTAGATCATTTCGCGTTCTTCGGATCAACGTTTTCCAGTTCAGATCGTCCTGCGTTCTCCACTCCAAATCTCTGTTTTTCTTCTTCGAATCTGCGTTTTTTAGATCGTAATTTCCAGATCATGTCTTCTTCTTCCTTCGGATCTGGTTCTTCAGTTCTTCAAATCGTGTCTTCTTCTTCCTTCAGATATTCGTTCTTCAGATACTTCTCGAGTCTAAGAAACTCAAGTTCCACGTGGATAAATTACTCCATCTCAACACTAGAACTCGAGTCTTTGAGGCTCAATTTTGTCATCAAACTCGAGTTTCAAAGACTCGAGATGCTAGTTTCCTAAATAGTTTCAAAACCTTGTTAATTAACGATATTCTCTCCCAAAATTATGCTAGCCTGCAAATTACCTCCAAAATAACACCTATTTTCATTTCAAACAATTTTTGTTAGTCAACACGTTTTCAAAACTATTTAGAAAATTAACATCTCGAGTGCTATATCTTTCTTCCTCCTCTTTACTTCTCTTCTTGTTTTTCTCTCTTTTGGGAGTTTGTACTTGCTTCAAGCTTTGTTTGGCTGATAAGGATTTTATATTATTCTTTTTCCCAACTCAATTTCATTGATTAGAAAACCATATTTTCACCTTTCTTTAATTTAATGCCCATTTTTCCTTTCTCATCTAAGGTTCCTTAGAATTTATCCGTGAAAGGAAAAAAGATAATTTTGGTCCCACTACCCAAACTCATATGAAAGGGGTGTTGTATATAACCGTCACACAAGATAATAAATCCTGAGCATTTTTTACTTAATCTTTAATCCTTTTCTTTACACACACATATCCTAATTTTTTAAGAATGGTCATATCCAAATAGTTGTTGTATCAAAGCTAAGTAGGCTTGAACTTTCCATTTTAAAGTTTGTTTTGATGTATTGTCTGATTAGGTGAAATGTTATGTGATCAGTGGAAATGCATCAGTTTTGTACACCAAAAGTATCCTCGAGCCTTGACTTAATAATTGATGTTTGTTATGCTGTAATAGTATAAATTTATACTTGACTCGTTACATAATATTTATTTCTTACATTTTTGTTTCTTAATCTATTAGCGCTTTTCAACAAACTCATATGTTTCCTTTAAATGTTACTTAGTATATATATGTTATTGCTTCCCATGGATGAATATTTTACATATGACTTAGTACCTTTCTGTCAATGAGTTATTGAGGTTTAGTCTGGCAAAGATGAGAGATGTCAAAAGGTTGATTTCTGGCACTTCTATTGGTCCTATGATACCTACCTCAAATCCTCTTTGTTGTTTGTTTATTCAAAATGCCAATGTGACTTTGGTTACCTAATGAAATTTTCTGAGAGCTCAATTTGTTCTGCTCTGTCACTCACCTAGTGCTTTGGCATATTTCCCCTCGAAATCTTGTCTACTGATCACTGCTTACAGTTCTAGACATCTGGCTGAAAAAGCGAGTTTTTTATTTTGCTAAAATTGAAAACTTTTTGCTGAAAGTACTGTAGACATCTGTTTGGGATCCACTTATTTTGCTAAAACTGAAAACTTTTTGCTAAAAGTACTATCAATAAGGGTAAAAGTTAGCTAAAATAGTACAGTGTAACTCATGAATAGTACTAAAAAGTGCAGTGAAGCACATAAATAATAGCAAAAATAAGCTAAATAGTAAAATAAACTAGCAAAGAATAATCTATCCAAAAGAGCTTTTATTTACCAAAGAGTTCAACAGAAGTTTCTTTCCGTCTCTTATACAATATGTCCTGACTACTCCTGAATATAAAACTGCGATAGTTACATGCACCATTATTTGGCTGTCTCCATCTTTATTGCACTGTAATTTCTGCACAATGCTCTATATTTTTTTAGAAAATTTTTGGTCCTTATAAAACATGATTATGATACCCTTGCCTTCTTCTGATTATTACAGGTAATTATCTGGTGTTTTGAGGTTGAAGCAGCTTTTGACTGTAAGAATGCTTTGCATCCGAGCTTGATTGGTGACTTCAATCTTCATGGAAATTGATGGCAAACATGGGAAAATGCTTTTCTTTTTTATTTCTTTTCTTCTTAGTTTTTTTCTTTCTTCTTTTGCCCCTTCTCTTTCTAATCAGAGAAGTAGAAACTATGTGAACCTTTTATTCAGAGCATGTCCTCTGAATTATCTATAAGAACTTTAGCGCTTTTATTATTTATGTGGGGCCAATTAGTCCGACAGTCCCGGCCCACTTCGTACCGGACCCTAAGGCCCACGCCGAGGAGGTATTTCCGTAGGCCCATGCTGAGGAGGTATAGAGGATCCGAGGATGAAAGTAAGAAGCCTAGGTGCCCAAGGATTATCGCTGAGGACGATCCTGTCCTCGGACAGCCGAGACCATTAAAGGGAGAAACAGTACACCATCAAGGGGAGTCTCCAGAGCATCTCAAAAGAGAGAACCGGCACAGCGTGGCAACCATAGAAGCATGATGAAGGAGCAATTCAGTGAGGAACTGTCACCTTCGCATTAAATAACCACAACTAACGTTCTGGCTACATTAATGAGGAAAAGACCCCTGAACAATGCAGCCTTGGTTGCTGCAACCCACAGAAAGAATGGGAAACGGCTGATGGGACAAGCACTCAAGTGATGGCTTGCTTGATCAACAAATGGAGGGCTACGATCAACTATGAGGGGATATATAATGTAAGAAATCCTTTTGGAGAGAAGAAAGAAGGTGGAGGGCAACTGGGGCGACCAAAAAAAGTCTTTGTAGCAAAGAGCGGAAGAAGGAGGAGCTACGACTCCTGAAGAGGAGGGCCGAGGACAGATTTTCACACTTTAGTTCACTTGTAACCATGTTTAGTTGCTATAATCCTCACTAGGGCCTAGTTCTTCTACCCACGCTCTACAAATTTATTGTATTGGGCTAGCTGGGTTAGAATCTATTCACCCAATAGTGACTGTGCTCAAATCCGGTCCCTACAATTTACATGGTCATGCTTTACATTGTGGTGCGTTCTTAAGCTTGATTTTTTCAACTTGATGGGTTATTGGCAAAACTCTTATGGAGTCGAGTTGAACTAAAAGGATCTCTAGCCAGATAGCTCAAAACCTTGCAACTAGCTTCGTATATCCTTGGACTTGAAAGTCGAAAAAGAATAGTGTGTAATGGAACCATTGCTTTGCTTGCTGCCTCTTGTTTGACGTATTTTGATGTTTTTTGTTCTATTTCCATCGTTACCATTTAAGCCATAGTACATGTTAATCTATTCTGTATCAGCCTTATTAGCCTGAATTGCCAGGTTAGAATTTATCTAGATGCCATCTATTTTGGTGGGACAATCTCTTTTCAGTGGCTCTGAAATTTTAGAACGAAGGGCTCATTCGCCCTTATATGGGGGATCAGTGGGATTTTAGCTTATACTTTTGAAGTCCAAGGCGCGCAAGGTGTGACACAGCTGAACCTTGATAAAAATTAGTTGGGTACTGCTTGAATTTGGGGGCAAAAAAAATTGGCTGCTGCTAATTAGAAATTATAGAAGCTATCTTTTTCTCTTTGTTTTGATTTTTAGGCACAAAGAAGTTATCAAATTGATACTTTATATCTTTTTTATTCTTCCCCTCTTTCAGGCTAGGGAAAGCATAGGCATATGAATCAAAAGCAAGGGAAATTATTGCCTCCCGAACTACAAGGTCAGCATGACCTTGTAGTCTGGGACTGGGCAATAATTTCCCCTAATTATTCTTGCATTCATGATTCATCAATTATTCTTTCTAGCATTTCTATACGAATTATTTTAATCTTAAGTGTTCAAAATGCAAATATGCAATACGAATTTCTAATTGAACCTGGAATCATACAGCGAAAACAATAAAGAGGATCCTTAAAAGTATAATAAAGTTTTGAAAATGAAATACAAAAATTGAACAAACCAATAATATTTGGTCACGAGGGTAATAATATAAGAACTGAGATATATCCATAAAAGCATTAGTATAATAAAGTTTCTTCGTAAAAGACACCAAACTATCACTACTCGCTGTCCAAGAAAACGGCAAAAGCAATTAAAGAGGATCTCAGTACTGTTAACTCTCTGTACACATGATTTCACCACCCCGAAAGTATTTACTTCCATCCAGAATTAGCACCCCATCCAGCATTTTTTGCCTCTGAATCAGTTTCAGCATTGCTCCTTTCCCCATTCACCCCAACCACCACTCTTTGGGCCATCTTTTGCACCACTAGCTCCCCAAGCACCACTTGTAGCGGCACCTCCTTTGAAATTCCCCCAGCCACTGCTACTTACTCCGCCCCCATTATTACCACCAGTACGAGTGCCACCACCACTTGGCCTACTACCACTGTCACTCCCATCCCAGCGGGTATTGTTCTTATTGCCACTCCTTTCACCCCAACTAGCATTTTTAATCTCTGAACCAGGCTCAGCAGCTGAATGCCAAGCCCTTCCACCCCCACCAGCATTGTTCTTATTTCCCCAATCCCCCAAACCACCACTGTTTTTGCCAGAATTTTCACAAATAGATCCCCAACCACCATTTGTAGCAGCACCTCCTTTGCAGTCCCCCCAACCAGCATTACTTATCCCACCCCCATTGTTAACAGTACCAGCATCACTACCACTCTTGTCTACTACCCCTATCACAGCCATCCCAACCAGTAGTTTTCTTATTGCTCCAATTGCCATTCCCTTTACCCTTTTTGCCAACATTTTCACCACCAGCTCCCCAACCAACATTTGTCGAAGTACCTCCTTTGCAGCCCCAACCGCACTGTTACCAGTACCAGAATCACTACTACTTTGCCTACTACTGCGCTCCCAGCCAATTGTTTTCTTATTGCCCCAATTTTCATTCCCTTGACCCTTTTTGCCAACATTTTCACCACTAGCTCCCCAACCAACATTTGTATAAGTACCTCCTTTGCAGTCCTCCCAACCGGCATTACTTACCCCAGCCCCCTTGTTACCTTACCAGTACCAACATCACTACCACTTTTCCTACTACCCCTATCACAGCCCTCCCGGCCAGTAGTTTTCTTATTGCCCCAGTTGTCATTCCCTTGACCCTTTTTAACACCACTACTACCACTTTTGCTATCTTCCCATGACCTCCCCCAATCATCACTCTTTTTGCCATCATTATTACAGCCGGATGCCCAATTTCTCAAACTGGTAGCAGCCCCATCTCTAATATCAACCCTACAGTTACTTTCAGTGCACACATTACCACTAGTAACAGTGCCTTTCCCACTTTCCTTACTAGCTCCGACACAGCCATCCCAGCCAGTATTTTTCTTATTGCCCCTACTGCTATTATAATTGCAATGGCTTTGTTCACCATATGGCTTAGTAGTCAAGCCACTTGGATGCTTATCTTGACTGCCACAAACTTCACCAGCCAAAGCCTTGGCAAGAGGATATGACTCTGGATGAATTCTAGTATCATCCAAAAGATTAAAATCACTTCTAGAAGCAGCCAACCCACTGAAACTTACACGTAAGAAACCAACTGCATTTGTAAACACCTTTTTTTGTACCAAGTCCATGAGCAATCAAGTACATTCAAGAGGTAACCACTCCAGCTTGAACTAATTCCCTCCGTAAAGAACCAGCCTTCCTGGGTCCAAGCCCAGATACAAATTGTAAAGGAACAAAAAGCCAGTTATGGCTTGCAGCCAAATTTATGTCGACACCCACTTGGTTTGGGACATCCACCATCACCTGTTCAACCATTTCAAACTTCTCATCAGGAGTTAGAAAATGCTCTAAGGAGCCAAGATTCCATGACAATCTCTCTCCCAGTCCCACATAATGTCGCAATCATGGCCAATGGGTTTTGAAGGAAGTGACCAAGAGCCACAGCTCTCTTGACAACCCCTAAAAGCTGCAACAAGCAATTGTAAGAGTGTAATTAGACAATAAGAAGATTAAATAAAAATAAAAAGCTGAATTCACCTGGTTGTCCAGGAAACTGTTCTAAAGAAATCCATGAGTGTCCGTACAGACGAGGCAGTGATTCATCCCCATAAACGATGCTAATTTCAGTCTTTTCTTGACTAATACTTCTAGGATATTCCTCCACCTTGTTATGTATAAACTGATTGGGAAACCAAAATGCAAAAATGAGAAAACATAATTTCCAAGGTGGTTGAAAAAAATTAAGAAAAACATATAAATTCCTACAGCTCAACATACTGACACAATATAGAGTTAGACAACGACAACCAGAAAGGTAACAACATTTGCATATATTACAAGAAAAAAAGTTTCAAGATTTAAAAGATACAAAACTGATTGCTGAATCATTGCATAAAATTCAAGTTCAAGCATGATTAAGTGATTTCTGAAGAATTATCTCCTGAATTTATGGTCAGAAGACTCAGAACCAACAAACAATTTACATAGTGTAGAGAAAGCAACCACAAAGCATTGCCCCTGCCCTCCACCACCCGCAACATAAAAGGGGAGGGGGGGGGGGGGGGTTATTAAGTAATGAAAGCATAATAGGAAAAAAAATATGATAAAGAAAGTAAACAATGCAGCAGCCGGTCAAAGAGATCCAGTCCACTGCCATAAATATGTGATATCTCGAGTACTCAAGAAAGTAGGGAAATTTTTGAAAACCTATATAAAATGAAAAGATCATAAACAATAAGAAAAAACAAAAATGTCGGTCAATTTTTTCTGTTGTCATAATTTTTCTGAGAATACAGCTGAAAAGGATAAATATAGCAAAGGCATCACACCTTATACCAGAAGAAAATGTTTCATTATAGCTCTCATTGCATTCAAGCACCATTTTGAAATTGTTAGAAATACTAGCACAACTAAATTGGGTTTCAAGATTTAAACCTCATATATCTTATCCTTCAACTGCTTACAAAACAAATTTGCAGCCCCAAGAACAATGACATGAGGTTGATGATCTGTCATGAACTTGAGAAGACGTTGCACTTGATCTTTCTTGCACTGCAAGTCATCAACATTCTTTGACCATCGGCTAAGGGACCCAGCATACATCCAATCCAGCAACTCTCCTGATGAATTCAACATCACAAATGTGGTTGCAGGATTTCCAGGACCCCAACATCAAGCCATTATCCTTGGTGCAGTTTCCTCATCTAGCCCTACATCATGTTCCTTTCGCTGATATGGTGCAACAGAAGCCCTGTTCCACAACTGCTTTCCAAACTCCATAAGCAGAAATTTCTTTGCCTGGGATGTCAAAAGCACCCGAGCTTCCTTCTCCAATGAAGGGAGAAGATATTTTGAAAAGGCATCCTGTAGTATTAACTTGCGCTGTTCATTCCAGAGTTGTGCAGATTTGCTAACACCATCACTGAGATAATAATCATTACACTGCCTAGTCAACTTATCTAGGTGAGATTTTGGTATTGTGATAGAAACCTGAAGAAGTTTCTCTTCTTCAGCCTTCTGAATAACGAGCCATTGGGCATCCTCAAATTTTGACAGTGGCTTCTCATGTAGCCATTTGACCCTTGCTAGCTGATGAGAAGAGTCAATCAACTTAGTTCGTAAAGAGGTGGGGCTTGTTGAGACAACGGAATTATCCATAAAAAAGCTACGGACATATTTCCTTTAACATGGCTCAAAGCTGATCTCCACTGCAGCCTAAGGTCAGCAAAATATCAGTAAATAAAGAAACCTTTAAAATGGAGCTGGACCAAATATAAACATGAGTTAAAGCGCCTTTAAGAACATCTTCTGGAGTTTCAAACATTGCACACTTATAATTCAAAGCTATCTCTGGTTCTTGAAGAGAGTTACAGAGGAAACTAATAAAGGGACTAGCGAAGAATCTAATGAGTTAAAGTGTGAGTTCAGCTCTTGTAATTGTAGATAACGGAAGCATTGGAGGATTTAAAGGAAACTCCTGAAGAGATAGCTTTCTTATTCTATACTTTCTTCATCAAGACATGGCTTAGCTTTTTCCTCAGATGTCTACAAAGAACGATAGTTGCCAAGTTCAGTCCAAATCATTACACCGAGGCATTATTTTTGCCAACCCAATGCAATTAACCATAATTAAAACAAACAAAAAAACTGTATCCTCTCTGGCACGTCAATCTTGCAAATTCTATCATCTATCTTTGTCTCTTTCCCTGCAACTCAGCAGAGTCTTGAGATCTGGCACTCTGAGCTACACCTTTTTTGCGTAGTCTCAAAAGCTCATCAACATCACCAAATATGTCACGTGCTTCCCCCAGTGCAGCAGTTGAAACACCAGCAATCTCCCCTAACTTCTTCTTCCTTGACTTCCTTCGTCTGGGAAGAGAGTTCATAATCAAGAAGAATTTAATAAATAAATAAAAACAACTATGCTATAGGAACTCATGACAGATATAACGAACCTCATTGAAGCTCCACCAATAAAAATTCCATCATCTTCATCCCTAACAATAAAATCCGCCATCTCATCCTCTTCAGCAAAATCCTCAAGTTGCGGTCCTACATCATTAGAACTTGCTACATAAGTAGGAAATTCAGCATTCAATCCATAATAACTAAATTTACTATCACCTTTCAACTTTTGAGACAATCAATAATTTATCATGTTATCATAGCAGGTGATCTGAGTTCAAACCATGTTAGGTCCCATAATGGTTTAGCGATTAAATTCATCCTCTCTATCAGAAGTGGAAGAAGAACGTGTTGAGCAAGAAGAGCAAAAGAAGAAAAGGAGAAGGTTACTCTCCTTAACTCTTGTTTATTGATTGAGGACTCTTTAAGCTCAACACGTTCTTCTTCACTTCTGTTTCAGGATCTTCATCCACTTCATCTACTACAAACCCATCCTTCTCATACTCATCCTGACCTTGCTCTAATCAATCCAGTAATAAATAACCCAATTATTTTATCAATAATAATAAAAATAAATAAATAAAACCATAATACAAAAAAGCAGAATGAACCAAAAAAATTAAAAAATAAAATGACTATACTCAATATTTCAATTTGTTGAGAACTAACTAAAGTACTTTCTGTATTTTTGAAAGCAAAATTGGCTTTAAAATTATTTGTAGAAAACTAACACATTCTCCCAGAGAAAAAATGAAAATACAAAAGATGCAAGTGCCAAAATCTCGGCGCGAGACAAAATAGTAAACCAAAATGAAAATAGCGTTCTAGATTGACGCCAAATAGTAGATCTAAAATCTCGTGAGCTCCGAAGCAAAAATATCGAGATATCTCGCGAGATAAAGTCTTCCGCAAGCTCTCGGTAATATGTACCAAACAATTGCCGGCGAAAACAACTCCGTCGCCGGAGATCGCCGGAGACCAAGTTGCAAGTATATATGTCTTAATTTATTGTTCACTGTTTGATTGATTTATAGTAATAAATTAATATAAACATTGAACCAAAAAAAAAAAAAACCTATATTAGGATCAGAATAAACATTGCCAAAAAAAAAACCCTAGGCGGTAGTGTTTAGAGAGAAAAAATGGTGGTTCCTTACAGTACGGTACGCAGGGGCGGAGCTATAGCAAGGCTTGTGGGGGCCATGCCCCCCCCCAAAATTTAAAAAAATTATTTTTTATTATGTGTAAGTATTAAAAATCTAAATATTTAGCTACAAAAATAGAAGTTGCCCCTCCCAAATGTTTGAGTTAATCCAATGATGCTCTTAAAAACTAATAGAATTTATCAATTAGTCTAGTAGTTATAGAGATAAGGTAGTTTTTGTTTTTTTTAATTCGTTTTTTATACATGTTTAATATCAAACTAGACTGCTTTTATACAAGTTAGCCCTCCCAAATGTTTGAGTTAGTCCAATGATGCTCTTAAAAACTAATAGAATTTGTCAATTAGTCTAGAAGTTATAGAGACAAGATAGTTTTTGTTTTTTCTAATTCATTTTTTGTACATGTTTAATATCTTTGTATAGTATTGGAGTTTAAAAGATGATAAATTCTCCTAAAAAATTATCTTGCGAATATACATATGTGAAAGTTATTAATTTTATTCACAATATATTTATAAATTATGACTTACTCTAGTATCAAAATATTAATGTTTATATTTGTGTATGTGCGTTTACGCATGTGTGTGATTGTTTATCTTGACTCAAGACTAATATATTAGTAAAAAAATTTGGCCCCCCCAAACAAAAAATCCTGGCTCCGCCCCTGACGGTACGGAAAGCTAGATCTCCAAAGAAGATCTTCAATGGCGAAGAAGAAGGCAAGGTTTTCTTCGCCATTTCATCTACGATGAAGATCTTCTTCGGAAATCTCTCTTCCGTACCGTATGGATTCCATACGGTACGGAAAGAGAGATTTCCGAAGAAGAAGAAAATTGCATGATTGAATCTTAAGATCAGAGAGGCTATTTCTCTTCTGGTTTTAGAGAGAGATTTACGAAGGAGAGGGTTTGGAGGGAAACAGAGGGAGCATGCTTTAGCAAGAGGAAACTAAATTTTTTTTTGAGAAAATGGACAACAAAAAGCGTTTTGAGACGAAGGCTTATAAACAGAACCAATATATGGTGAAGTTTTTACCTTTTTTTTTTCACTTTATACCCTCGTCTTGTTTATGACTTATAAGTTTGGTTTATGTATAGTGTCATGGGTAGATCAGTCATTTTGCTAAGGTTAGCAATTTAGCTATCAGCCATACCCTGTGTATCAAACGGTTGGAATTAGGTAACCGGTGAGGGATGCACTTGAGAGACAGAATCCAAGTTCAAGTTCACAGCATTAGCATTGGGGAATGTTAATGCTATATGTAGGGTGCATTTAGCATTTCAAGCCTTAAAATCTACTGCATCGGAGAATGCAAACCCAAAATTGTAAATTTTTGCAATACTGCTACAATACAATTCTACTTGTAGAATTGCACTGTAGCAGTATTGTAAAAATAAAAACATTATTTTATTCTGCTCTGACTCTCCCACTCTTTCAACTCTGTCCTCCACGTCTCTCTCTCTCTCTTTCTCCCTCTCCCTTTCCTCTCTCTCAATGTTGTTTGCTCCGATGGGTTTGATGTGGCTTCGATGGGTTTGCTCCGATGTGGGTGTGGTTTGCTCCGATCGGTGTATCATAGGTCAAGTGGTGGATCGGCATGGTGGACTGTGGGTTATTGGTTATGGGTTTTGGATTTGGGTTGATCTGGGCTTGACAGAGCTGGGTGTTGATTTGGGTTGATCTGGGCGTGGATTGGTGTGGGTTGATCTGGGCGTGATAGAGCTGGGTTTTGGATTTGGGTGTTGATTTTGGATTTGGGATCGGTGTGACGGAGCTGGGTGTTGATTTTGGGTTTGGGATCGGCGTGGATTGGCGGAGATCGAAGATCGTGGTGGCAATGTGGGTCTGGGTCGATGATTGGGTCATGAAAGAGGAAGATCTCGGTGGTGGTGGGAAAGGATTGTTCTTGCAGTTGAGGTTTTGGGTTGAATTGGATCTGTTGGGTTGAAACAATGGATTTGTTGATCGGTGGGTGGATCGGTTGGGTTGATCATCGGTAGCTCTGATAGTGGCTCCGGTGATGATTTTTTTTGAATGGGTTTGCTCCGGTGGCTTTCAAGTTGGCTGGGTTTCAAATCGGCGATTGTTGTTGATGGGTTGAGGTGCCGTGGCTGTGGTTGTTGATGGGTTGAGGTGCTGATGGGTTTTTGGTGCCGTGGCTATGGTTGTTGATGGGTTGATCAGCGGCATGGGTTTCTGATCGATGGCTTAGGTTTTTGGTGCCGTGGCTGTGATTGTTGATGGCTTGTGTGTTGCTAGAGGTTAAGGGAGAAGGAGAGGAAAAAAAATCTGTTGGAAAGCGCAGGAAATATGAGTCTGAAAAAAATTGACAGTTGAAAGAAATAATAAAGAAAGTTTAAAAAAATAATATTTTAATAAAAATAGAGTTTTGGGATGTGGAGGTATTGTAAAATGGTATGATATAATAGAATTGTGGGTTTTTAGAATTGTAAAATAGAATAGCATTAGCATTCCCCAATGCTAATGCTCTTCCAATTCATTTCACTCACATCACATGCATCAGTTTTCTAAGTTAATTATGACATTATACCCTTTTACACATTTGCTATACCACTGTCCACTTTTTTTGTGTATCTAAGTAGTAATTGGTTAGTTCCATTAGTAAAATTTCTTATAATCAATTAAGAAATTTGAAATTCGATTATGGCTTACACCAAAAAATCAATTGATTTTTTGGTCTAATAATAAAAAACAATCATCGATAGCAAATGCTATAGGTAGAAACTCTTTCTAAAAACTTATATTATTTCTTTTCTATTTATTTATTTATTTTGAACAAATAAAGATATTTAAATTTTTCCAAATATCTGACTATCAATGTGTTTCATTTCCGAACATAAGGTAACAAGTCACAAATTAAACCGAGACACTATCTAGGAAGTATTAAAGCCATGTAGGAATTAGAATAAAATGATTAATCTTCAAAACTAAAAAATGATATTAGTAAATTCTATGATATCCATGTCCATATTATTTATGAGATATATCTATAATCTATATGTCTAAAAGAGCAACCAATGCACATCCCCATGTACAAAGTGTTTGGGGCTCTAAGGGGGAAAGGATTTGAGTTATAAGGTTAGCAGCATGTTGTAATTATCTCTTAAAAAAAAAAAATGAGCAACCAATGCAGTTTTGACAAAACACAAATAATATAGAGAGAATTAGCAAAGAAAGCAAAACACAAAAACCAAAAAAAGAATGAGAAAAAAAAAATGTTAATGCTCATTAGACATGGGGAAGCTAAATATAAGAGTGTACGGACAGTACGGTGCTACAAAGGTATAAAAAATATATATTCTAATTCTCTCTCTTCTACTCACCTCTTTTTCTCCTTAGACTCAAACGTTTTTTTCTTTTTTCGCTCTCTCTTTTGTAGTGGTGATGGTTTTGTAGCCAATTATGGGTGTGGTCTCGATGGTAATTGGTTAATTTGTGGCTGGTTTAGTGGTGCTGGGCTTTTCGTGACCGATTGTGTGGGTCTATTGTATTTTTATGACAGTTGTGTGGGTGTGGTTTGTTGGATTTTTGTGCAGAGAGGAAGAGAGACAGAAATTAATAATTAGATCTATAGTATTTTGCTAGATAGAAAGTAAAAAAGAAATTAATAAATAAATGATCTAACTATCTAGTGTTTGACTAGATAGAAAATAAGAAAGAAATTTATAAATAGATGATCAATGTTTGGCTAGATAGAAAGTGAGTATGAAATTAATAAATAAATGAACTAGATTAGAAAGTGACTAAGAAATTAATAAATAAATTATCAGTGTTTGGCTAGATAGAAAGTGTGTAAGAAGTTAATAAATAAAAAATGAACATTGTTTGACTAGATAGAAAGTGAGAAAGAAATTAATAAATTAATTAATAAACAATGTTTGGCTAAATTTGAAAAATAAAAGAATTAATGTATAGCGTGTAAAAATAAATAAAGTGTGTTTTTAGATGCCAAAAAATGTTTGGTAACTTTTTTTCGTCTAATTTTCTGTTTTCAAAAACTATTTTCTATTTAAAAAAAAAAAAAAAAAGGTTTGGTAACTTAAAATAGACCAAAACCAAAGTGAAAGCCGAAGGAGGTCACAATGGGAATGGAATACGAGCTTGTAGGGAATTTGTGATATTCGAACCTGTAGGGTCAGTTTTTGTAGCCCAAGCCCAAAAGGTTTGGCTTATGAGCTCAATGAACCCAAAACAATGAATTTGTAGAGAGTGGGTGAAAGAGCTGAGCTGATTGTGAATTAAACAATAGTTAACTATGGTATTAAGGATTGAACTAACGTAGAAACATACTTGAAAACTCAACAAATGAATGTCCGAAGAAGTGTATTATTGGATGAAAGATGATTACAACTCTTAGAGCTACAGTAAAGTTATTCTCTTCAGCTCTTTCCTTTTCTTTTGATCTCCTATTATCAAAGGTGTCTTCTCTTTATATAGCACCCTCTCCCATCATCATCATCGTCCACTTGTTCTTCATCTAAGCATCCACTTGAGTACATGTCCCATCAGGTATCTTCTTTAGCTCTCTGTGAGTGGTGGTAGTTGAAATTATACTGTTCAGGGGTATTCTCCACATTAATGCAGCTAGAAAAGTAGCCGCAGTGCATTTAATGTGGTGATTGCAGCTTGTCTTCTAGATATTTTTCAGTTCCTATCATCTCCATACGTGCCTGAAACCTATCCTTATCATCGAAATCGTTAGAAAGACTACTTGAACCTCCTAGGTATCTGCTTGACCAAGACTCTTTGTATCCGAGAAGAATGACCTCTTCAGACCACTGGCGATCTCTTCGGACTATACTCCTCATTCATTTCCAGGTATATTTCTTCCACATGGACTCCTTCTCAAACATTTTCCTCTCTTCATACACACAGTAATCTTCAAATAGGGCCCTAGGCCCAATACATAAGGTTGGGCTTTCACCCCCCACAATAGCCCCTCAAAATTTTAGTTTTTCCTTCGCACCCGAGGAGAAAAAATAGGATTTTGACTTGTCACGAAATAAAAGCTTGAAAAAACACAAATATCTGAACTTACACGTGTGTGGGCATAGATGCAGGAGCTTCATAATTGCTGCTGTCGTTTCAATATTCCCAAAGTGCTATTAATTACTCCAGGCGGTGTTTTGTCTCTGGTATCCAACGGTGGACTATTGATCCAACGAACATGGTTCTTCCTCAGAATTTGGGCGGGATGACTCCTGCCCCTTTGCTTGTCCCCATATAAAGCCTCAAAAGAGGTTATTTTTTCCTCTACTTTCCGGATCCTCAGATTCTCCAGCGAACTCGAGCACTCAAATCCCCCAAGCTCTTCAATTATCAAACCCAAAATCTGTAAGAATCTCTCCACGAGTTCAAAGATCATTTTCTGACTTAGTTTGTGTAAGTTCTCTATTCAAACCTTTCATCATCTCTTCAACCAGCCTCATCGGCCTTCGAATAATCACTAGTCACTACATTTAGTATTTCCCTCTTTCTGTTTAATTGCGATGGGTAGATTTCAGTACATGGTGGATAGCCTCGCCCAGATGGAGGAATTTAGAGCAACATATCGCATACTTCAAGATGTGGGTTTGAGGTATTGTCCTCTAGAAAGAATACTAACAGATCGAAGGGCGGGCGAAGTTGTAATCCCCATCATCGCCTTTCTAGAAGGGGGGATGACTATCCCTATGGGCCCCATTACCAGTAATTACCTCCGAAACCATAGGCTTAGTCCTGAACAATGTGCGCCTAACGTCTTTAGAATCTTAGGGGCAGTTGACGATTTGAACCGTCATCTAAGATTGGGACTCACCTGGCTCGACGTGGTACACATATATGAGTGTCACAGCCAGAAAAGAGCAGGATATTATCTTAAATCCCGATCCGACGTTGTTAGGCTCATCTCCTGCCTTCCCAAATCTAACAAAGGGATGAAAGACGACTATATAATCGTCTCGGGCGCGTGGCATGACGATCTTCACTGCCCAACCAAATCAGGAGAGCCAAGTGGGATATCCTAGATTTAGGTTTCCTAACAGTAGATTTAGGATCTCCATTTTTTTAACAATTTTGTCCTCTCTTTGTACCATTATTTTCAAGTTTCTGACTAAGTTCTGTTGTGATGTTAACAGATAAAGAATTCATTTCTCCTTGGCTCAGCCTCACAAACGCTGCCGCGCTCAATTACTTATTACGATCAGAAATTTTTGCCAGTGAAGACGGGCAACTCCGGCGGTTCCTCTTATTCTTGGTTAGACGGCAAAACCAACCTATTTTCAGCCAGTCGGCAACGCGATAAGACAGGGAGATTATCGCATCAACCGCATAGACGTTGCACGGAAAGACTTTTTAGCTCCGTTTGATCTTGCCCCCGTGCCACATCCAAATCCACAGGGTGTACCATTGCTCTTCCAGCCAATTCAGCAGGTTCTCCTCGGACCAGTAGCAGCAGGTGAAAGAGTTGCTTCTTCAACCCCTTCCCTTGACGAGCAGATTGATAAGTTCAAGTTCGAAGGAGAAGTTTCAAGAGGAGTTTAAGTGATACAAGTTTCGGACGTCGAGGAGGATACTGACAGGCAGTCTAGTGTTCGCCCTCCTGTTTTGATAACTGCTCTTCCAGAAGATTCTTTGGAAGACGAAGACATGGTGAATTTAAGGGATTTAGTGAAGAATAGGAATACAAAAGCTGGTCCTAAAGAGACTGGCACGTCTCAACCAGTGGTTAGTCTTCCTCCTCCACCTCCTCAGGTTTCTTTGGATGTCAGCCCAAAGTAATTGTCAGATCTGAAGAAGAAGAGGCCCCTCACGGATAATGAAGAAAAAGAGGTGGTGCCTCCAAAAGGAACCAAGTAACAGAAAGTGGTTAGAGACCACCGGAGCAAAAGGGGTTCGTCTGTCGAAAGCCGAGATGACTCTCTCGTAGGAGATGTGCGCCGAGGACCTCGCACATGGTCTCCCAGGCTAGAATTGGATGGTGCTCCTATCCCCTGGGAGGCCTCCCTCAGAAAATATAGTGAGGGGAAAGTAGGTCTCGTTGCTGAGGCCCTGGAGCAACTACTGCTCCTCCCACGAGACATGGAGTCATACAGGCGCTTCAACCAGTATGAACTCTTCTTATCCCTTAAAAGGGATTTAGCCATGGTAAGTGACTTGATCCACTTCTTTAATTTAAGATGCTTATCTTTTCCATTCCTCCCTTTTCTTTGCTTTACATTGAAGTTTTTCATTCTACTATGTAGCTTACTCAGCAAGTTTATGTGGCCGAGGAGTGAAGCAAAAAGGCCTACATTGAAGCCCAAGCAGAGGCCTACTCTAGGTCTGAGGCAGAAAAATCTCTAGGCAGCCTGAAGGAGGAATATGCTTATCTGTCTGAGCAGTTAAAAGACATGACCAATTAGAGGAATAGCCTTGATGCTAGCCTTAAAACTACTGAGAAGCAGGCCGAAGAGCAACGCAAGCAGCTAAACATGGCGGAGATTAACTTGGCGACAGAGAGAGAGAGTTGGTGAGAGGTTTTAAGGCTGAGTTTCAAAAAGCCAAGGAGAATGCCCGATTGGCCGAGCAGGATGCTCAGTTGGCCAAGGAGGCAATCGAGGCTAAAAAGCAAGCAACATATAAGCTGGTGGTGGAGGAGACCTAAGTCAGCCTTACTGAGCAGTTTGGCGCGGTTTGCCGAGACTACTGCGATATAAATTTGTGAAAAGCCCTTGATGCTGTTGGGATCTCTGCGGATGCTGATTTGAGACAACCTGGGAGTATATACTATGATCCTGATATTCAAGAACTCCCAGAGTCTAATCCCTCTCCTCCCACACAACTCCAAGAGGTTTCGGAGCAATCCCTGTTTGGCCAAGTCCCTCCTACCAACCTTGAGGCCTCCAAGGAGTCTGGTCAGCCTGGTGATCAGGGCAAGCCAGCTGAGGCTCCCAAGGTATCTGGTCAGCCTGGTGATCAGAGCAAGCCACCTGAGACTCCCCAAGATAAGGGCAAAGACTTGGGAAAAAAGAAAACCCTTTTAGAATCTAAGGACCAAGCCCCAGAAGCTGCTGCAGCTTAGTCCAGTCAGGCTGCTGACCCTTTGGGTCCTCAAATGGAGGCTTAGACATTTAGGAGTTTTTATTTTATACTTGTATTAGTTTTTCTTTAATGTAAGGGATTGTAAACTATATTCTTTTGATCAATGAAACCGTTTCCCTTTTATTTCTGGTGTCTTCGTTGCATATCTTATGACTTATTATTGTTGCAAATAACTGTACTTTGTAATTATGGTAATGTAGGTAAACTTAACCACCATATCATGCTGTTGATGCAAATAACCAAAATTAACACTGAAAAGAACAGTTTGTATAAGAATTGCTAATTAGCAATGAATGCAATGAGTGATATGGAAGTTTCACAGGTCTTTTCGAACATGCACAGAGAATGTTATTACTCCTTGGTTTTGAATAAAACATTACTAAGGAGGCCTATCATAAGTTAGTGTTAATTTAAATACATTCGAGAATTTTAGACATGACTCATTTTAAAGTTAAACCTTAATAATAATAACTGTATGGAAGTGTTGTTTAACCTAGATCATCTAGTCCGAGGACTACAGGCATGCGAAGGAGTGTCAACTAACCCAAATCATCTGGTCCGAGGACTACAGGCATGACTGGATTTAAGTTTAAACACTTAGAAGAACTGCAAACGTGTGTTGACTAACCCAAATCATCTGGTCCGAGAACTACAGGCATGATTGGATTTAAATTTAAACACTTAAGAGAACTGTGAGCGAGTGTTAACTAACCCAAATCATCTGGTTCGAGGACTACATGCATGACTGGATTTAAGTTTAAACACTTATGAGAACTGTGAACGAATGTTAACTAACCCAAATTATCTAGTCTGAGGACTACAGACATGATTGGATTTAAGTTTAAACACTTAGGAGAACTGTGAACGAGTGTTAACTAACCCAAATCATCTGGTCCGAGAACTATAGGCATGACTGGATTTAAGTTTAAACACTTATGAGAGCCGTGAACGAGTGTTAATAACCCAAATCATCTGGTCTGAAGACTACAAGCATGACTGAATTTAAGTTTAAACACTTATGAGAGCCGTTATGAGAGCCGTGAACGAGTGTTAACTAACCCAAATCATTTGGTCCGAGGACTACAGGCATGACTGGATTTAAGTCTAAACACTTATGAGAGCCGTGAACGAGTGTTAACTAATCCAAATCATCTGGTCCGAGGACTACAGACATGACTGGATTTAAGTTTAAACACTTACGAGAACCGTGAATGAGTGTTAACTAACCAAAATCATTTGATCCGAGGACTACAGGCATGACTAGATTTAAGTTTAAACACTTATGAGAGCCGTGAACGAATGTTAACTAACCCAAATCATCTGGTCTGAAGACTACAAGCATGACTGGATTTAAGTTTAAAAACTTAGGAGAACTGTGAACGAGTGTTAACTAACCCAAATCATCTGGTCCGAGGACTACAGGCATGACTAGATTTAAGTTTAAATACTTACGAGAACTGTGAATGAGTGTTAACTAACCCAAATCATCTGGTCCGAGGACTATAGGCATGACTGGATTTAAGTTTAAACACTTAGGAGAACCGTGAACGAGTGTTAACAAACCCAAATCATCTAGTCCGACGACTACATGCATGACTGGATTTAAATTTAAACACTTAGGAGAGCCATGAACGAGTGTTAACTAACCCAAATTATCTGGTCCGAGGACTACAAATATGACTAGATTTAAGTTTAAACACTTAGGAGAACTATGAACGAGTGTTAACTAACCCAAATCATCTGATCTGAGGACTACAGGCATGACTGGATTTAAGTTTAAATGTTTATGAAAGCTATGAACGAGTGTTAACTAACCCAAATCATCTGGTCTGAGGACTACAGGCATGACTGAATTTAAGTTTAAACACTTAGGAGAATATTTCGCATAACGAATTGGCATATTGATTGGAGAAAAGATTCGATCAGTAATAGTACCTTTTGAGGTTATTTACATTCCAAGGGTATGGTATTACATGACTATCCAGGTCTTCTAAGAAGTACGCCCCAATACCAGCCCCTGAAGTAATACGATATGGCCCTTCCTAATTGGGTCCTAACTTTCCCCAAGCTGGGTTCTTTGCAGTGCCCACAACTTTCCTCAGCACTAAATCACCAGGTTCTAGAGGCCTTAGCTTTAGGTTGGCATCATAGCCCTGCCTGAGCTTTTGTTGGTAATGTGCCAGTCGAACCATTGCACTTTCCCTCATTTCCTCAATCAGGTCCAAACTCTTCTCTAACTGCTCATTGTTGCCGATCAGACTGAACGAACTAGTTCTCAATGTTGAGAACCCAGTCTTCAAAGGTATGACAGCTTCAACCATATAGGTCATTGAGAAGGGGGTCTCTCCAGTAGATCTGCGCGGTGTAGTTCTGTAAGCCCAAAATACATATGGAAATTCTTCCACCCATTTGCCTTTCGCATCGTCTAGTCTCTTCTTTAAGCCATTTACTATGACCTTGTCAACAGCTTCTACTTACCCATTACCCTGGGGATAAGCAGGGGTGGAGTATCTGTTTGTGATTCCCAGTTCGCTACAATAATTCCTAAATGTTTTGCTATCGAACTGTAGGCCATTGTCCGAGATGAGAGTATGAGGAATCCCAAACCGAATGACAATATTCTTCCACACAAATTTATGTACATCCACGTCTCTGATGTTGGCCAGAGGTTCAGGTTCAACCCATTTGGTGAAATAGTCTGTGTCGACCAGAAGGTATTTCCTGTTTCCTGCAGCCTTAGGGAATGGTCCCACGATATCTAAGCCCCATTGGGCGAAAGGCCAAAGGCTGGATAGTGGATTAAGAGTTCCCCCTGGTTGATGAATGTTTGGGGCAAATCGTTGATATTGATCGCACTTTTTAACATACTCATGGGTTTCTTTTTGCATGTTCGGCCACCAATAACCTTGGATGATGGCTCGGTGAGTCAAGGACCTACCTCTAGTGTGGCTCCCACAGATTCCTTCATGTAACTCTTCTAGTAGTAACTCAGCTGCTTTAGGATGCATGCACAATAAGTACGGTCCTGAATAGGAGCGTTTATATAGTTTCTGGTCCTCGGATAGCCAGAATCTGGTCGCCTTCCTCCGAATTTTGTCAGCTTCCCCCCTTTCTTCAGGCAAAATATCATCTTTCAAGAATTTAATTATAGGATCCATCCAACTGAGTCCGGCCCTGATTTGGTGAACTTGGACTACCTCTCTTCTTGCCTCTATAAGCCCATGCAAGTCCTCGACGAGGATAACTCTCGGCAAATTTTGCGCCGAAGAGATAGCGAGCATGGCCAAAGAATCAGCATGTGCGTTACCATTTCTAGGGATGTGCAGCAAACTGAAAGATTCAAACTCCGATTGTAGGCATTTAACTCGGCTTAAGTATCCCTGCATTCTTTCATCCTTCGCCTCAAACTCACCTTGTACTTGGCCAACGACTAACCTCGAGTCCGAGAACAATTCCACTGACTTTCCTCCTATTCTTCGAACCATAGCAATTCCCATCAGTAAAGCTTCATACTCCGCCTCATTATTTGTTGCCGAGAAGTCCAGCCTTAACGACTTTTCAATGATGATTCTTTCGGGGGATATCAGCACTAGCCCCACTCCAGAACCTTTCTAGTTCACTACGCCATCCACGTACACTTCCCAATGGGAGGGGCTTTGTTGAGAAATCATGCCAACTAATTTTTCATCCATGTCCGATGTTGGCGTTACTTCTTCTAATTGGGGCTCCGTGAACTCGGCCACCAAATCCGCAAGGATCTGGCCCTTGACCGATGTGCAAGGCATGTATTTGATATCAAAAGCCCCTAAGATCGTACCCCATTTAGCAATCCTCCAAGTGTAATCAGCACTTCGGAGTATAGCCTTGAGTAGGAGCTGGGTGAGAATAATGACTGTATGGGCTTGGAAATAATGAAGTAGCTTCCGTGTACCAAGCACCACTGCTAGGATAGCCTTCTCCAGTGGCAAATAACGGATCTCGGCTTCATGCAGCGACTTACTAACATAATAAACTGGCCTTTACACACCACAATCTGTTCGTATTAACACCAAGCTCACAGCATAGGGGACTACAACAATGTAGGCAAACAAGACTTCATCTGGCTCAGGGCTGGACATGATTGGTGGCCGAGCTAGATAATCTTTAAGCTGCTGAAAGGCCACAACACATTCTTCAGTCCACTTGAATTCCTTCCACTTGTTGATCAGAGAGAAGAAAAGCCGACACCTATCCGCTGATCAAGAGATAAATCGATTCAAGGCAGCAGTCATTCCAGTCAATTCTGAACTTTCTTGGGATTCCGAGGAGCTTGTAAATTATTGATGGCCTTTATCTGGTCAGGGTTAATCTCAATTCCCTTGTGAGTCACCATGTATCCCAAAAACTTGCTTGACCCCACACCGAATGAGCACTTGGAAGCGTTTAGGTGTAGCTTGTACTTTCTTAGAACTTTAAAGGTACTTTCAAGGTCCTTCACATGTTCAGCAATAATCTTGCTTTTCACCACCATGCCATCTATGTAAATCTCGATATTTTTACCCAGCTATGGCTCAAACATCTTCGTCATCATTCTTTGATAAGTAGATCCTGCGTTTTTTAATCCAAATGGTATCACCTTATAGTGGTAGTTACCGATAGGGGTGACAAAAGCAGTCTTCTCCTGATCATCCAAGGCTAGTGGTATCTGGTGGTAATCTTGGAAAGCATCCAGGAAGCTCATCCGAGGGTGGTCGACAGTGGCATCCACTAGCTGATTAATTTTTGGCATAGGGAATGGATCTTTAGGGCAAGCCTTATTTAAATCAGTGAAGTCTATACATACTCGCCATTTTCCACTCTTTTTCTTCACCACCACTGTATTTGCTAGCCACTCAGGATAAAATACTTCCTTAATAACTCCAGCTTGTTTGAGTTTTGCTACTTCCTCTCTTATTGCATCAGCATGTTCCTTGGATGGGCGCCGAGAAGGCTACTTCTTAGGGGTAATCAGTGGGTTTACCTTCAAATGGTGACATATAAATTCTGGATCTACCCCTGGGGCTTCGTAAGCGTTCCAGGCGAATACGTTAAGGTTTATCTTAAAGAATTCTACTAACTCTTCCTTCTCCTGCAGAGGAAGCTGAGATCCAACTTGAAAGAATTTTTCTGGATTGTCTCCGATGATAACTTTTGTTAAATCTTCGCACCTAGCGCTCTCGTCTGGATCTTCGATGGGCAATAATTGAGACTTTAACTGCTATAAACCCCTTTCGGCCTTGGACGAGGACTCAGCTTCGGGCTCATGTTGGATGGCAGCCACTAAGCATTGTCTGGCTGTAAACTGATCTCCTCGAATTTCGCAAACTTGTCCTTCAGATGGATATTTAACTTTCTAATGCAAAGTAAAAGAAACAGCTCCTAGTGTATGAAGCCAAGGTCTGGCTACAATTGCCGTATAGGGCGAATACACGTCTACAACTATGAAATCCACCTCTACCACTTCTGAGCCAATCTGCACTGGTAATCGTATCTGGCCTTTTGGGGTGACAACCCTTCCTTCAAAGCTCACAAGGCGGGAATTGTATGGTGTTAAGTCTTGAGGTTTTAGGCCTAGCCCCTTGTAGAGATCAGGATACATTATTTCTACCGCGCTACCCTGGTCCACCATTACCCTCTTCACATCATACCCTCAAATTCTGAGGGTGATTACTAAAGCGTCATCATGGGGTTGGACGGTTCCAATCTTGTCCTCAACTGAGAACCTTAAAACCGATTGAGCACCCAATTTGGTTCTCTTCGGACCTTCGCCAAAATCCCCTGCGGGTGACCGGGCTACCGACATAACCTTCGATGGCCAGGATCCTGTTCTCCCCAGTGCGGCGAAGATGACATTAATAGTTCCCAATGGAGGCTTTGAAGAGTCATCTCTTCGAAACTCTGAGTTCATCAGACTTCCTCAGCCACTGAAGTGGTGTAAGAGGTGTCTCAATTTACCCTCCCGGACCAGTTGGTCCAAGTGATCCCACAGGCTCCTGCAATCCTCTGTTGTATGCCTATGGTCTTGATGGTACTGGCAATAGAGATTATGATTACGCCTTTCAAGGTTCCCCACCATTTTATTCGGCCACCTGAAGAATGATTCATTCTTGATCTTTTCCAAAACTTGGTGTACTGGCTCTTTGAATACAGTGTTGACTGCTTGAGGATTTGTTGATCTTGATTGCCCAGCAAAATCTCTCCGTGGTTTACTATTATTGTAAGGGTCCGACCGGAAATCCCTCCTCTCCTGGGGGATAACCTTGTCCTTTCCCTTCCCTTGCTGCTGATCTTCTTTGACTCTTTTATACTTTTCAATACGGTCCATAAGCTGACGCATGTTAGTAACTGGTTTACCAGATAAGGACGTCTTTAAACCATGGTCAGTAGAGAGGCCGAGCTTGAACGTGCTGAGGGCCATTCCATCAAAGTTGCCCTCCATATCATTAAACATCTCCCAATACCTATTTGAATACGTTTTTAAGGTCTCACCCTCTTGCATGCTCAAGGATAGCAGTGAAGACAAGGGTCTAGCCACTCTTCGGCATGTGACAAAACGGGAACCAAAGCTTGAGTGAGCTCTTTGAAGGAATTGATGGAGTCTGCTTTAAGGCTGTCAAACCACCTCATTGCAACCGGTCCAAGACTAGAGGGGAAGACCTTGCACATCAGAGCTTTATCTCTGGAGTAGACAGCCATCCTTTGATTAAAGTGACTCACATGATCCACAGGGTCCGTTTTACCATTATAGATGGTGAACGTCGGCTGGTTAAAACACCGAGGGAGTCTCGCTTCTTCAATCCTGCGTGTAAAAGGTAACCTAGAGATTTGATTCAAAGCCTTGCTCATAGCGTCGTTCCCTACGCCTCCACGTGATGGGCTCCGAGGTTGCCTCTTACGATGGTGCTCCTCTTCATAGGAAAAGGATTCACTAACTGGTGTTCAAGATCTCTGCTTGTAAGTGACGTCCTGTTCATCATTGGAATCCTCATCAGAATACGAAGAAATCATTTTCCTCTTTGCATGGCGCAACTCCCTTTTTAGCCTCTCAATTTCTAGTTGCATATCCTGGTTCTTCTCTGCATGAGACACGTGACTTCCACCATGTGGCTGGCTTTTACCAGTATGTGCAGTCTGCACACTACCTTCACGATCTTGTCTCTTCTCCAAATTAAGAAAAGGGTCAACGTGTTGGGATGCCCTAGATTCTGCTCGTTGTCGACTTGGTTCAGCCATCATCAACTGTTGTTTTCACTCCTATACAAGCTCTTCCCACAGACGGCACCAATTGTAGGGTCAGTTTTTGTAGCCCAAGCCCAAAAGGTTTGGCTTATGAGCCTAATGAACCCAAAACAATGAATTTGTAGAGAGTAGGTGAAAGAGCTGGGCTGATTATGAATTAAACAATAATTAACTATGATATTAAGGATTGAACTAACGTAGAAACACACTTGAAAACTCAACAAATGAATGTCCGAAGATGTGTATTATTGGATGAAAGGTGATTACAACTCTTAGAGTTACAGTAAAGTTATTCTCTTCAGCTCTTTCCTTTTCTTCCGATCCCCTATTATCAGAGGCTTCTTCTCTTTATATAGCACCCTCTCCCATCATCTTCATCGTCCATTTGTTCTTCATTAAAGCATCCACTTGAGTACATGTCCCATTAGGTATCTTCTTTAGCTCTCTATGAGTGGTGTTAGTTGAAATTATACTGTTTAGGGGTCTTCTCCACATTAATGCGGCCAGAAAAGCAGCTGTAGTGCATTTAATGTGGTGGTTGCAGCTTGTCTTCTAGATATTTTTCCGTTCCTATCATCTCCATACGTGCTTGAAGCCTATCCTTATCATCGAAATCGTTAGAAAGATTACTTGAACCTCCCAGGTATCTGCTTGACCAAGACTCTTTGTATCCGAGGAGAATGACCTCTCCGGACCACTGGCGATCTCTTCGGACTATACTCCTCATTCATTTCCAAGTATATTTCTTCCACATGGACTCCTTCTCAAACATTTTCCTCTCTTCGGACACACAGTAATCTTCAAATAGGGCCCTAGGCCCAATACATAAGATTGGGCTTTCACCCCCCACAGAACCTATATTGCAATTGCTCTTTGCAAACTAAATTCACCGTGTTAGAAAAATGGGAGTTTCAATGTGTTTTACACAAGGTTTTAAAAATCGGAATAAACTGGCTGGTCTGATTGGTTGAACCAGGAACCAAAGGCCAATTCGGTTCGAAAAAGGCCCAAGTACAAACCGGTAAAAATCGGGAACCAGAGGCAAATTCGGTTTTGCCCCTAGTCTAATTTTTAAAACCATGATTTTACAGAGGGAGTGGAGACTATGGCATTATGACCTATGCTGTGGGGTTATATCTCATGTTCAGCTTTTAGTTATGTTTGAAAGATATAATATCTATGTGTTTGGTTAGTATTGGACTTGTTTTACTTTGATAGTATGTGCATGTACCTGTTGTGCTAACATGAGATTGTATACACACATGTATTTGGGTTATATATATATATATATATATATATATATAACATACGGTCTTATCAATTAGAAAAATAAAATGGTTCATCATTTAGTCAATACTTAATAGGTTCAAGAATTGCTCACTCATTATTGTGTTGTTTTGAAGTAACCAAACGTGTTTTTAACTTTAAAAACACAATAAAATGATTTTGTTTTTTTATTCTCAAAAACAAGTTTTTGAAAATAAAAAAACAAAAATTATTACCAAACATAAAATTTTTAGTTTTTAATCATTGCCGCTATTGAGAATACCAAAATTCAAGTTTTTGGGGAAAAAAAAAATTTTGTTACCTAACGTTAAATTTTTAGTTTTTAATCATCGCGGCGCGACCACGGAGAATGCCAAAATTTACTCAGTTCTTGACGTCAAATTCTTGATGCCAAAGTATCCTTAAGACAACGAGAGTCAAAGACAGCTTGAATTGATGTTCAAAAACATTAAAAGCTATAATAAAAAGAAATATTAAAAAAAAAAAGTGTATTTATAAAGGCAACACCGACCGAACCCAAAAAATGAAAAAAGCGTATTTATAAAAGCTATAATAAAAAGAATTAGTTTCCTGGGCTGAACCCAAATACACTCCGACTAGGTTCAAATATTTGGGCCTAAACCCAAAACCTATTAACGGGCCTAGGTTTATGGAGTTCTAATACTAGCTGAACTAGGAATTGGTCATTAGGTCCTAAACCCATCACCCAACACTCATACACCATGCGTGAGTTTGGATACATGTTGCTTTCTGGTTTACGTTTAGTGCAAAGGATGGGCTTTATGACCTCATTACATGTTTGTTTCATGCAGATATTTTTTGGAAACCTTTTTGTGCTCTATGTGCCTGAGCATGCACTATTTCTGTGTGATTTGAAAATGCCATATATATTTGCACTATTTTCCTATAAAGAGGCTCCACTCACTGTTCTTTGTGCATTCTCAATTGGTTGCATTTAGTTTGTAGGAGATTGTTCTGAATTTATAGACATGGATTAGTTGCTTTGTGAATGCATTGTCAACCTGCTTGTAAAACAGGAATTCATATTCAGATTTCTGTATTAGATTAAGTTTATGCCCATAAATTGAACATTAGTAGCTGTCTGCGTAGTTTGTTAGATTGTTTATATATGGTGATGAATGGTTTAGAATCTCCCTCTCCTAGTCCTTGGGCTGATGCATGAGTATTTTAGGTTGTTTGCTGATATTTTAGTTTCCACAATTGCAAAAGCTAGTTTAGCAATCAGAACTGGGGTTAAGAGATTGGTTTGGTCCTTTTTTGTATAAGTTATAAACAATATAAAAAAATAAAAATAAAAATCTTATAAAGGGATATGCCAGATATATGGTAATGTTTGGTCATGTTTTTATCATAAAAATTTGGCAAAGGAACCTAAGGGTGTGTTTGGATACCCCTTATTTTGCTGAAAACTGAAAACACTGTAACAAAATAATTTTTAAATGTGTGAATAATGCCATAAAACCCATTTTTAATGAAAAAGTTGCTAAAAAAAGAGGCTTGTGATTCCCGTAAACAGTGCACGAGATCCACTGGTGTGACATAAAGCCACAAAAACACACTTCTCAAAAAAAAAAAAAAAAAAGGAAATGCAGACACAAACGTTGGGAGTTTCATCTGTATCCAAATGGATACTAAATATGATTTGTGTGAAACTAAGGACATACGAAGGATATGCTAGATATATGGTAATGTTTTTATTAGAAACATTTGGCAAAGGTAACTGTACCTAAATATGATTTGTGTGAAAATAATAAGGTATATGCCAAATATATGATACTCGGGAAATGTCAAAGGATATGTGGGGGATACAGGGATTTTTTTTTTTCCAAAATGACACCTATTTTCAAACAATTTCGTTAGTTAGCACGTTTGCAAAACTATTTAGGAAACTAATATCTCAAGTATTATGGACTTAATTTTGATGTGCTAAATCGAGTACAATGAACTCAATTTCAATATTGTATAGCAAAGGAACTCGAGCCTTACACACTTGAGTTCCATGTCAGCTTGAGTTCCACGAGCTGCCCGATGTTGAAATCAAGTTCACTGTACTTGATTTAACACACCAAAATCGAGTCTAAAAGACTTAAGATGTTAGTTTGCTAAATAGTTTAGAAACATTGCTAACTAACGAAATTGTTTGAAAAAATGAGTGTTATTTTGAAAAAAAAATCCAAAAGAAGTTCACACCTTCCATTTTTAGCGTAAACAAGAGTGTAAACTGTGGAGGAATTTTTTTAGTACGGTGTAATTTTTTTTTTCTAGGTAAATTGCAAGTTACACCCCTAAAGGTTGGGGGTATTTAGATTTTACACCCTGAAATTTTAGAATTTAGATTTCACCTCCTAAAGTTTGGGGTATTTGGATTTTACACCTAACATTTCAGAATTTAGATTTTATCTTCTAAAGTTTTGAAGTGTTTGGATTTTATACCCCCAAATTTTGAAAATTTAGGATATAAAATTTAAACACTCCCAAATTTTAGGAAGTAAAATCCAAACATCCCTAAAATTTGGAGGGAAAAATTTTAATTTTGAAATGTTATGGTGTAAAATCCAAACAACCCCAAGCTTCAGAGGATAAAATCTAAATTCTGAAACTTTAGGGTGTAAAATCCAAACACCCCTAAACTTTAGGAGTGTAATTTGCAATTTACCCCCCCCCCCCTTTTTTTTCCTTTTCTTTTCTTTTGTAAATTTGATATTATTAGATGGTTTTAATATTTATAGATTAATATTACTCAATATATGTCTAGCCTCACGAGTGAATATAGTAGCTCTAAGGTTTGAATGTGATCTAATAATATTTTAAAATTTAACAATAATGTTAAGTTAGTCTTTTTTTTAATTAAGTAAAATAAATAAATAAATAAATAGATAAGTTTGAAATGAGTTTTAATTCCTTAATAAATATATGTGAAACAAATTAAAAATTAAATTGCTAAGATTTAATCGAATTTGGAACGAGTTTGAAATTTATATTTTTTAATAAATTCAGATTAATAATAAGTATTCTCAAGACTCAACCCAAACTTGTCTTTTCCTTAAGTAAGTGAACCGAAATGCACTAAAGTCAACCAAATGGATCAAAGTGGATCAACTAACAATTTATGAATGAAGTAATGTTCTTAGGGGAAATTATGTCATAACAAAGTTTAGACATGTGATACTCTCTCTCTCTCTCTCTCTCTTGTGTGAATAATGGACGTTATCATAAATTTAGTTAGTATAAGGAAAAAAAAGCTTCCAAAATATTGAATTTTTTGTTCTAGTAGTCATAGTTGATATCGTTTTTAGAATGGCTAAAAAATGTTGTGCATTTTTACACCCTGAAGTTTTGGGGGTATTTAAATTTTACACCCTAAAGTTTTATCCATTTTTATTTATCCAAAAGTGGACAAAATCAATCTTATGGTTAAGTGTCACTCTATTTAAAATTCTATTTGAAGGAATGATAAAAGCATGGTGTCAAATTCATTTTTTAATTTGTTATTTTATTCATAAAATGTACTCTCTTTCTCCATTTTAAAGCAAATGGAGATGGTCCTTTTCCCAGCATTTTAACTGATAATAAGTTAAAATGCTCAGTATGATTTGAAGCTCAATGCAAAAGAAGAAGTTCAAAGTTCTTTGAAGCTCAAAATGATTTCAGTCTTTTCAGATAGTTAATGGGATTTAGAACTATTTTTAAATACAACATACATTATAGATACATTAATATCTGCAGCTACTTGTTGCAGATTCAACCCACCCCATGATAAAGAATATGATTGCCTCAAAGAATGTTGTCATGTAAAATAGTTGCTACAACCCAATGACCAATTCAAGGTTTCAAACTATCTAATGAACTACCTAATGAACTTACATGTTACCTTTCTACCTCAACATGAGAATCACTAAGGATATGTTTAGAATGGAGGGAGTCAGGAGGAGAGGGGGGAAGATAGCTGGACCTAGACCCTGTCCCCTCCATCCAAACATAGGATAAGAGACTGAAGCATTATATTTCTTTTCTTTTATGTTTTCGGTGTTTCTATGTTTCTGAACCATTGGGTCCTTTTCGAAAGATCTTAAACCAAAGATAGATGCCTCTAATTGCCAAAGAGCTTAAACCATTTAAGATAGATTCCTAAGAGCGCTTTCTAATTGAGACATTTAAAGATTCAAATTCTTGTTGGGTAGAAACTATCAAATTAATTAAAAAATGAGGGCATAGGATTTTGATTATTATGAACATTTACATTGGGCACGTTTGCTGCTACAAAATTGGCAATGTTTAGAATGCAGTTCTTCATACCAAAGAAACTCATTACCACATTTTTGCTCTGACCTCTAACTGAAACAAGTAGCTGACCATGAGCCTAACAAAATAGTGACTTCTGGGTGTAGCAAATTATCCATTCAAAAAACATCATATGTAAGCTTAATTTGTGCACCTTTGATCAGGCCCAAATTGCTTGCTTGCCAATGAAGCTGCAATCACATTAGCATCAGAAGCATGCACAGCTACTTGATACCATTTAGACTGTTAATTTTATATTTGAATACATCGAAATATCAACCTTATAAACAATATTGAGGTCGGGTACCCTCATTTGCCTAGCATCTGATCAGACAGATAATTTCTTTGGCTGTGCTTCAATATATTCCAAAGCATAAACACTTATTCTGGCCACCTTTGCTTCATTTTGTGCCTTGCTTATGTACTTAACCTCATTTCTAAACGGACATATTCTCCTAGCAAAACATACTGAATGACAGCCCAGAAATCATCACCCAAACACACGAGTCACATGACCCATCATCATTCCAATGATGAGGCAAAGGGCTAGATTGGTTGGGTTCTAGGGGATTTCTCTATATTGGCCTGGAGAATAATTAAACCAAACCATACCAATCCTTTAGTGGGGGATTTGGATTGTCAGTTTGAGCCCAAACCACTTATAGTATTTGGACCTTGTATCTTTAGTCACGTATCGGATCATTTGAATGAAGGGAAAGATTATTCATTTGAGCATCTATACTGTTTTGAGGCATTGCACGTGACAAACATTATCACAAAAGGTTGATAATAAAAAAAAAATACTACAAATATATCTTGACTGACTTTAATTACAAGCTAATAGAAGATAATTAAAAGCAATACAAGGTAACAGAGTTAGTTGAGGACATTGAGAGGGGAAATGAATTTATGACTATTGGTGTCCTCTAAGGATTGAATTATAGGGCCAAGGATGTAGCTAGGATTTTGAGTGAAGGGGGGGAGGGGGGTGAGATACACTCAAACCCAAATGCTTACAAAATTTGTTTTTATCCAAGCTACTTATAAAATTGCATATATACATATGTGTGTGTGTGTGTGTTTTATCCCAGGCTTCTTTGGAGAACCTTTTTTTTTTTTTTTTTTTAGAGTTTCAACCTATAGTGTTCACTCCTGATGATAGCTCTTTATCATCAGATCAAGACACCAATCAATTTTTGGTGTAGGCGGGGATTGAACCCTAAATTTCTTATACAACCATCAGAGACTTTGGAGAACTTAATCAAATACTTAAGCTGCAATTATCTTATGCTAATGCTTTAAAATATATTTCATAAATCATTTAGAACCCAAATAGAAACTCAGAAAAAGAATCAAAATTTAATGAAAATTTGAATAAAGAAAATGCATTTTTTGTGAAAGTATGAGAGTACTGAAAAAAAAATGAAGTATAAAAATTCAAAACCAAGTTTTATATATTTTATATTTTGCTTTTTCTATTTGGGCCAGGGGCGGCCATTGCCCCCCTTGGTCCAAGCATAGCTTCGTCCCAGTATAGGGCTAGAGCATGAGACAAATTTAATCTATCATGTAGAGGACATTTCCATAATTTAAGTGAAAAGAATACGTAATCATTCTTTTGACCAAAAATTATATAAATAAAATCGCCCACCAAAAACTAACCAAAATGAATTTCAAATCATAGAAAAAAAATGCTGTAAATAGTAAGTACAATGATATTTAGAGAGAGGTCATAAAACCCTTGGCAATAATCACTGTTGTAAAGATTTCAGGATTTATTTCACCTAAAAATATATATTACCAGAACTTTTTTTTAAGTTGAAATAAAAGAATCTGAAGGCATAGGAGACTTGAAAATTAAAGGTTTTGATTAAATTCTCAATTAACATCACATTAACCATGTCAATCAGGTAAGGCTATGATTCATGATAAATGAGACAAAAATAAACTTTTTGTAAATCAGCATATCCAAGACCCATAAATTTTGAAATCTTCATAACAAAATCTTCAATCCAAACCCTCAACACCCATAAATCTCAAATCAACCACGTGAATAAATTTCCAAGTGATCAATCTATACATAAGCTCCAAAAAACCAAAATTCATAATCAATTTCCATATTGTTTGTAAATCTCATACCAATTAATTAAGATTTAAGCCCAAAATAAAGTTACAAATTTACAAATTTTCTTTCTTTTTTCTTCTCTCTATCCCTCATTTTATGTCTAACAAACTTGTGGCTGAACAAAAAGTCAACAAAGAAATAAGGAGAAGCAGTGGTGTGGTGGTTGCAAATTAAAGTGTAAAAGATAAAAACAAATACACAGCAGCACTTAAGACTTCACTACTTTTTAAGGATAAAAAAGTAATTATGTTTCATATAAATAGAAGCCTACCTTTTAAATACTTCCTAAATTGTTTTGTCAAACGCAAGTAGCTTGTTAGGGACATATTGTATGTAATTGACTAATCTTTTGACAAAATATATTTTACTTGTAATTGGGTAGATCTAGGATGGGTTTAGTACTTCAAGAAACAAGTGTACAAACTAAGTATTGAAGTCATGTAAATTTGACCAAGAAACAAGTGAAGGAAATGTTGATTATTAAAGCTCGACAGAAGTCTTGACAGAATCATTTCTATCGAGATTTAATGTTGAAGCTTGACACAAGCTCGACACAAGCTGTATCTATCGAGAATTACAAAATCAGAAATTCCAGATTTGATTACACGCATATTCCTATGTATTTGTGTAGGGTTTATTTTCTTACAACCCTAAACATATATAAGGATTATTTTAAAGGCCGTCGCGCATGCATTGTGTGACCAAATGCAAAAAGTGGCATAGTTCATTATTCTCTCTGTAGAAGTTACTGCATCTTTACGCCAAGGGTTTTATGACCAAGAAGCTTCCTGATCTTCATTGTTGATGAACTGAAAAACTTTGTGGCCAAGATCTTCTTCAAGTTGGTGAGTTAGTCACGTACTGAGATCTGTGCATCATTGGTTAGTCATGTACTGGAATTCGTGCATTGAACGGAGGGATTGCCGCTACAATACAAGTCCAATTGGATATTGGAGTAAGGGTTCAACTATAGGTTAGTATTTTGAGATAGGCCAAAGGATTTGGTAAGATTCCTTATACTTGTAACCGCTTGTGATTGATAATAGTGGATTCTCGGGAGTAGTGACCTTAAAATTACTCGATGGGGTTTTGCCTCAGTGGTTTTCCCCATTCGTAAACAAATCACTTGTGTCAAACTTATTTTCCGCTGCATTTAGTTATTTGGTGATTTGTTTGTGCTACCAGGCTATTGCATGTAATTTGACTAATTAATTAACTTGGATAATTAATTAATTTGTAAAATGGGTCAATATATTTTTGTCCTATTAAGTGGTATCAGAGCAAGTACACTCTGATTACAAGTGGCATAAGAAGAATTTTTTGCTTAAATACATCTTGCTTTTCTAATCTCCATTTGATTGAATGTTTCAGGAAATACAAGTCTAAAAGTTATGTGAAAACTATCTTGATGATTGTTGAAAAAGGTCTTAGTGTAACAAAGAAGAAAATAGATTGTCTCAAAATGAAAATGTGCAAAAGAGTTCATCTAAGAAGGGTAAAAATTAAAGGCTTTGTTCATAGATGGCAGCTGAAAGAGAAAACCATTCCTACTGATCTGTCAAGCAAGCATGAAATGTGCTTTATGATGAAGTCTGCGTTTAAAGTAATGGACACATGTTTGTGATACCTTGACAATGGATGCCGAGACACATGACTGGAGACCGTTCTCTCTTTAAGGTTTTCGAATCTAAGAAATGTGGAAATGTCACTTTCGGTGATGGGAGCAAATCACAAATAAAAGGGAAGGGAACCATCTCTCTACCTGAATTGCCAAACATCACAAATGTATTGTATATATAAGGTCTGAGAGTGAACTTGTTGAGCATAAGTCATATCTGTGATCAAGACTTCATGGTGTTATTCTCAAAAGGGAAATGTCTTGTTTTGAATGAGTCTGGTAAGAAACTCATAAGCGGAGTCCGCACTCTGGATAACTGCTATGGATTAGTACCTGATGCTGACATTGTGTGCAATAGTATTCGTTTGCCAAATGAAGACTTATGGCTCCAAATGATGGGACATGCTAGCTACAAACATCTGTCAATTGTATCTAAGCATGAATCAGTGTTGGGAATACCAAAACTCAGTAGGGTTAGCAATGTTGTGTGTGGACTGTGTTAGCTTGGAAAACAGATAAAAGCAAAACATCCAAGCACTCAGACATCAGCTACATCCAGACCTTTGGAGCTTACTACATCTGGATCTCATGGGTCCAACTAGAACCGAATCCCTTGGAGGAAAGAGATACATCATGGTTATAGGAGATGATTTTACCAGATACACTTGGGTCATTCTTTTAAGATCCAAGTCAGATGCTCCTGAACACATTAAAGTTTTGTGTACAAGATTGCAAAATGAGAAGAACATGAAGATTGATCGAATTCACAGTGATCATGGTGAAGAATTCGAGAACTCATACATGGAATCTTTTTGCACTAGATCTGGTATAGCTTAAGAATTCTCTGCTCCTATTACTCTTCAGCAAAATGGTGTAGTATAAAGAAAGAACAGAGTCATACAGGAGATTGTTAGAGCCATGTTACACAATAAAGATGTGGCCAGAAATTTATGGAGAGAAGCAGTCAACACAGCATGTCATATGGTTAACAGGGTATATTTTAGACCCGGTATAAAAGAGGCTCCCTATGTATTGTGGAAGGGAAGAAAGCCGAATATAAAGTATTTCAGAATCTTTGGAAATACTTGATTCATCCTTAAGGCTAGAGAAAATGTGGGAAAATTTGACTCCCAAAGCGATGAAGGAATATTTCTAGGATACTCCTCCACAAGTAAAGCTTATCGAGTGTACAACAAAAGAACCAGGAAGGTGATGGAAACTGTTAATGTTGTAATTGATGAAGCTTCAAATTCTGGTTCTGAGAAAAGTAGTGAGGAAATATCTAAGACAATTCTTCCTTCAGAGCCTAAGGTAGTTCAAGAAGAAGTTGATCAAGAGCCCGTTTCTCCAAGTACTCTAAGTACTCCAAGTGCTGTAGAAGTCTCAATAGATATTCTTACATCACCTGATCCTAAATCTCATGAAGAGAAAGAACCTTCCTTAGGGATCAAGTTGAATCATCCTTCTGAACTTATTATGGGAAATATGAACGAACTTACAATAAAAAAGAGTACAATTGATAAATGTGTTGCTAACTTTGTGTCTTATTCATGCTATTTGTCGCAGGTTGAACCCACCAAGGTTGAGGATGCCTTCTAGGATGAAAGCTAGGTTGAGGCCATGCATGATGAACTGCTTCAGCTTCAAAGGATTGATGTCTGGACCCTAGTATCTAGACTAGAAGGAGAGCACATCATTGGCACAAAGTGGATATTCCACAATAAAACTGATGAGGAAGGAAATGTGATCCGCAACAAGGCTCGTCTGGTGGCTCAAGGATACTCTCAAGTGGAAGGAGTGGATTTTGATGAATCATTTGCTCCTATAGTTCGCATGGAATCCATTAGAGTTCTTCTAGCCCTGGCTTGTCACCTGAAGTTCAAGCTTTATCAAATAAATGTGAAGACTGCATTCTTGAACGGGTTTCTTAAAGAAGATGTTTATGTTACTCAGCCTAAAGGATTCATTGATCCACACTTTTTGGATCATGTGTTGTACCTCAAGAAGGCTTTATATGGACTAAAGCAAGCACCCCGAGCTTGGTATGACCAGTTTATAGAATACCTAGTCTCACATGGCTTCACAAGAGGACAAGGTAATAAAACTCTTTTTATCAAAAAGGAGAATGACAAATTGATAGTAGCTCAAGTCTACGTTGATGATATCATCTTCGAGTCTACAAAGGATGAACTCGCCAAGACTTCTCAAAGCTTATGCAAGCCGAGTTCGAGATGAGCATGATTGGAGAGTTGAATCACTTCCTTAAATTGCAGTTTCGTTAGCAAGAGTTAGGTATATTTATATATCAATCTAAATATGCCAAAAATATTGTGAAAATTTTGGTTTGGAATCTGCTAGTCCTGTTAGAACCTCCATGAGCCCTAATGTTAAACTCAATGTTGACTTGTTAGGAAAAAGTGTTGATTCTTCCTTATATAAAAGCATGATAGGTAGTATCCTTTACCTCACTACAAGTAGACCTGACATTAGTTACAGTGTAAGAGTGTATGCTAGATATCAGGCAAACCCCAAAGAGTCTCATATGATTACTTTAAAAAGAATCATAAAGTATGTCAAAGCCACTGCCGATTTCGAATTGTGGTATAGCAAGGACACAAATGATGTCTTAGCTGGGTATTCTGATGCGAACTGGGCTGAGAATGCTGATAATAGAAAAAGTACATCGGGGGGTTGTTTTTATGTGGGTAATAATCTTGTTTCATGGATGAGTAAGAAGCAAAATTCCATCTCATTATTCACTGCTGAGGCTGAATACATCGTTGTCAGTAGCTGTTGCACCCAACTTCTGTGGATGCAAAAACTCCTTCTTGATTATGGTATTTGTCAAGAACATCTTACCATTTATTGTGACAATACCAGTGCCATTAACATCTCTAAAAATCCTGTTCAACATTCTCGAGCAAAACATATAGAGATACGATACCACTTCATTCGGGAGCTTGTTAAAGATGGCACACTCACTCTTGAGTTCATCCACACTGATGATCAAATAGCCAACTTGTTCACTAAGCCTTTTAATAGCAAATGTTTTGAATTCTTTACTCTTTCTCCACGGAGTGATCTCTACTCTTTCTCCTCCTTTCTCATGCATTTGCATCTAGTTTTATGCTTTGTGTGTTTCTTTACATTTTTGTTTGGTTATTTTTTCAGTTTTCGTTTTATTTTTCTTTTCATAAAAATAAAAATTAAAATTAAAATTAAAAAAATACAAAAACAGTGTGTGTTTGTGTATATTGGTACTTGTGTACCTTAAAATGGCCTTTGAAACAAAGTTTTCTAAACTTTGTATCTCTTGTAGCTTAGATGAGCATCTCAATGCATAACTAAGCAAGTGAGCTCTGTGGCTCGTGTTTGTGATGAGAATGATTAAGATTGTCTCTTATATCTCATACTCATATCACTCTTTTTGACGGGAAGGACTAGAAAATCCTAAGAAAAAAGTATAAATAATCATTTTACCACTAAAACCCATCAATGATGAATAACATCTAAGTGCTTAGGCACAGCAAAATTGGAATGTTTTAGTTTACATAAATGGGTATTTCTTTTCTCTCTTATATTGCCTTGAATGTAACTTAATTAGTATTTTTGCAGTATAGCCTAGATTTGGCTCTAATGCTTTAATCGTTTGTGGCAAATGGTATTAATGCCAAACAAGTAATAATACCGTGTGGTTTGGGGCACTATAGTACAACTTGAATGCTAAGTATTTCAGTGAGAAATTATAATACCCCTAATTGTGCGAACTTTATTGAATTAAATCGTATGAGAGTATAAATTGGCTTACTTAGATGTTCAAACTGACAATGAAGACATTTTCGGCGTCGTTCTCAAGGGATTACCAAGTGAGTTCAATTCAATTCAAGTAGCTATATATTATAACTCATAAGCGAGTCCAAATCCTCTATACTACTTTTTGTGTACCACTTTATGTTCTACCAATCACTATTTACCATGTGTATGATTGCTTTCTATTTTAAACTTCAGTTATTCTATAAGGAAAGTAAAATAAATATATGGCAAGTAATGATTGGTAGAACACAGAGTGGTACACAAAAAGTGGTATAGAGGATTTGGACTCCTCATAAGGATCCAATATTTCATTTTATAAACTCAGAGTTTTAACTCAATGTTGAAGAGAATTCTCTAAAAGGAAACTCATATCATAGCAAGGATATGCCTATAATGGCTACGCTAAGCACCGGAAATAAGTACAATGGTGTTACTTCTAACTACTAACATTCCAATTGTGTTACTCAAACAAATAGAGTTTCGTTCTAATTTTTATTTATTTATGTATGTCTAATTGATTTTTGTTTTAATTTTGAGTTTCTTATAATTTAAAATTATATTTAGTGTATTATCACAAGTATTAATAATTAGTAACAAAATTATAGCTGATTTAAAAAAAAAAGGCGTAAATACACTTTTGGTCCCTACATTTTGGGCTGATTTTCGATTTGGTCCCTAAATTGATTTTACTCTTAGGTCAGTCCCTGATTTTAGAAAATCGATTCTATTTTGGTCCCTGCCGTCAACCCAGTAACAGAAAAATCAGACGTGGCAAACAGAGTGCACTGTTGGTGTGTTATATGCTAACGTGGCTAATAAAATAATAATAAAAAAGCCACATCAGCATGCCACGTCAGCATTTGGTTTTTTTAAAAAAGCCACGTCAGTATTTTCTAAATTAAAAAAATAAAAATTATTTTTAATTTTCAATGTTAATTTAATTAAAAAAAACAAAAATAAAAAATTATTTTTCAGTTTTAAAGGTTGAGAAAAAAATTTATCGCCACTTTCTCAAATATTCTCGAACTTTCTTGGCAAACAAACGCATCACAAAATTTTAAATATATCAATTTTTAGACAAAATTACAGTTAAAAAAAAAAACATTTGAAAACCCCTCACAAACCCAAAACAAAATCCAGACACACAAATGATTCATAACTCTCTCAAGCTCTCTCTCTCTCTTCAAAAGCAAGTTCAGATCGATCTCTCTCTCTAACTCACCCACTCTCTTTTCCTCTCTTACTGGTGGTGGTGGAGTCATCCCACGATGAGGAGATGAAGGAGTAGCGGCGGACCAACATTGAGACTCTCCTTCCTGGGCTCATAAACAATGTTGAAGCCAACGGGTTTGGAGACCGAGTCGAAGTGAGGCAACTCATTTGGGATAGGACAAGTCTTCCAGCGAGTTTGATGGGTTCGACTTCAATCGCTGGTGATGGGTAGTTTTTCTCTTAATCTCTGACTTTCTCTCTCTCTAAGCCCGACTCTCTCTCTTGATTGTTTGATAAGTGGTGTGGTGGTGGGTTTGATTGTTTGATCAATGGAGGTGGTGGTTGGATTTTTCTGTGTTTCCGTGGGGGTTGGTCGTTCATTGGTTTTGTGTTTACATTTGTTTCATAAGAAAATTTCTAGGTTTGGGTGGAAAGAAAACTTCTGGGTTGGGTTTTGAATTTCTGGGTTTGGGTGAAAATTTATGGGTTTGATTGGTGGAAGTGGTGGCTGGGTTTGTGTTTATGTTTGTTTGTTAAATGTGAGTTATTTTAGTGTTTGGTTTGAAAGAAAATCTTGATTTCCTGGGAAAAATGTTGATGATTGTTCAAGGAAAATTTATGAGGTTGGTTGGGTTTGTTGTTATTGTGAGCCGAATCGACTGGGTTTGTGTGTGTATGTTTCATAAAAAAAAATTTGGTTTTGGGTGGAAAGAAAACGTTGTGATGAAAATCTTAGGCATCGTCTTTTTAGATGTGAATTTAACAGTGTTTGGTTTGAAAAAAAATTTCTGGGAAAGATGTTAAATGCCTAGATATTTTTTGTGTTCTTGAGTTCTTGTGGCTTGGGTTTATATTTTTGTGTATTCATTTTCAAATATGAATTTATGTATTTTTATGTTTTTAATTTTTTTTTTTTAAAATTTTGTTAAAATTGATAATTTAAAAAAAAAAAAATCAAATGCTGATGTGGCATGCTGAGGTGGCTTTATTATTATTATTTTATTAGCCACGTAAGCATATAACACGCCAACAGTGCACTCCGTCTGCCACGTCTGATTTTTCTATTACTGGGTTGACGGCAGGGACCAAAATAGAATCGATTTTCTAAAATCAGGGACTGACTTAGGAGCAAAATCAATTTAGGGACCAAATCGAGAATCAGCCCAAAATGTAGGGACCAAAAGTGTATTTACGAAAAAAAAAAAAAAAACAATATTATAGTTGAAATTATATAGTCTGAGTTAATTAGATAGAATAATTTTCATTTATCAATTATATATATATATATATATAAAAAGAAAAAAAAAAGACTTGCCAATGTTCTTATTTTTAAATTTACTACAAAATGGACCACTTGTATTATAAACAATTACAAAAAATAATTTGATATTTATTAGCTTATTTGTAAATTTAAATAATCTAATCTCATGTCTATATAAAAATAATTTTCATACATGTTTACATATAAACTTGTAATATTATATATATATCATATACTATATAATAAAAATTGGGCTTAGAAGTTGTGGTTGTGCCAAATAGCTGCACCAAATTGCAGCAATTTTTTTTTTTAACTCAAAAAAAAATTATATTAAATTTTTAGATAAAAATAACATCTTATTTGGTCTTATCAACTTTTCTTCCATTGATTTATCACTTATTTGGATAAAGTTAAGCTAATAATAACTTATTCTTCTTTGTGTGTTTTTTATTTTATTTTTAATTTCTACATTGATAATTAGGTTTTAAGAAAAAAATTATATCCTATTTCCTTACAACCATCAATTACGTTTTATTTTTGCCTTTATTTATTTATTTTTATGTTACACCCATATCAACATTTCTTTTCCCTTTCATACTATTCATATGACTCTTTTAAAAAAAAAAATCAAATTGCAGCAATTCTTTTTAACTCAAAAAAAATTGTAAATAAATCATCTTCTTTGTTCTTATCAACTTTTCTTCTATGACTTTATCACTTTTTTGGATAAAATTATGTTGAGTTTAATTCTTCTTCTTTAGATAACTTTAAACCTCTAAGCTGATTATAACTATAAAAAAAAATTATAAAAAAAATCTATCCTATTTCCTTATTGGCATCATTCACGTTTACTTCTTTTTTATTTATTTATTTTTTAAACATTACATTCATGTCATTGATGTCAACATTTTTTTTTCATTCAATCTATATGAAAAGTTTTTTTTTAGGATAAACATACATCCTAAGTTAATTATTCTTTTCTTATAATTCCTAAAATGATCAGTGTGGGAGTAAGGGCCCAAATATTTTGGGCCCTTAGGCCTTATCTGAGGACAGGGATATGTCCGAGGAGGAGTAAATGATTGGGAGAGGCCCCGAAGTTTAGAATTGCATGAGGAAAGAATGGAGTAATATAGTCCGAGGAGGAGCTTCTTCTCAGATACGATGAATATTGATCAAGTCTGTATTTGGGCGATTTGGGTGACCCTCCAGGAAGTTTCAATGATAAGGATGAGATCCAGGCACGTACAAAGGCGATAGGAACTTAGAAATATCTAAAGGAAAAGCTGCTACCACCGCATTAAATACACTGCAGCAACTTTTCTGGCCACATTTATGTGGAGAAGACCTCTGAATAGTGTAGTCTCAGTTATCACAACTCACCGAAAGCCAAAAAGGATGTCAGACGGGACATGCACTCAAGTGAAGGCCTAGATGATTAACAAATGTAGGATCAAGATGGTTTGGAAGGAACTACATAAGGTGAAAGATGTCCCATGAGAGGGGGATGAGAAGAGGAAGAGAGAAAAAGAGAAAAGAATTATTGTAGCACTAAAAACTGTATTAACATTCAGTTCTATCGGTTTAATTCATGATCTATCTCCTCGAACAATCATTTCATTCAGTTTTACGTGTGTTTCTTGCTTGTTCATCTTTTAAATCCTTATTAGCCGTTGTCCAATCCACAAAAGGCCCAGCTCTTTCACCCACTCTCTACAAATTTATTGTACTTGGCTCATTGGGCCTATATCCCATATCTTTAGGACTTGGGCTACAAATTGTGACCCTACAATCAGAAATTTAACTTCCTCACAATTTAAAATTTGGGATAATTACAGTAAACCCACCTATGGTTTGGGCGAAAATCACTTTGCCTACCCGTGGTTTGAAAAGTATCACTTAACCCACCTGAGGTATGTTTCCGTCAATCCCCGTAACCCACCTCGGTCTCTGCCATTACAAAAACACCTTTTAACCCCAAAACAGAATATAACGCGAATCAAAACACCCAAAACTCAAAAACTTTGCGAGAGAGAGGCTTGAGGTGAGATCAGCTTGTTCTTCGTGGTTTGGAGTATCTAGAAGGGGAGAAAACACTTGTTTTGCATCATCGAAGCTAGGCAAGGTATGTGTGACTGCTCTTCATCGCGACCTACCCACATATTTGTGTCTGTTCTCAATTTAGGGTTTCAGATTTTGTTCAAGTGCGAACTTACTGTGTGAATGTCTAAATTTGTACTTCCCAAGAATCGTGTTTTGTTGATATGTCTGAATCAAGTGGTAGTTTCTCGGGTTCATGTGGGCATATGTGCAATGAGCAAACTTGTGTTTTGAGAACAAGTTTGAGTTTGTACAATTTTGGGAGGAGGTTCTTGGGTTGTAGCCGTTATAAGGTTGGTCCTAAGTGTCATTTCTTTGTTTGGCTTGATAACCCAACTTGTCCTCGTGGGGATGAAACTACACATTTGGCTCTAGAGAGGATATCTAGGCTTTAGAGTGCTCTCCAACTTGCCAATGAGAGGGAAAGGACAGCCCTGGAAACGGCAGAAGAAGCTAGGCAAATGGCAGAAAAGGCTCTTGAAGAGGAAGCCAAAGCCAAGGAGAGGGAGAGAAAGGCTCGAGCTGTCTGTGCAAAAGTTAAGGAAAAGGCCATGTTTGTTGAAGAGAAGCAAAGAATGTGGAAGTTTGCATGCATTTTGTCTGGGATCTTTTTTGTTATTGTTATGTTGTTGTGTTTTGGCTTAATTGAGTTCTCTGGAGTGAAGAGACCTAGATTGTTGCCCTGAAGTAGTTAATTGGTTAGTAGAGATAGTTATGGTAATGGTGTTAATGAATTTGCATTGTAATAGCACTAGCCTACTGATGTAATGTTTTGATGTGTAAATGAATGAATAATTGGTCAATTATTGAGTATTTTGTGCATACCATAACAACCATTCAATGAAAGAAGTATTGGTCAATTATTGGTCATGCCACTAGTCTGTGGGCATATAATGAAAGAAGTATTGGTCAATTATCAATGACCTGTGCATACCATAATAAGAACAATCTGTAGTAGCAATAAATAACAATCTGTAGTATTGGTCAATTATCAATGACCATTCCACATTAACAACTTCCATACTCTATATTGGAAAAATCATCTTGGACACGATTTGTAGCAGCAATAAATAAACTTCCATATAATCTGGTTTGGACAAATAATGTTCCATACAGTTACCTGCGCATACCATAACAACCATTCCACAATAACAACTTCCATACAAATATTGTAGTAGCAATAAATAACTTCCATATAATCTAGTTTGGACAAATATTGTTCCATACAAACTGTAATACCATACCGCAACTTCCATATAACAATCTGGAGTGTATTGTACCTTAACTTCTAGTAAATTACAGAAAAACACATTCCAAGGCCAGCTACATATATACATACATATATACACTTACATATAATTGCTCAAAATAAGGTGATTGTTTTTTACACTACTTGATAATTACAAAAAGCCAACAGTGGTCTTCACAAAAAACAAAAAGGCCCACATGTTCCCACTAGCTTTACTCCCAATGCTGGCATGCGTGCCCACTAGCTTCATTGATTTCTTGCCTTTACTCTTTCCTCTTTCCACCCATTGAATTCATTTTTGGTGGCCTTTGTGCAGCAAGCTGTCCTCTAGTCCTCACACCACCAGTGCTCCTATTTGCATGTGAAGGCTACAAAATAGATCCACTTGTTAAAAAATATTCCAGTCGACACAACCATCCAGGAAAGAGGTTACTCAACTAAGTTACCTGTAAAGAACTTGGTAGGGTATCCCAAGTCTCCCTAGGTGTGTGAAACTCTGGCTGTGAGGAAGAGAACCACCCTGCTCTCTTGTGAGATGGCCTAGCTTGATCTCCTTGCTGTGAGGATGAAGGTTGAGTGACAGACATCATGTTGTAAGTCTGGGTAGGTTACTGGGATGGTGGCTGGGGTGCTGGCTGAGGTGCAGATCTGGTACTAGGTGCAAGCACCCCTCCCCTTGCCTGCAACAAAACCCAGTTTCAATACATAAATACCTTTGTAAGTTTAAAAACAAGTTTTTTTTTTTTTTTTTTGCCATTTAAATCCCAATTACTTACATCTTTTTCTCTTTCAAGCCTCTGTCTCCTCTGCCATGGTGTCTCTCCAGTGATGCCAGCCGTGCACCCTCTTGAGTTATGCCCTTCCTTTTTGCATTTCCCACACCTTACAGGTCTGTTCAGCCTACTTGCTTTGTAAGGGTTCCTAGGCTCATCAGAAGCCCTCTTTCTTTGCTTGGGTGGCCTGCCTGGTGGTTTGTATATGTGAGGTGCTAAGGGAGCAGGCTGTCTAGTCTCAGCCCATTCTAACAGGCCAGGCATGGGAGGAAGTACTTCCTTGTATATCTCCATGTAAGTTTCTTTGAAGTAGCATGGGTGGGTGTAGTCTTCTGGTGTCTCAACGTTTGTATAAATGGCTGTTATGGTATGTTTGCAGGGAATGCCATTTAAATCCCAAGACCTACAACTACATATCTTCTTGACAAGATCAACTACATGCCTCTCATACTGACTGGCTACCTCATAAAGGAAACTGCCAGCTGGGGTAGCACTAAATGGCTTACTTTCAACCTTCAATTTCTCTAACCTATCTTGTATGCTTGGACACAACTTTCTAGCATACTTCTGTATCCCTTCCATTTTTGTGTAAAGCCTAGTCATAAGTCTAACCCTAATCCACTCCAACATTGCCAAGATAGGCTTGTCCCTAGACTTCAATATCATTGCATTAAAAGACTCACTCAAGTTATTTACCAAACAATCTGTTAAGGCCCTAGGAGTGAAGTGTGACCTTGTCCACTGTGCAGGTGCAATGTTTGCAAGATACTCATATGCCTTTTCATCCAAATCCTTTATGTACTGCATGCATCTCTCAAACTCCCTTACTGTTGTGGTAGTAGCACACCTCCACAATGCATCCTTCAACTCCAATCCCTTGTGATCAACTTTGAAATTGTTGTAGATGTGTTTCACACAATATCTATGCTCCACAGTAGGGAATAGTGTCTCTATTGCAGGAATAAGCCCTTGCAAATAATCAAACAAATAAACAAAACAGGTTAGTTTAGCAAACAAAGTAAACTATTCAAGTGTAACTGAACAAACCAAAACTTGCATACCTTTTGCCTATCAGAAATGAAGACCAACTAAAGTTCCTCTGGCCTCCCTATATCATCAGCAAAAATTTCCAAAAACCATATCCAAGACTTCCTGGTTTCTTGTTCCACAACAGCCACAGCTACTGGAAAAATGTTGTCATTTGCATCCTTGGCAGTGGCAGATAAGATTTTCCCACCAAATCTGTGCTTTATGTGACAACCATCTAAACCTATAAATGGCCTACATCCACCTAAAAATCCTACCTTCTGAGTATTGAACTTAACATACATCCTCTTAAATTTTGGCTGGGAAGTCTCATCAGCCATTTCTGTCTACAGTATAACCCTACTCCCCTCGTCTACAGTGTTTATCATTTGTGCATAGTTCCTAAGGACACCATATTGCAGTTGCTCATCTCCATTGATAAAATCTTTTGCCTTTCTCTTTGACCTATACACTTGGTTTACACTTAGGTCAACAGATAAATTTTGCATCACATGGTTGTGTACACCACTCACCTCCTAATTCGGATTTTTGCTAAAATCCTCAATGAACCTCTTAGCAACATAAGCTAATATTGCTTGGCTATTTGTAAAAGACTTAGGGCAAGTACAGTCATCAGTCAAGGTCTTAATCTGAAATGTTTGCTCTCCACTTATTTGAGATGCATAACATCTCCACCCACACCCATTCTTGCTGTGAACTGATATCTTGGTCCTTTCATTAAGCTTGAATTTAATGTCAATAGGTTTTTTGATTGCATACTCCCTCAAAGCAGCTCTGAACACCTTTGCATTAGGGAACTTCATCTCCTTCTTCAGTACAACATTTCTCATGTCACTCTTAGAATTAAACTCTACCTACTCAGGTACCTGCTCATCATCAGACCCATCCATGCTTACCAGGTCATCCTCAAGGGCTGGCTCAGCCCACTCAGGGTCTGCATGGACTGCATTGCTTGATTCTAGGGCTGTATTGGGAGCAAAACCTTATGGAGCTGAGTTTTGAGCAGAACCTTGTGGAGCTGAGTTTTGAGCAGCAAATATGTCATCACCAAAGTCATCCCCCTCTAGGCCTTCATTTAGCCAATCATCATCATCATCATCATTTCCTTCAACATTTTGTTCTTCAACCTTTGCACTAACCTCAGCATCCTGCTCTTCATCTCTTGCACCAATCTCAACATCCTCAGCATCTTCTTCTTCATCATTCTCATCATCTTCATCATAATCACTCTCCAAATCTATTTCATCCCTTACTGCATCACCAGCTACATCACCACCTACACCACCACCTACACCATCATCTGCCACTCCCCTTCCATCAGGATACTCAACTGCCAGTGGCTCCACATCTATGTCAGTATAGATTATGATTTTGGTAGCTGGCCATGCCCTATGAAGGGTAGTCATGTTCACCACATCTCCATCTGTTTCTATGGCCCTTAAATCATCCTGTAAACCACCTTTAGGAAGTAAATACCTATATCTACTTCCAACTTTAGGAGTACCAACTAGATGGCATAAATCTCGAATTTCAAAGTAAGTTAACTTGTCAGGGTCAATCTCTGTCAGTGTATGTACAGACCCACCCACATATTCAAGGGTTGGCTCCTCCACAAAACATCCCCCAACATGAATTTCAATGTCAAATGTGAAGTCAACCATCTGCAAACAAAGTAAGTAGTTTGTTTACACACTGACATGCAGCAAACGACAACAAGCCAACAAATTGACAACAAGACAACAACACACGGACAAAGGGACCACATAAAACACATGCAAAACTAGATTCCCAACAAATTCATAGGGACCACACTACCCACAGTTCACAAACAAGTGTAATCAGGTATACGCATTATATAAACACCCATAGCAGTACATTAGCTACATCCTAAGCAATTATACATATAAATAGCAAATTGCACATTTAACATACACCAATTTTGAGAAAATTTTACAAAACCTAACTACATGGGTAGGTCGCAATAAATGAATGACATCAAGAACTCAAATGCAGATGAAGAGCAGTCACACATACCTTGCCTAGACTTCGATGATGCAAAACAAGTGTTTTCTCCCCTTCCAGACGCTCTAAATCACGAAGAACAAGCCAATCTCACCTCAGGCCTCTCTCTCGCAAAGTTTTTTAGTTTTGGGTGTTTTGATTCGCATTATGTTCTCTTTTGGGTTTAAAATGTGTTTTTGTAACGGCAGAGACCGAGGGGAAGTGAAGAAGAATACCTGACTGCCGACTGGTATGCTGGAATCAACAAAGAAAACTTTCAAGCCGGAATGATTGACTGAGTTTATGGAAATAGATCAAGAATCAAGATGAAGATGAAGAAAAGAAAGGTGAGACCGTAAGAATATAGATGGAAAGGCAGAGAGATAGAGAGATGAGAGGGTTTTCTTTTGTTTTTGAAATTTATAATATCTATTTTAGCATATTTCAAGACAATTACGTTGTATTATTAATGAATTTGTCTGCTATTAATTTTGATTTTAGCATATTTCAAGAATGAATTAATAAATTTGTCTCATAAAATTTAATTTGGTTAGTTGAAGTTTGACTATTTTTATTTTTTCCATTTTAATTTTTTGCATTTTAGGATACAATGAGGCCTTTTTAATGCATTTTATTGACCAATAAAAGTGCTTAAATTTTTTTTAATTAAAATATATAAATAAATTATATATATATATATATATAATTTTTTTTTTATAAGTGAGACCTTGTTTTAATTGGGGGCCTTAGGCGATTGCATCAATTGCATCACTTGTTAAGCCGACCCTATGCATTGTTTGTGTGATCGGGGAACAATAGTTGTGTTGATGAAGTATGTACTGTGTTACCCTTGTATCTTGGTCTGTTTCTGAATATGTAATGCACGTGTCCAAATAAGGTTTCTATTAATTAGTACTTGCTTCTAGTCTGATTTTTCTTTCTTTTTTTGTTGGGCTTGATGTTGTAGTTTGTGATCTTTTTAAAGTATGGCCACAAGTTTTGACATTTGTACAGAGTTGAATTTTGGGCTCATAAGATCCCAGGCCCAGTTTGTTACCAATGGATTCAGGCCTACCAGGATTCCCTCTTCCCAAACTGGCGCCACCTCCCATCCATTCGGCCCATAAAACATAAACGCTAACATTTCTGCCATTTCACACCCAGACAAATTAGGGTTAGGGTTGTGGTTCCAGGGCCTATAATAGCAACTCTAAGGGGGTGTTTGGATTTTTGATTTCCATGACTCAATTCTCAGTTTCCATAACTCATAACTCAAAAATGGTGGGACCCATAGCAAAAAGGTTGTTTGGCAAACGATAACTCTGTTTCCATCACTCAATTATCTGATTTTTGAGTTATGAGTTATGGAAATTGAAAACACATTTTGGTTGTTTTCAGTTTCCATAACTCATAACTCAATGGCAATATTGTAATTAAACACACATAAGGACCCACAAACAGTGCTCAGTCGCACCTTTTGACTTTTTTTTTTCCTTTCTTCTCCTGGGTTGGTTGTGCGGTTTTTTTTTCTTTTCTTCTTCTTGTTTCACTGGACCACTGTTCTGGGTTTCTTTTTTTTTTTCTTCTTCTTCTTCTTTCACTGGTTTGGTCTGTTCTTTTTTTTTTTCACTAGTTCGGTCTGTTCTGGGTTTTTTTTTTTTTTCTTCTTCTTCTTTCACTGGTTCGGTCTGTTCTTTTTTTTTTCCTTCACTAGTTCGGTCTATTCTGGGTTTCTCCTTTTTTTTTTCTTCTTCTTCTTCTTCTTCTTCTTTCACTGGTTCAGTCTTCATGTTTTGGGTTTTTTTTTTTTTTTTTTTCACTCGGTTTGGTGAGTTTGGGTACTGAAAAAAAAAAAAAAAAAAAAGCTGCACCGGATGACAGGTATGGGGCCCACAAATAGTGTGAAAAATATTGAGTGATGGGAAGTGAGTGATGGTGCCAAACAAACATAGTATTTTAGAGTGATGAGTGATGAGTGACGAAAATTGAGTGATGAAAAAAAATAATCCAAACACCCCCTAAACCATCGTTTTCTGACCACGGCATGCTTTTGCGATTCCTCCTCAATATCTCTGGTTCTCAATCGCCTAGATTTCTATCAAATACGAGCATACCGATCTGCGCGATTGTCGGTGTCCACCTGTCTATCACATATACACAGAAAAAGAGATATCTAAAACCAAAATCAAACCCAAAAAACTCAAGGATTCAAACCACAAATCAAAACTTAGATCTAATAAGATCAAAAGATTCAAAACCCACTACAAACCCAAATATTAAAACCCAACCACCGTGCCTAACACCTGTGGTGGAGGTTTGAGGTGTGCGGATCAGTTCGGCTCCGGTTGGTTTCGTCGGTGGCGGCCGGTGCCTGTACAGCCCTAGTTCTCAATCGCCTAGTTTCCTATCAAATACGAGCATACCGGTACTTTTAATTTTCGGGGTTTTTTTTTTTGTTTGAAATTTTTTTAGTAAATTAGTATTATTTTAATTTTACGGTAGTTTTTTTTATTATAAATTTTTTCGTCTATAAAATAATATATTTTTACCTTTGTGTTTTTTGTGTTTCCCAGTTTCTGATCCATTGAGTCAATCCTTTTCGATCCTTTATAATTACCGGTCGATCTGGTTTTGGCCCCTTTGTTTGGGTTTGGAAAACCTATGATTATAGTATAAAATATGCTTTTTAGGATATCCTACCCCTAATTTATAGGTTGTAATTAAATAAGTGCCCTGAAAATGTCCGTGATTATAGTCTCAAAACGATGGCAAATTAACTCAGGGCATTGGATTTCTAGTATTTTTATGGAAGTGTACATTGGGCACATTTGCTTCTACAAATTTGGCAATTTTAGAATGCAGTCCTTCAAATCAAATAAAGTCATTACCACATTTATTCTGGGACCCCTCTAACTGAAACAAGTAGCTGACCATGAAACTAAGAAAATAGTGACTTCCTGAGTGTAGCTTATCCATTCAGAAACCACTTTTGTGTAAGCTTTATTTGTGCACACTTGATTCATCAAGGTCGAGCCCAAATTGCTTATTTGTAAATGAAGCTGCAATCACATTACCAGCAGAATCATACCAACAAACTACTTGATACCATTTACACTGTTACTTTTATATTTGACTACATCGAAATTAACCTTATTAACAGTAGTGACGGGTACCCCCATTTCCCTAGCATCTGATCAGAAATCATCACCAAAACACACATTGCACATCATCATTCCAATGATGAGTCAATCAATCACGCATATGGCGAATGGGGTTCTATAAGGGTTGGATTGGTTGGTTTTTTTAGCTTTTTGGGGTTTCTCTATGTAGGCCTGGGGAATAATTAAACCAAACCATACTAATCCTTTAGTGGGGGATTTGGATTGTCAGTTTGAGCCCAAGCCGTTAGGAGCTTTTGGACCTCCTCATCTTTACTCTCTAGTGACAATTCGGATTATTTTGGATAAATGATTTTTCATTTGGGCATTAATATTCAATACTGTTACCTTTAATATTACCTTTTGGAACATTTGTACCAAAAGGCCTAAAACGTTAAAATACAGGCACAAAAGGCCCAATGAAATGAGATTTAGGTGTGTAAAAAGGAGTAAAGTTATTAGGGGTTTTGAGTGAAGTTTATGGTGTAATTTGAACTCTATTACTCTTCCTCTTTGTATGTGTTTGTTTTTGCTGGGACTCAGCTACTATGAGAGAGAGTATGATGTGTGAGATCCACGTCTTGTGAAAGAGATAATGTATACACCCAAAACAAGATACAATTTTTCATCGACAAGGGTGAGCTTACTGTGGAGAATGAAATTAGAAAACTCAACTGGAGCAACTCCACAAGCAAAACAACCTCCAAATCGAATTGTGCCTATTTAGATGGAATTTAAAATTAGGATTTATAACCCTCAAATCGACTTGTTTATTCACTCAAAAAATAAAAAAAATCAGACGTGTTTATTTTCCGTGCGTAAATTGTAAAATTCTAAATTCTACAGTTGTGAAGCCAAACTAGGAGTTAAATTAAGAAATTCTATCCCCCCAAATCCCGATTTCTTTATAAATCCTAGTCTCACCATACCCTCCCTCAAATATGGATAGTGACTTTTTTTTTTCCCCCAATGAAATATGACCTTGAAAAATCTATCAAAAGGGATAATTTATTTTTTGCATGTCTTTTCTTTTGGTAAATATTGTCCACTTGTCAAGATCATGCACTTTATTAAGTTATGGTGGTTAGTGACTACAAATCCCTTGAACCATGATTTTGAAGTATCTGTCAATAGTGAAAAGCGATATTGTTAAATGAATCTGAATTTGATAAGGACGGGACAAGTAAAATAACGTAGTTGTATTTCTTTATGACCCTTTGCGTTCCAATAGTCAATAGGGTCTTCTTTCCCTCCTGAATATACTGAATATAGTATTAAGTGATTGTCATATTAGAATTTTACTTAAAATTTAATAGATTCTATTACACTTAATAACATCTTAATAAACTTTTGATTTGATTGGATTTATATATAAGTGTTAAAATTGATTGAGTGTGGTTGTGCTTATTTTTAAATATGTAATAAGATGATGCGACATATTAAGATTAAATGGGTAGAGATCATTTGTGGTCCATATGGGCATTGTCAATTATTATGTATTCCACTATCTCATTGAGGAGATTAGTGATGAGTCCATCCCTATGGTGTGAGACAGTGCTAAGTTGCAGATTGTTGGAGGTTGAGCTCTAGCTCTTAATGGATCCATAGTCCTTACCTGTTGGGATGGGGTATACTACACACACTCTTGATGGATGCCACCTATGTGGGAGTGAAAGTTTTGCTGCTTCCTATGAGACTTGGGTAGGTCTCTAGAACTCTCATGAAACCCAATGGCGCATGGCCTGTATAAGGCGCCAACTCGCTTATGGAACAACCTTAGTAAAGAAAGGTATGTGGGTAGTAAGTTTGGTTATCCAATAGTTTGGTTAAAAGAGTCTAACTCTACCATTGTCTAGTAGTTTCTACTTATTTACCCTAAGTATGGTTAAAACCTTAGGGTACTATATTGATGCATGCCTTCTTGAGCTTATTGCCTTTCATATTTTAGTGTTTGTAACATGTGGGGGATTGTTGGAGTATGTGTGTTTCAAACTTTTAAACTATGCTTGTGTCCCACATTGGTTAGAGATGAGTTCTCATATAGATTTATAAACAATTGCACCTCTTAAGTGATAGCTTGAAAGTTAATGGGCTAAGGGTTGGTGTTGGGCTTAGGTTGGACTTAAACTAGTCTCTATCTCTCTTGGGCCTCATTCTTTTTCCCTTTCGTTTGTTTTTAGCCCATTTAGGTTCTGCCTATTGGGCATTAAACAGCAGCCCATTGGGGCATTTATTATGCTGCCCGTTGGCTACATAGTAACCGTTGGGAGCAACTCTTAGTTAGCTTATTAAACCCTAGGACACACACTATTCATTCATCATGTTTTTTTCTCATCTTCTCCAGCCGTATCCCTCTGTTTTCCTCTATTTTTTTTTTTTTTGCTACACAGAAAAATTTCTTTGCTGCACAGAAAAATTTCTTTGCTGCACAGAAAAATTTCAGCTTCAATTTGTTAAGGAAAGGAAAGGCAAGTAAGGTTGTTCCTAGTTCTTCTTGCTTGAGTGTGTGATCAACTTGAAGAAAATACTATAGTCTAATTTTGGGGGGTTGTTCGGCCAAGAGAGCCATTCACACCAAGTTCTACTCTGAGTGACACAAATCAACCTTTTAAGACAACGCATTTTGCGTGATTCTATAGTTTGTGAGATCTTTCTAACTCTATCTATTTATTTTTGTCATTGCTAATTTTTTAGGGTTTGTATTGTTGAATCAAAACTTGTTTATTTAGATATATTTTCCAACAGATCCAAGTCAGCACCGGAAAAGATCTTTTGATCATTGCTTGTCTCGTTAAGCTTGCTGCTTTGCTATACTGTAACAAGGAAGATGACCTAGCAAGCAACTAGTTGCGTAGGCGAAATAGAGTAGCTTGTTGAATTCCCAAAAACGGCAAGACTATCCGTCTCCCTTGGTTTCCTCTTGAGGAATTTATCCATAAATAATTCAAAAATAGCAATTTCAAGACTTTTAAGAATTTAATTTCAATTTTTTTAATTAACAACCTAACATAAATTTTGCACTAAACTAACAAAGAATTAAACTAAACCTGTCAATGTTTAAATGAGTTTTATCTTTTAGGACCACTTTTAGAATTGCAATAGGATCTAATCTTTTTTTTGAGGAACAAACACACACACACACACACACAAGGGAGAGGGAAATAGGTTTTAAGACAAAGGCACATCACAACTCCACTCAAAAGCCATGGTAACTTTTTAGGGAGAGTGTATTGTGTGTAGTATAACTTGCCCTACCCTTTCTTAAAAGTTATCATGACTTTTGAGTAGAGTTATAGTGTACTTTTGTGTTAGACCCTCTTTCCCTCTCTCTTGTGTGTTTGTTTCTCCAAAAAAAAAAAAAAAAAGATCTAATCTTTCAAAGAGGTTCTCATTATTGACCCCACAAAAAAAAAAAAAAACATTAACGGATTTTTAAACCGACGTTAGAGTAAGTCACATGTGTATGGTGTCATGGTAGGAAATCTCTATGTAATCAATTTTAATGATCTGTCTTCTTCTTATTGGTTGGGACTACAAGATCAACATGCTAACCTAGTAGTCCCGAACTAGGTAAGAATTTCCCAATATTAACAAGCACCATCAGGTGCTTGTTAACATTGGCCTTTTCATAATTTTGAATAGCCATAAACATTGGTACTGCAGAAAAGAGTTAGAAGACAGGATAAGAGAAAGAAAGATGAAATTGCTGTTACATACTTACATTTAAAGGGTAATCTTCTAGAGTCGAGAATTCTATCAATTGAGACAAAACTATAGGAAACAATTTAAGAATAGACATGTCAACATCTCTACTAGAGAAACCCACAAAATCCCAGCACTAATACCATAGCTTGTAAACCCCAAAGAGGCCACAAATTTGGAATTTTGATTCATGTTCCCATTAGCCAACTTGGTTCTTGAGTCGGGTTCAAGCAATGTGACCTGTTGCTAGCATGGTTTTACCCCATATGGAACATGGCTAGCTGACACTAACCCAACTGGGTAATAAAGGTTTGGGTTGTTCCAAGCCCCAAACCGCCTTCCCACTTTCTGATATCAGCAAAATGCCAAAATTAAGCTCTCCAGTCAGATTGTTCACATTTAGTTAGAGTGCACTAACACAAGGTAGATTAGCTAGCTTTGGAGACAGCTTTCCTGTGAGGTTATTGTCACAGAGACCCAAAAATCTCAATCTCTTTAATTTTGATTTGGGCTCAGGAATCTCCCTCGTCAACCCAATATTGGAGAGGTCCAAAATGACCAAGTTTTGTAAGTTATGCCACTCTAGCCTCATTAGGTCTTCACCTATTGGGTTATTAGACAAGACCAACTCTTCTAAGGAACACATTCCTGGAAATGACTTGGTCAACCCACCTGAAATATTATTGTTTCTAAGGTCCAAAAGGGTCATATTCTTCAAGTTACTAATCTCACTTGGAAGCATCCCTTCCAATTGTTTGTTGCTCAAGTCAAGTTTCAAAAGTGAGGTCAACCCTCCAAGAGTCAATGGCAAAGGCCCAGATAGTGTATTCCTACTTAAATCATATATTAGTAGCTCATTCAAGTTGATCCAACCAACAAAACTATCAGGAATCCAACCAACAAGTCGGTTTCAGCAAGAACAAGATGCTTCAAGTTGATCAAGTTGCTAATATTTGTTGGTATATTGCCAGTTAATCCATTTTCTAGTAGCACTAATGATTGGAGCTTCACAAGGGCACCAAAGTTGAGAGGAATTTTTCCAATGAGTCCAGGGTTTGATCTGAACTCTAATGATTTTATGGTGAGTTTACTAATTTTTCCTTTCATTTACAAAGAAAAAAAAAATTGATGCAACCCATGTCATAAATAACACGCTTGTATAGCCGTCATAGGAAGTGACTAATATATTTCATGTGAACCATTGATATATCTATTCCATCACATCAAAAAGTTAGATCAACACAAGTTGTTTCCTCATTCATAAAGCTATTCGCATTAACTTCTTTTTCTTTTTTTAGAGCCTTTTTTCGCTTTAGCAGCTTTTACAAGTTTCTCCAAAAACACAGCTTTAGCTATTACAATTGGGCTTGTTACTATATGATGCTCCTTTTTCCAAACTAGATGTGTCACAAACAAGTCACCTCTCCAACGTTCTATATCCACAGTCAATTTTACTAAGAAGGATCGCACAGAATTCTCTGGACTGAAGAGTAGTTGTTGTGGTTCTATTTTGATCATGATCCCCTCCACTTTGTCTTTAATTTCTGCTGTGTAATTGCCAAAAGAGCCCAAAGTCCTAACACATGTGAGCACACGAGGAATGCTACATTCATGTCTTGGAGTCTTTTTTGGGATCTCAACCATAATTGATGGGTAGTTTAATTCGTATGGCTTGATTTTCCCTGGGGGAGCGCCCTCATATTGGTACGTCACAGTAAGCTTCATTTTAACACCTTGACCACGCAAAAATTTCGTATGATCATTTACACTAGAATTAAAAACTAAGCCGGGATCCATGGCTTGTTCAGAGTTTAAAAATCCTGCTCCTTCGCCAAAAATTGAGTTTTGCTGTGGAAGATTATTAATAGCTGAAAATGGCAAAGTAGTTAGGAAAATTTGAATTTTCAAAAGATTAAAGTGGAAATAAAAAATACTAATAAATTCCTTTACCAGTAGTCATTAAAGCTGATAGCATCCAAGCGGCAAAAAATCTGGTTCATTCTCAAATTTCTTTTTAATCAGTGCTGCTTTTCCTGCTACAAGTGCACAAGCAAAAGAAGTTCCTTCCTCGATGTGGTATTGATCATTTAATTCATGCTTAACGTCAGGTACAAAAACCTCAACTCCGGGTGCACATATGTCAGGCTTGATGGAAAACAAATAATGAAAGATTAGTATCATTTTAAAAAGGAAAATGTACTATAAATTAACAAGGTTCTCTTTAAATTAAATTACCTTTAGAATCTCTCTAGCGTATGGGCTAGGACCCCTACCCGAAAAATCAGCAACTTTGTTAGGGTCTAGGTTGTCAACCCTCTTACTTATACCGATTGTTGCCTTGATTGTAATCCCATTATCGCACTTTTCACTGTAAAAACAAAACAAAATAAAGTTGAGCTCAATTTATCTTGTAGCATGATCAATTTTTAATTTAAAGATTAGTATACCTTAAGTAATCACCAATATCTTTGGCTACTTTATGAGTGAGATAAACTGATGGCACTTCCTGAGGAGATTCAGCGAATGGTGGATGGTCCTCATTTCAATATAATAGACATGTTGCGCCTGCCTTTTGTGCCATTTCTTTGTCTTTTTTACTATCACATAACACAATTTTGCCTTTCAATTGTTCTTCTAATTGTTCTGTAGGGCTGCATAAATAATTTAGTCATCAATTATAGTTGATTACATTATATGTGACTATGAGGAATTCAAAATTTTGAATATGTAAGTACCTTTCATTGTGTGGAAAAACTACTAAAGGAAGATCTTTAATCGCCTTTGAGATGATAGAAGACCCCTACAAGCAAAAAATTCATTAGGAAACCAAATCAGTTTAAAGCAAAAGGAAACAAAGATTGTTAAGCACCTAAATAAAGCAAGAAAACGTACAATTACCTCATATTGTAAATCATCTATTGACAAAGAAGTTATAAAATGTCTTTTTGATAAAGAGGCGCCAACTGTCAATATCCACGGTGCAAAATTTTTTACTATTTCCTCGAAAGGACCTTCATTCCCAGCACAAGCTACGGTTAGGATATTAGCCTTCATGGCCAAAAATGATCCAACCACAATATCATTGAGACCATTATATGTTCTTGTTTCAGGAAATGTAATTGACATAGAAATCACGTCAACTTTTTGCTCAATTGCATCCTTAAAACCTTGAAGAATCTCATGGTTCCTCTCATCTATATAACTTTTATATGGATAGATTCTTGCTGATGGAGCTGAACCTACAATGGTTTCATGAAAAGTGTTTAACAAAATTATTCGACTTTCGGTCCCAGCTGCCACTGAGGCACATCCAGTACCATACATTCGTCTTTGAATGATTCCTCGCCAAGATAAATGTCAGGTTTTTGAATTTTGCTGCAACAATAGGAGATACCATTAACATTAAAAAAAAGAAAAAGAAAAAAATCTTCAACATAAAAAATCAATTAATACTCGAATATAAATCTTACGTGTCTTTCAGCTAGCCTTATATCATACCATTTAGTTTTCCTTTCTTTAATCTCGCTTTCCTTGAGTAGAAAAACAGAAAATTGATACTTAAGTCCAGTATCAATGATTGCGATTTTAATTTCCTTTTCCTAGACAAGTCAAAATATGAACAAAGTAAGAGCATTCACATCAAAAATGTGATAAATGCTAAAAAGCTATTTTTAGCACAAAACCACCAAAATGCAAGCTACAGCAAAGATGCCATACTTTTTTCTTTTAAAAAAATAGCATTGCAGCTACAATAAATTTCTGTAGCTACAATATTATAATAAAAAATAATATTTTATTTATTCTCTCTCTACTTTTCCTTAAAAAAATATTTTTCTTCTCTTTCTTTCTTCTCTATTTGCTCCATTTGTCTCTCTCTCTCTCTCTCTTTTCTCTCTTTCTTTTCTCTCATTCTTCTCTTTTTAGTGTTCAGTCCCCCCTTTTTTTTTCTTCTCACCAGTTGTCTCTCCTTCTTATCGGTGGATTGCAGTGGTGGTGGATCGTGGATCACGGTCTTTGAATCTCCGTGGTGGTGGATTGCGGACTGTTCTCTCTCCTTTTGTGTAAGATAAATAAAAGAGAGAATTTTTATTAATAAACAAAGGAAGAAAACAAAGTATACAATGCAACTATGCAAGGGCACTCCAAAAAGAAAGGACACCGGAAAAATAAAGCTGCAAGCCCAGGATAAATTTAGAAGCATCCAAGATATTAAATTGTAACCATTCGAATTGGGTGCACATACAAGGTTGTTTCAAATTGATGAGGCAATACCGCCGCACACCTTTGGTGCGACAGTCACTCTACAAGTATAAGTGCTTGTAGAGTGTGGGGGGGTAAGGGCCGGAGTTCAAGTTTCCAAGAGTGAGCTTCACACACATTTACACTTAGATTAAGCTAGAGTAGAATTCTATCTTGTATAAAAATAAAAAAAAAATAAAAAAAATTGATAAGGCAATAACTAATAACGCTTTGTTTGTTTCTCTAGAAAACTTTATCTAAAGATAATTTTCCATATTTTTCATTGTTTGGTAGCATAAAAAAATTGGACAACAAAAAACTATTTTTAATCAACAGAAAAATCTAATATAAATAAAGCTTATTTTCTATAGGTAATCTCCAAAAAAAATAATTTGGAAAACAATCTCTCTCTCACATGGCGCATAACTATTTGGCATTTATCAAACTATTTGTACTAGATTATTTTGTAGGTTAAACTATTTGGTCTATGTGGAATTTTGAACTATTAAAATGGATCTTATGGTTAGTTTAAATGTGTGTGTGTGTGTTACTTTTCATATATATGAGCAAGATGAGTGCTAGATATGCAAAAATTGAAAAATGGCCAAATAGCACTATTTGGCAAAATATTTAGCAATCTACCACTGTTTTGAAACTCGAGTTCCAAAAAAATGTGATGCGGTGGCATCCTCTTTGTAGTTTCAAAGTGATAAAGACCATAGAGGAACGCTTGGGCACACCATTACCCAAGCAACAAGGCACATCTCTTTGTAGTTTCAAACTACCAAGCTACGCTTAAACAAGGGCACACATGCATGTGTCTCGATTTTATTTATCCAGTTCATGGGGCCAATGAAAACTTCCATGGCAGACGTTTAATACACAATTCACTCTTCCACTGGACTCTGATTAGGAAAGAAATTAAGATGGACTACAGACTTTCATTCACAAAAACAAAAAAGCCTCTCTTTTATTACCCTTTACACAACCATGTAAAAGCAGTGCAAAGCTTAAAAGATATGAGATAGACATCAGACAGAGATTAATTTGTAAGATGGAATTAGCTAAGTCACATACATGCATGCAGTGGGTATCCGATTGCAGTACACAACACAACAAACACATCAATAAACTGGCAAAAATGGCAATATACCACAGTGGATTTCATTAATAGAACTCAAGTTCTACATAAAACTCGAGTTTCATGAACTCGAGTTATAAAACAGTGGTATTCTTCTAATTATTTCGCAAGTAGCGGTATATTGTTATATATTTTGGAATATAGTGGTATATTGTAATTTTTACCATGCTAGATATCATGAAAATTGGACAACATAAATTTGATTGTACCTGTTATCAAAATTTTAATTTAAAAATCAAATTCATTCTTGAATTTTTTTTTTTTTTTTTTTTTTTATAATATTGAGTACATTAGTTGGGCTTATACAATGCACATGTTAACATGTTTTAAAATATACAAGAAATATTATAAATATTTTGCACATACCAAACACCAAAAAATATTCTCTCTCAAGCTTATTTTCTAGGTGTTACCAAATACTAGAAAATGAAATAATTTTCCAGAAAGTGCTCTTTGGAAAATGAACCATTTTCCAAAAAATGTTAATGCTGAAACAAATAAAGTGTTAGTGCGTATCAAGGCTAAAGTTTTAGTAGACACATATAAATTATAGGATAATTGCAATTACCTTCCCTAAGGTCTTTGGTTATTATATTCACATCCGATCTAGTTTAGAACAAGACACTCACATTCCTAAAAATATAAACTATATACACTGAACTTTTTTGAATAGCAGGCAAATGGTTTTCAAAAAATTCCTACTTTTTTATTAGAGGAGGTATGGACAATAGTACAAGTAGAGCATAAAAAATGGGGAAGAACCTACTTTTTAGCATAAGAACCTACTTTTTCTATTTTACATATTTATTTTTCAAAACAACCTACCTCAGATTATATACTTTACACTACATTTCATTAAAATGTCAAAATTTCTTGATTTTTTAAATTATTTTTCTTTCTTCATACACAATAACCAACATCCACTCTCTTTCTTCATTCTTGAGATACGTGAAAAAAGAATAAACAACTAAATACAAAATGAATAGTATCAACGTAAATTTACACGATTATTATTGTAAACTTGTAAATTTGCACATTTATACACGGACTTATGTGAGTCATTTTTAGGAAAAATTGTGTAAATTTACACATTTTTCTATTACACACGAACTTATGTGAATGTTCTAAGGGTTGGTAAGTGTAAGCGGTGTTTATTTTATGTGACGTGAGTATCTTATTTCAAATAAAAATGGAGGTGAGTGCAATAATGGAAACTTAAAAGGCGGTAATTGTAATTTTTCATGTAATTTATAAATATCAATTGGTAGTCATAAGTTTTTGAACCTTATTTGGGATTTAGAACTTATTTTAATTTTATTTATGATTTCACTTTTCTAGCTAATTAGAATAACAATTTTATTAATTATAAAATATAACAAATAAATAAATAGAGAATTTTTTAAAAAAAATTTTTGAGAAACAAGAAAATAAAAGTCTGTTACATTAAGTGCCCGTTTGGATTTAGCGTTTCCGCTGAATCCTGTGGCACGTTTTTCGTTTTTTTTTTTTTTTTTAGCATGAACAGTAACATCATGTGACAGGGGACAGAGCATTGTTTGTGAAAAGTAACAAACACAGGTGAGCACTGTACAGGAGACAAAAGTCACTGTTCATGTATTGTTCACGGGTCCCGCGGCACTATTCATCTATTTAAAAATTATTTTGCTACAGTGTTTTCAGTTTCAGCAAAAATAAGTACTATCCAAACGGACCCTAAAAAGATAGTTGGGCCAAAACTTAGTTGTTGGGCCTATAACTATAACAGAAAAATAAAAGTTCTCTTTTGTCTAAGAAATATTATGTCCACAACTTTTTTTTATAATATTTTTTCAACAAATTTTAAATGGCGGATTGTTATATTGGCAGTTATGAGGCAAACAAGTAATTTTCATTATGAATTCAAATTAAATCCAGTAACAACTTACCATTTATAGTTTGTTGTGAAATTATTGTAAACGACTCATAGTTAGTATATACGCGTATCTTACACGTATAATTCATGTATGCACATAAACTATAAAAAAGCGAGCGTCTTCTGTTCTGCTTTCAAACATACGAAATCTTATTGTAAAATTATCTACCATTAATCGCTTAGCACTTTAGCTTTATCGTAAAATTATTATAAAAATGTAGTGTACCTACTTTATTCTTTATTTTATTAAATCATGAAACTCACAGAAAGTTAAACACCAAAGCTGCCACAACTTATTGCCATGTTTCATCCCTCCCTAATCAAATGCCACAATAATAATTTTAGGTGATTGTGTGTCTATATATATCAAAAAAATATATGCTAAATGTTTCTGAATTTTTTATAGGAATTTTAAAAAAAAAATAAACGTTTAATACTACAATCATTTCTTGCATTACACTTTCCATACGAACTTCAATTATTCAGTACATTTAAATATCTTTACTATGATTTCTCAACAAAAAAAAAAAAATTATATCTTTACTATGAGTATTATAATAAAGACTAACTCATGATAATAACTAGTCCATACCAAGTCCGTTTAGCTATTATTAAACAAATTCTAGTCCGATACTATGGTAACTATACATCACCCATAAATAACTTCCTTTACCACACTTGAGAGAGAACTTTATCTATTGATATCAGTTCTAACTTTATTAATTGATTAGGCCTTGATGGCTTTCTTCTCAAAACAAAAACAAAAAACAAAAAATTTATCAATTGATGATATGGTTGATGAGGAAACTTTGACAGAGATCTGTAATTACAGTTTTTGAGTTTGAAATTAGATCAAAGAAGAGAGACCCTCAAATTTGTATATGTTAAGAAATGTTTTTGACTTTTTTAGATCTAAGATGGACTAAAAACATGTGAACAGGAAGACCAAATAAATTTGTGAGCCAGCAAAAAAAGAGGGAAAAAATTGGCCAATGCCCTTTTTGAGCAAAAAAAGCAGCATTTTGTCATTTTTTCCAAATTAATTAGGGAAATGCCCATATTTTAAAACTCGATTTGCTGAAAATTGAGTTAAGCCCTATAATGGCGTTTTTAAGGAGCCTATAGTGAGGTTTTAAAGACCTATAGTGGCGTTTTGTAACTCAACCTCCATGAAATCGAGTTGTAGGTAAAAAAAAAAATTACCTATAACTCGATTTCATGGAGGTCGAATTACAAAACGTCACTATAGGTCCTTAAAACGTCACTATAGACTCCTTAAAACGCCACTATAGGGCTCTAGGAATTTTTTTTTTAAAACTCGATTTTGAGCCAATCGAGTTACAAAAGAAGGGCATTTCTGTAATTAGTTTGGGAAAGATGGCAGAATGCTGCTTTTTTTGCTCAAAAAGGACATTTGCCAATTTTTTCCAAAAAAGAGAGAAAATTGGGAGAAAAACGTGTGGAAGAAATAAAATAAAAGGAAAAAATCAATTAAAATAAGATTAAAAAAAATGTTGGGTTTGGTTGGGATAGTATATTGTGTATGATATGAATAAAAAACCAAAACTATATAATAGGTTCAATAATCTTTTTTTGGTTTAGTGTCATATTATTTATTTATTTATTTATTTATTGTAGTTTGTACGTGGGGTGGGAAGTTGTGACTCATGGGACTAGAGGCTTCTTTTTTTCTTTTTTAGTAAAAGGTGAGGAATTTGTACATGTCTAAGACTCTAGTGGGAATCTATAGGAAATCTAGTAAAAAGTTATAAGAAATTTATTTATATATTTTTTTTTGTTGAATTTTATTGAATTACAAATTTAACCTCATTTTTATTTTTTTAGAAATAGAGATTATTTAATTAAATTAGTGGCATTTTTGATCATTTAGATAATGATAATTAACATTTTAAATCTCTTAATATATACAGATACGGATAATACAACACAATCATTCTCAGGAAAAAAAAAATTACAACAATCATAATAAAGTTCGTTACATGTCTACGTGGCATGAGCGCTTCCCCAACAAGAAAGTGAATACACTAGTCGAACAGAAGCTCACTGTGCACATCATGATCCTCTCATCCATTGGCTCGTAATCAAAATAAAGCATCTGCTTGTGTACACGTGTCACGCATCCAAACCTATAAACCAATGGTCCTCTCCGTACCCAAATCTTTCACCTATTTTCCGTTTTCTTTTTCCTTTTTCCCTAATCACTGTTTCATTCATTTCCATTTTCTAGTTTCAGAGTTCTTCAGCTTTACTCAAAAACACAAAAAATAAAAATCAATAAAGCATGGCAAGTTCGCAATAATAAATAAGAAATTAAAAGGAATAAAAAGCAAAAACCGTTAAATTACGTAATTACCGTGGCGTTGAGTGGACTCGCGGGTCCAGGCCGAGTCACGGTCTGAGTCGTGCTACTGGAACCAGCAGCAGGTTGATGATGAGCGTGATGCTCCACGTCAGCACTCTGGAGCCTTCCGCTCTCGATCACGCTCGTCGGACTCTCAATCAGATCTGGCACCGCCACCTCATCCCAGGGAATCTGATCGTGATCGTGATCGCTTCCTTCGTTCATTCCTCCTCCGATTCTCAACCTTCGAAACGCGGTGTCGATAGCAGAAAACGACCCAACAGTAGTGAAGTTGTTGGAGGTGGCGGAGGAGCGGAGCAAAGCATGGAGGTGGTTGTTCTCCTGGTGGAGAGACTCGACTTCTCCGGTGGCCTCGCGGAGGCGAGTGAGGTACAGCGAATTGCGGTTCACGATCTCCTGGTGCTCCTGTACGGTCCGAGAGTGGTACACGCGGTGGTCGGAGTTGGAGTTGGAGACCGAGTCCGAATTCAGCGAGTCGAAGGAGTAGGTCGGAGAAGAGTAGAGAGAGCTGTAAACGACGTCGTTTGGATGGAGTAGTTGCGACTTGAACGGCGAGGCGGACATGGTGTTCGCGGTTACGGTGCTCGACGACGAGTCGGTTTGCATTTTTTTCAGTTCTTGGACTACAATGATTTGCGTATGGATATTTTCTTTGAAATCTAAACTTCAGAAGAAGAAGAAATTGCGCATGATTGAATCTTAAAGAGAGAGAGAAAAAAAAAAAGAAAAAGAAAAAGAAAAGAGCTTACCTGAGAAGCAACTAAGAAGAACAGAGACGCTCTTTCTCTTCTGGTTTGAGAGAGAGGGATTGGAGGGAAAGAGAGGGAACTAAATGGACAACAAAAACCGTTTTGAGACAAATGCTTATAAGAGAACCAATATTTGGTGTAGTTTTAACCTTATTTTTTTTTTTTTTTTTTTTTCCACTTTCTGCCCTCGTCTTCTTCGCGACTTATGACTTGGTTTACGTATAGTATCAGGGGCAGATCAGTCATTTTGCTAATGTTAGAAATTTCATTTCACTCACATGCATCAGCAACAAAAAAACCGCACGTCCCGGGAGACCCAACTCTAAAAGTGCAAATTACATTGATACCCTCAGTTTTCTGAGTTTTTTATGACATTATTCCCTTTTACACATTATTTATGATATCCATGTCCATATTATTTATGAGATATATTTATAATTTATATATATCTATAATTTATTTATATATCTCTGTCGCTAGTGAAAGGTGGTGCTCTCCATCTTCTCCTAGGCTGTAGAATCGTCATCTCTTCTTGGAAGAGTTTGCTGTACCTTTGGAGTAACACTGTTACCCTAGGGCTTTTGTCTTTTATTTTCTTTCTTACGGGTTGGTAGGAAACAAACGACTTTCTTCATGGACGATCTCACCAAGCAGTGGTTCAGCCTCACCATCTCTCAGAGAGAAGGTCCCAAGGTCCGGCTACAGGATGAGATGGCTGCCTCTGTCTCTATTATCGCTACCAAGTTCCTCACCAAAAGGGCACTTAACCCTGAGGCCGTTGCAGCCACCTATACGCCTATATGGAGGTCCAAACGTGGCTTCAAAATCAAGAACCTGGGAAACCATATCATGCTATTTACTTTTGATAGTGAAACAGAGGGTGATACTATCCTTGCAAACGCCCCATGGAGCTTTGATAAACACTTGATGCTTTTGCAAAAATATGATGGGGTGAGTAAAATTAAGGACTTGGACTTCAATAGCACCCCGTTCTGGATTCAGTTACACAGTCCTCCGATGAAATTTATGACTAACACGGTGGCAGAAACGTTGTGCAAACCCGCTGGGCAGATTTTGAAACTCCCAAACGCAAAGACTGAAGAGTGTGGAGGTTTTATGCGAGTTCGGGTTATGGTGGATATTTCACAGCTACTTTACAGTGGGAGGATGGTTACACTTGATGATAATAGAGAACTCTGTGTCTCTTTCAAATATGAGAGACTACCTAACCTTTGCTACTGGTGCGGTCGCTTTACACACAATGACCGTGACTGTGATCGTTGGATTGAGAGCAAAGGATCACTTACTGATGCAGACAAGGAATATGGGGCATGGCTGAAAGCTTCACCATGGTCTAGAGCTCGTAGTTCTGTAGTCGAGGTGCTCGGTTATTACTCGAAGATGAAGGCTGAATGTACAGGCCAACGACGGTCTGATGAAACAAGGAACTCAACGGCGGCTAGGGTTACACCACTCACACCGCCCTCTGACTTGCCACAAGCCCAATATGGTAATTCCCTTTCTGATTCGGTCAAGGTTGATTCTTTCTAAAATAATTCTCTTTCTGTTTCTATGTCAACTGACCTTGTCCTTGTAAAAAATGATACAGCTAGCCCCTGAAAATTGGTATGCATGTTAAGAACATATAGAATATATAATTCAACGGTGGGATTATCAAAATATGAATTCTATAACAAGTTATTGGGTGGTGTAATATTGCTTAGAATTACACTAGGTGTAACTTGAACCTAACTCAAGATATATATATATATATATATAAAATAGGGTAAATTACTTAAAAATACTCATAGATTTTATACTTTGTTTGAAATTAGATCCATATATTTAATATAATCAAATGAAGTCCTAAGCTTAACCATTTCAATTTGAAGCTCATGTGATTTTCATTATTCTAAGTAGCAACAATGACTCAAAACTATATGTACAATTCAAAAGTTTAGCAAAGGATTAAACTTATGTACAATTCCTTAAATTATTCAATTGTATTCAACTACATGGTTGTATTGACCAGTTCAGTAAAAACTATATTATCTTTTTGAGTGACAATCTTATTTAACCATATGGCTCATTTATCAATGCATCTATATGGTTAAATTTGATTAGAGAACTTAAAAGTATCATACTTAAAGATTTATCTAAATTTTACTCATTATTCCTCTCAATTTTTTTTTCTTCAGGTCATTGCTGAAGTCATTGGAACATTCATGTTAGTCTTTGCTAGGTGTGGTTCAATTGTTGTCAATAAGATATATAGGTCAGTAACATTTCCAGGGAGTTGTGTAGTATGGGATTTGATTATCATGGTCATGATTTATTCTCATATCTGGAGCTCACTTTAATCCGACAGTGACCATAACTCATTCAATCTTTAGACGCTTACCCCTTAAACAGACAGGTTTTCAAATCCACACCATAATACTCAAATCTCCAAGAAATTATATATTCTGGAGCTTCATTTCATTTGAAGAGATTTTGAAAGAGGAGGATAGAGAAACATGATATACATTATCCTCTATCTCACTGTCTGTGGAGAAAGTCCTTGAATCCACTATCCCATCTTCTTTTGAATCCAACAACATTACTCGGCAAATCTCCCCATAATAAGTTATTATACTAAAATAGACTGAATTTTTTAATAGACTGACTCTTAGATTTGAGTTTCAATTTTTCTACATTAAATATTTATAAGGGTATTATCGTGTGAGTAAAAATCTGATGTCACATTGCAATTGGAGGCTGCAAAACTAGTGAATCTTTGATTTGTGGAGTTAGTTTCTTTTGTGATAAATTTCATGGACTAAAATAGAATTTGTATCCAAATTTTAGCGACCAACCCATATTTTCGGTTACTTAAATTAAGTTCGCCAAAAAAATAAATAAAAAAGAGGCTATATGGCATCTATAGCAAAATAAAATAAAAACCTTGAAGTGCTAATATAGGGTAACTTCACATTTGAAGGAAAATAAAATAAAAGAAAAACCTTAAAATACTGATATAGGGTAACTTCACGTTTGAAGGAACTGTCCAACTAGTACAAGAGAATATCAACTACAATAATGATCTTCCACTCAATGTCCACATTAAAACTAGCATGGGATACGAAATGGCATTTTTTTGCATCCATCTGATAATTTCCAATTGGGAGTGACATAGTCATTGAGATCCTTGCTAACAATGGGCATATTTAGAGCATGACGATCGCTATCTACATTGCAACCTACAAAAGAGTTCAATCACCATCATCCATAGTGAGATTATATACTCCCAACAACACAATGGAACCAAAAGTAACAAAAATAATTAGCCAAGTTGGAAGTTAAGATAAGAAAGCTTAAAAAGTGAAGAAAACCACAAATTAATCTTAAAGGCCATACCCATCCAATGTATTCTATCCCATACGAACTTATAGCCCTTTTCCTGGGGCAAAAAGAGAGAGTCAGATTTCATTATATTAGAGCGGTGCAATCTCAAAAAGACTTGTGCAAGATAAACATAACAATACATTAACAAACAGACTCATGACAATAGGGTCAACTATAGATTATTATTATTAACAAAGCCAGAAATTTTTTCATACGAGGTAATATGAATTTGAAAAGAATAGTACCGGGCGGCGGTAATAATATTTAAAACCAAGAACAGTGCCCATATCCAACTTGGGTGGCGGCTCGAGTTGGGCATAGTCACGTTCAACCTGTTTAACATCAAGCCCACTCGCTCTAATTAGGAGTCTTTTCTTCAGAAGGTAACTGTTCATCCAGTCAGGATAACAGAGCTCAAACTTAACAACAGATCCTGCAAAAAATATATTATAATCTAATAATTAAATAAAGGATGAAACAGAATAGAATAGGAGGACAGAAATCATCACACCTATCCTTTTCCATAAATGAGGTTCACAAAATTCTTCTGCTGAATCTGATGATTCTTTTTCTCCTGATTCTCTTTTTGATTCTTCTTCTTCTGATGATTCTTCTTCTTCGGATGATTCTTCTTCTGATGATGAAGATGATTCTTGCATGCTCAACTTGCATCTTGAAACAACAAGTAAATAAATATAATAATTTAAGATATGAACAAAATAAAGGGTTGAAATCTCTTATTAAGAATAAGAAAAACAATTTTCATTCATGGTTTATTTCAGAAGAAGAACAACTGCATTTAATTAATTATTAAGAAATAGGGATTAGCAATTACATGGACTTTGAAACGGCCTCTGCTGGTTCTGTGACCAACTCTATTGGTTCTGTGACCGACTCCATTGGGTCTGTGACCGACTCCATTGGGAGTATAGGTCGTAATTCGTTAACTGTACTAGAAAGTCATAAAAATATTAACAATACAAAAGAGCTGTACTAGAAAGTCATAAAAATATTAACAATACAAAAGAGCCAATACTTAATTACAAGTGTAAAGTATTTGATCATCTAACTTTGAAACCATCAACAAAACCTAATACGGCATGGATTGAAAATTTAAGTAAACCAAAACAATAAACGAGGGGAATCTGAAAAAATGAATCGAATAATTTTGCTAAGTTGCAGAGGATATTAAACAAATTTACGTGGTTTTAAAAGCCTAAAACCGAAAAAACACAGAAACAAACCCTAATAGATCAAACAAAATCAACAAATTTCAAAACCCTAATCCCGCAGAATACAAAAATTTATAACAGTGAACCAGCGTACTTTCAATTACTAACTAATAACATTCTTAGACTAAATCCAAGATAAATTTTATGAATTAATCCTAAACCTCATGCTCATGCGGAGCAGATTGTGCTTAATTCATAACACCAATGAATTCACCATGTAGTGCCTTGTGGTACGGGCCCTAGTCATTTAAATTGACAGAAACGGTGAGCTAGCCCTAAAACACAAAATAATCAAACAAAACCCTTTCATATTTTTTTTAAATTTGCGAGAGAGGGAGAAGGAGAAAGAGAGATTACCAGTGTAGGCGAAGAAGGGAAGGAGAGAGCAGCGAGTGGCTAGGGTTTCTAAAAGCACCGACGACGAAAGAGGGAAACCTCAATATATATTTATCGTATACAACTGGGCCTACTTCGATAAAAATAAAGATAAAAAAGCCCATTCTTTTTTTTTTTTTTTTTTTTAATGAAAGTTATAATTACTAGAACCGACTCTCAAAACTTTAAATTTTTTATTTTTTTTTTTTTTTTTTGCTAATGAACCGACGCTCCCTTGATCTGGTGACTCTTGGTCTGATCACCTACAGTTCATTAGTAAAACAATAAACCATAATAAAAAATTCACCCAACCTATTAATATATTCAACATTTACTCAAAATTTAGAATAACTCTTTCTCAAAAAAAAAAAAAAAAAAAATTAGAATAATTACAAACTAAACCCAAACCCTTTCTTCTCTCAAACATCTCTAAACTTAAGAAGAGACACAATCAAAACATTAACACTAACACAAAACACAATCTTAAAACTACCAAAAAAAAAACGATCTATGTTCTAACCCATCTAGGCAGGCATTACTTTAGCCACCATAAAATTATATATAATATTTTTTATTTAAGCTCAACCAAATTAAACTTGGTCCCTTAAAGAAAGAAAAAAGGCCCAACAACAACAAATTAATTTTCTTGCTCTAAAATCTGGAAAAAAAAACTATGGAAGCCCAACAATGATCTTAGAAAATCAAACAAAGAAAAGCCCATTTGGACTAAGAATGGCAACGAGTTGAGTTTGGGGCAGGTTTATTTATGTCCAAACCCTACCTGCCAACCACCCTCGAAACCCGAACTCGTCCCGTTATCTAAATAGGTTTTTACTTTTTTTAAATCCTCCACACCTGCCCTATCGAGCCCCTGCAAGCCTTGCCCTGCCATGCCACTTCAAGGTCTAATCTAAAGAGTAAAGCCCCTAAACCGTGGTCCAATCAATGACCCGATCTAAAATAAATAAAAACAAATTTATGTTTTCCTGACTTCTCATACAATAATTTCAAATTTATGATTTTCCATACACAAATCCTATCACAAACACAGAATTCACAAACACAAACAAAAACACAAACTCACATTTAACAATGAAAACCGACCCGGCCATTAGGCCCACTTCGGTCTAATTCGGTCCATTATGTCCACTTCAGTCTACTTAGGTCCATTATGTCCACTTCGGTCTACTTCAGTCCATTTAGGTCCAATTCGATCCACTTGTCCCACGTCGGTCTAATTCTGTTCGTTTGGTCCATTTCATTCCACTTTGGTCAAATTCGGTCTACTTCAATCCATTCGGTCCACATCAGTCTAATAGGGTCCATTATGTCCACTTCGGATTAACTCAGTCCATTTCAGTCTACTTACGTCCATTTAGCCCACTTCGATCCAATTCGGTCTACTTCAATCCATTAGGTCCAATTCTGTCCACTTCAGTCTATTTAGTCCAATTCGATCCACTCGCCCCACTTCGTTCTAATTTTGTCTGTTTGGTCCATTTCATTAATTTTTAGCATAATCTCTTTGCTGCCAAAAGGGCCTAACTCTTGAATACACAACACATACTTTAAAGCTCTATAACTCACATTCATTTTCCAATGTGGGATTAACCCACAGTTTTTTCTTTTGAGAATACTAAGTATTTTAACACACACACACACGCACACACGGGGAGAGGGGAGAAGGTTTTAAAGAAACTAACAGTGATGTATATCCAAAAAGGTCTAACTCTTGGATAACAGCACAGGTTTTAAACCTCTATAACTCACACTCATTTTCCAACGTGAGATTAATTCAATTCAAATAACTTGAACAAATTATAGCTAGAAAAGGGAGCTTGTGTTAGACTATTTCTCATAAATTTTGGACAAATTTTGTGTTTTAATATGTCAATGTTTTTCTCAAAAAAAAAAAAAATCAAAGTCAAATTGTCAAACCAACAATCAATTCATTTTTCATGAATTGGGTCTCCGATTAACCTATTTTCCCATGGATTAAAATTCCCTTTTAACCTATCATTCAAGTTAAAGGAAAAAAAAGGGAGAGAACCCCCTTTTAACCCATGCTGTAAAACTATTTCCTGAAAGCGTTTTCACCCAAAACAAATGCACCCTTAATGATAGCTCTTTATCATCAGACCAAAACATCAATTAGTTTTTGGTGTAGGCGGGAATTAAACCCCAAATCCCTTATACATACATATTAAGTTAAGTATACATTTTCAAAGTTTTTACATAATTTGCTCAACATTAAAGAGAAATTCATAGGATTTTCCAATATTACTACTTGTAAAATCCAAGCTCAGTTGTATATACTAGGCCATTTGCTTCGAACCCACTACCAAACTCAATCAAGTGGGGGCAAATATCATCTTTAAAGTTTAAATGACCAAATCATATCTTTAAGCTATTTTTTTTTTTTTTTTAAATTTGCAAGATAGAAATTCTACTTTAGCCTAATCTAGGTATATATGTGTGTGAAGTTTCCTCTTGAAGACTTAAACACCAGCCTTGCTCCCCACACCTCACAGAGCACTTATAGTTGTGGAGTGACTACCGCAGCAAGGATGCGCGGTGGCTATCTTTAAACTGATTTTAATTTCCTTTCTTACCTTATTTTTTTTTCCTCTTGAGATTTGCAAGTTCCAAAAAAAAAAAAAAAAAAAAACAATAAGTGCGCATTAGATATTTCTAAAGTAGTTGAACTTAAGCACTTACTACTCTAGGACTTTTTTTAGAGGGAATTTGAAAACTCTTGAAATACCAAAAGAAAAAGAAAAAGAAAAATTTATTAAGTTACAAAACTCTTTGAAATATTGAGTCATGGCTCTCAAATGTTATATAAAGAAACAATATAAATTATGAATTTCAATTAAATACAAAATTCTAAATCAATTCCTTAAAAAGACCTAAATTAATTGAAAACTTTGTAACTTCTTTTTATTTTGTTTTTTTTTTTAATTTTTAATTTTTGACGAGTAAATTAAAAACTTCATATTAAAATGACAAAGGAAGAATTGGAGACTGGAGATTGGAGTATTTTAAGTCGGGCTCGGGCATTGACGAGACGTGCTTCAAGATTCTATAACTATTGTTGTATTAGTGGACCAGAACAGATTATTGTATGACTATAAAGTGTTACTTTTTTCTATTATAGGCCGTACATACAAGGTTACTTCATTTATCAAAGTCAAAAATCAGGTTTCATTTATAATTTCAGTCTATAACTACAAACGTTAAACTCTTTTGTAATTGTATTCTGATTAAATAATGTATTATAAACTCGATTTGAAACACTAATATTACTATTTTCGTGTGCTTTGTAATAAGTATTATTGTTTAATTAAAAAAAAAATCATTTTCAATCCTGTCACACCCCCAAACCCAAAAAGCACTATTCGGGGTCTTAAGAGACAAGCCATCGACATCAAATAATAAATTTTTACAATGGACAAACTAGGATATTTAGTCTAATACAAAAAGGTAGTCCCTTCATACTCTGTAAATGGTGTTATCATTCTCGGAGTCAGTCAACCAGACACTCACTCCGATATTCCCAACTTTCCTTTCTTTGTTCCTCTCTTCATTTCCCAACTATCCTATGGATAACCTCTCTCCACAGTACACTCGTGAGCATTGTGGAAAACCATTTTCCAAGAAAAAAGCTTTAAATGGTCATAAGAGAGTTCATTCCAATCGTCCACGGTCGTGGAAGTGAGCCAATGCCTGTTGTGATGGTAGCCTAAGAGAATGCCCCAAGGGCTGTTGTGCTGGTAGCCCAAGAGAGTGCCCCAATGGCTGTTGTGCTAGCCCAAGAGAGTGCCCCAAGGGCTGTTGCGATGGTAGCCCAAGAGAATGCCCGTCCTGCTGCTGTTATGGTAGAGGCCCAAGGGAATTTCATTGTTCCTAATTTGAACGATCCTCCAGTACCTGAAGATAATCAAGTTTAAATGAATGGTGTGAATTTAAGTTTTAACAAGCCTACTTTCTCAAAAAAAAAAAAAAAAAAAAAAAAAAAAGAAGAAGAAGAAGAAGAAGAAGAAGAAGTTTTAACAAGCCTAGTTCTACCTATAATAAATGTTGTTAGTGATGCGTTGTCAGGGCCAGCTCAACAATTTTTGAGGCCTTAGGCGAAAATTTTAAATGGGGCTTTTTTATAACTAAATGTTAATCAAATAATATATATATATATATATATATATTTATGTCGTTAGTGATGCGTTGTCAGGGCCAGCTCAACAATTTTTGAGGCCTTAGACGAAAATTTTAAATAGGGCTTTTTTATAACTAAATGTTAATCAAATAATATATGTATATATATATATATATATATTGAATTTTTTTATATATTAATCAAATAATATTTTCGCCCAAACTTTCTATTGTTTTTTTTTTTAACACTAGTAACAAATTTATCCATAAATCCTTTTTGAAATTCAATTTGTTTTTCAATTTTTCTCTTTTTAGAAGTTTTTCATATCCAGATAAATATTTTTTAGTAGACATTTATAATAAGAAAATATTTACAGATAAATAAAACACAATTTTATAATTAAAAATGATAATTTAACTAAAAATAAAATTTAAAGTATAGAACAATAGAACCTGGTTATTGCAATTTTTCTAAAACTGTGACCACTTTAAAACTTAAACCTGCACAAATAAAAATTAATTTAATACATGGTTTAATAAATTAATGTCACTATAATACAAATGAGTTGATATGATACACATCAAATTATTAATTGGTATAATAATTTATAATAATATATAAAGTGTCACTGTGTCAGATAAAAAAAAAGGGTGAGTAACCAGCCAGGCTGTACTCCGCATCCTATGGCTAAACTTTAAAGAAAGAACATGTCCGATCATTCTATCAATTGTTATGGCAGAGAAGGGTCCAAACAGGGGCTCAAGGCAGAAAAGCTATCATAGCAAAAAAGTGAAAGCGTGTCCCATCCCATCAAACTATTGTGCAGACTACAGTGAAAGTGTGAAACAAACTAAATATATATATATATATATATATATATATATATATAATTTAAGTTAAATAAATAGAAGACTTTGAGTCTTCATTTTCGAAAAGACAAAGAGAAAGAGGGGAAGTGAAGAATAATACCTGACTGCCTACTGGTATGCTGGAATCAACAAAGAAAAATTCCAAGCCAGAATGATTGACTGAGTTTATGGAAAAAGATCAAGAATCAAGATGAAGATGAAGAAAAGAAAGGTGAGACCGTAAGAATATAGATGGAGAGGCAGAGAGATAGAGAGATGAGAGGTTTTTCGTTTGTTTTTTAAATTTATAATATCTATTTTAGTATATTTCAAGACAATTACGTTGTATTATTAATGAATTTGTCTGCTATTAATTTTGATTTTAGCATATTTAAAGAATGAATTAATAAATTTGTCTCCTAAAATTTAATTTGGTTAGCTGAAGTTTGACTATTTTTATTTTTTCCATTTTAATTTTTTGCATTTTAGGATATAATGAGGCCTTTTTAATGCATTTTATTGACCAATAAAAGTGCTTAAATTTTTTTTAATTAAAATATATAAATAAATTTTATATATATATATATATATATAATTTTTTTATAAGTGAAGCCTTCTTTTATTTGGGGGCCTTAGGCGATTGCATCAGTTGCATCACCTGTTGAGCTGGCCCTGTACATTGTTTGTGTGATCGGGGAACAATAGTTGTGTTGATGAAGTATGTACTATGTTACCCTTGTATCTTGGTCTGTTTCTGAATATGTAATGCATGTGTCCAAATAAGGTTTCTATTAATTAGTACTTTCTTCTAGTCTGATTTTGCTTTCTTTTTTTGTTGGGCTTGATGTTGTAGTTTGTGATCTTTTTAAAGTATGGCCACAAGTTTTGACATTTGTACAGAGCTGAATTCTGGGCTCATCAGATCCCAGGCCCAGTTTGTTACCAATGGATTTAGGCCTACCAGGATTCCCTCTTCCCAAATTGGCACCACATCCCATCCATTCGGCCCATAAAACATAAACGGGAACATTTCTACCATTTCACACCTAGACAAATTAGGGTTAGGGTTGTGGTTCCAGGGCCTATAATAGCAACTCTAAGGGGTGTTTGGATTTTTGATTTCCATGACTCAATTCTCAATTTCCATAACTCATAACTCAAAAATGGTGGGACCCATAGCAAAAAGCTTGTTTGGCAAACGATAACTCTGTTTCCATCACTCAATTCTCTAATTTTTGAGTTATGAGTTATGGAAACTGAAAACACATTTTGGCTGTTTTCAATTTCCATAACTCATAACTCAATGTCAATATTTTAATTAAACACACATAGGGACCCACAAACAGTGCTCAGCCACACCTTTTGACCACTTTTGACTTTTTTTTTTCTTTCTTCTCCTGGGTTGGTTGTGCGGTTTTTTTTTTTTTTTTCTTCTTCTTCTTCTTTCACTGGACCGCTGTTCTAGGTTTTTTTTTTCTTTCTTCTTCTTCTTTCACTGGTTCGGTCTGTTCTTTTTTTTTTCTTCACTAGTTCGGTCTGTTCTGGGTTTCTTTTTTTTTTTTCTTCTTCTTCTTCTTTCACTGGTTCGGTCTGTTCTTTTTTTTTTCCTTCACTGGTTCGGTCTGTTCTGGGTTTCTTCTTTCTTTTTTTTTTTCTTCTTCTTCTTCTTCTTTCGCTGGTTCAGTCTTCATGTACTGGGTTTTTTTTTTTTTTTTTTTTTTTTTCACTGGGTTCAGTGAGTTTGGGTACTGAAAAAAAAAAAAAAAAAAGTTACACCGGGTGACAGGTATAGGGCCCACAAATAGTGTGAAAAATATTGAGTGATGAGAAGTGAGAGATGGTGCCAAACAAATATGGTATTTTAGAGTGATGAGTGATGAGTGACGGAAATTGAATGATGAAAAAAAATAATCCAAACACCCCCTAAACCATCGTTTTCTGACCACGGCACGCTTTTGCAATTCCTCCTCAATATCTCTGGTTCTTAATCGCCTAGGTTTCTATCAAATACGAGCATACCGATTGGCGCGGTTGTCGGTGTCCACCTGTCTATCACACATACACAGAAAAAGAGAGATCTAAAACCAAAATCAAACCCAAAAAACTCAAGGATTCAAACCACAAATCAAAACTTAGATCTAATAAGATCAAAAGATTCAAAACCCACTACAAACCCAAATATTAAAACCCAACCACCGTGCCTAACGCCTGCGGTGGAGGTTTGAGGTGTGCAGATCGGTTCGGCTCCTACAGGTTTCGTCGGTGGCGGCTAGTGCCTGTACAGCCGTAGTTCTCAATCGCCTAGTTTCCTATCAAATACGAGCATACCGGTACTTTTAATTTTCGGGGTTTTTTTTTTCTTTGAAATTTTTTTAGTAAATTAGTATTATTTTAATTTTACAGTAGTTTTTTTTATTATAAATTTTTTCGTCTATAAAATAATATATTTTTACCTTTGTGTTTTTTGTGTTTCCCAGTTTCTGATCCATTGAGTCAATCCTTTTCGATCCTTTATAATTACCGATCGATCTGGTTTTGGCCCCTTTGTTTGGGTTTGGAAAACCTATGATTATAGTATCAAATATGCTTTTTAGGATATCCTACCCCTAATTTATAGGTTGTAATTAAATAAGTGCCCTGAAAATGTCCATGATTATAGTCTCAAAACGATGGCAAATTAACTCAGGGCATTGGATTTCTAGTATTGTTATGGACGTGTACATTGGGCACATTTGCTTCTACAAATTTGGCAATTTTAGAATGCAGTTCTTCAAATCAAATAAAGTCATTACCACATTTATTCTGGGACCCCTCTAACTGAAACAAGTAGCTGACCATGAAACTAAGAAAATAGTGACTTCCTGAGTGTAGCTTATCCATTCAGAAACCACTTTTGTGTAAGCTTTATTTGTGCACACTTGATTCATCAAGGTCGAGCCCAAATTGCTTGGTTGTAAATGAAGCTGCAATCACATTACCAGCAGAATCATACCCAACAAACTACTTAATACCATTTACACTGTTACTTTTATATTTGACTACATCGAAATTAACCTTATTAACAGTAGTGACGGGTACCCCCATTTCCCTAGCATCTGATCAGAAATCATCACCAAAACACACATTGCACATCATCATTCCAATGATGAATCAATCAATCATGCATATGGCGAATGGGGTTCTATAAGGGTTGGATTGGTTGGGTTTTTTAGCTTTTTGGGGTTTCTCTATGTAGGCCTGGGGAATAATTAAACCAAACCATACTAATCCTCTAGTGGGGGATTTGGATTGTCAGTTTGAGCCCAAGCCGTTAGGAGCTTTTGGACCTCCTCATCTTTACTTTCTAGTGACAATTCAGATTATTTTGGATAAATGATTTTTCATTTGGGCATTAATATTCAATACTGTTACCTTTAATATTACCTTTTGGAACATTTGTACCAAAAGGCCCAAAACGTTAAAATACAGGCACAAAAGGCCCAATGAAATGAGATTTAGGTGTGTAAAAAGGAGTAAAGTTATTAGGGGTTTTGAGTGAAGTTTATGGTGTAATTTGAACTCTATTACTCTTCCTCTTTGTATGTGTTTGTTTTTGCTGGGACTCAGCTACTATGAGAGAGAGTATGATGTGTGAGATTCACCTCTTGTGAAAGAGATAATGTATACACCCAAAACAAGATACAATTTTTCATTGACAAGGGTGAGCTTACTGTGGAGAATGAAATTAGAAAACTCAATTGGAGCAACTCCACAAGTAAAACAACCTCCAAATCGAATTGTGCCTATTTAGATGGAATTTAAAACTAGGATTTATAACCCTCAAATCGACTTGTTTATTCACTCAAAAAATAAAAAAATTCGACGTGTTTATTTTCCGTGCATAAATTGTAAAATTCTAAATTCTACAGTTGTGAAGCCAAACTAGGAGTTAAATTAAGAAATTCTATCCCCCCAAATCCCGATTTCTTTATAAATCCTGGTCTCACCATACCCTCCCTCAAATATGGATAGTGACTTCTTTTTTTTTTCCCCAATGAAATATGACCTTGAAAAATCTATCAAAAGGGATAATTTATTTTTTGCATGTCTTTTCTTTTGGTAAATATTGTCCACTTGTCAAGATCATGCACTTTATTAAGTTATGGTGGTTAGTGGCTACAAATCCCTTGAACCATGATTTTGAAGTATCTGTCAATAGTGAAAAGCGATATTGTTAAATGAATCTGAATTTGATAAGGACAGGACAAGTAAAATAACGTAGTTGTATTTCTTTATGACCCTTTGCGTTCCAATAGTCAATAGGGTCTTCTTTCCCTCCTGAATATACTAAATATAGTATTAAGTGATTGTCATATTAGAATTTTACTTAAAATTTAATAGATTCTATTACACTTAATAACATCTTAATAAACTTTTGATTTGATTGGATTTATATATAAGTGTTAAAATTGATTGAGTGTGGTTGTGCTTATTTTTAAATATGTAATAAGATGATGCGACATATTGAGATTAAATGGGTAGAGATCATTTGTGGTCCATATGGGCATTGTCAATTATTATGTATTCCACTATCTCATTGAGGAGATTAGTGATGAGTCCATCCCTATGGTGTGAGACAGTGCTAAGTTGCAAATTGTTGGAGGTTAAGCTCTAGCTCTTAATGGATCCATAGTCCTTACCTGTTGGGATGGGGTGTACTACACACACTCTTGATGGATGCCACCTATGTGGGAGTGAAAGTTTTGCTGCTTCCTATGAGACTTGGGTAGGTCTCTAGAACTCTCATGAAACCCAATGGCGCATGGCCTGTATAAGGCGCCAACTCGCTTATGGAACAACCTTAGTAAAGAAAGGTATGTGGGTAGTAAGTTTGGTTATCTAATAGTTTGGTTAAAAGAGTCTAACTCTACCATTGTCTAGTAGTTTTTACTTATTTACCCTAAGTGTGGTTAAAACCTTAGGGTACTATATTGATGCATGCCTTCTTGAGCTTATTGCCTTTCATATTTTAGTGTTTGTAACATGTGGGGGATTGTTGGAGTATGTGTGTTTCAAACTTTTAAACTATGCTTGTGTCCCACATGTTGGAGTATGTGTGTTTCAAACTTTTAAACTATGCTTGTGTCCCACATTGGTTAGAGATGAGTTCTCATATAGATTTATAAACAATTGCACCTCTTAAGTGATAGCTTGAAAGTTAATGGGCTAAGAGTTGGTGTTAGGCATAGGTTGGACTTAAGCTAGTCTTTATCTCTCTTTGGCCTCATTCTTTTTCCCTTTCTTTTGTTTTTAGCCCATTTAGGTTTTGCTCGTTGGGCATTAAACAGCAGCCCATTGGGGCATTTATTGTGCTGCCCGTTGGCTACACAGTAACCGTTGGGAGCAACTCTTAGTTAGCTTATTAAACCCTAGAACACACACTATTCATTCATCATGTTTTTTTCTCATCTTCTGCAGCCATATCCCTCTGTTTTCCTCTCTCTTTTTTTTTCTTTTTTTTGCTACACAGAAAAATTTCTTTGCTGCACAGAAAAATTTCAGCTTCAATTTGTTAAGGAAAGGAAAGGCAAGTAAGGTTGTTCCTAGTTCTTCTTGCTTGAGTGTGTGATCAACTTGAAGAAAATACTATAGTCTAATTTTGGAGGGTTGTTCGGCCAAAAAAGCCATTCACACCGAGTTCTACTCCGGGTGGCACAAATCAACCTTTTAAAACAATGCATTTTGCGTGATTCTATAGTTTGTGAGATCTTTCTAATTCTATCTATTTATTTTTGTCATTGCTAATTTTTTAGGGTTTGTATTGTTGAATCAAAACTTGTTTATTTAGATATATTTTCCAACAGATCCAAGTCGGCACCGGAAAAGATCTTTTGATCATTGCTTGTTGTGTTAAGCTTGCTACTTTGCTGTACTGTAACAAGGAAGATGACCTAGCAAGCAACTAGTTGCGTAGGCGAAATAGAGTAGCTTGTTGAATTCCCAAAAACGGCTAGACTATCCGTCTCCCTTGGTTTTCTCTTGCGAAATTTATTCATAAATAATTCAAAAATAGCAATTTCAAGACTTTTAAGAATTTAATTTCAATTTTTTTAATTAACAACCTAACATAAATTTTGCACTAAACTAACAAAAAATTAAACTAAACCTGTCAATGTTTAAATGAGTTTTATCTTTTAGGACCACTTTTAGAATTGCAATAGGATCTAATCTTTTTTTTGAGGAACAAACACACACACACACACACACACACACAAGGGAGAGGGAAAGAGGTTTTAAGACAAAGGCACATCACAACTCCACTCAAAAGCCATGGTAACTTTTTAGGGAGAGTGTATTGTGTGTAGTATAATTTACCCTACCCTCTCTTAAAAGTTATCATGACTTTTGAGTAGAGTTATAGTGTACTTTTGTGTTAGAACCTCTTTCCCTCTATTGTGTGTTTGTTTCTCCAAAAAAAAAAAAAAATCTAATCTTTCAAAGAGGTTCTCATTATTGACCCCACAAAAAAAAAAATTTAATTCAGAGGGCGCAATTGTACAAATATTTCAATTCTCTTAAATTTATGTATCCTCGTTTTTTCTCCCCTTTAAAAAAATCAGTGGGTGCAATTGGACCCTCTCAAAAATATTTGCTTTCTCACAAATACTTTTATTCATCATTCCATCCTTCCCAGTGTTGCCACAAATCCATTCTAACATCGTCATCTCTACTACACTCAGTTTATGGACCTATTGAAAGAGGAGTTGTAGAATGGAACCCTAACATTTCATCATCTCTAGATCCAATAAAACTCGAAATAAAACCACATGCTTCTGGCCAAAATTGTATTTTAAAATACTTCAGCTCTGACATAATAACTTAATGAAGTCATTCTAAATTGAATCTTTTCTCAAAAACTATGATAATGCATCACTGACGAAATGCACCAAAACACCCATGGTACACAGACTACCACCAAATATATATATATATATATATATATATATATATATCATTACCTGAGTGCAGTAATAAACACGTCCTCTCTTGCCACCTCGGGTCCTTGGAGGTGATTTAAAAGCTAGTGATTCCTGTACGACTTGTTTTAATATGGAAGTGCTAAGCCTTCTTGACCTCTCCTTTTCAACTGTACTAGCAGCAACAGTGATCCTGCACTTAGCATAAATGCAATTAATGTATAGCCTAGGACTTGCTATGCTAAGATGCTCAGGTATCATATACAGTAAAGAATTATCTTAGAGATAATAATAGTACAGACGGAGGATAGAGTTAGGTAAAGAATGCAACTGGACTGAGAGTTATGAAACAAAAGATATGGTTCAGTTGAACATACTTCTCAACATTATGACCAGCTATTGCAGTTGAATAAACAAAAGGTGCCCCATCAAGAACACGAATTTTCTCCCTAATATCTTGCTCATAGTATGTCGTGGTCTGCTGATTTTTATTTGGTATGGTATCCCATTTGTTGACGACTATCAGGCACCCTTTCCCTCCTCTTTCTATCCTTTCAGCAATCCTGCAATCCTAGGACATTCAGGAAATACAATATAATGTAATTAAGAACTGATCACTGGTGGAAAGCACCAGCCTGCATCTCACCCTATAAACAGGCCAAAGAGCAGTAATTCTAGATTTGAGAAAATCAAAAGAGCAATCCATTCTCTCAAAATATTTCTTGAAGCTCATGTTATCACTATCATACATCTACAATGAATTAATTTCTTTGAAACAATGATCTCAATTAATAAAATGTAGAGAATTCAAATATCTGCAGCACCAAAGAATTTTTAAATGAAAAAAAATATTGAAATTAAGTGGACAGTATGATAAGACAGCCTCTACTTAGGGGCAAGAGGTCATCTGCAAGACTACAACATTTTCAGCTACTATATCTGCTTTTCTCTCTCTTTGTTGGTTAAAACCATACATTAAAAGGTAAAAACCCACTACCAGTGGATCATATATTTCAGCTGTTTACAAATATATCTGGAATTCGCCACACAATTGAAGCTTGCAGAATGCCTTTCGAAGTGGAAATGGATCGTTATTACACACTTATTCACATATAAAGCATTCTAAGCCCCTTCAAAACTGATTAATACTTTAATCGTTATGATTAACTTGATTAGTTTAAAATTTATGTGAAAAACTGATAAATTAATCTACTTGATTCCGTATGTGACTACCAAGTCACATGCCAAAAGAGAAAGCTCAAATTTGTAAGACACACTCTTTTCCTGTTTTGGTCAATGGAACTGGTTTGCAATCAATGGCCAGGAGTGCTAAAAGAAGCATGAGTGTGATCCACGTGCTTAATACATAGATACACACACTTGAAATTGTGGTAGACTCTTTTTATTTGAAAAAATGTTTCAAGAGGGATCTTTGAAGTAGTTGGTGGTTGGAAAAGCAATCCTCAATTCCAACTTTTCTAATTTTTCAATTCCAAAATATGGTACCAGAGCTTTCATGTATCTTTGGTCCTGTGGAAGAGTAGTTGAAGAAGAAGAAAGTTCACACCTTCCATTTTTAGCGTAGAGTGTGGACTGTGGATACCCTTTTTTTTTTTGTTTTCTTTTTTAGTAAATTGCAAATTACAACCTTATATTTTGAGGAGGGTATTTTAATTTTACATATTAAAATTTCAAAATTTAAATTTTACCCCATAAAATTTGGAATATTTGAATTTTATACCTTAACTTTCAGAATTTGAATTTCACCTCTTAAAATTTGGATTTTACACCCCAAATTCTAAAAATGTAAAATATAAAATCCAAACAGTCTCAAACTTTAGAAAGTAAAATCCAAACATCCTTAAAATTTAGAGGGTAAAATTCAAATTCTAAAATGTTAGGGTATAAAATTCAAACACCCCCAAACTTACTTCATGGGGTAAAATTTAAATTCTAAAATGTTAAGATGTAAAATTCAAACTATCCAAAACTTTAGAAGTGTAATTTGCAATTTACCTTTTTTTTTTTCCTTTTCTTTTGTTTTGCAAATTTGATATTATTAGATGGTTTTAATATTTATAGATTAATATTACTCAATATATGTATAGTCTCATGACTAAATATAGTAGCTCTAAGGTTTGAATGTGATCAATAAAATTTTAAAACTTAACAATAATGTTAAGTTAGTCTTTTTTTTGTTTTTTAATTACGCAAAATAAATAAATAAATAGATGAGTTTGAAATGAGTTTTAATTCCTTAATAAATATATGTGAAACAAATTAAAAATTAAATTGCTAAGATTTAATCGAATTTGGAACGAGTTTGAAATTTATATTTTTTTAATAAATTTAGATTTATAAAAAGAATTTGGAATGAGTTTGAAATTTATATTTTTTAATAAATTCATATTTATAAAAAGTATTCTGTCTTTTCCTTAAGTAAGTGAACCGAAATGCACCGAAGTCAACTGAATGGATCAAAGTGGACCAAATAACAATTTATGAATGAAGTAATGTTCCTAGGAGAAATTATGTCATAACAAAGTTTACTCTCTCTCTCTCTCTCGTGTAAGAAAAAAAAGCTTCCAAAATATTGATTTTTTTTTTAAGTAGTCATAGTTGATACCCTTTTTAGAATGGCTAAAAAATGTTGTGCATTTTTACACCTTGAAGTTTTGGAGGTGTTTGAATTTTACGCTCTGAAATTTTGTCCCTTTTTATTTATCCAAAAGTGGATAAAATCCATCTTATGGCTAAGTGCCACTCTATTTAAAATTCTATTTGAAGGAATGATAAAAGCATGGTGTTAAATTTATTTTTAAATTTGTTATTTTGTTCATAAAATGTACTCTCTCTCCATTTTAAAGCAAATGGAGATGGTCCTTTTCCCAGCATTTTAACTGATAACAAGTTAAAATGCTCAGTATGATTCGAAGCTCAATGCAATAGAAGAAGTTCAAAGTTCTTTGAAGCTCAAAAAGATTTCAGTCTTTTCAGATAGTCAATGGGATTTAGAACTATTTTTAAATACAACATACATTACAGATACATTAATATCTGCAGCTAATTGTTGCAAATTCAACCCACCCCATGAAAAAGAATAAAATTGCCTCAAAGAATGTTATGTAAAATAGTTGCTACAACCCAATGACCAATTCAAGGTTTCAAACTATCTAATGAACTACCTAATGAACTTCCATGTTACCTTTCTACCTCAACATGAGAATCACTAAGGATATGTTTAGAATGGAGGGAGTCAGGAGGAGAGGGGGGAAGATAGCTGGAACTAGACCCCACCCCCTCCATCCAAACATAAAATAAGAGACTGAAGCATTATTCCAGCCATTCACAAGATTTTATACTGGATGCAAACTATCACTTGTATGATTTCTCCTCCACTGTGGTCAATTCTCCTGCCCTTGAGATCACAAAAGCTAAAAGATCTGCCTCCACTTCTCTAGAATCTTTTGCAGCCAATTCGCAGGGAATTTAAAGATTGATTCTTCCTTAGATGCCCGTTTTCTCTGTTTAGCGGCTACAACATGGGAATTTTGTAGTCCTCTACAAAGTTCTGGACCATCAGTCTCATTAGATTCCACTAGAGGAGTTTCCGGTTTAACTTTTATCTTAATTGGTTTCCCAAGCTTTGATTTATCTTCCATTCTTGCAATTTCGAGCGCCTTTGCACACACAGGAAAACCTTGATCATCCCAGGACTCCAAAATTATGCCAGAGCCCAAGCAGGTTCTTCCCTGATAGAAGGCTGCAAACTGCCCAGCTGCCAGGCCCTGATCATCTTCAGATAAGTGGACAACTGCAATGTCTTCACCACCATCTTGACCAAGTTCCATTTCTAAACTGCAGTTGTAAAATCCAGGGCCATGTCTGACCTGAAAAATTTATTGAGACATGAGCTTCGAGTTACTAGGATTATAGACTTGGGATGGGACTCAACATGGGAATTTCAAACGACATAACTGGATTCATAGCATGCCTATTAGTACATGATGGGCATTCTTTAGAGGGCTAGTATTCACTAAGTAAATTATGCATAATGTCTGCTTGGGCCGTTTTCTGTCAGGGCGGTAGCGCAGAAATAAAGTTGTGGTATTTTCAGAACTTAATTATGAAAAGTCACTGGAATAGGAATTGGACACTTCTACCTTGCACTGGAGCTGACATAACTGATTTGGAGGCAACCCACTAAGCCATTTTATGGAGCCAACACGAAATATGCGTCTTCTTTTGTCAAATGAGAAGTAATTTCTTGACACAAACACTACATTGTTTTTAATGTCCTTCTCAACAACATACCTGCATGAGATACACAAGATCGGCCATATTAAATAAGTTCATAACAAGTGTTTGACAATAGACGGTGTATAAAGTATCATAAGTTCATAACAAGTATTTGACAATAGCCAGTTTTCAGACCATCAAATTATACAGAAACATATCTTGCCGGAGCAATAAAAGCTATGGTTAATGGGAAAGAAATGTCATAACAGCCACTCTGCTTCTTTAACATATACAACACTTCAATATTGATTGGTATGCTAGTACCACTAAACAGAACATAAAAAAGAATTTAAGAGACAATACCAGAAACAAATGCTGGCATTTTTATTATTCTTTGATAAGAGACTTCAAACATGAACACTGGGTTCTTCTGCCCAAGTACACAAGAAGTGTACAAGAGGAGCACATCAGAGAAAACAAAACATAACTAAGAAGCATATAGAACCGTTGAAGCCGTAAAGGAGATGGTGGTGAATTTTAGCAATTCAAACAAAGGAGTGAAGAAAGGATGGTAGGTTTAAATGATGAGAGCATACCAGGGTCCTCCAGGGAGACGTAGACCTTGGCGTTGACCAATTGTGTAGAACCAAAAACCTCGATGTTTTCCAAGGAAATCTCCTGTCTCAGCTTCCAATATTACACCTTCCCTCTCCCCAATATGTCTACCAACAAATTCACTGAACTTTATCTGTAGCTCAAAAAAAAGGGAGACAAAAGGTTTCAAGATGAATCCATTCACAACTCACAACCTTGTGATAAAACCAATCATAAGAAACCAAAATGACAATTTTTAAATAGCCAATAAAAATAAATCCATGACCCACATGATAAAGATAATGAATAAATGTTATTCTGTAGCTTAGCAAAAAGATATTATTCTGACTCTTTCCTATTAGCCTTCACCAGCAAAGAACAAGGTTTAAAGCAAGCAAAACCTAACAGCAGATGATTGAGACTTGAGAGCAATCTGCTTAACTTTCCTATATAATTCAAGTTAAAAAGTAAAGGCAATTACACATGCTGGCACCAGGAGATAATTTCTTGAACAGGAATAAATACTGAAAATAAATAAATTGTCCAAAAGAGCTACTTAATAGACAGACCTTCCCAAGGAAGCATATTCCTTGTGAATCCTTTCTATCTTTGTTAGGTAGATCAAATCTTGTAGCAAGTTTGCGAACTTCTTCCTGCAGGTAATTGGGCAGAGATAAAAAGAGAAAGGAATCAGAATAGAAAAAAACAAATGCAAGTGCTCTACAAAGAGACAATTAAAGCCACACAAAATGACCATAAATTGCTTTGGCAAATGAGAAATTAGTGGAAAAAGAGAGATTGTATTAACCATATGAGGATTTACGGCAACTAAAATTTTCAGAAGTTCACGATTATGGATGTTTCAGTTCCCATTAACAATGAGAATCACTATGAATAAAGGCAAAAAATTCATGGCAGCATCTGTGTAACTAATTTACTTTGCAATCATATCATCACTTTGAGTGAGAACAATCCTGTTGGATAATACATGTATAATATCAGGCATCTTTCGCAACTAAAATCTATGATTCCCATCTAAAGTTTTCAAACACTCAAAAATATTCAGCAGTTGCAGAATGTAAATAGATAATGTGAAACAGAATGTAAATAGATAAACAAAAACTTTTCAAGTAAAGTTCTGCCTTGCTGTAAAACTAGTCCCAGCTAACCTTTGAGATATAACCAAGTGGGAACATTAGTCGATTGAGCTGAGCCTGCGAGAGATGTGAAAGGAAGTATGTTTGATCCTTGACCTAAAAATTCAAAGTTAGAAGGTGTTAAAACCAGACAATATGCTGGAGAATTTTTTTAAAAAAAAAGGTGTTCCTTTTCAAACTGAGATCTGTGTACAAATTGCAAAAGAAAACCAATTAAATCAGTCCTGTGTTTCTTTCCTCATATAAGAATTAAAGGAATTACAACCACCCACTTGCAAACTCAAAATTCCATGACTCTAAACATTCTCATCTTAAAGTAACATTAAAACCTCCTAGACACATATAATGATCATAAAAATTGCATATATTCTAAAAACAAGCATGAGTTGCCATCTAAAGCATCTACTCAGTTAGGAAAAAGAGAAAGCATCATAAATAAAGCTCATATTTAACAAGATAAAATTCTTCGGACACATCTTCAATATATAAAGAACAGCAATAAAGCCAAAAAGGACAGGGAATAATAGAAGTCAGTAATATCTCATGAAGGTACCATGTCTTTCGAAAGTTCTAAAACAGAAGGGTTATCCATCTGATCTGTGGAGGAGTGAACGATTTTTGCATAATGTCCAGAAGCAACATAGTCAAAATTCATACTGCTGATGGCATCCATGAATGCACCTGGAAAATGACATACCCTTAAGAGACAATAGAATAGCATATGTAACTTTGCAGTGGTAAAAGGTGTACTTTTTAATTAAGTTGACAGCATACCAAACTTTATTCTTGTATTGCAAAGAACATCTGGGTTAGGAGTACGGCCACATCGATACTCCTCAATAATGTAAGACACCTGAAATAATGGCCATTAATTCTGAACACTTAAATAGCCAAACTAAGCCTTTCAGGACTTCCTCTGGTTACTAAACAGGAATGCAAGCGATGATGAAGACTGAACAACAATATTATGATTTAAGTTGAATTCACAGACACAATAGAACATCAAGCAGTGTAAGTTTAACAAATATAGTAAGCAAGCATTAGAAATACAGCAGAAGGTATAGTGCGAAGTGAGCGCTAATTAAACATTATCCAAAGAAAATATACTCAGAGAGGTAATGCCTACCACATTCTTCCAATATTCATCTGTCAAATGCACAACTTCCAATGGGACATCAACCTTGGAAAAAAAAAAAAAAAAATTCAGTTGTAAGACCTCTCTTCAGCATAAAGTACACAATAAAATCAAAGGCTGTATCTATGAAACATGAGCAAAAGCCTTTCATTGAAATCATGCAGGTGGGTGCTATTCACCCAAACAAGTGTAATAGCTGGATTAGCAAATGTGACTACAGAAATTTAAGAAATTAAATGAACTTCGAAGGGTATCAATTTATGACTAAGTCCAAAGGGAGGAATGGGGGGAAAAAATCCATGGGACACAAATTAAAGAATTGTGACAAGATGTAAATCATTAGATGCCCATGTGCTCTAGCCTCTAGCTCAAATGTCACCTCCTTCCCTTGTAAAAGCAAAATCGATGTAAGGTTCTAGGTTCATGACCCACTAGGTGTGTGTGTGTATAAATACTGCCTCAACAACAACCATGCCTTAGTCCCGAAATTTAACAATTGGCTATGGATCCTCAATGGACTAATTAGGTCCAGTGCACGTGTAATTACCAATGGAATGGCATTTCCTGTGGCTTTCAATAGAGATGTCCAGGGTTCCAAGTTCCAACCTCCCCTCTCCCACATAAAAAATATTAAAAGAAATATGTAATTCATCATACTGAAACTTTATTGGACAACAGAAAGATTAAAAATTTATATTACTTCCTAACATATTCTATGCAGACAACAGAAAGAGTAAAACTTTATCTTACTTCCTAACACATTCTATGCACGCCATGTACATCTTTAATACTAAGTATAACTTTCAACCAAAAAAAAAAAAAACCTTAGAAAAGAGAGAAGTAAAGTTAATTACTTGATTACAAACAGCTTTAGCATACTTCAAATCTTCTTCCCATGGGCACTCTGACCAGAAGTTCTCAAAGTCTTCCTACACCAAAACCACACATCAGTATAGTACCACAATTCAATTTTGAGTGATGGGTCTTTCTCCATTTTTGCAAAAAAAAAAAAAATCACAACCAACATGATCATGTATGTATAAATGGGCATACTTGGAACCAGATTTTGAGGTAGAAAGCGGTGCAGGAATGGCCAGCGGCGTGGAGGAGGCGAAGAGCGACGCTGCTGTCGACGCCGCCGCTGACAAGGACGGCGACTCTGAGGGGCTTGGTGTTGGGCATGGAGCAAGAGAGATGATGATCATCGACATCGAGGCTGTTTGAAAAGCGTAGTGGCACTTGGGCCACCGAAGTAGAGAAAGAAGAAGATATAGAGAGGGGTCTAGAGGGGCTGAATTGAAGGAAGGGTTTTAGTTTGATTTGAGTTTGGCGTTGGAGAGAGAGGCTTTGGAATGGGAGGTGAAACAGAGTGTGCAAGGAGGACATGGAGATTGGCCTCAGTCTCAGTCTCGGCAGCATTGCCTTGTTGATGTGCTACACAATGTCTACCGATAAGCCTTGTCACGCGCACACAAGTTTTGGTGTACCTTTTGTGTGTGTTTTTTTGCTAAACGTGTACCTTTGTGTTCAAACTTGGAACAACGAGTCACTTATTAAATGAAATAAAGGTAAAAGTAATAAACCTAAAATAAATAAATCAAAACTTGTATAATTGAATAGACTTTTGGTAAAAATTAGATGATATCATTTATAATTTAACTCATTATAAATTTTTATTTCGTAAAAGAAAAAAAAATTACTGCTATATATTTCGAAGTTTAAAAAAAATTCAATTATGCCAATAATATTTATGACAGCTAGAGGTGGAATCCCCTTTAGGGATGGCAATGGAGCAAGGCGGGGCCGAAGGATGGGGTCTTCGTTCCCGCCTTGCATGGTTTTGTCTTGTCTCATCCCCATCCCGCCCCGCATGACGGGAAAAAATTTCTCACTCCATCCCCATCCATTGGGGCCCCGCGAAGCCCCACCCCACCCTGTAAAACTCTACTTTTTGTTAATTTTCCCTTTAACTAATACAATGTTTTTAATGAAACCTATTTTATTAATAAAAATATACTTGAAATTACAACTAAATATATCCCATCAAATCAAATCAATTTTTAGAAAAAATTGAATAATATATCCAAGTGTTTAACAATACAATCATAAAAAAAAATCTCATAGTATAACACACAACAAAATAAAGGTAAAGAACCACATTGGGTAGAATAAAATATGCTAATATTAATATGTTTGTTTAAATAGTAGGGTTTTAGGATATTTAAAAATTACAATTATAACCCTTAGTAATACGGCGGGGCAGGGACGGGGAACGACAGGGCGGGGTGGGTCTAAAAAGTCTAAACTCATCCCCGCCTCGCCTTGCCCCGTGATGCGGGGCTAAAATCTTGCCCTATCCCAGCCCTATCACCTTTGCGGGGTAGGAAAAACCCACGCGAGGTGAAGCAGGGTGGGGCAAAATTGTCATCCCTAAATTCCCCCTCCCAGTTTAAATTTATAATTTCTCATATAAATTCCTCAAAAAAAAAAAAAAAAAATTTGCCTTTGTATATTTGTTCATAGTTGATTTCAAGCTTGAAAATAGGAGGGTTGTGAAAGGCTAACAATTAAACTAAAATTTAGTCACTCTATTATGAATGAATTCAATACAAGTTGAAAAGACGAGAGAGTCAATTGAGATGGTTTTATTTTTATTTTTATTTTAAACTACAATCTCCATAGAAATAAAACAAAGTACAACTAAGACAATCTACCTACAGGTGGAGGCAAGAGCTCCTAGTAGATTGTCTTTATTGAAGTAGAACGATTTTTGGTGTTAAGGGAAAACTTTGTAGCTACATGAGCAGCCATATTGCAATCCCTTTTAACCCATCTAAACAAACAACATAAGAAACTAGACTTAAGGCTTAAAATACTGCTAATAATGTTAACAATGAACCAGTGGGGGATAACTTTCTTTAAGGAAAGAGGATCAAAACAATTTTTGGCATCTCCCTCAATGATGATATGGTTCCAATCTTTTTCATGTGCAAGTTGGGTAACCTAGAGAATGGCAGAAGTTTCGACTACAACTGGAGAGCTGAAGGTATGGATTTTGGGCATCTCCCTCAACAATGATGTGGTTCCAATCTTCTGCTCATGTTATTCTTTGTAGGAAGAGAATTGGAGTCAATTATCCAAAGTAACATATTCACCTTCTCTGAAGCTCTAAGGTTCCGCAGCTTGGACCAATGAATTTCTATGCCGTTGGGAGTTTGTTCAGTGGAGACACAGTAAGTAGATCTTACTAAAAACTTTCCTTTAGGATAAGGTGTCCATATGAGCTTATCTGGTTTGGCCCTTGTTGATAAAAGAATAGATAGAATTGCTTGGGCAGATTCTGGTTCAAAGATTTTGTGGATGAAGTCAAACTTCCACTTGTGTGAATTTTGATTGATCAGCTAGGAAACCATTAGAGGGGATCTGATGGGGTGCCCTGATTTAGGCCTTGGGATGAAGCCTTGCAACCATGGTACCCACGGGTCTTGCCGGATGTTAATTTGGTTGGTGAGTTATAGTTAACTCATCATTCATCACTCATCACTCATCACTCATTACCCTATCACTCATTTCTCATAACTTAAAAATCCCAAAAACACTCCCACTTTGTTTGGCAAATAAATTCACTCCTGTTTTTTTACCTAAAAACCCACAAAAACTCACCTTTTTTGGGACCCACGGGCTGACCACTGTGCAGCGCACATAAAACGGTTACCCGCGGATTGAACCCAAATTTATTTGCTTTGCACTTTCCTCCTTCAAGTCTCAACCACATTTCCCTTTCACACTTTTGCTCTCAACACCCAAACCCACCGACCACCGTTAACCTCAACTCCTCCATCATTGCCCAACTGCGCCGTCGCTATGGGACCCACATCCGTTAGCTTCCCCTTTCGTCGTCCCTGGCAGAGCATTTTTCATGGTTGTTCAAACCTTAATTTTTGCATTTCATTGATTGTGGCTTTCCTCTTAAATTAAGTATTCTTGGTTCATTATGTTATTTGAGATTGCTACCCCCTTGTTTGGATTGTTTTAAGGGGAGGGATGATTTTTTTAATTATTATTTATTTATTGCTACCCCCTTGTTCACAGATGAGGGGGGAAGGATCTTCGGTACCTGTGAAACTGAAAAGGGTTGGTCTTGAGAGATACCTAGTCGGAGAATGGGAGTGGCGGAGCTGATATAGCAGACTGGCACAGCGGAGCTGATGGAGCGGCGGAGCTGCCTACGTGTCAAGGGTCGGCGCTGGAGCTTCAAGGGTTGGGAAGAGATTGTGGTGTGTTTGAGATTGTTCAAAGTTGAGAGGTGCCGCAGGTTTGGGAGAGGAGAAGAGATTGTTCTGTTTTGAGAGGTGAGCTTTGTTGTTTAGGGCACTGATGAGAGAGTGAAGAGGGTAGGTTGAGTTAAAGGCATGTGACCGTTGGTTCAGGCGTGCGAACTGAGCAGGTGATGGGATGAGACACTACTGTGGGGCCCACAGGAGTTCAGCTATTTACAAGTTTGCCATGTAAACTCAGTTTTGGTGTTTTGAAAACAAGCTTTGGGAGTTTCTGAATTTGTTAACTCAAAATCCAAAAAACTCAATTTTGTTAACTGAGTTAACACCCATGAAAATCAGCCAAACAAACATTATACATGTGGGGCCCACGATTTTTGGGTTATGAGTTAACAAAACTCAGTTTTGTTAACTGAGTTTGGCAAAATCCAAACAACAAAGTGACGCTCTTGGTTGTTTTGAATCCAAGCCCACCCTTCCTTCTCGGTGTGCTTAGTTCTTTCCAAGTTTGGAGATGGTTTGGTCATGTTTGGAGAATAATGTTTAATACACTATTAGGAAAAATCAGCTGATGCAAATTGAGGGAAATAAAAAAGTTAGAGAAAGTCCAAAAATAATATTAATAGAAATAACAAAAATTAAAAGATTTATCAATTACAGAGGTAACATAATATATGAGCTTTTTGTTTGATAAATATTATAGGATTTCAATCTAGAAAAAATAGAATGGAGTAACATAACACATAAGTGCTTGTATAATAGAAAAATGACAACATTTTAGATAATCAAGCCCAAAATTTACTCACATAATGTCATGCAAAGTTGTGAGCAGCTTATTTAGCTAAAATAAAAAACTTTTTGCTGAAAGTACTGTAAATAAAACTAAAAAGTAGTTGAAATAATACAGTGAAACTCATAAATAGTAAAAAAAAAAAAGCTGAATAGTAGTAAAAATAAACTAAACGGTCTGTTTAGATAGAACTTATTTTGCTGAAACTAAAAACTGAAAACACTGTAGCAAAATAATTTTTAAATGTATGAATAGTATCGTGAGACCTATTTTTAATGAAAAAGTTGCTAAAAAGTGATATTTGTGGGTCTGTAAACAGTGCACGAGTGCACTGTTCACGGTTGAAAAGTCAGCCTTTGCAGCTGAAAGCAATAAAAAAAAAAAAAAAACTGAAACACGTTTTGCACCCAAACGTGGACACAAAACGCAGTAACCAAACACAAATAGTAAATAAAAAACTGATTTTTTAAGTTAATGTCAAACACAATCTAAACATGTAAATTTATACTCACACTATTCATTTTACAATTAAATTTTTATTTTTCTTTAGTATCTCAACGATGAAAGAAGAGAGTAAATCATGATAAATTGTGTATGAAAAAAAGATAAATAATTTAAAATTTTTTAAAATTTTGATATTTTAATTAAAAGTAGTATGAAATAAATAATTCAACGTGGAATGTTTTTTTTTTATAATAAAAAAATAAGAATAACTTAGGTCAGCCATTAAACTTAAATTTAATACACCTATTACACACAATTAAAACCCACCTAAAGTTCCCATAAAATAAAAAAAAAAAAAAAAAACCCCACATAAATTTCTTTCTCTTCAACTTCAACTTCACCTTCACCAAATTTCAAAATCTCTCTTCCACTGTACCTTCTGTGAGACGCCCATGGTTGAATCTCCATGCCACCTTGTCCCACGCCACCACCACCGGCGGTGCTTGCCGTTGTGGCCTTCTCCTATCTTAAGGTTCTCTCTGATTTCTCGTTCTCTCTAGCCCAAATCCAGCTATGGCAGAACTTACGCTTGCACCAACTCCACCATCGCTGGCGGTGCTTCACACCTGCTTCACCACCACTGGTGACAATATTACAACAATTCATTGCTTGGGTGTGGCTTTCATTTTAATTTTAATGTTAATTTTTGGAGTGCACAGAAGATGTTTGTGAAAATGTCTGTTAGAAACTTTGAAGTTATTATAAAAATAGGCGTGGGGTGGTTTGCTAATTTATTGTTTTTTTAGTATGCGGGGTTTTCCCTCTGTATGGGTTCCTTTTGTTTGCTTTGGAAAATTTAAAAGTTAGTGATTTATCACAAGCTCATTGATTTTTGTTTGTGTTTTTCATGTCATTCTAAATCTGATGGGAAATGAATATATAGATATTTTCTTATGTGAATTATATATGATTCTCTTTATAATTGCTGAAATTTATGAATTATTTATCTTAGATACTATCTTAAATTCCTTAATGTCAAATACATGTGAAAGTTGCTTGGGTTTTAGTTTTTTTCCAACTTTCAAACGTTGGTGCTTGTCAAAGTTGAGATTTTGTGTGCTGGGGTATGAAATTCTTGTGGGTATTTTCCTCTTAACAGTTAACACTATAAATTGTGAAAACTTGTTCTTTACATTATAAAGTCTTAAACATTAGGTACATGCCTCATATGTTGTACATGCATTTTAATGATATAGTGGCTTGTCGATGTTATACTTATATTTTTGATAAGTTATTGATATTTTGCTTTTGTCTTCTTAAAAGATTTTGTTTTGGGAAAGAGAGAGTGATTTGTAGTTTTGACATTAAACTAGATGGTGTGATGCAAACCTCGGGTGTGGGTTTATATTTGTATTGATATGAATGAAATTGAATTTGTTTCACTACTTTGTTGCAGGTTAAAACTTAAAAGTTGAACTATCAAGATGATGCACCGAAGAACTTCAGGAAGATTGACCAAGTACCAAGTTGCTAGGTGCCACCTACTCATCTCCTTATATAGCCAACAAAGCATTATATGGTTATATATGTATATACACATAAATCAGGCAGTATTCCTTTATATGACCTGTATGTATGTTTGATTGATACCAATAAGGCACAAAACATAGCATGCTAGTAAAACCTCTCATACCCACCTTGACCTCTAAACAACTAAACCAAATCCATGCACAAATCCTCAAAAATTCAAAACCCCATTTGTTAAATGCTTTACTGGGAGTTCTCACAAACTCCCCCACCCCACAAAATGCCCTTGTCCTCTACAACCAAATGCTCCACCACCCAACTTCCCACAATCATTACACATTCACCCATGCACTCAAGGCATCCACCTTATTGCATGCACGCCAAAAGGGCCTTGAAATCCATGCACATGTCATAAAATCTGGTTACTATTCTGATATCTTCATCCAGAACTCCTTCATTCATTTCTACGTTGTTGCAAATGATATCATATCTGCCTGCCGGATTTTTGACTCTACATCTTTCCCGGATGTTGTTTCATGGACTTCGATCATTTCGGGGCTTTCTAAGTGTGGTTTTGAGGAGGAAGCTATTGTTAAGTTTTGTTCCATGAATGTAAAGCCTAATTCTACTACTCTTGTTAGTGTTTTGTCTGCTTGTTCTAGCCTAAGAGCTCTCAAGCTGGGCAAAGCCATTCATGGATATAGTTTGAGGAATTTGGATGAAAGTAATATTATTTTGGATAATGTAATACTTGATCTTTATGTGAGATGTGGCTCTTTTGTAAGTGCGAAGTACTTGTTTGTGAATATGCCTAAGAGAGATGTGGTTTCTTGGACTACAATGGTGGGTGGTTATGCACAAAGAGGATATAGTGAAGAGGCAGTGAGGGTTTTCCAGGAAATGGTGGAGGGAGGAGAAGCTCAGCCTAATGAGGCCACTATTGTTAATGTATTGTCAGCATGTTCTTCGATTGGTGCATTGAGTTTGGGTCAATGGGTGCACTCCTACATTGAAACGCAAAGTGATCTTCCAGTGGAAGGTAATGTGGGAAATGCTTTGATCAACATGTATGTTAAATGTGGGACTACAGGTATGGCAATTCACATTTTTAAGAAGCTTATTCACAAGGATATCATATCATGGAGTACCATTATTAGCGGCATGGCCATGAATGGCCATGGCATGCACGCATTGCAGCTCTTCTCGCTCATGCTAGTTCATGGGGTTCCTCCAGATGATGTAACTTTCATTGGCTTACTATCAGCCTGCAGCCATGCAGGCCTTGTAGATAAAGGGTTGATGATCTTTGAAGCAATGAAAAAAGTATACGGTATCATGCCCCAAGTACAACATTATGCTTGCATGGTAGATATGTATGGACGTGCTGGGCTCTTGGAGGAAGCAGAGGATTTTATTAGGCAGATGCCTGTGGATGCTGACGGACCAATTTGGGGAGCTTTGCTTAATGCTTGCAGAGTTCATTGGAATGAGAAGATTTTTGAACGGATCAGACAATGTCTTCTTGATACTAGAGGTGTGAGTATCGGGACTTTTGCTTTATTGTCCAACTCATTTGCTAGTTCTGATAGATGGGAAGATGCTAATAAGGTCCGTGATGAAATGAGATCCATGGGGTTGAAGAAGATGGCAGGGTGTAGCTGGATAGAGGTTAATCCCTCCACCCATACCCAGGATAAACCAGATGCTTGCTTCGCATATGCAGGATAATAATCTGCCGTTATTGATTACCCATAAGAAGATATTAATTGAACTGATCTGATTTTTCTGAGAATTTGGATATTCTTCCATTGTATCCTTGTATCATAAGAGGAAGAAGCAGCATTTCTGTATCCATGTAAGTGCGGAAGTTGTTTGCTGTTTCTATCTGTTGTACACCTGTTCAGGAGTTTATATTTTGTTTAAATTGTTTGATTCTCAGATATAAGACATTGAGTAAATTTATCTTAAATACTTTCTATTAATGCAGGTATGCTGTTGGATGGAGGGTCCTCCAACATTGACTGTGTTGTTTCGATTGGAACTATATGACCCCTGATCCCTGGTATGTTTCATGGTTAGTATGATGAATTCATCTGCTGATTTTTACATGAAGTAATTATTGATCCAGAATAACTTGAAATTACAGTAACTTATTGAATGCCTATTCTTTCATTTAGATTTTTGGGTTTTATACAGTGTAAAAGATAGTGATAAACCAACTCTAGATTAGGTATTGCAACCTGGGAAGAATATGTTGGTATGTAATGTAATGTAGCTCTTGCACAGTACAAATTCAGTTAAGCCTATTCTTATCTAGCTCTTCCCCTCAAATTTTACTTTTGGTGACACAGTAGAACATTTTAATTAGAACAATTGGCTCTGCCATTACTGTACGAGCATATCTTAGAACAAATTGATGACTTTTGATTGATGAATCTTCTTTGTTGATGGACATAACAAATAATAAACTTTATTTGTTTGCATTCTAGACTTGAAATTTGTTATGTAAGTCTTTTCACCTCAGGAATGTAATGATTTTGCAGCTCCTGGGAAGTTCATTCTAACTCACCCAGACATCAAGATTTATATGTTATTGAGTATCAGATGTATCACGTAACTCATGCTGTTCTGCATAAATGCTACCATGGAATCTGCATATCACATCAAGGTGTATATGGCTTTCGAAATAATTGTACTAAAGTGATTTTCTCCTTGTAATAACAAGTAAGTTGCATGATAAACACCCTCTTCAGGCAGCCTGCCATGCGTGTGCATTTCAATAACCTGATGCCATTTAATATTTTGCTTTATATGTTTTTACTATATATCTCTATATTACTTACAATATTCTGATCCTAAAATTGCAGAGAGTATTCAGACAGAGTTGGCTTTAGGACGATCATGCACGTGTTCTTTTCTAAAATGGAGGACAATGAGAAAAGGATGGGTTCGATGGTGAAGCTCTTTGAGAGGACTAGTAGAGAGTGCGAAAAGAGATTGTGCACTGCACTGCATGATAGTGCTCCAATGTTTGTGATGACTATAAAGGATTAGGAATTAAATTTTAATTTCTGAAGCTGGGAGCTCGATGTTGTTGATGAGAAAAAGAACTAAAATTTTGATGCCTTGTATCCAGCCTTTCTCCCTTTTGGGGTGGTTCTATTTGAGCTTGTTTTGCTAATTCACTTTGTTCAAGTGAAGATGCTATTTTATCTTTTTCCCCAAATTCAATTTAAAATTTAGCATCTATTGCTTAATTTTGAATTTTGAGAAATACCTTAACAATTTGGTTAATTAATTCTGATTTCTGATTATGAAGTGTATGCTATGTGGAGTGCTGGAACTGGTTCTTAGAATATTTTTTTACTTGAATTTTATTCCAAATTTGGTTTTGATGCTTTTGGAATGGTTTTCTATTTGGGTTATTTTTGGATAAATGCTCAAGCCATCTTATGGAAGTTTACTGTAGATAAAGAATTTAAGCTGGTTCAGGAAGCAGTTGGCAAAACCAGGATACTAGTTGGCAGTTCAAACAAAAAAAAATAATAACTACTTGAGGTATTGCTTATTTGGTTGTGAAGAAAATGAAAGAATGTGAAAGAAAAATGGAGTTTTTAGGGGAAGAGATTTTTGCAAGAGGAATGGATGGAGGTGTCATGGATTATGGTGGTTTAAGGTGGCCAACCTTGAGTTTGGCCATGGGTAAACCCATTCATGACCACTCACCACTAATGTAAGAAAAATAGAAAGGAAAAACAAATTAAATGAATCTTATAATAATTTTTATTAAGCTTTACTCTAAAATGAATTATTTAATATTCATAAAAAAAAAAATTCATTAAAATGAATAATGTGTTTAGTAGGTCATAACATTTTTTTTGTCAAACTCATTCTTTGGTTATTTGACTTATTTCTCGAAGTTTGACTCTTATATTAAGTAATAATTAAAAATTTAAAACAACAAGGGTTGGTTGAATGAGAATTTATGACCTAAAATTTAGTGGGTATTTTTGAATTTTCATCATTATTATTTTGAAATAAGTTCAAGTTACACCTGGTGTAACTCTAACGGTAAAAAAAAGACCATTATTAATGCTAATATTCTAATTGATTTCATTTATTATTCCTTATTTAATACATTCCATATTTGTTTTTAAACCCAAAAAAACTATACGTTCTCTCTCTCTCTTGATTTGCACGGCTCTTCCTCTATCTCCTCCATGGCCAAGTCGTTGGTAGCAATAGAAAAAAAAAAGCACAAGATTTTGGAGAGAAATGAATGGCTTGAAGAATTATTTAATATTCGAGAGTCATGGATACCGGTTTACAATAGAAATACTTTCTTTGCAGGAATGAACACTACCCAGAGAAGTAAAAGCATCAATGCGTTCTTTGACTCCTTTGTTAACTCAAGAATTACATTACAGGATTTTGTGGTCAAATTTGCAAAAGTAGTGGACAATTGTTATAAGAAAGAAAGAAAGGAAGATTTTGATTCAAGACATAAAATACCTTCTTTGGTAATTGGCTCAAAAATAGAGCATCAAGCTGCTTCTATATACACAAGAACCATATTTAGTAAGTTCCAAAAAGAATTGGTGAGTAGTAATCATTTTACAAAGGAAAAGGTTGAGAAAAATGGAACTTTTTATTAGCACAAAGTAACAGGTTCCTTTGATCCAGATGATGCATTTATTGTGAAGTTGAACTTGGAATCAAAAGTTTGTGAATGTGATTGCCAACATTTTGAGTTTATGGGAATTGTTTGTAGGCATATGTTATTAATCTTTCAGATTAAGTTTTTTTTTGAGATTCCTAGCCACTACATCCTACAACGCTGGACAAAAGAAGCAAATAAAGAAATCAAAAGTGTAGAATATAGATCAAGCAATGAGGATGAGCATCATATGTCAAGAGCCTTACGAAACATCCATGTTTGTCATCCTGTAAGTCAATTGTCTTACCTTGTTGAAAAATCTGAAGATATATATAAAATGATAATCTCCGACTTAGACCACACCCTTAAGAAAGCTTTTGGAATGGAAAATCAACTACTTGAAGATAAGGGAAATAATGAAATGGATCTGCATCACAAGAGTGGTGAATTAGCTGACACTGTTGAAGTAGAAGACTGCTCTCTCATTGGTCCTTTGAATATAAAAGATCCACATGTATCACAAACCAAAAGTCGAAAGAAAAGTACTGAGAAACAAGGTCCCAGTGAGAGAATTAAAGATGGGCTTGAAATATCCTTAGCTCGTACAACAACAAAAAGACAATTTTGTCAACTTTGTGGGGGTTATGGTCATAATCGTCATACTTGTAAACAATATAATAGTGAAGGAAGTGATTGCCAAGAGGAAGAAAACATGACAGAGTTTGCTAACAATAATATTGATGATTTAGCATAAAGTGAGTTTTTTCATTACAATTTTTTAGTCATTTTAAAAAAAAAAAACTTTGGTTATAATAATATGTCTCATGTTTCAAATTTACTTATACCTTCTTATTTTTTCTACTTTAGGTACATGTGGTTGAAGAGAATCACAAAATGAGCTTCGTCTTGGTGGAATTAAGATATATATTGAGTCCAAGTAACTTAGAATATAATTGTTTAAGGACCTATGTTGTTGATCATGATGAAACAATACATTTTGGTTTTTTGTTTTGTTTTTTTACTAAGATCCTTAGCTATTAGTAGCAACCATAATTTTGGTTACAGTTACTCATTTGTTTTTGTCATTAACGGTGTGTTTATGACACATTTTTTTTTCATATTTTCCCGAAATTCTATACTTTTTGTTTTATCCTATCAAATGATTATATTGGAGAATCTGTAGTTTCTTCTATTTGACAAGTAATATAACAAAAAAGTGCTATAAAGGTCACAACCTAAGTACAAGGAGAGAGTATAGTTTTGCAACCGACTAGCTCTCTTCCACAACCTGATTTCCACTGAAATAAGGCAGTAGATTAAACACATTATTCTAATAATATACTCCATAAAGAAAGAATTGCTCCAATCCTCTTCTATTAATATAATAGCTAGCAATCACTTGTAGATTGACGACACTGTTTATGCTGTTGCAACAATATATTTCTGAAGTATGTGCAGCAAGTGAAGTAAGGTTTGAACTTGACAGAAACTACAAAATTCTAAATCCTATTGATAAAACTACAATCTATTGACTTCAGTGAGATATAGTTGTAGATATAGACTTCAGTGACGTTCATATAGGAGTTGATTACTCTTTTTTTTATTTTTTATTTTTAATGATTAATCAACTCTTATATCAACTCCTAGACGTTCAGATAGTTGTAGATATAGACTTCAGTGATGTTCATAAAAAATAAAAATAAATAAAAAGAAAAAAACAGCACACAACGTCGCTGATAACCAAGGACCAAAGTCGTTGAAATAGAATACAACACTTATGTTAGAGAGAGAGAGAGAGAGAGTTTTTTTTTTTGGGGTTTAAAAACAAGTATGAAATGTATTAAATAAATGATAATAAATAAAATCAATTAGAATAAAAAAAAGGTGTAACTCTACACCAGATGTAGCTTGAACCTATTGTTTCTCAATGTGGGTTGATGTAGTTGATAGTTGAAGTCCAAGTTGTCAACTCATGTCCTATGGTTCTAGTTTAGAGACAAAAGAATTAGACTATTCGTCATTCAGTGAATTTCAATTAGCTCAACTGGTAAAATCTCTAATGGTTGTATAAAAAATCTGGGGTTCAATCTTCGCCTACACTAAAAACTGATTAGTGTCTTGATCTAATGATAAAAAACTATCATCAGGAGCGGACACCATAAGTTGAAATTAAAAAAAAAAGAAAAAAAAAAAAAAGACAGCTGTGTCCTCCACCAGATACAACCATGAACCATCAACAACTTCGCTGGACAAAACTCCTCCTTACGTATGTACTACACGCTCCTTCACGTGCAATTTCTTTCTATGGTACCCAAAGCAATAGCTTCACACTCTTTCTTGAGGTCAATTTCATCATTTCACAAATTCTCTCTGCACTAAAACTGGCCTCAAAATCTCGGATACACACATTGCAGGTCTCTCCTGCCGTCTTGGCCATCCCTTTCCAATTTGGCCTTTTGGTCTTTTTGGCTTTTTGTGATTCGGATTAGTCTTGGTCGCCTACCCACCGCCAAAATGTCCAAAACCCATCACCCTCCACTCACACCACGCCACGTCATCACCCCAATCCCTTTCATTGGTCCACGTCCCCTAAAGGGCTCACTACTAAACACCGCTTTGAAGTAGATAGTAGAGCAATATAGTTGATAGTAGCTACCCACCAAAAACCTGCCACCTGTAATGTCAGAGCTCACTTCACTTAAGTGAGAGTTTGGAAAGTGATTATAAGCTAGTTGTGTTAATTTTATTTTGAATAATTTAACTTTTAGTTTTTTGAATTGAAAATAAGCATTTCTTTATCGGACATAAAATACTTAAAGTAAACACGATTTCAACTAAAGTGGGTAGGAAGTGTGAAAACTCGATAGTTAGCATATTTATCAAAATTAGCACATAGTATGAGAAACACAACTAAAACTAGTCTCATCACACGTGCTTTGCATGTGTGATGAGGTTTTTTATTTTTAGTTTAGTATTATAATTTTCCATTCGTTTATTTTTTTCATGTGTTGAGTTTGCTGAATGCCTAAAGATTTTTGTATTCAAAATAAAGGAAAATATAAAAGAAGCAAAAATAAATAAATAAATAAATAAATAAAATAGAGTGTATTTGTTAATGATAAGAGATGAGAAGATTGTAAACTGTTGTGAACTTGAGTTTAGTAAGAAGTTTTTAAATTGTGAACTTTTATTTTACGAATTTGTTCACTATAATTAAAAACTAGTAAGTGAGCAAGAAGTGAATATTTTGGAATATTTAAAACTTAGAATCCGCAACTTAAACGGGAGCCTAAATATAGATAAATATAGATATAGAACTATAAAAGTATAGATTTTTAAGAGAAAAATTAACAAGATATTTTTTAGATAACCATAAATTATTTTGTAATATTTTTACAAACTGCTGATGTGGTCAACTTTTTATTGGTTTTCATCTAAACCTACTATTAATATCACTTTTTCATTTACTAATAATCACTCACCACATTAACAATTTGTAAATTTTTTTATAAAATAATTTGTATCTCTAGCATTATTTTTTTAGAGAATCATTTTAAGAAAGCTTTATATAAAAAATATATATATATATATATATTGACAGCTTATACTATTCTTTTATAAAATTTTCCATAAAATTAGTATTGAAACTTCCTAAAATAATTTATTAACCAGATTTCAGCCGGAGTAGGTACTAGAGGAGCAGGTATCTGGTACTGAGCAGGTATAATTTTCGGTACTAAAGAGTGTGAAAAAAAATTGAAAACACGACTTCAACTTGACACAGCTTGTGCAGCAATAATTTAGAAGTCCAAAACAAAATCCAACCTGGCCGGTTAGCAACAGAGAATCTCAAACTCCTCTGGCGGACATTTCAACTTCTCCCACAACGACGTCATTCACAAAGAACAAACCTTCAACACCCTCTGATCCCCCCATCTAACGGTCCTCGTTTTTCCCTCCCCCTAAAACCCCCCCCCCCCCCCCACATTTCCTTCCTCCCCACTTAAAAGTTAAAACACACAGAGCTAGAGAGAGAGAGAGAGAGAGAGAGAGAGAGAGAGAGAAAAGCATGGCGTCGATGGCGCTCACTTCTTCACTAACCTTACCACCTCGCTCTTTCCCTTCCCTCCGTTCCCGCAACCCCTCCAAATCCGCTCATTTCCTTCCCTCCCTAAGAATTCCAAATCCCATTTCCATTTCCCATTCCCAATTCACAAAAAAATCCTTTCCCATCTCACTATCCCCGTTACCAAACAAGTCTAGTAATTATAACAACAAAAAATTATTCACTGTTAAAGCTACAGCCAGTGGGGCTGCCACGTCAGCCAATCTGCCGGCGCCGGCGTCGCCGCCGTGGCAAGGGGCGGCGATAAAGCCGCTGCTGGCGTCGATCGCCACCGGAATTATCCTCTGGTTCGTTCCGGTGCCCGCGGGAGTCACGCGCAACGCGTGGCAGCTGCTCGCGATCTTCCTCGCCACCATCGTCGGGATCATCACCCAGCCCCTGCCTCTCGGCGCCGTCGCCCTGCTCGGCCTCGGCGCCACCGTGCTCACCAAGACGCTGACGTTCGCCGCCGCGTTCTCCGCCTTCGGAGATCCGATCCCGTGGCTCATCGCGCTCGCTTTCTTCTTCGCCCGCGGGTTCATCAAGACCGGGCTCGGGAACCGAATCGCTTACCAGTTCGTCTCCTTGTTCGGAAGCTCGTCGTTGGGGCTAGGTTACAGCTTGGTTTTCAGTGAAGCGCTGTTAGCTCCGGCGATCCCGTCGGTTTCCGCGAGAGCCGGGGGGATCTTTCTCCCGCTCGTGAAGTCACTCTGCGTCGCTTGCGGCAGCAACGTCGGCGACGGGACCGAGGAGCGGCTCGGATCGTGGCTGATGCTCACGTGCTTCCAGACGTCGGTGATTTCGTCGGCGATGTTCTTGACGGCGATGGCGGCGAATCCATTGAGCGCGAATCTGACTTTCAACACGATCAAGCAGACGATCGGGTGGACCGATTGGGCCAAGGCGGCGATCGTGCCTGGTTTGGTGTCGTTGATTGTGGTTCCGTTTCTTTTGTACTTGATTTACCCGCCGACGGTGAAGACTAGCCCCGATGCGCCGAAATTGGCGAAAGAGAAGTTGGAGAAGATGGGAGCAATGACAAAGAACGAGATTATTATGGGTGGAACACTGCTTCTTACGGTACATTTCTCTCTCTCTCTCTCTCTCTGTGATAATCTTATCTATTGGATTTTAGGTTATTGATGCTTTATATAGTGATTTTGAGCTACTCTTGCTATTTGTGCTTTTGTGTATTTTGAAATTTTGGATGGTGTTCATGTTGGTAACTATTGTATCTTTAAGTAGAGATTTCTTGCTCAATTGGTTGGGGATAATGTGACAGTGGTGTCAATCGTGTGCTAGTGTCTTGGTCTTATGGGCACATAGCAGAGGGTAGTTTGTCTTCTTTCTTGCTGATTGATGTGGGGAAATTTTCAGTAGATTGATGCAAAAGTAGCCGAATTTGGAGATTTATGACGGATTCGCCGCAGAGGTTATTTTGGATCATTGAGTGTATGTTTTTGTTCAAGAATTTGTATTGTTATGTTTACTGAATCATGTGTCCATATGCATGCTAAAGTTTCGATTTTTATAAGATAAGGTGGTCAGAAAAGTCTGACATTGGCATTTACATATCCGAAAACCAAATTAGAGTGTAAGTTTTAGTGTTATGTAAATACTTATTGAAGTTCACTGATGTTTTTGTTGGGGGGGGGGGGGGGTGGTGTGGGGGGTTTGGTGGACGTGTTTATCCCTGCATGCTACTTACCCTTCTACCCAAGAGTGTTGGGCAAGCACCAGTGGTCATAAATTATATTTTCTGCCACTTGGGTTGTTGTAAAGGACACTTCTTGATTGGTATGCATATGTTTGTGTGTGTCTCCTGCATGTTACGTATGTGTCTTTCTGCAACCAAGTGTCTTTAACTCAATTGTATTAGCATTCCAGAGCTGGTTTTTCCAAATTCTATAAGCACCAAGAGTATTAATGTTTCCTTTCACTGATTCAGTATGCAGTATGCTAATTATTTGACCTTATATATGTTGATCTTTAGTATCTGTTATTCACCAAATTATTTATCAACTCAAAGACATATTAGGCCAATGGCATTTGGGCCACCTAGAAGTCATTCACTAAATTAATTATGAACTGAAGTGGTATTCTGTTGTTCACCTCACATTGGCTTGGGGTGGTGGACAAGTATGGGGGTTTGGATCCCCAAGTCTTTACCTATGCCAAAAAAAGAAAAGAAAAGTCATATTACATTCTTTCTGTCATTGACTTCATTCCCCTATGATGCATTTAGACAAATGAATCACCAAGTTCATGCCGGTTTCAATATGTATGCAGTGTTATAAATATTTATTTAATTTCTGCACGTGTTCTTTATTGTGATACCTCTCTTCTCTGTTCTTTATTACTTCAGGTGGGCCTCTGGGTTTTTGGAGGGGTGCTGAATGTGGACGCTGTCACTGCTGCCATTCTTGGATTATCTGTCCTCCTGGTCACCGGGGTTGTGACATGGAAGGAGTGCTTAGCTGAATCAGTTGCCTGGGATACACTCACATGGTTTGCTGCACTCATTGCAATGGCTGGATATCTCAACAAATATGGTCTCATCTCCTGGTTCAGCCAAACTGTAGTCAAGGTTTGGCTTCTATCCTCTTACTGGCATCTCATTGCTTTGTCCCTTTTCTCAATCATGTGTAGATGGTTTGCTCACATCAAAGTGCTTAAACTGTGGGTTTTGGTTGTTGGGTGCCATGACTGAGACATATATATATCATTGACATTACTTCTTAAAATGTCTGAGACTTATCTCAGAAACATTCATCTTCCCTTTCCTTTTCCTATGATTAATGGTAAATACATTATTTGATTTTGAATCCTCTAAATGATACTATAAAAGTTTCAACATTGGGTTTAATGAATTACATGATTTCATTTATTCATAGGTGCAGTCTTTCTGTTAGCCACTGATAGACTAATCAGTCTAGCAAGATGCCTTGAACACTTTATTTTTTTCATAATAGTATCTTGAATTGTTTGTTCTTATACCATATGGTGTTTCCTAAAATTTTATTTTTGCTGGAAAAATGATGCTTAGAGAGTTGCATTGTAAATAATCTAAATTGATCATCAATAATCTCTTTGATAAGTAAGATGTCAGAATGGAGGGGGAAAACAACGTTGTATCAATAATCTTTTAGTAAATGCGTGTGTGTGTGTGTGTGCACGTGTTTAACTTAGAAATGGAGAGCAAATTGAAGCAATACCGTAAATCTGTGTATTGACCACGAACACACACAGAGTATATATATTGTTTATTTATTTTCCAAAAGCACTGTATTATGTTCTAATTCCTTTATCACTACCTTCTAGTTTTGATCAGAGATTTAAGTTGCCTTTGCATTAGTGACAAATTATTTCTACTCTTAGGCTTTATTGCAGATATTGTATCTAATCATTATTAAGGTTCTCTAACATTATGTTAAACTATTTTTGCAGTTCGTTGGTGGATTGGGTCTTTCATGGCAGCTATCTTTTGGCATTCTGGTTCTCCTCTATTTCTACTCTCACTACTTCTTTGCAAGTGGAGCTGCTCATATTGGTGCCATGTTCACAGCCTTCTTGTCTGTTGCTAGTGCTCTAGGCACTCCACCATACTTTGGAGCCATAGTGCTTGCCTTCCTTTCGAACCTCATGGGCGGCCTTACCCACTATGGCATTGGGTCAGCTCCTGTTTTCTATGGTGCCAACTACGTCCCTCTTAGTAAATGGTGGGGCTATGGATTCCTCATATCTATTGTCAACATTATTATCTGGCTTGGAGTTGGAGGAGTTTGGTGGAAGTTCCTTGGCTTGTGGTAAAGCAGTTGGTCATTAGAATTTGACGACCTGAAGTTTAGTAATTTCTGATTTTTGTTCACTCCCAGGTGCGATTTTCATTACATGTTTACTTTTGAGGCAGGATGTTAATTTATTTCGATTCTTTATCTTAGAAAGAATCTTTTGGTGGCTTCAGTGGACAGACCTTAGGTGGGGAATTGGTATACAGATAAGGTCTATGTAGAGCAGACCATTCGAATTTGTATCTGAAATTTTGACATGGCACGAGTGATAACTGCCTGAAATTTATAACACAGTGATTACTTGGATCCTTGATGATTCTCTTTCTCCTCGCAACACATTTTGTTTGTTTGTTTTTTTTTTTTGGTTATGTGGAGAAAGGGAAAGGTGAATCATTGATATTGGAAGGCTCATACAATGTAAGGAGATTATGATGGATTTTTTTACATAGAGAAGCAAAAGGAGTGATCCATCTGCTTCTTTTGATGGTGAAAAAAACCAATTGAACGAGCTTGTGTTCCATTACTAGCATGACCATTCATTGAACATATTATATATGAAAAAAGAATTACCAAATATGATGCCCTTAACTTGAGCATTAAAATGAATATTTTCTTAACAAGGGCCAAACTCTGGATGAATATGATTGCCTTTTCAGGATTGAATGGGATCTTCTGCAAAATCAAACTGGACCAAGTTGTAAAGGAAATGGAATTTAAATTAGTCCATTGTGTCTTTGAACCTTAACATATGCCAGTTTAGGGTTTAACTTCCTTTTCTGGCTGTTAACCAAGTGATGCGAAATTGTTCTTTAACGCATGCATACAATTAGATGAGTTAATTTTACCCTGCTTTAAGATTATGAAATTGTCTACGTATTGAAATACTATACTGAACGTAAATAATGTAGTAACATAGGATATGGTGACTTATCAAGGGATATTGTGAATCTGATACTCGCATCAATAGTTAATATGTTCTCTCTCTTTTTGTCAAATTAAGCTCCAAAAGTTAACTGAGACTTGGGCTTAGAATCAGCTTGCATTCATATTAGGTTCGACTCAAAAGCTTTCAAGGTGCAAAGTATAAAGCTTGCCAAACGATAATTCTGTGTGGTATCCATCACATAATTTTTTTTTTTAATTTAAAAAAAAATTAAAAAAAGGAAAACTACCTACGAAACAGAAAATAAAGGGAAAGAAAAGTTTGGAATCAAAATGTGAAAATGTGACTAGAAATTTTTTTGATAATCAAATGTGAGTAGAAATTGAAAGATATAATTGGCATTGCTCTTCCTAAGACAAAAAGAAAATTAGTGTTAAAAAGCTAGTCGTATTGTTGAAGATGTTAGTTGGCACCTAACTTGGAAATGACGGTTAAAGCTCAGACTGTATTGTTAAAGCTTTAAGACGTTAGTTGGAAACTAGCTTAGAAAACGAGTCTATTGCTTGGAATTTGGAACGTTTGAAAGCCCATGGTCATATACATTGTACTTCTTTCCTATTGTACTGGTCAATATAACCGCATATACTAATCCATGTATGATGTATCTATAATATTTTATTTCTATTGTCCATTATAACACCATGGATACCTATGTAATACTTTATTCCTTAGTTCATGTTTTCTTGAAGAAGAAGAAGAAGAAGAAGAAGAAGAAGAGGGCCTCATCTTCTGGTTTTATGATGAAGAAACAGAAAACTATCTTGCTATTTCTGGGGACAAGAACCCAAGAAAGAGGAGAGAGACTGTTTTGAAACCAAATAAAATAGAGTATTACTAACAACTGCAGGTCTTTTAGTAGCGATGGTGTTCTCATTAGGAAACCCAAGACATCCCTTGTGCAGGACAGGCACAATAGTGTGCTGGGGAGGGCCAATTGTTGTCCTATGTTGAGTCATGACATTATAAGTATGGAATGTAGCACAAGAATTGGAACCGTCATATTTTTCAGCTACAAGGATTTGTTTCTCATGATGGAGAAGTGCGGAAATCATAATATTATGCAGGCGAAATTCAGATGGGGGATTGAGCAAGAATTCCCAAGTTCCTTAGGTGGGGTCAAAAACCTCCTTCCTGATCCAGACTCACTAACTAAAACACTATAGAGATAACAAAGGAAAAGAGAGGAAATCATTGTCAATTAATTTTGTTTTTAAAAAAAAAAAATGACAGAGGACGGAGAAGGAAAGCAGTGCGTTTCAAAAAAAGCAAAAGACAACAATCTCACAAAACAATCAGATTATCCATCTGTAAGTGAACTTGTGGCTCAAAAAAGTCTATAGAATAGAGATCCAAGGAGAAAAACAACCCCCCAAAAATAAAACTTTTATGTAACAAACAACAATATTTTTCCCCTTACATGCATAAACTTTGATTCCTTCAGTAAAAAGTAAAAACAACTAAAGTAAGAACTGTATTATCCATCAAAAGTTGAGTTTGAGATGCACAAAGTTAAACAAATATGGATTTGTGCAGAAGACCCATCACCGAGTGCCAAAATGCATAGAGATGATCAAATTTAAGTAAATGAACAAGATCAATTGATATGAAACAATGGATCAAGTGATTATATAGGTGAATCTGCAGTTTCTTTTATTTGATGAGTAATATAACAAAAAGGTGCCAAAAATGCCGCAGCCTAAGTGCATGGAGAGTATAAAAAGGACATCCCTCAGGAAATGAAAAGAAAATCCTAAAATCTAAAGCATCAATAACATAGGAAAGATCCCAAATCTGCAAATGCAGGATGAAACAAGACCCCATTAAAGAAAGCCCTAAATAATTCTAACCTCTACCAAATATTTCTTCTAGCCTTAAATACTCTAATATTCCTCTTTTGACCAGATGGTCTACTTTCTTTTTTTTCCCCTAATAAGTAATTAGATGCTCCAAATCAAGCACAATGGTACAGTTCTGCAACAGACTAGCTCTCTTCCACAACTTGATTTCCACTCAAATAAGCCAGTGGATTATACTGCATAAAGAAAGAATTGCTCCAATCCTCTTCTAATAATACATTGAGTAGCTGAGAAATCACCTGGAGTTTGGCAACATTGTTTACGTGGTTGCAACAAAATATTTCTTAAGTTCGTGCAGCAAGAGAAATGAAGGTCTGAACTTGATAGGAAGAGAATGACTAAACTTCCTTCAAACCATATTGTTATATGTATGAGTATAATTTATTCAGTTTATTTATTCTCCATTCCAAATTTTAAATCTACGCGGTTTGATGCTTGAAAGAAAAGGGAAGGGAAAGGGGAAAGATGTTTGAGTGAGAAGAGTTATATTGGCATTGAAAAGGAATACGGTTTAATTTCAATCTAATTTGAACATGGATTATATAAGGTTTGTTCAAATGCACAATCGCCATGTTGAAAAGCCAATAAATTACAATTGTATATAATACAGAGACAAAAACAACCAAACTCTAAATCCTGGAAAGCTTAATGCTAGAATGCCTTTCAATCCTCCTCCTTGCCATTATCTTTATGCAGTAATTGTCGCTAAGACCCAAAATGTGGAAATTCCATCCAAAATTTAATGATCCAGTTACTCCAACATCATTGGACAAGGCTCAGGGAAAAAAATATGGAAAGGCAATCTAAAAGCAGGTCTTGCCTTTCTGAATAAGGGTAGGAAGGAAATTACATGACAATTGTGAGTACAAAAAACGAGCAGGTCATTTTCAAATAAGGCAATGTGCTATCAATACATATGTTTGGCAAAATACTAGGTTATATGCCAAGGGTAAATACAAATGGGAAGGTTGTACTTGTAGGTCCCCACGATCTTCAACTACCAACTACCAACTACCAAGTGCCAAGGCAGCCTCAGCTGCTATGTACTTTTTGTCAAGGCAATAAATCAACCTGATGAGCTCAAGACAAAGTCATGCGTGCTTGAACAATTTCATGCTGATCCAATGGAAATATATAGCAACCACAAGGACAGGAAGAGTCAAGGGCACTAAGAAGCAGTAATACCTAACACAAAACATATGAAATTTTTTCAAAACAATGAATTTTAGGATTCATTGCAGAACAAAACGCTAAACAAGCCCAATATTTGATAGCCTTTACATAACTAAATTCAATTCAACATAAAAACAACCAAAAATTAATGACACCCAGTAAGCCATTGGGAAAGCCAACGCAGCAAGCTTTGGAAAAACTGAAGTTTGAGTATTGATTGCTTGTCCAAATCAAGGAATCTCATGCAGATTCAAGATAACAAGTAAAAATGCCATCTGGGTCTAAAAGCTTGAACTAAAGAAAATAGAAAGAGACACGTAGAATTCCTTGCAGCGAAAAAAGCACTGGAAAAACTGAAACTTGAGCGTTGCTTGTCCAAATCAAGGAATCTCATTCAAATTGAAGATAAAAAGTAAAAAGGAGAACTGGGTGTAATAGCTTGAAACAAAAAAGGTAAAAAAATAGAATAGTGTGAGTGAAGGGAATTACCAGTCGTTTTGAATGGAGGAAATTAGAGCGTTACGCGATGGAGGGAGGAGCTTGGATATAACGGCGGCGAAGAGAAACCCCACGAAGAAGACTGAACCGATTGTGACAAATAAACAGCCCCACAATTGTGAAGAGGAACTTGAAGAAGAAGAAGGAGATCTCATCTTATTGACGATGGAGCTTGGAATCTGATATTTTCATATGTTAAGACACACAGATAAGGGAGTTTGGTTGGGCCCATAAACTAAGTCCAGCCCACAATTTAGAATCCAATTCTAAATTTACGCAGAGTTCAAGTTATAATTGTCTCCTTAAATTTGTGTCATATATTCACTTAAGTTTTTTTAAAATTTTTGTGTCAAATAAATTAATGAGTGTAAAATACTAAAAATTTAATATTAATGAATTATAAAATTTATAAATAAAAAAAATCAATTATATATGCTCAATAAAAATCACTCCATGTTCTTTCTTTTCAAAAATTAGAAAAAAAATGATTATAAGTAGTATTAAATTTAGGTAAGAATATTAATATGTGACTATTTATGTTTACTTTTTCAAAAAATTAATTTGACTAATTATTTATATTTTTATGATAAAAATTATATTTAACTTTAAATGTACCTATACGTATGTATGTGCGGATAATGCTCCCACCTCCCAATTCTTCCATGTCTCATATTTTTTTTTTTTTTTATCACTGAACTAATGGATGGTATGCGTGATTCAATTTAAGCCACCTGAATGATGCAATACTTTGTTAAATTAAAGTGATATCAAACAAACAATTGATATATATCTCCACCCATCAAGGACCAGAACTTCTCAGAACTAATCACTTAAATGGAGGGGGGGTTAAATGAGAAGTTTGCACCCCAAAATGAAAACAAACATCAGTCCCACACCGCTGAAGTACAAGAAAAAACTATACTTTATAGTAGGCATAAATCATTTCTTAAATTGCCGAGCTCAGTTGCGTGAGCTTGTAACCTGTGCAGGGGCACTAAAGAGATGGGACTGTGGTACAACTCAGCAGGTCGGGTACGAGGTGGCTATCAATTGGCCTGCCCATTCCAAGCCAAGGGTTGAGCCATGTGACTTGGGCGAAGGCTCTGGGTCTCATGGTTTCTAGAGTGGAGGAAACTGCGTGAGGCTGGTTTCACAGAGCAGCGACTACCTCCCGCCCCTGGCAGTGGAAGGATTACGGGCCGATGCTTTACCTGTGCCCAACAAGACCCGTTGAGTTCATCCTAAATGAACCATCTCTTTTTTTTTTTTTGTTCTGTGTTTTGCTGTCTAGACTCTCATTTCTTATTTGATCTGAGTTTTGCTGTGAATATTCAATTTTTTTGTTTTTGTTCTGGGTTTTGCTGTCTAGACTCTCATTTCTTATTTGATCTGGGTTTTGCTGTGAATATTCAATTCTTTTGTTATATTATCTGGGTTTCTGTGAAAAGTGTAGGATGCTTAAAACTGAGGCATGTCCTATATTGGGATTATGGATAATTGAGACAAATTTATCTTTCAAAACAAAACAACAACACAATTCCAATCTAGTTTATATAAATAATAAAGGTACTGTTCATGGTGGATTGGGAGTATATAAAGATTAGTCATAATGCCTTATGATTAATTGCTAATTTTAGTTCAAATTTTAATCAATTAATTACTGTAAGTATATAAAGATTAGTCAATATGATAAAGATAAAATTTGCGTGACGTGTTGTGGATTTTTTTATATATAATTAGTTTCATCACATATGCTTTGCGTGTGCAATGAGTTTTTTTTTGGTCTAGTGTCATAATTTTAAAAAAAAAAAAAAAAAGAAAAAGTAAAAGAAAAAGGTAAGTTTGTTTTGAAAAGTGTTATATTTTGTAGACATTTTAAGTAGAGTTTGAGATATATATCTACCGGATTGTGCTCAAGTTTTTTTCCTATTAAATGTAAAATTTATAGGTATTTCTGAACTACATAAAAGTCCAGTCCAAAGAGAAGAATCTTCTTATAAATAATATAGATATAGATAAAGGTACCGTGCGTGGTGGATTGAGAGTATATAAAGATTAGTCATAATGCTTTTATGATTAATTGCTAATTTTAGTTCAAATTTTAATCAATTAATTACTGTAAATATATAAAGATTAGTCAATATAAGTCTAAGTGCTATGTTCAACATCATCTACTTTTGCCATATCGGTTATGCTAAGCTATTGATTATCATCCACTATGTCGTTCTCGAAACCAAACTAAAGGTCATATATTGAAAATTCTCAAATCTTTAGTGCGGTGGTGTTGCTCTTTTCACACTAGACTTGATGATGTAGGCATGAGTCATGCTTATTTTTTAGCCTAGACATATAACAGTAGTGTGGATAATTACTTTTGCATTGTGGAATATTAGAATTTTTTTTTTTTTGATTTGATAGATGTTATTGAGTTTCTTATTAAGTAATAAAAATCAAACTCACAAACTTTTTACATACTTCAAAAGGCAAAAAACTATACTTATTAGATGGTACAATTAACTGTCTATTTCAAAATACGAACCAAAACTTTTAAAAAGTGGATATAACTTGGTAAAGTTGTTTTTATTGGAGAGTGGTGATTTTAAGGCTGAAGTAAGTATTAAAATAGAGGATTTTAACTTGAAGATTTGTTAGCATCTCTTTTCTCTCTAACAAAAAAAGTTGAATAATTTTTCTTTTTAAACTAGTTTAGGAAGAAAATTTTCAAATTCTTATTATATCTTTTTATTAGATGTGAATTTTTAAGATTGAATTGTTGAATTTCATGTTCTTAACATATATGTTAAATTTCAATCAAATTGGATGTTATTTACTATTCAATTAATAATATTATTTTTTATACATAATTTTAGACTACAAAAACTTGAAATTTAAAAAATTTGATTGATGACATAACTATTGATCTTTGATATTTTTGAAATTGACAAACATGGAGGATATAATAAGAACATACAATCCAACGGTTAAATTTTCAAAAATCATAACTAATAAAAAAATCAAAGAGGAGTTTGAAAGATTGTTGACACCCCATTTTGCAACCCGTATTTAACCTCACATGGAGGGTAAAAGGGTAAGTTTGCCTTGAAAATATGCATCTTGATTCCAGCCATTAGATCCTTAATCTCATTTCACTAAAATGATCTTGATGTTGTAACGATCAAATCGACTGGTCATAAGCCCTAATCGGACCATCAGATTGAAAGTTATCATCAAATCAAGTTTTAATGGCTAAGATGTATTATCACAAATTGAGTCCGACTATATGTGATTATGAACAATTGATTTCAATTGGTTATAAGTGTAATCAATTTGAGATTAATGACGTGTCATAATTTGATTGGTTAGGACTACATTTTATGGTGAGGTTGCATATACCTAATTAATTAGATAATTAAACATTAATTATTCAATGAGTAATTTATGCAATTATCTTTTAATTAGAGTAAATTTGAAGCCAATTAAGTCTGAAATGGGAGTGATTGGAGCCATTTAATGTTAATTGGGAGCTAATTTGGGACCTATTAATGTTAATTGTGCTGAAACCATTTTCTAACAAATGACCTCTGCTCACTATTTCATCAATATCTCTCAGAATATTTTGAATCTGTGAATGAGGTTAATTTTCCCAGAAACTAGACATCCAGGGCTTCAATTTGAGCACAAGAACGAGACAATTCCGATCAGAATTGAGTCAGATATGATTTTTTGAAGTTGGCTCTACAAGCTGTTACAGCAGCTACGGGAAAACCGAATTTTGGCTTGTTCCCCACTCCCACCAATCTCTCCATTTAATGCACCAGATTTTCCCCAAGGCTAAAATGGGGTCTAGGTTCATAATCCTTGTCAACCCTCATTAAATGGCCTTCCATTCATATTCCCTCCACTACTACTATATAAACCCTCCCCCTCCTTCATTCCAAGACACAAAAAACCCCCTCTCTTCTCCTCTCTTGAATTCTAGTGAAGTTGAGTAGTTTTGTCATATCTTGGTCTTCCTGAGACTCAAGGTATTGAGTGAGACTCACTCTCCCTCTCCTAGTTCTTCTTTTCCTCCACCCTTAGGATCTCCCTCAAGAATCTCCTCCTTCATCGTATGGATCTTGCATGAAGGTATAATCCCTTTCCCTAACTTGTTTCTTGTGTTTTCATGATGAAAATTTAGGATTAAAACATGATAGTGATTATTTAAATTTTCTTGAATGTGTTTGAATGTTCTCAATTGTTCTTATGTGTTCTTCAAATGTTCTTGATTGTTCATCACATGTTCATGCATAAACACTAGTTTTGATCTTAAATCCATATCAAAAATATGAAAAACATGTTTGTTTCATAATTCTTTCAAGTCCTTGAATCTAGGATGTCACTATACACACACATTCACTAGAATTTATTTTTCAATCCAAATGCAATGCTTAATAAATTGAATTAGGGTTTATCACATGCACACACTTCAAATTCAACATGCAAATTGATTGATAACATATTAGATGATGTGACATGAATGTTGGCCACCATGGTCTAGAAGACCGGTTTTACCGGGCAAGGTGGGTGCTTAACACCTTCCCACCTTGTAACATAGCCTCCGAACTTAGATCAAGGGTTAGTAGATCAAATACTTATCCTTGTAATTTTCAATTTCTAGATTGTAACTAGGAAACAAAGCCATGTACTTTATCTTAGGTTGTATCTAGGACCAAAGCCATGTAATTTCCTATGTTCAATGTAAATTCAATTTCAAATTAATAAAATGATGAATTTTTCAATTTTGGTTTTCTTATTTATTCCAAAAATTAAATAAGTGGCGACTCCATTGTAAAACCCTTAATCTAAAGGGGAAAATATAATCAGTCGAACCTCCATTTTGAGAGGCAATAACACGACTCCACCCATTCACGTGGGTTTGGCCCAACTTTCTAAAACGGGCCGGGGGCGCGGTCTCTCACAGTGGCGACTCCACTGGGGATATTGAGGGCTAGGCTTCAATTAGGTTATGGTGGCCAACCATGTCATTGTTTGTTTATTGCTTTTTGTATATAATATGTCTAATATGTCATTATATTGCATGTCATGCACCATTTGCTTGAATGAAATTTATTTTATTTGTGTGCTAACCCGGAAGCCCGGTAGTATTAGCCGTGGATTGTGGTCTTCTTGAGACTCACATACCCAGCGGTGAACCTACCACCCACCGCGACAAGGATCATCATGGTTATGCCATGGTGGTTCATAGGGACAAACTGTACCGTTCGGACCAACGCGGCGCTCCTGGCGTCACAAGTTGGGAGGTACGACGTCCTAGCTTGTGGGAACCTTTAACCTACCTTCTACCCATGTTGTAATGACCCATAGAACCTACCTTTAGGTCGGTCCATGTAAGTTGCATTTCATTATGCATTTGTTTGGCCGTTGTTTGAACCGTGATGACTCAAGTCCAACGCTTGAGCCCATCATGATTATTTGAACCTTGTATGATGTGAATGAACTCAAGCCCAAAAGCCTATGATTGAACTCTACTTGGTATGGAAGCCCAAAATTGTTTCTTGAATGAGTCTAAGCCCAACACTTGAGCCCATCAAAGGTGTATAGACATGATCAACATCAAAGGCCAAAAGCTCACAAAATGCATGCATTTCAAGTGCAAGCCCAAGCCATTTCAAGCAAATATCAAAAGATCATAATTAAGGTTCAAACCTTCCAAGTGCAAGCCCAAGCCATTTCATCATAATCAAGGTTCAAGCACACCAAGCCTCAAGCATCCTAAATGGACCAAGAAGAAGCAAGTGGCCCAACTTTGCCTCACTCCACATTTGGTTTGTAACATCATGGTTAAGTTTAAAGTTTGTTTGTTTATTCCATGTTTCTATATTTCTTTGAATTCTATAAATCCATGTAGCATTTGATGTACTTTGTTCATGTATATATTTTAAAAATTTTCAAAAAAAATTCAAGATTTCCAAATCTTTCCCAAAAAAAAAAAAAAAAAATTCTTTGAACTAGGGGCATTGAACTTCCTAGTGATTTTTTCAAAAAGACCCATTTTTTTTTCTTTCAAAGATTTCAAGATTCTTTAAAGTCCTCTTTTCAAAAAGGTACGTGAGGATCCCTTGGACAAAACTTTTTCTAAATTGTGATGTTTAAAGGCTTGAACAATCAACTTGTACTGAGAAAGGATTAATTTCATTTGATCCGTGTAAACACTTTTGCTAAATTACTTTGAATAAAAGAAGAAATGGTCTTACAAGGCAATCAAAAAAAAAAAAAAAATCTATCCATCAGAAAATTCAAAAAGCTCATGCATTCATTCCAAATTTCTGAAAACTTTTGTGTCTCCAATAGAGCATTCATACTTTTTCTTTTAAGAGGAATTTATTAAAAGAGCTTAAATCACTGTGCCTACAAGCAAGCATTGCTAGGGATAGGAGGCCGTCTTTGGTAAAACAAGATTATACCTTAATACCTAGAATGATCATTATCCATTGCTAGCCCATTTGAGCCTTTAAACACTTAGCCTCTTTTTTGCATGAACCCACTAAAATCTAAACCTAGGGTGGGAAAATTCAAAGTATGCATGCTTAAATCTCATGTTAAGGAGGAGTTGACCTTGAGCTTTGAAGCTAATTGATAAATCTCTCCTAGAGGACATGAAAGACAAGTAGAGAATTCATTAAGCTAAAGATAAGAGATCATCAAAGTAAAAGGAGTTTTCACTCAATCAAGGAAAGAGACATGAAATTCCATCAATGTGAGAGAAAAAAAAATATACATTAAGTTTGAAGAACCTAAAATTCATCATGCCAAGAAGAGTAGAAGGTTTATCCAAAAGAAAGTTCATCAAAAAAGGAAAAGATTCATCAAGCATAGAAAGGTACGAGTGCATTGAGGCAAGAAAGAAGTCTAGAGAGTGCATCAAAATGACCGAAAATCATTAAGCTGAGAAATACAAGGAGGGCAAAAGTTCATTCAATCAAGAGATGAAAGACCAAAAAAAAAAAAAAAAAAAAAGGAGTCCGCTAGACTGAAAACCCAAAAAGGCGGTCTAGGCAAAAGTTAGGGCCAAAAAAAAAAAAAAAAAAAGCCCCGCTAGGCTGAAAACTCAAAAGGGCGGTCTAGGCAAAAATGAGGGCCAAAAAAAAAAAAAAAAAAAAAAAGGATTTTACAAGATGAAATTCTAGAGGTATGATTCAAGATGAATGAGCATAAAAACGATTGTTGATACAAGTGACCAATGAAGACTAGTGACAAGATGACAAAGAAGAAATGGTAAAACTCCTCCAATACTTGATTTTTGAGTAATGCATACTTGGGGGAAACAACATAGGAAATTTTGAGCCTTTTATATCTTTCATTTCATAACCCAAACCCGGCCTACATTACAACCCATGAGTAAAGACCTCCTTGAAGTGTTGCTAGTTGTAGGCACATCTTAAGCTCTAATATTATTTTCTCTTGAAGGAAAAATGCTTAAAATTGTCAAACCCCACAGGATGATATGTCCGAGAACAAAATTTCTCAAATTCTCAAATCCTCAAAATGACTCAAAAGAACTTCCAAACCTAGAGCACTCTCCTTGTTTGCACCCAACAATGTGATTCATTTCATTTCTTGATTGCCTTTGGAGACTTAATCTAACGATATTCAAAAGGATGAAGCAAATTTGATTACATGAGTTTAATGATCTTGATCCTTCCCAATCAAAGAGATTTGTTTGATTCTTAAACACTTTGATTTGCTAAAATGGTTGTTCAATGGATCACCTCTTGTTCCAAAAAAAAAAAAAAAAAAAAAAAAAAAAAAAAAAAAAAGAAGAAGAAGAAAGAAAGAGAAATCTCATTTCCACCAAAAAAAAAAAAAATCATTCTTTTCCAAAATCCAGTTCTCTTGAACTACGTCTTGACCTGATCCTCTATGAGAGAGGTACGTAGGCAGCCTTGCAAAGGCCCGGTCTCATTCACCCAAACAACCTTAGAGAACAAAGTCAAAACAATGTGACAAAATTGTTTGGCTGCATGTTAGGTTAAGCCCTGTTTTCATTAAGCATGTTCAAACTTGGTGCATTGGCCTATTTATATTGTGTGCAAGTTTTCACAATAATTGGTCTCTAACAAGCTAGAGAAAGAAAGCCTTTTGCAGGAACCAAGGATGGCAGACCATGATCTTCTTTCATGTACCTCAATGGTCACAACATCAAATAAATTCAGCTTCAATCTAAGCATGGAATATGTCCCAAACTAGGGGCATTGGGTAAGTACTTCCAATTCATTTCAATGAATAAATCCATTGCTAAATAGAAACTATTTTTTTTTTTGCAGGAATTAAGGAAGGACATAGCAATCTGCATCAACTTCCGGCCAAAGTTATTCTCATTCAAAGGATAGGTTTTTCAAAAAAAAAAAAATCATCATCATGAATAAATCTTCATCACTTTTTCTCCATCTTCATCTTCATCTTTTTAAATGAACAAATCTTCATATTTCAAAAAAAAAAAAAAAAAAAAATCAATTCTTTTTGAATCTTTCAAAAAAGCCTTGGGACTAGGGGCTCATACTTCCTAGGTTGCTTAGAAAAAAAAAAAGAAAAAATTTTTTTTTTTTTTTGGGACTATGGGCATCGGGTTCCTAGTTTGTTTTCAAAAAAAAAAAAAAAAAAAAATCATCAATCAACATTTTCAATTCCTTCAAAAAATTCAAGATTTCAAAAAAAAAAAAAAAAAAAATCTTCATCAAATTCTTTTTCAAGAACAGAAAGCTATGATCCTCTTTCATATTCTCCAGTGGTGCAACATCAAGTCAACTCTCTACCTTCAGCATTCATCAAAGCATGGAATATGTCCTAAACTAGGGGCATTCGCCAGGTATGCCGAATTCTTTTCAATGAATAACTCTGTTACTAATTGAAAATATTTATTTTGCAGGTATTAGGGTAAAAGGCCCATACACATCGGCATGAGCCAAGATCCAAAAATCCTAGGTCTCTGAAAACATGAGCCAGGATCCAGAACCTTTGGTCCTCTGAAAACATGAGCCAAAGCCTCCAAAAACCCTTGGTCCTCTGAAAACATGAGCCAAGATCCAAAAATCCTAGGTTTCTGAAAACATGAGCCAGGATCCAAAACCCTTGGTCCTCTGAAAACATGAGCCAAAAGATCCAAAAATCCTAGGTCTCTGAAAACATGAGCCAGGATCCAGAACCTTTGGTCCTCTGAAAACATGAGCCAAAGCACTTGGTCATCTGAAAACATGAGCCAAGATCCAAAAATCCTAGGTCTCTGAAAACATGAACCAGGATCCAGAACCTTTGGTCCTCTGAAAACATGAGCCAAAGCCTCCAAAAACCCTTGGTCCTCTGAAAACATGAGCCAAGATCCAGAAATCCTAGGTCTCTGAAAACATGAGCCAGGATCCAAAACCTTTGGTCCTCTGAAAACATGAGCCAAAGCCTCCAAAAGCCCTTGGACCTCTGAAAACATGAGCCAAGATCCAAAAATCCTAGGTCTCTGAAAACATGAGCCAGGATCCAAAACCTTTGGTCCTCTGAAAACATGAGCCAAAGCCTCCAAAAACCCTTGGTCCTCTGAAAACATGAGCCAAGATCCAAAAATCCTAGGTCTCTGAAAACATGAGCAAGGATCCAGAACCTTTGGTCCTCTGAAAACATGAGCCAAAACCTCCAAAAACCCTTGGTCCTCTGAAAACATGAGCCAAGATCCAGAAATCCTAGGTCTCTGAAAACATGAGCCAGGATCCAGAACCTTTGGTCCTCTGAAAACATGAGCCAAAGCCTCCAAAAACCCTTGGTCCTCTGAAAACATGAGCCAAGATCCAGAAATCCTAGGTCTCTGAAAACATGAGCCAGGATCCAGAACCTTTGGTCCTCTGAAAACATGAGCCAAAGCCTCCAAAAACCCTTGGTCTTCTGAAAACATGAGCCAAGATCCAAAAATCCTAGCCAGGATCCGGAACCTTTGGTCCTCTGAAAACATGAGCCAAGATCCAAAAAATCCTAGGTCTCTGAAAACATGAGCCAGGATCCAAAACCTTTGGTCCTCTGAAAACATGAGCCAAAGCCTCCAAAAACCCTTGGTCCTCTGAAAACATGAGCCAAGATCCAAAAATCCTAGGTCTCTGAAAACATGAGCCAGGATCCAAAACCTTTGGTCCTCTGAAAACATGAGCCAAAGCCTCCAAAAACCCTTGGTCCTCTGAAAACATGAGCCAAGATCCAAAAATCCTAGGTCTTTGAAAACATGAGCCAGGATCCAAAACCTTTGGTCCTCTGAAAACATGAGCCAAAGCCTCCAAAAACCCTTGGTCCTCTGAAAACATGAGCCAAGATCCAAAAATCCTAGGTCTCTGAAAACATGAGCCAGGATCCAGAACCTTTGGTCCTCTGAAAACATGAGCCAAAGCCTCCAAAAACCCTTGGTCCTCTGAAAACATGAGCCAAGATCCAAAAAATCCTAGGTCTCTGAAAACATGAGCCAGGATCCAAAACCTTTGGTCCTCTGAAAACATGAGCCAAAGCCTCCAAAAACCCTTGGTCCTCTGAAAACATGAGCCAAGATCCAAAAATCCTAGGTCTCTGAAAACATGAGCCAGGATCCAAAACCTTTGGTCCTCTGAAAACATGAGCCAAAGCCTCCAAAAACCCTTGGTCCTCTGAAAACATGAGCCAAGATCCAAAAATCCTAGGTCTTTGAAAACATGAGCCAGGATCCAAAACCTTTGGTCCTCTGAAAACATGAGCCAAAGCCTCCAAAAACCCTTGGTCCTCTGAAAACATGAGCCAAGATCCAAAAATCCTAGGTCTCTGAAAACATGAGCCAGGATCCAGAACCTTTGGTCCTCTGAAAACATGAGCCAAAGCCTCCAAAAACCCTTGGTCCTCTGAAAACATGAGCCAAGATCCAAAAAATCCTAGGTCTCTGAAAACATGAGCCAGGATCCAAAACCTTTGGTCCTCTGAAAACATGAGCCAAAGCCTCCAAAAACCCTTGGTCCTCTGAAAACATGAGCCAAGATCCAAAAATCCTAGGTCTCTGAAAACATGAGCCAGGATCCAGAACCTTTGGTCCTCTGAAAACATGAGCCAAAGCCCCAAAAACCCTTGGTCCTCTGAAAGCATGAGCCAAGATCCAAAAATCCTAGGTCTCTGAAAACATGAGCCAGGATCCAGAACCTTTGGTCCTCTGAAAACATGAGCCAAAGCATCCAAAAACCCTTGGTCCTCTGAAAACATGAGCCAAGATCCAAAAATCCTAGGTCTCTGAAAACATGAACCAGGATCCAGAACCTTTGGTCCTCTGAAAACATGAGCCAAAGCCCAAAAAAAAAAAAAAAAAAAAAAAAATCCCCTTGGTCCTCTGAAAACACGAGCCAAGATCCAAAAATCCTAGGTCCTCTGAAAACATGAGCCAGGATCCTTGGTCCTCCATTTTTTGACCTCAGGTAAGCATGTCTTGCACTTATTCAAAAAAAAAAAAAAAAAAAAAATTTTGCATGCATGAACTACGTTCGGACCTGATCCTCCCACCAAGAGGTACATAGGCAATCTCCCTCGAGATTCGGTCCGCATTTTGATCTACAACATGACATTTTGCATTTTTATCTACATGCATCATACATTTACCACGGTTAAATACTGATTGCAAAGTTAGGTGTCTCCTTCATACATTGACATTCGCTTTTCAAGCTCTGCCAATGAGGGGCATTCTGTTGACACCCCATTTTGCAACCCGTATTTAACCTCACATGGAGGGTAAAAGGGTAAATTTGCCTTGAAAATATGCATCTTGATTCCAGCCATTAGATCCTTAATCTCATTTCACTAAAATGATCTTGATGTTGTAACGATCAAATCGACTGGTCATAAGCCCTAATCGGACCATCAGATTGAAAGTTATCATCAAATCAAGTTTTAATGGCTAAGATGTATTATCACAAATTGAGTCCGACTATATGTGATTATGAACAATTGATTTCAATTGGTTATAAGTGTAATCAATTTGAGATTAATGACGTGTCATAATTTGATTGGTTAGGACTACATTTTATGGTGAGGTTGCATATACCTAATTAATTAGATAATTAAACATTAATTATTCAATGAGTAATTTATGCAATTATCTTTTAATTAGAGTAAATTTGAAGCCAATTAAGTCTGAAATGGGAGTGATTGGAGCCATTTAATGTTAATTGGGAGCTAATTTGGGACCTATTAATGTTAATTGTGCTGAAACCATTTTCTAACAAATGACCTCTGCTCACTATTTCATCAATATTTCTCAGAATATTTTGAATCTGTGAATGAGGTTAATTTTCCCAGAAACTAGACATCCAGGGCTTCAATTTGAGCACAAGAACGAGACAATTCCGATCAGAATTGAGTCAGATATGATTTTTTGAAGTTGGCTCTACAAGCTGTTACAGCAGCTACGGGAAAACCGAATTTTGGCTTGTTCCCCACTCCCACCAATCTCTCCATTTAATGCACCAGATTTTCCCCAAGGCTAAAATGGGGTCTAGGTTCATAATCCTTGTCAACCCTCATTAAATGGCTTTCCATTCATATTCCCTCCACTACTACTATATAAACCCTCCCTCTCCTTCATTCCAAGACACAAAAAACCTCCTCTCTTCTCCTCTCTTGAATTCTAGTGAAGTTGAGTAGTTTTGTCATATCTTGGTCTTCCTGAGACTCAAGGTATTGAGTGAGACTCACTCTCCCTCTCCTAGTTCTTCTTTTCCTCCACCCTTAGGATCTCCCTCAAGAATCTCTTCCTTCATCGTATGGATCTTGCATGAAGGTATAATCCCTTTCCCTAACTTGTTTCTTGTGTTTTCATGATGAAAATTTAGGATTAAAACATGATAGTGATTATTTAAATTTTCTTGAATGTGTTTGAATGTTCTCAATTGTTCTTATGTGTTCTTCACATGTTCTTGATTGTTCATCCCATGTTCATGCATAAACACTAGTTTTGATCTTAAATCCATATCAAAAATATGGAAAACATGTTTGTTTCATAATTCTTTCAAGTCCTTGAATCTAGGATGTCACTATACACACACATTCACTAGAATTTATTTTTCAATCCAAATGCAATGCTTAATAAATTGAATTAGGGTTTATCACATGCACACACTTCAAATTCAACATGCAAATTGATTGATAACATATTAGATGATGTGACATGAATGTTGGCCACCATGGTCTAGAAGACCGGTTTTACCGGGCAAGGTGGGTGCTTAACACCTTCCCACCTTGTAACATAGCCTCCGAACTTAGATCAAGGGTTAGTAGATCAAATACTTATCCTTGTAATTTTCAATTTCTAGATTGTAACTAGGAAACAAAGCCATGTACTTTATCTTAGGTTGTATCTAGGACCAAAGCCATGTAATTTCCTATGTTCAATGTAAATTCAATTTCAAATTAATAAAATGATGAATTTTTCAATTTTGGTTTTCTTATTTATTCCAAAAATTAAATAAGTGGCGACTCCATTGTAAAACCCTTAATCTAAAGGGGAAAATATAATCAGTCGAACCTCCATTTTGAGAGGCAATAACACGACTCCACCCATTCACGTGGGTTTGGCCCAACTTTCTAAAACGGGCCGGGGGCGCGGTCTCTCACAAAGATTTTTCTCCAAACTAGTTTGAAGAAAAATATTTTCCAAAAAAGTTTCTTTTAGAGAAAATAAAACAAGATTTAATTTAATGTTAAGAGCCTTTGAATGACAAAAACAACTTTTGTTTTTATGCTACGCAATTTAATTTGCATAATCTAAGAGAACGCCCCACAACAATTGGCATAATCAATTGATTACGAATGAATCGAGCTTTTGATTTTATGTTCAGTTGCCTATTGTATTCTATAGATGTTAAGAACATTTTTTTACCATCAAAGTGATGTAAGGCTCCATTGAAATTGATTTAAAGCCATCTTAATTTAGAGATTAGTTAATATACAATTGAACATAGATAAAATTTCACCACTTTATGGTCATTGTTCTTGATAAAGATTAGATTCAGCACTGTTGATTTAGCCATATTATCACTAAGTTGTTGTATAATATTGTGGGGGACAAAAACCCAGATCTATCAATTGGGCATGAGGCCCTGTTCTTTGTGGCATCCTACGTCCGAAGAGTAATAGCGTGCTGGGACAGTGTTCTCCTGAGGACAACGGGCCCAAAGATGGCTGAAAAGTATAATCCGAAGAGGTCACCCATTGTCCGAAGATGTTTTATTCCTCGGATACGAATAGTTCTGATTAAATAAATGCACAGAAAGCCCTAGTGCCCCTCCTGGCAATCTTGGTGACAAAGATAAACTCTGGGTGTGCCTGGAGATGATAAGGATGGAGAAATATCTCAAGGAAAAGCTGCCACCACCGCATTTAATGTCCTGCAGCAACTTCTCTGGCCGCATTTATGTGGAGAGGACCCCTGAACAGTGCAACTTCACCTACCGCCACTTCCAAGAAACTCGAGAAGATGTTTGATGTGACTTACACTCAAATATGTTAGCAGATGGAGGACAAGTGGAGGGTGAGGATGATTAGGAAAGAAGCTATATAAAGAAGGAGAGCTCATGATAGAAGGGGGGTCAAGAAAAAAGAAGAAGAGGAACAGAAAATCATTTTACTGTAGCTCTGGAATCTGTAATCTAAGAACATTCAATAAAATCCCTCTTCGGACCTTTAGTCCTTCATGATTTTTACGTGATTGCATGTCAGATTATTTGCCTATACTACCACCAACTCTTGTTTAATTCATACCCGGCCCAGTTTTTTCACCCACGCTCTACAAATTTATTGCTTTGGGTTTGCTGGGCTCCTATTCCACACTCAGTGGGCTTGGGCTACGAAAACGGACCCTACAATTGGCGCCGTCTGTGGGAAGAGCTTGTGCAGGAGTGAAAACAACCATTGGTGATGGCGGAACGAAGTCAACAACAAGCAGAGTCTAGAGCATCCCAGCATGCGGACCCATTTCTTAACTTGGAAAGAAGGCAAGATCGTGAGGGTAGTGTGCACACTGTGCATACTGGTCAAAGCCAGTCACACGGTGGAAGTCACGTGTCCCATGTAGAGGAGAATAGGGGCTTGCAACTAGAAGTTGAGAAACTGAAGAGAGAGCTGCGCCATGCAAAGAGGAAACGGATTTCCTCATATTCAGATAATGACTCGGACGACGAGCAGGACGTCACTTATCAGCAGAAATCTAGAATGCTGGTCAGTGAATCTTTTTCCTATGAAGAAGAGCCTCATTGCAAAAAGCAATCTAGAAGCCCATCACGCGGAGGCGTAGGGAATGATGCTATGAACGAAACCTTAAATCAGATCTCTCGGTCACCTTTTACTCGCAGAATTGAGGAGGCAAGACTCTCTCGACGTTTTAATCAGCCAACGTTTACCATCTATAATGGTAAAACGGACCCCGTGGAGCACGTGAGTCATTTTAATCAAAGGATGGCTGTCTACTCCAGAGATGAAACTCTGATGTGTAAGGTTTTCCCTTCCAGTCTGGGACCAGTGGCAATGAGGTGGTTTGACGACCTGAAGGCAAACACTATTAATTCCTTCAAAGAGCTCACTCAGGCATTTGGTTCACGATTTGTCACCTGCCGAAGAGTAGCCAGGCCCCTGTCTTCATTATTGTCTCTAAGCATGCACGAGGGCGAGACTCTGAAAGCGTACTCAGACAGATACTGGGAGATGTTTAATGATATGGAGGGCAACTCTGATGCAATGGCCCTCAGCACATTCAAACTTGGCCTCCCTACTGACCACGGTTTAAGGACCTCCTTATCTGGCAAACCAGTCACTAATATGCGCCAACTTATGGACCGTATAGAAAAGTACAAGAGAGTTGAAGAGGATCAGTAACAAGGGAAGGGAAAAGATAAAGCCATCCCCCAGGAGAGAAGGGACTTCCGGTCGGATCGCTACAACAGCAGTAAACCGTGTAGAGATTTCGCTGGACAATCAGAGTCGACCAATCCTCAAACGGTCAACACTGTGTTTAAAGAGCCAGTGCCCTAAGTTTTGGAGAAGATTAAGAACGAGCTGTTTTTCAGGTGGCCGAATAAAATGGTAGGAAATCCTGAAAGACGTAATCATAATCTCTACTGCCAGTACCATCAAGACCATGGGCACACCACGGAGGATTGTAGGAGTCTATGGGACCACTTGGACCAATTGGTTCGTGATGGTAAGCTAAGACATCTCTTGCACCCCTCTAGCGACCGAGGAGGGCGGATGGGCTCAAGGCCACGAAGAGATGACCCTTCAAAGCCGCCACTAGGAACTATTAATGTCATCTTCGCCGCGCCAGGAAGAACAGGGTCCTGGCCATTGAAAGTTATGTCGGTTGGCCAACCATCAGCAGGGGATATAGGTAGAGTCTCCGAAGAGAGCTGGGTCGAGCGCTCCGCTTGTCATAGGGTTCTCAGACGAAGACATGGCAGGCACCATCCAACCCCATGACGATGCTTTAGTTATCACCCTCAGAATTGGAGGGTACGATGTGAAGAGGGTGATGGTGGACCAGGGAAGCGCTGTGGAGATAATGTACCCTGATCTCTACAAGGGGCTAGGCCCGAAACCCCAGGACCTCATATCGTACGACTCCCCCCTCGTCAGCTTTGAAGGAAGGGCTATCACCCCAAAAGGCCAAATACGCTTACCGGTGCAGACTGGGGCCGAAGTGGTAGAGGTGAATTTTATTGTTGTGGATGTGTATTCGCCTTATACGGCAATTGTGGCCAGACCTTGGCTTCATGCACTAAGGGCTGTTTCCTCTACTTTGCATCAGAAGGTCAAATACCCGTCTGAGGGGCAAGTTCATGAGATCCGAGGAGATCAATCCGCGGCCCGACAGTGCCTAGTAGCTGCCATCCAACACGAGCTCGAAGCCGAGTCTTCGTCCAGAGCCGAAAGGGGTTCATAGCAATTAAAGTCTCGGGAATTGCCCGTCGAAGGTCCAAATGAAAGCACTCGGTGTGAGGATCTAACCAAAGTGGTTATTGGAGATGATCCTGATAAGTTCTTCCAAGTCGGATCACATCTACCTCTTCAAGAGAGGGGAGAGTTAATAGAACTCCTCAAGAGAAATCTTGATGTATTCGCCTGGAGCGCTTACGAAGCCCCAGGGGTGGACCCGGAGTTCATATGCCACCACCTAAAGGTAAACCCGCTGATTACCCCCAAGAAACAACCTCCTCGGCGCCCATCCAAGGAGCATGCTGATGCAGTAAGAGAGGAAGTAGTGAAGCTCAAACAAGCCGGAGCTATTAAGGAGGTTTTCTATCTTGAGTGGCTGGCAAATACCGTGGTGGTAAAAAAGAAGAGTGGGAAGTGGTGAGTATGCGTGGACTTTACTGACTTGAATAAGGCTTGCCCCAAAGACTCTTTCCCTATGCCGAAAATAGACCAACTGGTGGATGCCACAGTCGGCCATCCTCGGATGAGCTTCCTGGACGCCTTCCAAGGTTACCACCAGATACCACTAGCCCTGGAGGATCAGGAGAAAACCGCCTTCGTCACCCCTATCGGTAACTACCACTATAAGGTGATGCCATTTGGCTTGAAGAACGCGGAGTCCACCTATCAGAGAATGATGACAAGGATGTTTGAGGCACAGCTGGGTAAAAATATCGAGATCTATATAGATGACATGGTAGTAAAGAGTAAGGTTGTTGCTGAGCATGTGAAGGACCTAGAAAGTACCTTTGAGGTACTAAGGAAGTACAAGCTGCGCCTGAATGCATCCAAATGTTCATTCGGGGTGGGGTCCGGCAAGTTCTTGGGGTACATGGTGACTTACAGAGGAATTGAGGTTAACCCCGACCAGATAAAGGCCATCAACAATTTACGAGCTCCTCGGAATCCCAAAGAGGTTCAGAAACTGACTGGGATGACTGCTGCCCTGAATTGATTCATCTCTAGATCAGCGGACATATGTCGGCCCTTTTTCTCACTGCTCGTCAAGTGGAAGGGATTTGAATGGACCGAAGAGTGTGCTTTGGCCTTCCAGCAGCTCAAAGATTATTTGGCCCGGCCACCAATCATGTCCAGACCTGAGCCAGACGAGGTATTGTTCGCATACATCGCCGTAGCTCCCTGTGCGGTGAGCTTGGTGTTGATACGATCAGACAGCGGCGTGCAAAGACCGGTTTATTACGTAAGCAAGTCACTGCATGAGGCCGAGGTCCGTTACTTGCCTCTGGAGAAGGCAATCCTAGTAGTGGTACTCGGCACGCGGAAGCTGCCACATTACTTCCAGGCTCACACTGTCATTGTCCTCATTCAACTCCCACTCAGGGCCGTACTCCGAAGTGCCGATTACATTGGGCGGATTGCCAAGTGGGGTACGATCTTGGGGGCTTTCGATATCAAATATATGCCCCGCACATCGGTAAAAGGCCAGGTCCTTGCGGATTTAGTGGCGGAGTTCACGGAACCTCAACTAGAAAGAGTAATGCCCATGTCGGAGATGGATGAAAAATCAGTTGGCATGATCTCTCAGCAAGACCCCTCTCGTTGGGAAGTGTATGTAGACGGTGCTGCTAATCAAAAAGGTTTTGGAGTGGGGCTAGTATTGATATCCCCTGAGAAAATAATCATCGAAAAGTCCTTAAGGTTGGACTTCTCGGCAACGAACAATGAGGCGGAGTATGAAGCCCTACTGATAGGAATGGCCATGGTCCGAAAAATGGGAGGAAGGTCTGTGGAACTGTTCTCGGACTCAATGTTAGTCGTGGGTCAAGTACAAGGGGAGTTTGAGGCGAAAGACGAAAGAATGCAGAGGTACCTGAGTCAAGTTAAATGTCTGCAATCGGAGTTTGACTCTTTTAGTTTGCTGCACATCCCCAGAAGTGGTAACGCACATGCCGACTCTTTGGCCACGCTTGCTACCTCCTCGGTGCAAAGCTTGCCCAGAGTTATTCTCGTTGAGGACTTGCATGGACCTGCAGTGACAAAAAAGGATGTAATCCAGGTTCATCAAGTTAGGACTGGACCCTGCTGGATAGACCCTATAGTTAAATTCTTGAAAGAGGACATCTTGCCTGAAGAAAGAGGAGAAGCAGATAAAATTCGAAGGAAGGTGACCAGGTTCTGGCTATCCGAAGATCAGAGACTGTATAAATGCTCCTACTCGGGACCATATTTACTATGCATGCATCCTGAATCGGCCGAGTTACTGCTAGAAGAATTACATGAAGGATTATGTGGAAGCCATACGGGTGGAAGGTCTTTGGCTCATCGTGCTATCACTCAAGGTTATTGGTGGCCGAACATGCAGAAAGAAGCCCAGGAGTATGTTAGAAAGTGTGATCAATGTCAGCGCTTCGCCCCAAACATTCACCAACCTGGGGGAACTCTCAATCCGTTATCTAGCCCATGGCCTTTCGCCCAATGAGGCTTGGACATCGTGGGACCCTTTCCTAAAGTTGCAGGAAACAAGAAGTACCTTCTGGTTGGTACAGATTATTTCACCAAGTGGATCGAAGCAGAGCCGTTAGCTAATATTAGAGACGTTGACGTTCAAAAGTTTGTGTGGAAGAACATTGTCACTCGGTTTGGAGTTCCTCACACTCTCATCTCGGACAATGGCTTGCAATTCGATAGCAAAGCATTCCGGAGTTATTGTAGCGAGCTGGGGATCATAAATAGATACTCCACGCCTGCCTACCCCCAGGGTAATGGACAAGCAGAAGTAGTTAACAAGGTCATAGTGAAAGGCTTGAAGAAGAGGCTAGATGACGCGAAGGGCAAATGGGTAGAAGAACTACCACATGTGCTTTGGACTTACAGAACCACGCCTCGCAGGTCTACTGGAGAGACCCCCTTTTCAATGACCTATGGAGCTGAAACTGTCATACCTTTGGAAACTGGATTCCCAACCTTGAGGACCAGTTCCTTCAGTCCGACTAGCAATAACGAAAAGCTAGAGAGGGATCTGGATCTAATTGATGAAAGGAGGGTAAATGCAATGGTCCGACTGGCACATTACCAGCAAAAGCTCAGGCAGGGTTACGACGCTAACGTAAAGTTAAGGCCACTAGAACCTGGTGATCTGGTACTCAGGAAAGTTGTCGGTACGGCGAAGAACCCAGCTTGGGGAAAGCTAGGACCCAATTGGGAAGGGCCGTATCGTATCACTTCAGGAGCTGGCATTGGGGCGTACTTCCTAGAAGACCTGGATGGTCATGTAATACCACGTCCTTGGAACGTAAATAACCTCAAAAGGTACTATTATTAGAAGATCGTTTTCTTCAATTAACATGCTAGTTCTGTATACCCTACTGTTCTTTAAGTGTTTAAACTTAAATCCTATCATGCCTGTAGTCCTCGGACCAGATGATTTGGGTTAGTTAACACTCCGTTACTGTTCTTTAAGTGTTTAAACTTAAATCCTATCATGCCTGTAGTCCTCGGACCAGATGATTTGGGTTAGTTAACACTCCGTTACTGTTCTTTAAGTGTTTAAACTTAAATCCTATCATGTCTGTAGTCCTCGGACTAGATGATTTGGGTTAGTTAACACTCCGTTACAAGGTCTCTCAATATTTAAACATACTTGTTCAATCATAATAGCATCTTTACACAGTTATCTCCAGAGTTTGAGTTTATCGTGCTCAAAATCCTTGAATGTGTTTAAGTTACAACTAAACTTCTCAGCTAAAGCCCTGCTCTGTACGCTCACACGAAAGCCTGCGCAGTGTTCATCACTCTTCTCCTTTCATTTTCAACTATTAAGTAACTTACTCTCTTTGGTACTAATCTAAGTTATTGGTCTTATTGTCCTAACAGCATGTTTGAGTTTGCCTTTACTACTGTTAACATATGATTCAAGTCGTTTACTGCAATAGAGAGATTTACAATTTAAAGAACAAGCGTGTTGAAAGCAAAAGACAGAATTTCATTAATTTAAATAAAAAAGTTTACAAGCTCTTACAAAAAAAAAAAAAAAAAAAAAACCCGTTTACAAGTACTAAGTAAAACTGGCCACAACAGCAAATCTACGTCCGAGTAGCGGAGGGATCAGTTACTTGGCCTGATGGGGCAGCAGCAAGGTCTGGGACTTCTTCTCCATTTTTTGCTTTCTCACCCGCAGACTCCTTGCTTGCTTCCACTAGGGCAGGAGGGACCTGGCTGGCTGGAGGATGCTCCTCAGCTTCTGAGAGTACGCGGATCTCCGGATCATAGTACGTACTCCCAGGTAGCCTCAACGGAGAATCTGCAGGAACTCCAGCAGCATCTAAAGCCTTCACCCATGTGATGTCGCAGTAGTCACGGCCAACTGCGGCGAACTGTTCGGTGAGGCTGGTTTGGGTCTCCTCCACCTCCAGCGTGTAAGCTGCCTTCCTCTCGACCTCCACTGCTTCCTTGGCTAATTGCGTGTTCTTCTCAGCCAGCACGGCAGCTTCCCTGGCCTTCTTAAGCTCCTCTCTTAGCCCTTTTACCAGCTCTTTTTCAGTGGCTAAGTTGATCTCGGTCATGTGTAGCAGTTTGCGCTGCTCCTCGGCCTGCTTTTCAGCATTCTTGAGGCCAGCGTCGAGGCTGTTCCGCTGGTTGGTCATGTCCTTGAATTGCTCGGATAAATGAGCATACTCTTCCTTTAGACCACCCAGGGACTTTTCAACCTCGAACCGAGTTTGGGCCTCTGTTGGGCTTCGAGGTGGGTCTTCTTATTCCACTCCTCGGCCACGTAGATCTGCTGGGTAACCCGCATAAGGGAAACTGAGTGTAAGGCATAAAAAATAATAATAAAATAATAAATATATATACATCTTTAAAAAGCTCAGTGATCTAACTTAGCGGACTAAGCCCACTTACCATGGCTATATCCCTCTTGAGGGATAGGAAGAGCTCCTGCTGATTAAAGTGCCGGTAGGACTCCATATCATGGGGGAGGAGGAGTGGCTGCTCAAGGGCCTCAGCAACAAAGCCTGCCCTCCCCCCATCATAATTTTGGAGAGAGGTATCCCAAGGGATTGGAGCGCCCTCCAGCTCCAACCTCGGACACCATGTACGGGGCCCTGCTCGGCGAACCTCAGCCACTACATTCTCTTCCCGGCTCTCCACGGACGAGCCCCTTCTACTCCGGTGGTCTCTCACCACCTTTTGCTGCTTGCTTGTCTTTGGTGGCACCACCACCACCACCTCCCTCTCCTCGATTTCGAGGGGCCTCTTCTTCCTCAGGTCCGGTATGGGCCTTAGGCCGGGGTCAGGGACCTGAGGTGGTGGCGGAGGCAGGTTCGCCACCGGTTGAGAAGTCCCAGCACCCTTCGGCTCAGGCTTCTTACCCCTGCTCTTCATTAGTGCCCTTAAGTCTGCCATGTCTTCTTGCGAAGAGACTTCAGGAACGGTAGTCACCAGAAGAGGTGGATGGGCGCTGGAATGCCTGTCAGTCTCCTCTTCGGAGTCCGAGGACGGAATAACTTGTACCCCGCCTGAACCTTCTCCTCTAAACTAAAACTTGTCTATTTGTTCTTCTAGCGAGGAGGTCGAAGAGCCAACCCTTTCACCCGCAGCTTCTGGATCAAGGGGGACTTGAGCAATTGGTTGGGCAAGCAGTGGCAAACCCGCTCGGTTAGGGTGGGGCACTGGTGGAAGATCGTGCGGTGCCAAAAACCCCTTCCAAGCAACGTCTATTCGGCGGAGACGGTAATCCCCCTGCGTTATAGCGTTGCCAATGGGTTGACAGTCCTTCTTCTTTGTTGTATACCCGAGGATGAGAGGAACCGACCGCAGCTGCCCGTCCTCGCTCACAAAAATCTCTGACCTTAACAAGTAATTGAGGGCGGCAGTATTGGTAAGGCTGAGCCGAGGAGAAACGCGGTTCCTATCTGTCAAAAATCACAGCAAAAATTCCATTAGAAACTCATAGACGATAACACAGAATTAAAAACTGTTAAAAGGGCGGGAATCCTAAGCCTACTGCTAGTGAACCTAAATCTAGCATGTCCCACCTGGCTCTCCTGGCTTGGTTGGATAGTGATGGCCGTCATGCCATGCGCCTGAGACGATTACGTAATCGTCTTTCATCCCTTTGTTGGATTTGGGGAGGCAGGAGATCAGCCTAACCTCGTCGGACCGGGATTTCAGGTAGTATCCCGCACCTTGTTGGCTGTGGCACTCATACATGTGCACCACATCAAGCCAGGTGAGGCCCAAGTCCAAATGGCGGTTCAGATCCTCAACCGCCCCTAGGATCCTAAACATGTTAGGCGCGCACTGATCTGGGCTAATCCTATGGTTCCTAAGGTAATTAGTGGTGATGGGACCCATAGGGATGGTCATCCCTCCTTCTAGGAAGGCGATGAGGGGGATAACCACTTCGCCCGTCTTCCGGTCCGTTAGTATTCTTTCTGGGGGGCAATACCTCACACCCACATTTGGGGGTATGCGATATGCAGCCCTAAACGCCTCCATTTGCTCAGGGCTATTTATCAAGTACTGAAGTTTCCCCATGGCACTTAAACGAAAATAACTGGCCGAGGAGAAAACTGAAGGATCTGAGGGACGACGACTTACGAGAACAAGGTCGGAGAAAGATGTGCAGTCTCGTAGGAAGATTTGTGAAGACCCTGAGAAGACTGAAATCGGCAACTGAGAGATTCGAACGGAGTCGCGTGCTTGTTCTTGCTGGAATGTTTGAAAGCTTGCAAAGTGAGGAAGAAATGACTTCCTCTGAGGATTTATACGGGGTCACGTGAAGGGGCGGAATTTATTTCACCCAAACCCCGGGGAAAAATCACGCCCGTCTGATCAATCATCCACCATTGAATACGAAAGACAAAGCGCCACCTGGTGCAATTAATGCAACGCCTCGGGAATATGGAAACCATAGCGGCAAGGATGGAGCGCCTATAACTATGCTTACACACGTGCCAGTTCAAACACGTGACTATTCTCAAACTTTTTTCTCCGTGGCAAGTCAAAATCACACTTTTTCTCTTCGGATACGAGGGAAAAATTGAGATTTTGAGGGGCTATTGTGGGGGACAAAAGCCCATATCTATCAATTGGGCCTGGGGCCCTGTTCTTTGTGGCATCCTACGTCCGAAGAGTAATAGCGGGCTGGGACAGTGTTCTCCTGAGGACAACGGGCCCAAAGATGGCTGAAAAGTATAATCCGAAGAGGTCACCCATTGTTCGAAGAGGTTTTATTCCTTGGATACGAATAGTTCTGATTAAATACACGCACAGAAAGCCCTAGTGCCCCTCTTGGCAATCTTGGTGACAAAGATAAACTCTAGGCGTGCCTGGAGATGATAAGGATGGAGAAATATCTCAAGGAAAAGCTGCCGCCACCGCATTTAATGTCCTGCAGCAACTTCTCTGGCGGCATTTATGTGGAGAGGACCCCTGAACAGTGCAACTTCACCTACCGCCACTTCCAAGAAACTCGAGAAGATATTTGATGTGACTTAGAAGATATTTGATGTGACTTACACTCAAATATGTTAGCAGATGGAGGACAAGTGGAGGGTGAGGATGATTAGGAAAGAAGCTATATAAAGAAGGAGAGCTCATGATAGAAGGGGGGTCGAGAAAAAAGAGGAAGAGGAACAGAAAATCATTTTACTGTAGCTCTGGAATCTGTAATCTAAGAACATTCAATAAAATCCCTCTTCGGACCTTTAGTCCTTCATGGTTTTTACGTGATTGCATGTCAGATTATTTGCCCATACTACCACCAACTCTTGTTTAATTCATACCCGGCCCAATTCTTTCACCCACGCTCTACAAATTTATTGCTTTGGGTTTGCTGGGCTCCTATTCCACACTCAGTGGGCTTGGGCTACAAAAATAGACCCTATAAATATGTTTTACGATGTGCTACTAATCTGAATAAAGTTCTACAACGTCATAAAATAAGAAAAAGAGAAAATAATGAAAAGTACTAATCTTGCCAAAGGAGAATTTTTGTGTAGGCCCACCACTTACAAAAATAAATAAAAAATATTGAAGGAGGAGGAAAACTGGCTACCTAACATTCTCTAATATTTTAATAGAAAAATAAGTAAATGAAAAGTTTGAAACCAAAATGTTGAAAATGTGAGTCATGTGACTTAGAAAATCGAAGGCAATAATTGCCATTGCTCTTAATTTCTGAAGACAAAAAAGAAAATAAGCGTTAAAGTTAGTCGTATTGTTGAAGATGCCTTGGAAGATGATTTTAACTGTATTGCTTGGAAATGTCCGTTAAAGCTCTGACCGTATAGTTGAAAGTTGAAACTTTAATGGTCTGTTTAGGTTGAGAGGGAGTAAAGCAGAGTAAAGTTAGCAAAAAATTAACTTATTTTCAGTCAACTCAACTCTACTCTACTCTACCCCTCCTTCTTCTCCCTTTAATCCAAACTGGCCATAAGTCGTTAGTTGGCATCTAGCTTGAAAAATGACATTTCGTCCAATTACATTAAAAATTTTATGTTAAATATGCAATTAACTAATGAAAAAAACTTGGACCCTCAAAAAAAAAAAAAAAAATAATGAAAAAAACCTAACATAAAAAACCTATTAAATATTCTTATTAATTTTTATATTTTTTTCATGTGAAAAAAATAATTTTTTTAATGGAAAATTTTTAATGAAATTCGATGGAATGCCTAAGTTGAATAAGTTTGAAAGTTAGATGATTCAATTGAACAAAAATAAAGTTAAGGAACTGAAATGAATTTTAGTCAAACTTAGAGGGTGTAATTTGTATTTTAGCATTTTTTTTTATTAATAGAAAAAATTTAGTTATAATTAATTTAAGTGTTGTAATTGTATCTAATTTCAACCCACACACAAAAAAAAAAAAAAAAAAAAAAAGAGTTGTATTTTATGTTTTTTAACTAAATATAATTACATGGTTATTCCTTTTGAAGATAACTAGATTCAATTAGGACTCCTTGGTGGACCTTGCAAAAACGTAAATGAATAACTCGGCAACAACAACAAAGTCTTATTCTCAAATTTTGAGATCAACTATTATTTCTCAACAAATTAGTAAAGGTTAGTCACATATATATATTTTTTCCTTTATTCTATTCTAAGTCATGCAGAAAATAAAAACTATTTTGTTAACAAACCTAATGGACTAACCCATATTTTTATCTAATTATCTTCTTATATTTATATAATCCATTGCGACACTGCTATGTGCCACTTCTCTTTAGCTATATTTGAAAGTATTCTTTTTGTAAAGAACCAAATGAATGCAATAAAAAGTCTTATTTCATATAGCCAAAATAGCGACTCTTTCTCTTTGTGTAACTAATGATTGATTTAAGATACATAGAAACTGTGCATAATTTTGCCATTTTGTATTGATATATGTATACAGAACAAGAGTTAATCTCTCTAATTTTAAAACTCCACTGGTCTTTTAGTTCTGCAGGTTCGACTAAAAAGTTAAAATCCTCTTTTAAAGTGAGTTTACCACTTCAAAAGGTTGGCTATAACAGTAACTACATGAGGTTCTAGCAGACAAGAATTCCCAACATAATTAGGTACAAATTAATTAACACTAATCGAAGGATAAAGTTCAGAATGTTATTTTATGTGAGAATAATAAGATAAATTAAGGGCATATTGAGTCAGATGCTCCACTAGAAACTACAATAGAAACAAAAAAAAAGCCACCGATATGGAATTTTCAGCCCCCATGATTGTGACCTCTTGTCAGTGAGAACTGGGATCCACCAACTCTGTGACAGTTACCAATCCTACACTCATGGACAACTATAAACCATGAATTTCCGAATCTCTGCATGTCGCCTTTGTTTATTAAAATTGATGTGATGTGTTATGTTTTGATTTTACGTGAAAAATGATGTTAATTATTTCCAACCTTATTATTTATGATCTTAATAAATGGTGACATATATGTTATATAGTGAAAGATTTAGACTACTCATGTGGTAGTGGAATGTCACTTTTTTTTATGATATCTTAAAGAAGTGGGAAGAGAAGGAAGTGGGAAGAGAAGGAAGATATAAATTAAATTTGAAGCTGAAGCTTTTAGAACGACTCTGATGGGACACCAAAAATTATAGGAGAGACAAATTAGAAATTAGTGAGGCATATTAAATTAACAAAGGGAATATCCAATTATGCTTCATTTTCTAGGTTTTGCAGTCATCTTTCTCTCTTTTGCTTCCTTTTTTTTTCTTTGATATCATGCTTGTATTTGGTTTTGCTAATAATGTACTTAAAAGCTGATAATTGCTTATAGGCTAGCTCTTAAAGTTAGATATGTATGACTTACTCAAAAAGCTTCAGCTTCAAATTTTCTATCTTCCTTCTCTTCCCACTTCCTTTAAGATATCATAAAATAAAAAGTTAGATGTATATGTGAAATAATGCAAGATTAAAGCTTAAAACCAAGGAACCACTAATAATTAATAAAGACCAAATGGTTTATAAGTTTCAAAACATGAAAAGCAACAGGTTATGCCTTTCTTGCACTGACTAGCTGCAGGAGTCTTTGACGTCAATGAAGAATTCATAATTTCATATTATCTTTTTTTTTTTAATTAATTAATTTTTTTGATAGGATTTACTTAAAATGTTGACAACACATGAACACAATTTCAGTTCCGGGTACCCCCCCTATCTATACATGTCGCCTTTATATTCTGTTTTGTGTATAAAGCAATGTTTCATAATATCCCACTTTATGATTCTATGGTAATAATTCAATGGTAATGATATCAATTATGATATCAAAGTAATAATTAATGGTAATGATATCAATTATGGTATTCCAATTTTGCTTTTGCACCTACTTTATGACTAATTCTTAGAAACTATATCAAAACAATAAATCTACGTGCACACATTTTTTTTTTTAATAAATAATTGTTGACGTCTTGGTGTATAACAAAAATAATGTCAATTGTATTGGGTGCAAGTAAAAGTAATTAATATTACTCTAATCACGTCAATAATAAGTTGTGAAATACTCAAGTAGAAACTTTCAATAAAAATGAAAGTATAATAGTTTGGTATTGGATCAAAGTAAAAGTAATTAATGTTACTCTCTAATCACAACAATAATAAGTTGTGAACTATAGTATCCCTAACATTACTTACGTAGAAATGTTCAATTGTTGTAATCTTTCTTTTTTTATTTTATGATTATAATTCATTAATTTTTGTTGTTTTTTTAAATGTAAATTTCATATTTAGTCTTTGTTTTTAGATAAATAGTTGATGAAGAGGGTAGTGTGGTTTGAAACACAAACATTAAACAATACAAATGAAAAAGAAGAGGCTTACTTTGTCATCAGTTCGCACATGAAAGGCTAAACAAACCAAGAAGCATCTACCAATTTTTATAAGAATGATCGACCAAACTTTAAAAATGACAATATAGATTAATTAGAAACACCCCACTCTCCTCCCAAAAAAATAATAAATAAAAATCTAGACCTCATTGAGCTATTTCCAGTTAAGGCAGTAGATTTATTTCATTATATATATGGCTGCATGTCATATGAAAATGGCAAATTTTAATTAAACAAAGCAAAGACCGTACCCGCAATTATTTACTCGATGCATGCATGGTGCTCACTATACTTTCAAAATCAAAAGTCTATGATTATGAACAAAGATATTGTATAAATAACATCATTTTCTTATGCTTTAGATTTTGCTCTTTATCAGTAACAAGCCATATCTTCTCCGCTTTTTGGATTCTCTCCATTATCTCTTTTTTTTTTTGGGTAAATGATTCACGCCATTATCAGTAACAAGCCATTATTCAATTATTATGATTATATTTATCATATCAAAGTCACTTCGTGAGAACTCTGTTATGTGCAAGTGATTTAAATTTTCAATTGAGAATATCTTTTCACTCATCATTGTCTATGTGAAAGGGATAAGAATTTCAGCTTAATATATGCAAGGAAAATTACACCAGAAATTTGGTCATTGTTAGTAACAAATCAGACAGTGAATTTCTGATTTATACTAGAAAAAGTTAGAAAGAGACTTTATTAGTGTTTTAACTTGATAATAAAGAGTAATTAGCATAATTTATATTATAAATTAAAAACATATGAATAAAAAAATAAAAAAAAAAACCAAAAATCTGGCACACCTCTCAAAGAATTGCATAGTCAAATCCGTACTCAGGTAAAACAATTTCCTTCAACTTTAATTAATATGGTGGAAAACGGTATAGGGAAGTACTACTAGTAATTGAGTCAAGGTTCACCAAGGAAGGCAACCTTCTTTTTTTTTCTTTTTTTTTTGAGTTTTTCTTCAAATAGTTATGACTTTTTCATGCATGAATTTCCAACTCTGGTGCACTGGTTTTACGCATATAGGTGTGTTTGGTAATCCGATTTTTGTTTCTTGTTTTTTTTTCTAAACTTTGAAAATAGTATTTGAAACCAATTTTCAATACACAATTTCATCAGAATTTTCCAATTTGTGTTTGACTCCTATTTTTGAAAACCAGTATCCAAGAAGATATCATAAAACCAACAAATGTGTTTTAGAAAATTAGTTTTGAAAAAAAGTTTACTTAGTTTGATTGACACAACAACTTTTCGATTGATTTTTTACAAGATTGTCATTGGATTACCTGTTTCCACTCTTTTGTTTTGTAGAGTGAAAATTGGATTAAGTTTTCTAAGCATTAATCTCCATTTATCACAATAATGGTTTTTTTATTAGATAATTTTTTTTAGAAATTTTTTTATTGGATAATTAAATAATTATCATGGAGGAATATAATTTGAATCCTGTTTTTTTTTTAGACATCTAGGAATAGATTTTTTTTTTTTTTTTTGAGAATATGTAAAAATAGAATTTAAATCCTAAATGTCTCCATTTTTTTTTCATAGTGATGCTATAGACAGAGTAGCACATTTCTAGTTTCAAATAATATAAAGATGAATATTAGATAATCTAAATTGAGTGAATTCATTTAAGGGGATAAAGAAGTTTGAAAAATGGCAAGTGACTAGTTTTAGCATATCCATTTAATTGTATATAGTTTGTTTTATATAGTAGAAGAGAAAAAATGTAACATTGAATCATTTGGTTTGTTTGGGATCCATTTATTTTGCTGAAATTGAATTTTTTTTACTGAAAGTATTGTAGATAAATGTAAAAGTTAGCTGAAATAGTACAGTGAGACTTATAAATAGTACCAAAAAATGTAGTGAGACTTATGAATTTTAAAATAAATTAGTCTTTTAATTTGGAGTCAAACACACACTTACTTAGCCTGTTTATCCTCACACTCATGTCAAATTTCATGTTAAGCTAGCTAATGATATTTATCTTTTATTTATTAACTCAGGTTGCATATATAATGATACTATTGACTTTTTTTTTTGGGAGAAAAAAATGATACTCTTGACTTGATCTTTAAAGGTTGAAGAAAATAAATTACACAATCAATAGTTTTATTTATTTTTAACATACACACATGAGTCATGATGCAACTAATAATCAAGTAATCAAATTGAACTTCATCTAGTAGTACATAGTTGACAGACTAAAATAATGATTTAACCTATATTTTTTTAGGCCCGTAAAATCTACACACATTTTTCATTTCTTATTTGATATTTTGATTATAACGATATTTGCTAACCATTCAAGACAGTAAACTTCCCTCATCTTCCAGTTTAAGTCACATTATGCACATATTGATTTGGAAGATGAAATCCTAAACGTTGTCAAAAGATTTGTTACTCAATGATAATGTTTGATTCTTTCCATAGTTAAACCTAAGTTTAAACCCACAGTCACACCACTTGTTAAGGAAAAAAAAAAAAAACAACAACAACAACAACAAAAAACAAAACGAAAAAGAAAAAGAAAGAGGAAATGTGAAGCACCACTCATTAGTGACTAGAATATGACTCTTTGTTTCTAAATTAATTATATGATTTTGCTCCATGACCAACCAGTCTTAATCTTTATCAAAACTCATACGGCATGCCAATTGCCATTTTATCTTGCATCTTTTTGTAATGTGGAATTGTAAATTTAATATGTGTTATTTACCACATGACAATGAAATTCTCTGCATATGAACTATGAAGTATTTATTCTTTATCAATTACACACCATTCTACGTACGCCTTAGACTTTTCGTTCCATGACCCATCAGACCTAGAAAGAAATATTGTTAAGTGTTTTTTGGGTGAGAAAAAATTATTAATAAAAATCTGTGATTTTCTTAATAATTGCATACATTAAAGTATCTAAAAGTTACAAGTTAAAGAAAGGAAAATTAAACAATTAATTTTATAAGTTTAAACTAAATATTTATAAGATATATTTTAAAAAACTTTTTAAGAAAAAAAAGTAATTAATATTTTTTACTGCTTTTTATATTAAAATTTTTCTACAAATTTTATTTATTTTTGTGAAAAATTAACGAATATCTCTAGAATATTGGTTTAAAATATATTTTTAGAATTTTTTTTTAAAAAATTATTATTTTGATAATTTTATATATTTTTTATATTATCAAAACTTTTTAAAAATATTTATTAAAAATAATTTTTTATATTTCTTATAAAAATAGCATTACAAATTTCCTAAAATAACTTATGGTCTATTTCTGGAAGTCTGTTTACAACTTACAATGACTTTTTTATTTTTTTTCCTCCGCCAATGAATGTGTACTGGCGTTATAATTTCCACTAACGTTGTAACAACTCGCACACGTCAAGATTGAAGCTTGTGCGTGGAATGCGTGGAATTGATACTTTCGATGCACAGTGGCAAATTGTGCTGCATCTGATGCTGCCACATATGTCCTTCTCTGACAAAATTGATTAGAACGAAGCATTTTTTTTGGCCCACAAGTGTTAATGCTCAAAATTATTACACCCACATTGTGGCCGGAAATCTAAGCATATTGGTCCAGAATCTAGAGAGGGTTTTTCCGCACAACCCCTTGTCTCTTTCTCACTCTTTTGCACACGTTCACACACAAAGGACACACAAGCCACATTGTTGTTGTTGTTGTCATGTTACTCATGTACCTGTGTTTCCAATTTTGTTAAGATTTTTGTTTGTGTGAGAGTGAGGGACACTTCTTTAGTTCTTTTGTCATCTGGTTAATTTTAGTTTGTTGGGTCTTGTCTAGTTATAATTTTTTTTTTGGCTTTGTTTTTAGTCTTAAAATAAGGCTTTCATGCGTAAAGACTGGTGGGGATTCTTGGGAAAGTAAAGAGACACGTTTGTGGTTTGAATTAGGAAGGTGTTAGTCTTTATTGGGAGTTCAGGTTTCAAAGCTGAAGTCTGAAAATTGCTTGTGGCTTTCAAGCTGCGACAGTTAAAGGCACTTTCTTTTCTTCTGGATGATGGTTATGTGGTTTGAAATCTGATACAAGTTTCTGAGTGGGAAACTTCCTCGGTTTTTCTGTGCAAGTGAAAGGTATCTCTTTTTCTCTGGGACTCTGAATTTATAACCTTCACCAAAACACAAGCAGAGACAAATGAGTCTTCTATTTTGATGGGGTTTGAATTTCCAAAGCTGATATCGTTTTTCTGGGGTAGCTGGTGAAGCTCAGAATTTCAAAAATTCAAAGTCGTTAATATGTTAAGGGACTAGATTTTTGATTGGTTCTTGGTATTCATTTTTGTTGTCATTGGTTTTAATTCTCCACTATATCTGGTTCTGCTTTGAGTTTTCTGGGGAACTTTCATAATGGTTGGGAGCTTTTAAACAAAGGTTATTGGTTTTTCAATATAATACTTTGAATTCAATAGCAATTTTATGAATTAGTACTGCGGAGCTCAATTTATTATTGTTATTAATTATAATTGTTCTTTCCTCTGTGGCAACATAGGCTTGTATAAGTCCGGTTACTCCAAGGAACTTGGAAGCCGGCTATAAAGGCAGTTTGGTGAACTGGCATACTCAACTATGTCTGAAGAAGATTATCAATATCCATCCAAGGATGAGAGGAGAATTCCAATATGCATTTTCTTTAAACACGCAAGGTATTACTTTTTTAATTTGCATTTACCCATATGCACCTCCTTTTAGGAGGTTATTGATTCTTTGGTTAGCTTCTGGTTTAAAATTGGCAGGTAGACTATTTTTTTATTTTTTGGGTGCTATTTAAGCTAATCATCTGTATTTTAGCTCAAAATTATATTTTTAATACACATGTATAAAGAGATGAGGGAGATTTTATGTTCTTTAAATTTCCCCATTAAATAATAAACAAATTTGTAAAGCTAATTATGTATTCTTTAAATTGCACTAGTTTTGCTTTGTCATGCTCTTAGGCGTTTCCCTACAAATAATTTCATATGTTGTCTGGAAACTACTTTATATATATATATATATATATAAAATGATTTCTCAATGAAGAGTAACAACTGAACAGAAATATGGTTCAATTACTTTTCTAAAATGAACTCAATGTGACATGATTAACGATGGCCCACCACTGCAAGTAGGAGCTTACACTTTAGGATAAAGCAAGCTCTAATTGATGCTAAGCAATTCTTGTTTTGTTGGGTATTTGTTCACATGCGGGATAATGGGTTGACTTGTTTTTATAAAATATCATTTGTTTTTTTTTTTTCCTTTGTATGTAAGATCTAATGATTGGTTCCTCTACTTTATGAGCAGACAAATTTTTAAACTGGACGAACTTGGTTCAGAAATAGCAAAGATTGCTGTGCCAGCTGCACTGGCTTTGGCAGCTGACCCTATTGCTTCTCTTATTGACACAGCATTCATTGGCCAAATAGGTATTTCCATTTCTCTTTACTGTTTTGCTTGGCTTATGACTTATGAGGCGGTCTTGAATGAGAAATCATCTTCCTTCACCATTCCATGCTTTCTATTCCAAGTATATAATGAGTTTCACAATTAGGTTTATACATTGTTTACTCTATTAAATTTTGGTTGGTCATATGTTTCTGCAGTTGCCCCTTATCTTTTATTTTATGTAATTTAATAATGTTAAGGACAGCCCAAGGTGTTACTTGGCAGTAAGATTACCCCATTAGCCCATTAGTAGATGCTGTAACAGTTTGACAGAGCTCTTCATAAAATTTATTATTGATTCAGTAAATTCTCTTGCCAAAAGTGCCTTAGCTTTCTGATGTTTCTACATTCATTTGCTAAGATGACAGCAATAGACTATAAATGAATGATATTATCACAAGATTAGGTTTTGTTGTCACAACCATTGACTTTTTTTAAGTTATACGTATGGACTAAAAAGTCAAATATGATTCTAGATGTAATCATACTTTTTTTTTTGGATAGAATGTTTTTTATTGCAGATACTGATTAATGGAGTTGCCTTAATCCATACAGGTCCAGTGGAACTTGCAGCTGTAGGAGTTTCGATTGCTCTATTCAATCAAGTATCAAGGATTGCAATATTCCCACTTGTCAGTATCACTACATCTTTTGTTGCAGAGGAAGATGCTATTGGAAGCGTGAGCCATGAAGCACAGGATTGTGAACACTTGGAAACAGGTTCAACTACGAATGGGGAAGACAAAGAGTTGATTCCAAAAAATGGTATACTTTCCTTTTTTTCTCTTATTTCACTCTTGAAGCAGTTTTAATGATAAAACATTGGTTTTATCTTTTTAAATCTCAGATACTTTTTACTGTTCATACACTACCTAAGTTGATGTAGTAAGTTATATTGGTCCCTTCAAATTTTCTCTATCAGGTACATGTGAGAATGCATACAAGTCACAACCAAATGGTGGGAGCTTTGAAATAGTTAAGATTGACAATGAAAGAAGGCATATTCCGTCAGCCTCATCAGCATTAGTTATTGGCAGCATACTTGGCCTCATTCAAGCCATATTCCTCATATTTGGTGCAAAACCTCTATTAGGCTTCATGGGAGTTAATTCTGTAAGTTCTTTAAGTTAAAGTAGTAAGTAAATCCAGCACTTATTGTGCTAAATTTTCTTATTGTTTCTACTTAAATATATATATATATATATATATGATTTACTGCGTGTTTCCTCTAATTTCAAGTCCCTTGATTTATTACTATGTCAATGTTATAACAGCATTGCGCTATCATTTATATATAGGATTCTCCAATGCTAACTCCTGCACAACAGTACTTGACATTGAGGTCACTTGGTGCTCCTGCAGTTCTTCTTTCATTGGCCATGCAAGGGGTGTTTCGTGGATTTAAGGACACAACAACACCTTTATACGCCACTGGTATACCTTAGCAGATGGGAACAGTTCAACTTATGAATTATCTTTTTCAGCTTATAATAAATACAAAACAATTTCTGCCATCACTCCATTTTGATTATTTTTTAATCTTATCAATTGCAGTGGCAGGAGATGTAACAAACATTATACTCGATCCACTATTTATGTTTGTTTTCCGTATGGGTATCAGTGGGGCAGCCATTGCACATGTTATATCTCAGTAAGTGTAATCTAATCTTTCTCCACACAGTATTTTGCTTGTATTGTGACTGGGGACTTGCGTTTTATGGTTTTAACGTGTTCATGGTTGGGACTAAGGCATGGTTATTGTTGTTGTTGTTGTTGTATAGGTACCTAATTTCAGTTATACTCTTGTGGAAATTAATGGAAAAAATTGATCTCTTACCTCCAAGTATCAAGCATCTGCAATTTGGTCGATTTCTTAAAAATGGTAAGGGTATAACTTTGCTTTAAGAAATGCTTTACCAAAAACTAATACTTATTGTTTACAATCTAGAATTTTTTAACTTGAGTTTGCTCACTCTCATATCTGTACTTCTTGGCTAGAGAGCTTTGGATGTAACATGACCGGTGTTGTGGCGTATCCACTTAAATATAGAAAAGTAACTTGTTAGATGGAGCAGTATCTGTAGGAAATAAAGTAATATCCATTTCATTGGGATAAGGATGGCAAAAATGTCCCTACCTACTTGACCCTCCTAGGATTTCTCTGCCCTGAAGAGAGGATGGGCTTTGACTGCCCCATCCCTTGGGTTTGGTTTAATATATGTATAAATTATTTATATATTTATTCATATCCTATTTACTTATAGCTTATCTGGCACAGTGTCATTCCGCCATCTCCATTTTGTTAGTCCCCAAATTTCAATTAGCGTTTCAATTAGTAACTAGCATAGAAAAAACATAAATGATTGAAAATGATACTGCCAACAGACTTTAATCAAGAAACTCAATAACTATAACATTTGGTAATCTGTAGTTTCTGGTAGCTTATTTGCTAAATATGAGACAAAATATATAGTTTTTGGAAGCTTTTATAAATGTGTAACAAAAAGATACATGTAAGCTAATTTTTTGAAAAGGCCAGTTCTGTTTTTTTTTTAAAAAAAAAAAATAATAATAATAATAATAAAGCTGAGACAAAATGGAATTGTCTCTAAAATGTTTTTGGCCTTTACATAAAAGTTTTCCACCTATTTCTTTTAGCTTATCATTAAAAATGGTAATTGTTTTATAGATTTCACCATTGCATTATAAAATAATACTGGACATTTTAAAGTTGATACCCCATTAGTCTTTTCTTCTTTTGTGCTTGAACTCCAGGTTTTCTACTATTAATGAGGGTCATTGCTGCGACATTCTGTGTGACTCTGGCTGCATCAATGGCTGCACGCTTGGGGTCAACACCCATGGCTGCATTTCAAGTTTGCTTGCAGGTTTGGTTGACAACATCACTTCTTGCTGATGGGTTGGCTGTTGCTGGGCAGGTTAGAAACAATTTCTTTGTTGATCACTGTAACATTACTTTATATATGTATATATTCTCAAAGACTGGATGAAGTATTGTGCCATAAAGGCCTAAAGAGATAAAGATAACTGAAGCAATTTAGATTACCATCTCCAACACATACTTTTTCTTGTGTTCCGCGGCAAAGTACTTTCATAAAGCTAAACAAAATTGTAGTAGTTCTGCAATTTTGTGAGATTGCTTTTCCCAAATCTCCTGGACCTGAATTCATAATTGTCAGATTCGCTTTCTTGCCAGCTTTCTGAAGACAATCTAATCCCAGATTGCTACTTGCCCAGCTTTTTTTGAATAAGAAATTAACATCAGCTTCGCCTTAGAAAGTAAAGGAATTTGTTTTTTATAAAGTGAGCAAAACCTTTTATAGATCTTGGCAGAAATTTTGTTCAAAATTAAGTAAAGAATATTATTTTTTAACTACCTATGATAATGTATAGTGTTTGCACCCTGCATTGACTTGGTAATTTATCATTCCCTTGTTATGTATTAATGCATACACTAAACTTTAGTTGCCTTTCAAATTCAATCTCAGGCAATACTTGCAAGTGCATTTGCAAAGAAGGATTACAAGAAGGCTGAAGCAGCAGCATCCCGAGTATTTCAGGTTTTGTGTCATGTCTTTCTTCTTCTTATTCGCGTTTGTACTGTAACATTTTATATGACAGAAAGATCATATATGTCTTACTAGTACTAAGAGTCTGTGATGTATTTGTACTGCAGTTGGGATTGGTTCTTGGTTTGATACTTGCAACCATCATTGGAGTGGGGCTACATTTTGGAGCACGATTATTTTCAAAGGATGTTCATGTCCTCCACCTTATTAGTAGAGGCATTCCGGTATTTCCTGCATTAGAAAATAGTAATACCACAATTTAATTGTTTGATCCCATACGATGCAGGATCTAATATTTCTTTTTGACCATGTCAGTTTGTTGCAGCTACTCAACCTATCAATGCCTTGGCCTTTGTTTTCGATGGCATCAATTTTGGAGCATCTGATTTTGCATATTCAGCTTATTCCATGGCAAGTATATAAGTCCCTTTCCCATACTATGAAGACATTATATGATTGTTATGAATACGAACAAAAATGGTGAAGTGGTGATTCTTATGTTGTTTACCACTGCTGAAATGATTACATATTCTGCCCATTCAAATAGAAGGGGGAAAAAAGGAAGAAAGAAAATTTCAACATTTTGACATTCTTTTTTCTCCAGATTATGGTGGCTATTATCAGTATTCTATGTCTATTTCTTCTCTCCTCTGGTCATGGGTTCATTGGAATCTGGGTTGCCCTGACCATCTTCATGAGTCTTCGTGCATTTGCTGGTTTTTGGAGGTAAATTCCCTCCTCAGACTTCCTCTTAATAAATAGGGTCCAACATGTTTGGATTTTTAATTTTTTAATGGGAGAGTAAAAACAGGTTCGAACTTAAGACCACTTACTCATGCCATGATATTCTAAAAAAGAAGAAAATAAAAACCAGCACCAGATGCCTCTCTTGCATTTGAAACTTGGATTGAATCCACACCTTATGCACGAAATGGTCACGAGGTTTAATTATGGTTCTTGTAACAACATTTAAATTCAAGCTCACCCTTTTTTTAGGTATCCTTACTAAACTTATGCTTATGATTTGCAGGATAGGGACAGGAACAGGTCCTTGGAACTTTCTCCGCAGCTAATGACATTGATTATGTTTCCATAGTTTCTCCATAGTTTTATTCTCAGGGAAACTATTTGCAGTTAAAGCATCTTTTCTTAGCCTTTCCTGTGGCATGCGTTAAGTCCAGCCCAGGACATTTCTCCTCCATATACTTCTTTGTACAGAAAAATGGAAAATGTTCATAACAAAAAAATAGAGAAATGAAATATTTAGAGCAAGTTCTCTATTAACCTATTATAATTAGGGATTATTGTAATGATATTCTTTCAGACTGCAATAATTCCCTTTAAAAATTTGTCATATTTTATTCCCTTAAAAGAGTTACCTACTCTAGAAATTTTCTTCTACAATTTTCACCAAAATTGTCTGAACAATCAATAAAAAAATTTCAATGATATGCATATCTTCCCACAACAATCTGAACTCCTATGTCTTTGTAGATGACTACAGAAGGTGCTCAAAATTCTGGAAATAATTAGCTCTAGCTTGCATAGAAGAGCCAGTCTCTATAATTAAAAGTGATGCTTTTGTTTCCTTGAAAAAGAGACGTTGGGTTTTTTTTTTTTTCCTAATAGAAATCCAATCCAATTTTCTTGGTATAGACAAATAGTGTCCCATGAATAGAACCTTTTTAGAGTTGCTATTATACCAAGGATTTTGCTTTGTTAAGCCTTAGTAATATCAAAAGAGAGAAGAAATACTTAATTTTCTCAATGTATGTGGTATTTAAAAATTCAACCCCCAAAAAAAAAAAAATTCTAAAATTTTTGTCAGTTATGGATCCTCTAGGTCGGTTATATATATTTCATTTTCACATTAACATAGCATTTCAATCTATTTCAGTTCATCTTGGTCCACTTTGACATACATTGGTCCATTTGTTCCACTTTAGTCTTTTCGGTCCGCTTCAGTCCAATTTCGGTCCATTTTGAACTAATTATACTTTAAATTGATTCTTTTTGAGGTCAATTTTTCTTCTTCTTCTTCTTCTTAATTTTTGGATTGAAAAATATGAAATTTTATTTTATTTGGGCAAAACGCTTTAATTTTGAGCTAAAAAAATATAAACAAAATAAGCATTAGAAATTAGAGATATGGGGCTTAAAAAGTAATAATAATGATAAACATTCACAAGATGGCTTTAAAATTCAAGTTTCAAACTTTCAATAATAAAAGTATTATACTTACATGATAACTTTTTTTATTCTTTTGGAGGAACTATAATAATTTAAACTTAATGTAAAACGTTTCATGGGTTTTATGGAATGAAGAGTGTATTTTTTATATATAATATAATATATCACTATGATAATCTAATATGAAAATTTTCAAAGGCACTAAAATGAAAACAATATAAACCTTAAGGGTGAAAAGTGCAATTTCGTCTTAGTTTCCTTATCATCTGCCTTCTTATAAGTCGCCTCCCCCGCCAAATATTGTGCAGTACCCAGCTTCAATGGAAGTACCTGTGAGTGCAACTCTTCTAAGCCTCAAAAACCAAAATCATTCAAGGGAACGTTGGAATTCAATCATAAAGCACCACACTAAGCTCAAAGATGACCATGCAATCCTCACTACTTATACCCAAATGGCATCTCTCGGTATATCTCCTGATAATGCCACTTTGCCTCTTGTTCTCAAGGCGTGTGCGAGGTTGAGCGCCGTCGAGAGTGGCAAGAACATACATTCTAGCATTCTGGGTACGAGCTTGATCGGAGATGTTCGGGTCGGGACGGCTCTGGTTGATTTCTACTGTAAATGTGGGTTGATTGAAGAAGCGCGTAAAGTGTTTGATGAAATGCCTGTGAGAGATGTGGTTTTGTGGAACGCGTTGATTTCAGGGTATGTGGGGTGTTGTTATCATGAGGAGGCGGTTTTGTTGTTTAGGGAGATGGAAAGTGAGGGTTTTAAGGCTAATTCGCGCACTGTGGTGGCGTTGCTTATGGCTTGTGAGGATGGTTTGGAAATTAGACTAGGGAAGGAGGTACATGGGTATTGTTTGAGGAATGGATTTTTTGATTTGGACCCCCATGTGGGTACTGCTTTGATTGGGTTTTATTTGAAATTTGATGTGAGAATTTCTCGTCTTGTGTTTGATTTGATGATTGTGAGAAGCATAGTGAGCTGGAATGCAATGATTAATGGTTATGTTGATGTTGGGAATTACTTGGAAGCTTTAAATCTTTTTCTGTCAATGCTTGAGAATGGGGTTCATTTTGATTCTGTTACAATGTTGGTTGTTATCCAAGCCTGTGTGGAATTTGATTCTCTCCAATTGGGTATGCAAATCCATCAAATGGCTATCAAGTTGAACTATGTTGGTGATTTTTTCATTGTAAATGCATTGCTTAATATGTACAGTGAAAATGGTAGCCTATCGTCATCCTGTGCGTTGTTTGATACCATCCCTACATGTGATGTTGCTTTGTGGAATTCTATGATATCTGCATATATTGACTTTGGCTGTTATGAGGAAGCCCTAAGTTTATTTATTAGTATGAAAAACAAAGGCCTTAAGGAAGATGAAAGAACTATTTCTATCATGCTGTCCACATGTGCCAAGTTTGCTGATGGCTTGAGAAAGGGTAAAAATTTACATGCTCATGCAATCAAGTGCAGGATGAAGATGGATGTTTCTCTGGGAAATGCATTGCTAAGCATGTATGCAGAGCTAAATTGTGTTGAAGCTGTACAAAAGGTTTTTGCTGAGTTGAGAAGTTTAAATGTAATATCGTGGAACACTATGATCTTGGCATTGGCTCATAGCAAAATGAGGAGTGAAGCATGGCAACTGTTTGGGGTCATGCGAAAGTCAGAATTCAAACCCAACTCATACACAATAATATCTATTCTTGCCACTTGTGAAGATGAAACTTGTCTTAATGTTGGGCGATCAATTCATGGCTTTGTGGTAAAACATGGTATTGAAGTAAACTTATCTTTGAACACCATACTTACAGATATGTACGTGAACTGTGGTGATGAAGCATCAGCTAGGACTTTATTTGAGTCCTGTACAAATAGAGATTTGATCTCATGGAATTCTATTATTGCCAACTATATCAATGACAACCAAGTCCATGAAGCTTTGTTACTATTTAATCGCATGATTTCTGAAGTGGAGCCAAACCTTGTGACGATTATAAATGTTCTCTCATCGTGTACAGACCTTGCAAATCTTCCTCAAGGCCAATGCTTGCATGCTTATGTAATTAGAAGGCATTCCTATCTCGGTTTCAATCTGTCTCTTGCAAATGCTTTTATAACAATGTATGCAAGATGCGGTAGTATGCAAAATGCTAAAAAGATCTTTGACACTTTGCCTAGGAGAAATATTATCTCTTGGAATGCCATGATTACTGGCTATCGTGTGCATGGTAGGGGATATGATGCTATACTCGCCTTCTTACAAATGTTAGAAGAAGGTTACCAACCAAATGGAGTAACATTTTTATCTGTTATGTCTGCCTGCAGCCATTCAGGTTTGCTAGAGAAGGGATTGGAGCTTTTTCAATCCATGATTCAGGATTTTAATATAACACCTGAGCTTGCTCACTATGGTTGTGTGGTTGATCTACTTGGTCGTGGAGGACGTATAGATGAAGCTAGAGAGTTTATCAAATCAATGCCAATCGAACCAGATGCATCAGTTTGGAGAGCTTTGCTCAGTGCTTGTCGAGTTAATTACAACACTAAGCTAGCTGAAAACATTTTTGAAAAACTTGTTGAATTAGAACCTATGAATCCAGGGAATTATGTTTTGCTATCAAACATCTATGCTGCGGCAGGACGTTGGTTGGAAGTTAGACAAATAAGAACATGGCTCAAAGAGGTGGGTTTAAATAAGCCTCCAGGAATTAGTTGGATTGTTGTTAGAAGTCAGGTACGCTATTTTACTGCTGGAGACATGTCACACCTTCAATCAGACAAAATTTATGCAAATTTAAATTCTTTGTTGTCCACAATCAAAGAAAATGGATATGTTCCTGATCTTAGTTGGATTTCACATGATGAAGGTGAATATGGTTGAAAGCTGGAGGCAGTTCAGCCATAGTGAGAAGCTTGGTTTTGCATTTGGACTGATCAGTTTGAGGGTTCTGCCCCATATTATGATTACTAACACCTCAAGACTTTTTGTTGATTGCCACAAATTGAGTGAATGTGGAGTTTGATACTGTTGGGAACTTAGAACATAGAATACTTACATTTGTTAAGGGTCCCTGCTCATGCAAAGAATATCACTGGAACTTGATATTCAATGAACAAGTTTCTGATAAAGGAAATCTGATATCTACTGAGAAGCTGTTAAGTAAAAGGTAATCTTGCAAGACTTGTAAGTTCTTACGAGCTTGGATTGATGTTGAGCGTCAATTTGGGACGTGGAGGAGTGACTAGCCAGAGTCCCTGACTTGATACTATATGAACACTGGTAGTGGTAGACATATGGAACTGTATAGTTGTGTATTTATGATGGTAGTGTACGAAAATCTTGCCTTGTTTTTTTTTTTATTTGCACATATATTTTCTGTAATCTTTATGTAACCTCTTTTCTTTGAAATTTGTTTATCCACGGACTAATAAAAGACTTAAATGTTACATCAAAATGACCTCATTGGTTCCAACTCTCAAATATTCATTCGTTTTGCATTTATAATTGTCTAGTAATAACAGCCACATAAGTATCAATTACCTTTATACATTGGATATTAATATTAGCTAGCGGATGTTTAGCACGATGGACGTGTAGTCTATAAGTTTATTTTGAAAATTTTAATAAAAAATTATATTTATGTAAGTTATGTTATAATATTTTGGGTGTTAATTTCTATTATATTACACATTAGTGAATATAGAAGAATGTAAATTGTTAAAGACTAAAATATTTTGCAATATGAATGTATTTCTTAAGTGAAATGAAACATATGCACAAAAGAGAGGGAATGAGATTCTAACAAATTTTTTATGTATTAATTGCATATGTTGTAATATGTTTTTCTCCTTTTGGTTAATTTCTATTTCTATTGTTGTTAAAGTAACTAAACTTCGAGCAAGAATACAATAATCCTAATCAATTGTTTCTCATACAAATTTTAGAAAAAATAACTTTAAAATTCATCCTACATAATTAATAAGTGGAAATAAATGCATTTAGTTCATTAAACCCTTTTTAACAGCAAAACACAGATTTGGGCAATTATGGTTTTGGTTAAAATCAAAGCAAGTGTAGCTTTTAATAATCTTAAATCACTTAATATAATTTTTATTGGATATTTATTTTAACATATTCACGGTTAAATTACATTATCCAAAATTTCAAGGCAATTAGAGATAAATAGATATATCATCTTTAACATGCTTAAATTTCAAGTTTTTAGAATTATGCATAAAAGATGAATTTATGGATCGAATAGTAAATAGCATCTTATTGATATGAAATTTGGTATGTGTATTAACAAAACAGAAAACATGTAACCAGACAAAATAAAACCACCTAATCAATTTGATTGGAATTATGTTTGGAAAATTATATATAAGCTTGCCTCTGTATGTTCTTTATACTTGCAAAAACTTAAGATTATAATAGATCAATGGTTTTTTTTTATGCAAAATATTTAAATATTAAGTTTTTATATTTTAAATTAAAAAAAAAAGAGTTGATTGATAAGGTAGTAAACAACATTTGATCAATACAAAATTTGGCATGTGTGTTAAGCATAATAAAGTGTGTAATCCAACGGTATGATTTTGAATATATATATATATATATATAGAGAGAGAGAGAGAGAGAGAGAGAGAGAGAGTAATTAATAACATAAATGCTAAACTTTGATGAGGTGGAGGAAAAAGGTAAAATACTATTTTGGTCCATAAACTTTATCAAAAGCTTGTTTTTCATCTTTAAACTTTAAAAAATTATTTTTCACCCCTAAACTTTGTAAAGAGTTTTTTCAATAGTTTAGAGATAAAAATAGGGATGAACATAGAACTTTTTTTCAATAGTTTAGGAATGAAAACCAAACTTTTGGTAAAGTTTAAAGACATAAATAAAATATCTTCAATAGTTTAGGGACGAAAGATATACTTTTCAATAGTTTAAGGGAAAAAAATAAACTTCTTAAAATTTAGGGATGAAAAACAAACTTTTAATAAAGTTTAAAGACCAAAATAGTATTTTACCCTAAAAAGAATCACATAAAAAATGTCACATTACAGAACCTCAAACCATTTTAACTGAAGTTCTTGCTTTTTTTTTTCCTCAAAAAAAAAAAAAAAAGCAGAAATTCTTGCTTTTATGTGTACAAAATTGCAAACAAACAATAAAAATAAAAAATAAAAAAACCTCAACTTAATAAAAAGGCATCAACACAAAGACAATAAGAAATAAGCTTCACTGACTACTAAATTACAACAGAAACATCACCCTAACAATCCAAAACAGTAGACTTCTAAGCGAGTTACTTATTGATACTTATGAATGACTACTAGTCAACATTATTTGCTTGACTAATGTCTTACAATGCTGGGATATTTGACCATAGATAGCATGCATAACTTGTAAGAAACTTGAAATTTACACCATTTACCTTCTTTGTTGACAACGGTAATTGATAGATTTTGCAAGGACAAAATACTCAGTATGATAAAAGATTCCCACTGCTATAAAGAAGCCAAATGCATATCCAATTCCCACTCCTTCCCATGAGAACCATGTTTCCTTACTCTCAACTCTTGGTGGTTTTGTTGGTGACATCTCTTCTGGACATGGCACCCGAATTTGCATTCCACACAACCCACTATTGTTGGCATAAAAGTTTGGATCATTCATTGTATCCATTTGGTTACCCACTGGAATCTTACCTATGAGCTTCTTGTTACTGACATCCAAAATAGTTAGTTGTTGTAACTTTGCTAGTGATTGTGGAATTGAGCCCGATAAATTGTTGTGTGACAAGTCCAAACTCTCTAGATTCTTTAAATCTCCAAGACTTTTGGGTATTCTCCCATAAAGTTTGTTAAATGAGACGTTGAGAAGCTTTAGAGCCTTCAAACTTCCCAATGAAGCTGGAATTTCACCAGAAAGTTGATTACTTGACAAGTCTAACAAGGAATAGAGCTTGAGGTTGTGGGATGATAGACCTTGTTTTGACTTCTTCCAATTTACAATCATGTCATGAATCTTGGTATCTAAGTTGAAACCACTGACTAGAATACTAGAAACATACGAAAATACATCATGTGTTTCGATCATACCAGTAAGCTTTCCAAACTTTAGAGGAATTTCTCCAACAAGATGGTTGCTTGAGAGATCAAGAATTTGGAGGCTAGTAAGATTGGAAATACAATCAGGGATTGAACCATGGATGGAGTTGTTTCGTAAATTTAGAATTTGAAGGTTGGAAATTTGGCAAATAAAATCTAGAAATTTACTTGAGATTTTGTTGTCATGTATGTCTAGGAATTCAAGTTTGCTCATTCTAGTAAAGCTTCTAGACAAGCTGCCAGAAAACTTATTTTTGCCTAATGCAAGAACACTAGTTTCAAAATGAAAGTCAGCTTGAATTTCACCTGAGAATTCGTTTGAAGACAAATCAATGATTTTGGGGCTTCTATTCCAAAAAGTTGGAAAAAAGTTGCCAGAAAACCTGTTGTTTGACAAGTCCAATAGTTGAAGGTAAAATAAGTTGATGATAGATTTAGGAACCTTTCCTGAAAAATTGTTTCCATCCAACATAAGACCTGAGATTGAAGTCGCATTACCAATGTTGTTTGGCAGTTCTCCATCAAAATTGTTCCGAGACAAAGAAAGAAACGATAAATTTGGATTGTTAAAAAGACCAGGTGGGAGAGAACCTGTGAAATTGTTGTTTGATAGAACGATATATTGCACTCCCGTTTTAACAAGCCATTGTGGGAACATTCCTTCTAACTGGTTGTCACTCAAGTCCAAAAAGATAAGAGTCTTAAGCATAGAAATCCATAATGGAATTCTTCTTGCAAGACCACAAGACTTCATAGACAACTCTAATAACGTAAACTTTGGAACAATCTTTGCTTTGTTATTCCAAGTGAGATTATTTCCTCCGAGTAAAAGAGAAAACAACCCCGTGATATTGAACAACCATGTTGGAATTTCTCCAATGAACAAGTTGTTTTCCAACCAAAGTGCTTCCAACTTCGTCATCTTCAATATGGATGATGGGATTGTGCCTGTGAGCTCATTGTCCTTAAAGTACAAATCGATTATGTTAGATAGATTGCCAATATCAATAGGAATTTCCATGGACAATGAATTGTAACTCAAGTCCAATACTTCCAATCTCTTCAAGTTCAAAATTGAAGATGGAATTTTACCAAAGAAATTGTTGTGTTGAAGAGACAATGTCTGCAACTCTGTTTCGTTCCCTATCTCATTAGGGATATTTCCACTGAATGAATTATAACTTATATCAAGATATTGGAGATACCTCGAGTTAAAAAGTTGAGAGGGAATGGAGCCATTGAAGCCATTCTCCTCCAAATCAAGATAAATTAATTTGGTCAGATTGGCAATGCTGTCGCCAGGCAATTCTCCTTGTATTTGATTCGAGGACAAATCAAGGTGCGTCAAGCTTCTAATGTGAAAGAGTGGTATCAAGATGGTGGAAGTCAACACTATGTGGTTCTCCGAGAAGAAGTAGAACAGTTCTAGAGCAATCACATTCCTTGAACCAATTTGAGAATCACAATAGACCATGTCCCAGTCACAACAATCTGAACTGGAATTCCATGATTCAAACGAACGAAGCAGTTTTCTTTGTCTGATGGAAAAGAAGTAGCAGCATTGGTGAGAGAGGCTTTAAAGTGGAGAAGGCCTTGTTTTTGATGTTGAGGACAAGAGAAAGAAGAGGTGAAGAAGATGACAAGTAAAAGTAGTAGTAGCGGTAGGCTGAGTTTTGCCATTCTTGTGTTTCTTTCTTCTTTGTTGAACTTGGAATTGGATGCTTATAAATGTTTAACTTGGGCAGGAGTGGGCTAAATAGCTTAGCTGTGCCTGTGGGATAAAAATGGTACCGGTAATTAAGGCCTAATTCAAGTCAACAATTAGGCTGGAAGGCACTATGATTTTGGCTTGTGATGTGGTATCTTTCCACTGAGAAGCGTGTTTGACAAACCAGAAATACTATACCAAATGTTAGGACCACAATTTATCCACGTAGAGAGTTGTAAGTAGTGAATTTGTAAACTCATATGGATCCACTATTTTTATTTCACCACTCATGACTTGCCCACATAATACTGGTAATCATGGCCTAAGTCAAGTTAAAGACTAGGCTAGAAGGTACTATGAATTTTTTTTTTTTTTTTTTTTGGAAGGAGGGAGGCACTATGATTTTGGTTTGTGATGTGATCTCTTTCCACTTGAGAAGCGTGTTTGACAAACCAAAAATACTATATCAATTATGAATGTTAGGACTACAATTTTTATTACAATTTTGCCACAATTTATTCATGTGCAGAGTTGTAAGTGATAGATTTGTGGACCATATAAACCCACCACTTTTATTTCACCACTCATAACTTGCCATGTGGACAAGTTGTGACAAAAGTTATGACAAAAGTTGTAATCCTAACATTTTCCTCGTGATTGACTAATGATCTCGAGTGATCTTGATATGTATACAACTATACAAGTCGCCAACCCGTTAAGCAAGTCACTGCATTTAATTAAAAGTAGCAAACTTGATTAGTTGTAGGGCTACATTATATGACATTCATCATTAACCCATTGTTGGGTTTCTTTGTTCTTTATTGGACTTGGAACTGGAGTGCGCTAAGGGATAGAAAGTGCGAAGACCTCATGCACTACTAACCATGGTCTTCCAGCACAAATTACATAAAGGAAAAGTGGTTAGTAGAAGTTACTTGATAAGATTGATACATTTTAAAAGACAAAAGGAAGATATGTATATTTAAATCATGAAAGTAGATGGAAGAGTATTGTTTTTAATGAGGGGGTGAAAAAAGAAAAAGTAGGGAATACAAAAAATGGAAAATGGTTAGGGGTAAAAAATGGAAAAATGAAAAACTATCTGGTTTGGATAAAAAGAAAAATGAGATGATATAATGTAATGTTTGTTTAAATTTACTATCATACCTTTACTATATATTGTTGGGAATTTAACCAAAATTTCAACCTGTGAGAGACAAAAAAAATAGAGAAAACACGCGTCAAAGAAAAATAATCACACGCACAAGACAGTATTTACGTGGTTCGGCAATTTGCCTACGTCCACGGAGTTGCAGGGATTTCACTATTATCAGGGAAAAATACAAAGTGCGGCTACAGTGTTTTTTCTCTCTCTCTAAAAACACAACAACAGTAGTAGCCAAAAAACCCTAATTATGAAAGCGGCCTTTTATATCCTACTTATAGGGTTACAATGGGCTAGGCCAAAAATAAACTAGGTTCCACAAAGCCTAACAAATCTCCCACTTGGAGACTAGTTCAATCATCAACATCAGCCGCTATCCTCCAAAAGTAATCCCTCATCCCTGCAACTCATCCTCCTGTCCTCAAGCTAGAAGACCAATTGAAACTGCACACAGCTTCAACTTCTCAATAGTGACACCCTTAGTCAACATATCTGCTGGGTTCTTAGATCCACATATCTTCTCAAGTGTTACCAACTTATCTTCAACAAGGTAACGGATAAAGTGGTATTTTGTTTGTATATGCTTCGACTTTGAATGAAAAGCTGAATTTTTGGCAAGAAAGATTGCACTCTGACTGTCACTGTGTAGAATGCCTATCTCCTGCTTCTTACCCAATTCATCTAAGAAACCATGTAGCCAAATCATCTCCTTTCTAGCTTCAGTTGCTGCAACATACTCAGCTTCTGTAGTAGACAAAGTAACAATCTTTTGTAGATTTGAAGCCCATGATATAGCTGTACCACCCAGAGTAAATACAAACCTAGTAGTATTCTTTCTACTATCAATATCACCAGCAAAATCAGCATCTACATAACCTTGCAACTTCAAACTTGCACCTGTGAAATAAAGACATGTATCTGATGAACCCTTCAGATATCTCAGAATCCACTTGACTGCCTCCCAATGCTGCTTTCCAGGCCTACTCATGAATCTGCTCACAACTCCCACTGCATGTGCAATGTCTGGCCTTGTACACACCATAGCATACATCAAACTGCCAATCGCTGAGGCATAAGGCACCTTGCTCATATGGTCCCTTTCTTCTTCTGTCTTCGGTGACTGTTCTTTGCTCAGTTTGAAATGACTACCCAAGAGTGTGCTCACTGGTTTAGATTCATTCATGTTGAACCTGCTGAGAACTTTCTTCACATACTCTGACTGTGAAAGCTTCAATGTACCATTAGTCTTGTCTCTAATGATTCTCATACCAAGGATTTGTTTTGCAACTCTCAAATCCTTCATTGCAAACTGTTTTGACAATTGCTTCTTCAGATTATTAATCTCCTCAATGCTAGACCCTGCAATGAGCATATCATCCACATACAACAGTAAAATGATATAAGAATTGTCAAAGAATTTAACATAGCAACAATGATCAGCTTCACATCTCTTGAACCCAATTTTATGCATAAAATTGTCAAATTTCTTCTACCACTGTCTAGGAGCTTGTTTTAGGCCATACAAGCTCTTTCTCAGTTTGCAGACTAGATTCTCTTGTCCCTGAACAATAAACCCTTCTGGCTGAATCATGTAAAGGTCTTCCTCCAAATCACCATGAAGGAATGCTGTCTTCACATCTAACTGCTCAAGATGTAAGTTTTCTGCAGCCACCATTCCCAGCACCAGTCTAATTGTTGACATCTTCACAACTAGAGAAAATATCTCTGTGTGCCTTCCTTTTGCTGGAACCCTTTAACAACTAATCTAGCCTTGTAACGTTTGCTACCATCATGCTCATTCTTTATTCTGTATACCCACTTGTTGTGCAAAGCCTTCTTTCCTACTGGCAATTTAGTCAGTTCCCATGTCTGATTCCCCAACAAGGAATCCATCTCATCTTTCATGGCTAACTCTCACTTGCTTGAATTTTCATCTTGCAAGGCTTCATCATAACACTCTAGCTCACCACCATCAGTCAATAGTAGATAATTTAAAGCGGGTGAATAACGCTGTGGAGGTCTAATGTTCCTGGAAGATCTGCGGACTTCAGCTACAGGTGTACTCTGATCTACCTGTGAATCTGCATTCTCCTTATTTTCTTCACCCCTTTTCTGGACAGTACTTTCAGTCAATCCATCTAAGTTGACAAACTCAGATTTCTTTTGATCTATCTCTGCAATATTTGATACTACAGTTGACCTGTCCTTGTACATAACCTGTTCATTAAATATCACATTTCTACTTCTGATGATTTTCCTGTTTGTTCATCCCAAAACCTATAGCCAAATTTCTCATCACCATAGCCAATGAAAAAACATATTTTAGACTTAGCATCAAGTTTACTACGAGCATCAGAATCAATGTGAACATGAGAAACACAACCAAAAACTTTTAAATGGGAAAATTTTACCTCTTTACCGCTCCAAACCTCCTCAGGAAGTTTGAACTCCATGGGAACTGATGGCCCTCGGTTTATCAGGTAAGCTACAGTGCTAATAGCATCAGCCCAGAAAGTTTTTGGTAGTCCAGCCTGCAACCTCATACTCCTAGCACGCTAATTAAGAGTTCTGTTCATGCGCTCAGCCACACCATTCTGCTGTGGTGTCCCAGGAATGGTCTTTTCCATCCTAATTCCCTATGCAGCACAATACTCACTGAAGCCTCCATCTATGTACTCTCCTCCATTATCAGACCTCAAACATTTTAGTTTTAAACCTGTTTCTATCTCAACCATGGCATTCCACTTCTTAAAAGTTTCAAATACATCAGATTTATTTTTCAGAAAATAAACCCATACCTTTCTGCTTGAATCATCAATGAAAGTGATGTAGTACCTTGAACCTCCAAGGGATGCAACCAGAGAAGGCCCCCACAAATCAGTGTGTACTAACTCCAATTTTTCTGCCTTTGGTGTCCTGCCAGTTTTCAAAAAACTCACATTTTTCTGCTTTCCTAAGATGCAGCTTTCACACATGTCAAAATCAATGGACTTCAATTCTGGTAGTTTTCCTTTTGACAGCAGCATCTTCATCTCTTTCTCACTCATGTGACTAAGCCTGCGGTGCCATAGGCTTGCATCAGTACTTGCATCAGCAACTGTAATTGTGTCTTTTGGACTTGAGGTCATATAAAGAGTGCCAGTCTTCTTTCCACGAGTCAATACTCTAACTCCCTTTGTAACCTTCCAAGTACCACAAACAAATAGTATTGCATGCCCTTCATCATCAAGTTGTCCAACAGAAATCAGATTCCTCCTTAGGTCAGGAATATGTCGAACCTTCTCCAGTAACCAAACAGACCCATTGGGTAACAATATCCGGACATCTCCCATACCCACAACATCCAGGGCTGAACCATCAGCCAAATACACCTTACCAAAATCACCTGCAGCATAGTTCTGTATGATTTCTCGGTGTGGAGTGGTATGAAATGAGGCTCTTGAATCCAAAACTCAATCATCAAGTGGACTGTCTACTGCAAGAAGTAATGCATCCTGTACCTCTTCTGTTACAGCATTAGCAGAATCATCTTCATTCTTCTTCTTAGGACTTTTGCATTGGTTCCTAAAGTGACCTGTTTTCCCACAATTCCAGCATTGTACTTGTTGGCCTGATCTAGATTTACTTCTGTTCTGATTAGTATTTCTGGATTTTGATCTGCCTCGATTTGAATTTCTGTTATTACCTCTACCTCTTGTCTCAAGGTTTAGGGCAGAACCAGATCCTGAGGTTTCACCTGCATCTCTTCTGCGAATCTCCTCAACCAAAATTAAATCTCGAATATCACTGTACTTGAGCTTTTCCTTTCCTGTAGAATTACTTACTGCCATCCTTATTGCCTCCCAACTGTTTGGCAAAGAAGCCAAGACGATCAGAGCACGAATCTCATCATCAAAATCAATTTCTACAGACGACAATTGATTTGTGATAGTGTTAAATTCATTCAGATGTTGTGCTACTGATGCATTCTCTGCCATCTTCAGATTGAGCAGTTTCTTCATCAGATGCACCTTGTTGTTTGTTGACGGCTTTTCATACATACCAGACAAAGCCTTCATCAGATCTGCTGTGGTCTTCTCCTTTACAACATTATGTGCAACAGACCTAGACAGAGTTAACCTGATAACTCCCAGTACCTGTCTGTCAAGAAGAGCCCATTCATCAGCCTTCATCGCCTCAGGTTTTGTCCCCAAAAGAGGCAGATGCAATTTCCTCCCATAGAGATAATCTTCAATCTGCATCCTCCAATACGCGAAGTCTGTGCCATCAAACTTTTCTATTCCAGACGCCTTTTCTGCTTCCTCTGCCATTGCTCCCACTCAAACCTAACCCTAGGCTCTGATACCAGTTGTTGGGAATTTAACCAAAATTCCAACCTGTGAGAGACAAAAAAAATAGAGAAAACACACGTCAAAGAAAAATAATCACACACACAAGACAGTATTTACGTGGTTCGGCAATTTGCCTACGTCCACGGAGTTGCAGGGATTTCACTATTATCAGGGAAAAATACAAAGTGCGGCTACAGTGTTTTTTCTCTCTCTCTAAAAACACAACAACAGTAGTAGTCTAAAAACCCTAATTATGAAAGCGGCCTTTTATATCCTACTTATAGGCTTACAATGGGCTATGCCAAAAATAAACTAGGCTCCACAAAGCCCAACATATATATATATTTTTTTAATTATTAAGGAAAAAAAAACTGAACTTAATGTTGAAAAAAAAAATTAATGTTGAGGGAGGATAGGGGCAAATGAGTAAATTACTATCTAGGCCACTCTTTTTCTCCAATTTGGCAAAAAACAAAACACCCCAAAATGGTGAACCCGGGTATTTTGTTTTAATCCCTTTATTTTCCCTCTCCCAATGGAAAAATATACTATGTTATGGCATGTGAGTCCTCTCTCTCACAGCTGGTGGGTTTCACTTAGTTGTGAGAGAAAGCACTTATATATCCATAACAGGGTATACCTTCTCCTCTCCCAACCAAACAAGGGCACTATTCAACTAAACGGGCCTTAGGGAAATCATTTCATGAATGGATGTGGGTTTATATTAGTTTAAGAGGGCCTACAGAGTTTTAAATTTTTGTGGGTCTGTTGTGTTGATGGAGCTTCACTAATGCGCTTTGAAATCCCAGTTGTTTAAATATATGATGTATCTCCTCAGTTCTTAGGGCGTCATAGTTGCATTCCTTTCTTCCTGGCCTAGCCTTCTCCTTAAGGCCATTGGTTAAGTCCTATATCTTCCTTCTTGTTTTCCTTTATAACCCTTTGCAAAAGAAAAACAAGAAGGAAGATATAAGACTTAACTCTATTGCATGCACACATTTTTACACACAATTAAAATATACTAAAATCTTGGAAATCATGACTTCTAGTCATAATTTCAGTGTATTTCAAGTGTATGTAATGGGGTGTGTATAATAGCACTATCCTTTTGCAAATGCTGGTCGGGTAACAGCTCTTTTTTATTTTATTTTTTTATTATCAAAATAGTATTATTCACATAAAAAAAAATTAAAAAGAAAAAGAAAAAGAAATAGGGTAACCTAGATTTGTAGATTAAACAGGCCATATGTATTATTTGAAAAGTGTACTCTTGATTTTTGTAAGTTTTCTTAATCAAATACATTTTCTAATGTATAGAACTGTCATGCTTCTAATGTATTATTGAAAACTTTCATTCGGCTTTATTAGGATTTAGGAACACATCAACACACAATCAGGTCTTTTGTCTTAATAGGCAAAACAAAATTTTCATTTCAACTGATTATATAATAAATATGATTTAGTACAATTATGTTGAAAATTAAGTGACACTACATATTCTGTAATCTTACACTTGAGCATTCATTTGACAGCCTCTTCTTGTTGTTTGAACTAAACTTTCAGCCCTTTTAATATAAAAAGGAAATGTAGCACTTGCAGTTAAATCTTCAACATTGAACTGAATTTTGTACCTGTAAAGGATTAATTAGCTATCTCTAAAAGGGTTTATACCAACATCCCTCTTCAAGCCGAGGCGGGGGCCATCCTCTGGTTAATTCAGCTCGCAAAGTCTCTCAATTAGGAAAACATCATGATTGAAAGTGATTCAAAATTGAGAATTGAAACCATTCAGAAGATAGTTGCAGAAACTCCTTAGAGAATTTCAAGCAACATAGCATAAGCCTTAGCCCTCTCTGTTTCTTTCTCTTCTTGTTCTTTTAATTGGGGACTTATAAAGAGGTAAACAGATCCCCTCATGTTTTAGCAGGCTGGTCTCATAAAGAATAGGTCATGGGGCTGTTTTGATTTAGTTGCTGGGCCTCAAGCCTTTCTTGATATGTATTTTGAGGATCTTAATTTGATCTGTTCCTAGTAAGCTTTTGTTGCTTCCTTCAATAAAATCTTTCATGATTATCGAAAAAGATTATTTCAATTATTGTGAAGCAAATTCATGTCACCAAGTTATTGATATTATGAAGATAGATTATTAAGTTTTAGGGCAGTGTTAACAAACACGTTAAGGAATTGCCTTATGTTAGATTTTTGACTAGCTTTATAAGATGCAAAATCAATTGAGCTAACTTTTTGAGTTTCATTTATTATTTCAGCATTATTTTTATCCACTTTCACTAATTCATGCTAAATTTTTTATTCATTTTTATTAGCTAGATTCCACAATAACTCATCTTTAAAACGCAATTTACTGTACCCATTAACATTTTTCCATATTATAAAATATTAACATCACTGCTTTTGAGAGAGGGAAGAAAAAAAGTGTTCAATTTCTGTGTGTTTGGTAAAATGCCACTACTTGTATGAAAAGGACCACTTCTAAGAATTGAATCTGTACATTTAAGCTCGACAGCCTGACATTTTCCCCCCTAATTATAAATCCACCAAACATCTCTCTCTCTCTCTCTCTGTGCTTCCATTCTTTAATTTTTTTTCACAGCTTTCTTGGCTATATTTTTGCCTCACATTTGTGATTTGTCCATATTTCGTCTTAAGCATATTGCATACATAAGAATTTGGCATCTTTTTTCATGGCTACTTTGAAGTGCTCATATCTTATGAGCTTTGTTGCATGCTTTTCCTTAGAATAACAGGCACGCTAATAAGTGCTCTTTTCATTGTAAACAGTGTGGGCAATTATATTGGTTGTCAGCTCTGAATAACCTTAACAAGATGTGTCATTTTGTTTTGAGGGAGAAGAATATTCATGGAATCAACATTTGTTTTTTTCTTCTTGAAGATGACATCTTAATATACATGATCAAATCAATGCCGATCAAACCAAATGCATCAGTTTGGAGAGCTTTGCTCAGTGCATGTCGAGTTAATTACAACACTAAACTAGCTGAAAACATTTTTGAAAAAGTTGTTGAATTAGAACCTATGAATCCAGGGAATTATGTTTTGCTATCTAACATCTATGATGCGGCAGGACATTGGTTGGAAGTTAGACAAATAAGAACATGGCTCAAAGAGATGGGTTTAAATAAGCCTCCAGGAATTACTTGGATTGTTGTTAGAAGTCGGGTACACTATTTTACTGCTGGAGACATGTCACACCTTCAATCAGACAAAATTTATGCAAATTTAAATTCTTTGTTGTCCACAATCAAAGAAAATGGATATGTTCCTGATCTTAGTTGGATTTCACATGATGAAGGTGAATATGGTTGAAAGCTGGAGGCAGTTCAGCCATAGTGAGAAGCTTGGTTTTGCATTTGGACTTATCAGTTTGAGGGTTCTGCCCCATATTATGATTACTAACACCTCAAGACTTTTTGTTGATTGCCACAAATTGAGTGAATATGGAGTTTGATACTGTTGGGAACTTAGAACATAGAACACTTTCATTTGTTAAGGGTCCCTGCTCATGCAAGGAATATCACTGGAATTTGATATTCAATGAACAAGTTTCTGATAAAGGAAATCTGATATCTACTGAGAAGCTGTTAAGTAAAAGGTAATCTTGCAAGACTTTAAAGTTCTTACGAGCTTGGATTGATGTTGAGCGTCAACTTGGGACGTGGAGGAGTGACTAGCCAGAGTCCCTGACTTGATACTATATGAACACTGGTAGTGGTAGACATATGGAACTGTATAGTTGTGTATTTATGATGGTAGTGTATGAAAATCTTGCCTTGTTTGTTTTTTTTTTATTTGATTTGCACATATATTTTCTGTAATCATTATGTAACCTCTTTTCTATGAAATTTGTTTATCCACGGACTAATAAAAGACTTAAATGTTACATCAAAACGACCTCATTGGTTCCAACTCTCAAATATTCACTTGTTTTACACATATAATTATCTAGTTTAACAGCCACATAAGTATCAATTGCCTTTATACATTGGATATTAATATTAACTAGCGGATGTTCAGCGCAATGCGCTTGTAGTCTATAAGTTTATTTTGAAAACTTTAATGAAAAATTATTTCTATAAGTCATGTATAATATTCATTATGTAACTTGTGTTATAATATTTTGGGAGTTAATTTCTATTATATTACACATTAGTGAATATAGAAGAATGTAAATTGTTAAAGACTAAAATATTTTGCAATATGAATGTACTTCTAGTTATGGATGTTAGGACCACAATTTATCTATGTCGAGAGTTGTAAATGGTGAATTTGTGGACTCATATGAACTCATCATTTTATTTTACCACACGACCTGCCCACATAGTATTGGTAATCATGGCCTAAGTCAAGTTAAAGATTAGGCTGGAAGGCACTATGATTTTGGCTTGTGATGTGATCTCTTTCCACTGAGAAGCGTGTTTAACAAACCAAAAATACTAAACCGATTATGAATGTTAGGATCACAACTTTTACTACAATTCGGTCATAATTTATTCAGGAAGAGAGTTATAAGTGGTGGATTATGGACTTATATAGACTCACCACTTTTATTTCATCACTCACGACTTGCGCACATAGTACCGATAATCATGGCCTAAGTCAAGTAAGTCAAGTCAAGATAAAAAAGGTTAGGCTAGAAGGCACTATGATTTTAGCTATGAAGATACCATATCTTATAAGATAGCCTTTTCTTTCCAGACCATTTCCTTTCAAACCAGATTGTTTTTTTTTATTCTCTTTTCTTTTAATTTATTTGCAACTAATCTTTCTTTGACCAGCCAGTCAACAAAGTTGTTATCCTCTAGAAAGCTTAAACATAAATAATGAATTTTTTTAAATAAAAATAAAGCCGGGTGAACATTCAAGAGTCATTTTCCGAAACTCCAAGCCAAATTTTGTCCAAAACAACGGTCCACACGCAAAAAACAATGTTCGCTTTTCACACTACTCCCTCGACATGAAACACTCTAAAAGGAATGAAACACTCTAAACACTGTGATTTTGGCTTGTGATGTGATCTCATTCCACTGAGAAGTGTTTGACAAACCAAGAATGCTACAGTAGTTATAGATGAGACTACAACTTTTGTCATAATTTATCTATGTAAAGAATTGTGAGTGGTGGATTTGTAGACTCATATAGACCTACCACTTTTATTTCACTACTCATAACTTGACACGTGAGCAAATTGTTACAAAAGTTGTGACAAAAATTGTAATCCTAGCATTTTTCTTGCGATTGACTAATGATCTCGAGTGATCTTAATACGTATACAACTATAAAAGTCCTCAACCCGTTAAGTAAGTCACTAAATTTGATTAAATGTCACAAACCTGATTAGTTGTAGGGCTGAATTATATGTCATTCATCATTAACTCATTGTTGGGTTTCTTTGTTCTTTGTTGGACTTGGAACTGGAGTGCAACAAGGGATAGAAAGAGCGAAGACCTCATGCACTACTGAGCATGGTTTTCCAGTGCAAATTATGTAAAGGAAGAGTGGTTAGTAGAAGTTTTTTTGATAAGATTGATACATTTTAAAAGACAAAAAAAATATATGCATATTTAAGACAAGAAAGTAGATGGAAGAGTATTGTTGACCATGATCTTACAGTGCAAATTAAGTAAAGGAAAAGTGGTTAGAAGAAGTTTCTTGATAAGATTGTTACATTTTAAAAGACAAAAAGAAGATATGTATATTTAAAACATGAAAGTAGATGGAAGAGTATTGTTGACCATGGTCTTACAATGCAAATTACGTAAAGGAAAAGTGATTAGTAGAAGTTCTTGATAAGATTGATACATTTTAAAAGACAAAAAGAAGATATGTATATTTAAAACATGAAAGTAGATGGAAGAGTATTGTTGCCCTTCAACGCGGTTTGGCCGGAAGGTTAAAGAAATGCGGGGTAGAAAATGATGAGGGGTGAAAAATAAAAAGTAGGGAATAGAAAAAATATTAGTTTTTTCTTATGTGCGTTTGGTTAGTGGTGAAAAATGCAAAAATGAAAAACTATCTTGTTTGGGTAAAATGAAAAATGAGATGATAGAAAATAATGTTTGTTTAAATTTACTCTCATACCTTTACTATATATTTAAAAAAATAAATTTTTTATTAGGGGAAAAAAAAAGCTGAACTTAATGTTGAAAAAAAAATTTAATGTTGAGGGAGGATAGGGACAAATAAGTAAATTATCATCTAAGCCACTCTTTTTCTCCAATTTGGGAAAAAACAAAACACCCCAAAATGGTGAACCCGGGTATTTTGTTTTTAATCCTTTTATTTCCCCTCTCTCTCTCACAGCTGGTGGGTTTCATTTAGCTGTGAGAGAGAGTACTCATATATCCATAACATGGTATACCTTCTCCTCTCCAACTAAAAAATGGCACTATTCAACTAAACAGGCCTTAGGGAAATCATTTCACAGATGGATGTGGGTTTAATTTAATTTAAGTGGGTCTAATAGGTTTTAAATTGTAATGGGTCTGCTGGGTTGATGGAACTTCCCTAATGGGATTTAAAATCCCAGCTGTTTGGATGTATGATGTATCTCCTCAGTCCTCACGGAGACACAACTGCATTCCCTCCTTCCTTCCCAGCCTAGTCTCCTCCTTGAGACCGTTAGTTAAGTCCTATATCTTCCTTCTTGTTTTCCTTTATAACCTTTCGCAAAAGAAAAATACAAGTACACATCACTCTATTGCATGCACACGTTTTTACATACACTTAAAATACACTAAAATCTTGGAAATCAACTTCAAGTCACAGTTTTAGTGTATTGCAAGTGTGTAATGGTGTGTGTTTAATAACATTACCCTTTTGCAAAGAGTAGTTTTAAGATCATAAATTATTCCACAATTTTTTTGCCACAATTGTGATGTGGTAGATTGTGAGTGGTTAATCATCACTTGCACATAGGCCTACTATTTTTTCTTCATTAGTCTCACTCTGCCACATCACAGTTGTGGCAAAACGTTGTAAAAAATTTTGTGGTCCTAGACTTTTTCTTTTGCAAATACTAGTCGGGTGCGGCTTTCTTTTCTTTTTCTTTTTCTTTTTTATTTTTTGGAAGTATAATCAAAATAATTATAATTCGCATAAAAAATAAAAGAAATAGGGTAGCCTAGATTTGTATATTAAACAGGCCGTATGTATTCTTAGAAAAGTGTACTATTGATTTTTGTAAGTTTTCTTAATCAAATACACTCTAATGTATAGAACTGTCATGCTTCTAATGTATTATTGAAAACTTTCATTCGGCTTTATTAGGATTTAGGAACACATCAACACACAATCAGGTCTTTTGTCTCAATAGGCAAAACAAAATTTTCATTTCAATTGATTATATAATGAATATGATTTAGTACAATTATGTTGAAAATTAAGTAACACTATATATTCTGTAATCTTACACTTAGGCATTCATTTTGGCAATCTCTGCTTGTTGTTTGAACTAAACTTTCAGCATTTTTAATATAAAAGGAAATGTAGCACTTGCAGTTAAATATTCAACATTGAACTGAATTTTGTACATGTAAATATAAATCATTTGTGTTGGTTTAGATATGTTGTATATGTCATCCTCGAAGTCTTATATATTTATCAAGGTAGGAATTGGAAAATCAAACTTGCATTATTGCATATGCTTATGCAATATCCACACCATAAGTCATTTGTAGGTTTCATCTTCAAGTATGTTTGAAAACATTACAAATGGGAAAAAAGTTTATAGTAAACTCTATGAAGATTGAACATCATAAATGTTTTGAATGATATACTAAACCAATGGCTTAGTAGTTAGTAGAGCAATGGCATCGACACTACTGGTACTGCATTGAATAAAACCAATCGCTTGAACAGTAAAAATGTGTTCAGATGACTAACACAACGCTTTTTTTGTTTTTAATGAACTAACACAAAAGCTTAAGGAATAATCAATGAGTAGGTAAACTTTATCGAATCATGTGGTTAATTAATGAGTGTATATGTTTGTATTGGGAAGTTATTGGCTGGTTTGGAACCACAAGGCCGGCAAGCTGACCTTGTAGTCCCACCTAAGGCTGTCCAACTTACCCGCCCACCCACCTGCCCGAACTCGACTCGGAACCTCCCAATCCAACTAATTCGGTAGTTGGACATCAAAAACCCAACGCCAGAGGGTTGGTTTCGGATCTCCTCTTTCTAAAACCAGTGAAACCTAACTCGCCCGAAGACCATCAACTCCAACCATTTTTTCCAGATTTTCGACCACATTTTCAGCTATTCCAGTGATTTTTGGCATGATATACGCCGGATCTGGTCGAATCGGTCTCGCCAAATCCAACGAGTTCTCACCGAATCTTGGACGGAACTGGCAGGATCTCGCCAAATCTAGCGAGATCTCGTCACATTTCAGCGGATTTCGGTGATTTTCAATTTCACCTGAAAGCAACCACCACTTGCCGGCAACACAAACCGACAAAATCGTTGCTATACACAAGTCAATTGCGGGTTGGGAAACTGCCCACTTGATCTAGAATGGGTCAGTTGCGGTTTGGGCACAAACCCGATCAGACCAACCCGTGGACAGCCCTAGTCCCACCCAAAAGAAACACAACAAGTCATTAAAAAGATATGACATAAGCATTAAGCGCCACATATATTTCCCAGTATCTGGAGTTAACACTGTCAACTTCCGTTTCTTATAGCAACAGTCAAAAATCAAAAATTTTCTAAATCCACTTGCACGGCAGATTTGGGCCTGTTTGGTACATATGTTTAAAAACTGAAAATTGTTATTTGAAAATATTTGTGAAAATACGTGTAAGTAAAAAAGTGCGTTAAATTGTGTGAAATATTGTTTAAAAACTGAAAATTGTTGTTTAAAAAGACTTACCAAACACCCCCTTATTTTGGCAAACTCAATACTTTCAAATCTCAATCCGGGGAAATACAAACTACAAAGACCACTATGACATTATCTCATCCTCCTCTTTCTCCCACTCTCTCATGTTTTCATTTTTTTCCTCTCCTCAAATCTTCAAGACCTGAAGTTGCATACGCTTACCGCCATACATTGTTCTCCTTTGTACATGCTGGTACTGCCAAAACTATTCTCTGCTCATTGAAATTGTCCTTAGAAATAGAATCTTTATAAATGTTTCAGTCTCTCAGGTACTGAAAGAGTTGTGAAGATTGTTCTGGAGATGTCATTAAGCAAAGAGCTGGCTCAAAAGTAGACAACCTCCATTCTTTGCTGCCTGGATGTGAATGACACCCATATGTTTGCCAAAATTACTGAATTAGGTAATGAGTTTCATGTATTTGATGTTGATATTTCACTAAAATTGTAAATAGAAGTTCAAATTGATGGGGTTAATACATACGATTGATATCTTGAAAGATTGCCTGTAAGATGTTTGTGAAAATGCTTACTTTCTTGACGTTTTTCAGTTGGCTTATGTTCTTGCTTTTGGTGGATGGGTGTCATGTGGTGGTCATTGTTGTGGTATTGTTTTAACTGTGTGGTGGTCTTGGGGAAGGGGGTTTAGAAGGGGGAAAATGAAAAATTTTATACTAAGCTTTGGCTAGAATGCGGTTGAGGGGAGAACATGTTTGCTTGTACACCATGTGTTTGATAATTTTGTATCTCAGGTGTTTAAAAAATGCTACTTAAAATGGAATATGGATGTTTGCATGGTGTAAATTAAGGTTTATTGGGTTTGAACTTTACATGTATCAGTTGCTATTTGGTGGAGGTTCTTATAGATGGCTTTTATTTTTTAGACAATTGTATGCTGAATTTTGTATATCATTCTCAATTTTGATGGGAAGTTAATGTATAGATATTTGCTTATGTGAATTGATAAGGCTCTCTTCATCTTCAATTTTGCTGGAATTTATAAGTTTTGTATCTAAGATATCTACCATCTTTTTCTGATAAGTAATAAAGCTCTATTCAATTTTTCTGTGTTGTTGCAAGTTTCAATATCTTTTACTAAATATATAGATATGGTCTTTCTCTCATACTAACTGAGTTGGTTCTTTGGCTTATTAAATGCTTTGCACCTATAATTGACATGGTGCAACTTCTCAACGTAGAACCTTGAAATAGGATATTGGTGCTCATATGACTTAAGTAAACATTGTAAGAATAATATAAAATTGTTGAGTATTTGCTTTTACAATAATTAATTGCTCTTGCTTAATGTGAGATATGTAAAATAGAAACTGATATGTAATTAGTTGCTATTATCTCTTTTTAAATTTATGTGGTGTAAGATTTTGTTACATGCTTTTAATGTTGATTATTTGGGATTTATTGAAATGGATTTGGAATAGAGATAAATTAAGGTGGCCTAGCAATACAACCCAACTTATATATCTTTTGTGCTTGATTTGTACATAACAGGATGGGAGATGGATAGATAGCTTCATTTGCAAATGGAGAGATTCTTGATGGGTAATTTACACATGGTAGGGGTGAGATTAGATGGATGTACAGTCCCAAGCCAACAAGATGCATTACAACACTATACAAAGAATTTAGAGTCTTTAGAGTTCATGGTGGTTGAACTGTTGAATAATGTATACAGCCCTTGCATTAGTGAACTAAGGAGATAGTCTTCGGCTTAGTGGAAGATGGCCTTTGTAAAATATATTAAAGGGGAGGGATTTGTAACCACAAGTTTTATGAATAACAATAATAAATTCTATTTTTGTATGTTTATTTCCAATGACTTGACATTAGAGTAGAGGATTGTACATAAATTATTTATTATTTATCTTCATGCCTTGTTTTAGCAATTTTTTGTTTGAATAAAGTGCACAATTTTGTAGAGCTTGAGATGTTTTTACTTCTTTTAAATTTATAAGCTTTGCAATAAGCATTAGTTTGTTTGTGATTATCTTTTGCTTTTTATGAACTTGAAATATATCCCAACCCCACATGTATTTACCATCCATCTATTGCTCATGTAGATCTTACCAAACCATTTTAATATTAATCATAATTAGTGATACAAAGTTTGTCAAGTTGAAATTAAATTGGCAATAAACTTTAAAAAAATGTTACGTTCATAATATTTTCACAATACTTTCACAACAAATTATACGTATTAAGTTGTTATTAGTTTTAATTTAAATTCATAACTTAAATTACTTTTTTGCCAACTTGTAACATTTGATAACAACTGATCACTTAGAATTTGTTATGAAAATATTGTGAAAATGTAACATTCCTCTAAACTTTAACCATCTTGATTAGTGAAGAACTATTCTCACAAATGCAACAATGAGCTATTACAAGAAGCCGAGCTTAACAAATACCAAATATGGTTCCTTCAAGAAAATTGAATAAGACAACAAAAACAAAGGCACAAAAGAGGCTTAATAGATTTTTTTTTATTTTTTTATACCAAGAACTAGCAACATCCACTCTGAATTTTAACATTGATTGACATAATTCAAATTCTTTTTTTTAAAAAGAAATCATCCTCTCTAATCTAACAAAACCATAAGTCCACAAAATTAACAACTGCAACAGCATTTTTATATTGGCATTAGGCAAACAATTTATAAACAAAAGAAAATGATAAAGTGGCTATGGAAGCAGATAAAGAGATTGAGAGAAATCAAAAAGTGGAAAAAAGATTAACTTCCTCATTAAGCAATTGAAGATTACAAGGTTCTGCCTTTTATATACAAGAACAGAGTATATGGAAAGCTGAAACAAACAAACAAACAAAAAATGTAACGCACTAATCAACGAACTATCGACCATATAAGAACACCTGTTACCTACTTCACAAATTAACTAAACCAATAAGTGTAGATATATTTACGACTTGTAGTCTTAAACACTATATACAAAACTACTTGTCGTTCTAGTTGTTGCTCTTCTGCTATACTAAATCTGTTCTTCAGCTTCTGTACTTCTTCAATCTCTGCATATCTTAATACAAAAAATAGGAACCCAAGTAGAGGGGAATAAAACCCCACATACCAAAACAATAATAAATTGACAAAAAAAAAAAAAAAAAAAATCCCAACTATTTTTATAACCAGTGCTCATAACATCACTTCAAAATTATCTAACAAGTATTTTCACAAACATCAACAGTTAGTGGAAAACATGATTTGGCACTCAATGCTTATGTCATAACTTTTTAATGACTTGGGGCTGACCTCTATGAAGCTCTTTTGAGATTGACCATATTCTTGTAACAGCATTTAAATTCAAGCTCACCCTTTTTTTAAGGTATTCTTACTAAACTAATGCTCATGATTTGCAGGATACGGACAGAACAGGTCCTTGGAACTTTCTCCACAGCTAATGACATTGGTTATGGTTCCATAGTTTCTCCATAATTTATTTCTCAGGGAAACTATTTGCAGTTAAAGCATCTTTTCTTAGCCTTTCCTGTGGCATGCGTGAAGTCCAGCCCAGGACATTTCTCCTCCATATACTTCTTTGCACAGAAAAATGGAAAATGTTCATAACAAGGAAATAGATAAATGAAATATTTAGAGCAAGTTCGATATTAACCTATTATAATTAGGGATTATTGTAATGATATTCTTTCAGACTGTAAAAATTCCCTTTAAAAATTTTTCATGTTATATTCCCTTAAAAGAGTTACCTACTCTAGAAATTTTCTTCTACAATTTTCACCAAAATTGTCTGAACAATCAATAAAAAATTTCCAATGTCTTTGTAGATGACTAAAGAAGGTGCTCAAAATTCTGGAAATAATTAGCTCTAGCTTGCATAGAAGAGCCAGTCTCTATAATTAAAAGTGATGCTTTTGTTTCCTTTAAAAAGAGACATTGGTTTTTTTTTTTTTTTTTTTTTTCCCTAATAGAAAGCCAATCCAATTTTCTTGGTATAGACAAATAGTATCCCATGAATAGAACCTTTTTAGAGTTGCTATTATTAGTAACAAGGATTTTGCTTTGTTAAGCCTTAGCAATATCAAAAGAGAGAAGAAATACTTAATTTTCTCAATGTATGTGGTATTTAAAAATTCAACCCAAAAAAAAATTCTAAAATTTTGGGTCGGTTATGGATCCTCTAAGTCAGTTATATGTATTTTCTTTTTCACATTAACATAGCATTTTAGTCTATTTCAATTCATCTCAGTCCACTTTGACATGCATCGATTCATTCGGTCCCCTTTAGTTTTTCGGTCCACTTCAGCCTAATTTGGTCCATTTTAGTTTTTGGTCCACTTCAGTCTAATTTCGGTCCATTTTGGACTAATTGTACTTTAAATTGATTCTTTTTAGGGTTAATTTTTTTTCTTCTTAATTTTTGGATTGAAAAATATGACGTTTTATTTTATTTGGAAAACTCTTTAGTTTTGACTTAAAAAATACAAACAAGCTAAGTATTAGAAATTAGAGATATGGGGCTAAACAAGAATAATAATGATAAATATTCACAAGATGATTTTAAAATTTAAGTTTCAAACTTTCAATAATATAAGTATTGTAGGAATTAGGTTTGAGCACTTCTTCTATTAGATGAGTGGACTCAGACCCAATTAATCCAATACAATAAATTTGTAGAGAATGGGTCAAAGAGCTAGGCTTTAGTGCATAGACAACAGTTAATATGGAGTTCATGACAATCAAACAAAGATGGACAAAGTTTATCTAAGAAAGTTCGTCCTCGGCACAATCCGAGGAGTTTTGTTCTAGTAAATATTGAATAAGAAGGGTTACAAGAGTTCTTGAGATTGTTACAGTGTCATCTCCTTTTTCTTCTTCCCCCCTCTCTATAGAGGGTTTCTCCTATTATATAGTCATCTTTAAACGATCTTGGTCTTCCACTTGTTGATCATCCAAGCCTATACTTGAGTGTCTGTCCCATCAGACACCTTCTCTAGCATTCTGTGAGTTGCGGTAACCGAGGTAGCACTGTTCACAGGTCATTTTCTCATTAATGCGGTTAGGACGTTAGTTGTGGGCATTTAATGCAAAGGTGACAGTTTCTCCTTAAATTGCTCCTCCATCGTGTTCCTATGGTTGGCCCATCGTGCCTGTTCCATTCCTTGGGATACTTTGGGAGACTGCCCTTGATGGCATGCCGCTCTTCCCTCCTGTGATCCTAGCTGGCCGATGACAAGATCGTCCTCGGCGATGTTTCATGACACCTTGGACTTTTCTCTTTCGTCCTCGGGCACTTCACCTCCCCTTGGCGTGAGCCTGGGCTTAGTATAAAATGGGTCGCGGTTGTCAAATTCTTTGACCCCACAAGTATTATACTTATATAATAACTTTTTTTTTTGTGTGGAAAAACTATAGTAATTTAAACTTAATGTAAAACATTTCATGTGTTTGATGGAATGGGGGAGTGTATTTTTCTATGTAATATAATAATATTATTAGAAATGTTCAAATTAGTGACCTATTCTAGTGTGTGTGTGTATATATAGATATATATCACTATGATAATCTAAACTGAAAATTTTCAAAGGTACCAAAATGAAAAGAGCATAAACTTTAAGGGGAAAAGTGCAATTTCGTCTTAGTTACCTTATCATCTGCTTTTTTATAAGTCGCTTTCCCGCCAATATTGTGAAGGACCCAGATTCAATGGAAGTACCTGTGAGTGCAACTCTTCTAAGCCTCAAAAACCAAAACCATTCAAGGGAACGTTGGAATTCAATCATAAAGCACCACACTAAGCTCAAAGATGACCATGCAATCCTCACTACTTATACCCAAATGGCATCTCTCGGTATAGCTCCTGATAATGCCATTTTGCCTCTTGTCCTCAAGGCGTGTGCGAGGTTGAGCGCCGTCGAGAGTGGCAAGAACATACATTTCTCGCATTCTGGGTACGAGTTTGATCGGGGATATTCGAGTTGGGACGGCTCTGGTTGACTTCTATTGTAAATGCGGGTTGATTGAAGAAGCGCGAAAGGTGTTTGATGAAATGCGTGTGAGAGATGTGGTTTCGTGGAATGCATTGATTTTGGGGTATGTGGGGTGTTTTTATCATGAGGAGGCGGTTTTTTTGTTTAGGGAGACGGAAAGGGAGGGTTTTAAGGCTAATTCATGCACTGTGGTGGCGTTGCTTTTGGCTTGCAAGGATGGTTTGGAAATTAGACTAGGGAAGGAGATACATGGGTATTGTTTGAGGAATGGATTGTTTGATTTGGATCCCCATGTGGGTACTGCTTTGATTGGGTTTTATTTGAAATTTGATGTGAGAATTTCTCGTCTTGTGTTTGATTTGATGATTGTGAGGAGCATAGTGAGCTGGAATGCAATGATTAATGGTTATATTGATGTTGGGAATTACTTGGAAGCTTTAAATCTTTTTCTGTCAATGCTTGAGAATGGGGTTCATTTTGATTCTGTTACAATGTTGGTTGTTATACAAGCCTGTGCGGAATTTGATTCTCTCCAATTGGGTATGCAAATCCATCAAATGGCTATCAAGTTGAACTATGTTGGTGATTTGTTCATTGTAAATGCATTGCTTAATATGTACAGTGAAAATGGTAGCCTAGCGTCATCCTGTGCATTGTTTGATACCATCCCTACATGTGATGTTGCTTTGTGGAATTCTATGATATCTGCATATATTGACTTTGGCTGTTATGAGGAAGCCCTAAGTTTGTTTATTTGTATGAAAAACAAAGGCCTCAAGGAAGATGAAAGAACTATTTCTATCATGCTGTTCACATGTGCCAAGTTTGCTGATGGCTTGAGGAAGGGTAAAAGTTTACATGCTCATGCAATCAAGTGCAGGATGAAGATGGATGTTTCTCTGAGAAATGCACTGCTAAGCATGTATGCAGAGCTAAATTGTGTTGAAGCTGTACAAAAGGTTTTTGCTGAGTTGAGAAGTTTAAATGTAATATCGTGGAACACTATGATCTTGGCATTGGCTCATAGCAAAATGAGGAGTGAAGCATGGCAACTCTTTGGGGTCATGCCAAAGTCAGAATTCAAACCCAACTCATACACAATAATATCTATTCTTGCCACTTGTGAAGATGAAACTTGTCTTAATGTTGGGCGATCAATTCATGGCTTTGTGGTAAAACATGGTATTGAAGTAAACTTATCTTTGAACACCATACTAAAACATGGTATTGAAGTAAACTTATCTTTGAACACCATACTTAAAGATATGTACATGAACTGCGGTGATGAAGCATCAGCTAGGACTTTATTTGAGTCCTGTACAAATAGAGATTTGATCTCATGGAATTCTATTATTGCCAACTATATCAATGACAACCAAGTCCATGAAGCTTTGTTACTATTTAATCGCATGATTTCTGAAGTGGAGCCAAACCCTGTGACGATTATAAATGTTCTCTCATCGTGTACAGGCCTTGCAAATCTTCCTCAAGGCCAATGCTTGCATGCTTATGTAATTAGAAGGCATTCCTATCTCGGTTTCAATCTGTCTCTTGCAAATGCTTTTATAACAATGTATGCAAGATGCGGTAGCATGCAAAATGCTAAAATGATCTTTGACACTTTGTCTAGGAGAAATATTATCTCGTGGAATGCCATGATTACTGGCTATTGTGTGCACGGTCGGGGATATGATGCTATACTTACCTTCTTACAAATGTTAGAAGAAGGTTACCAACCAAATGGAGTAACTTTTTTATCTGTTATGTCCGCCTGCAGCCATTCAGGTTTGCTAGACAAGGGATTTGAGCTTTTTCAATCCATGATTCAGGATTTTAATATAACACCTGAGCTTGCTCACTATGGTTGTGTGGTTGATCTGCTTGGTCGTGGAGGACGTTTAGATGAAGCTAGAGAGTTTATCAAATCAATGCCGATTGAACCAGATGCATCAGTTTGGAGAGCTTTGCTCAGTGCCTGTCGAGTTAATTACAACACTAAGCTAGCTGAAAACATTTTTGAAAAACTTGTTGAATTAGAACCTATGAATGCAGGGAATTATGTTTTGCTATCTAACATCTATGCTGCAGCAGGACATTGGTTGGAAGTTAGACAAATAAGAACATGGCTCAAAGAGAAGGGTTTAAATAAGCCTCCAGGAATTAGTTGGATTGTTGTTAGAAGTCAGGTCCACTATTTTACTGCTGGAGACATGTCACACCTTCAATCAGACAAAATTTATGCAAATTTAAATTCTTTGTTGTCCACAATCAAAGAAAATGGATATGTTCCTGATCTTTGTTGGATTTCACATGATGAAGGTGAATACGGTTGAAAGCTGAAGGCAGTTCAGCCATAGTGAGAAGCTTGGTTTTGCATTTGGACTGATCAGTTTGAGCGTTCTGCCCCATATTATGATCACTAAGACCTCAAGGCTTTTTGTTGATTGCCACAAATTGAGTGAATGTGGAGTTTGATACTGTTGGGAACTTAGAACATAGAACACTTTCATTTGCTAAGGGTCCCTGCTCATGCAAGGAATATCACTGGAACTTGATATTCAATGAACAAGTTTCTGATAAAGGAAATCTGATATCTACTGAGAAGCTGTTAAGTAGAAGGTAATCTTGCAAGACTTTTAAGTTCTTATGAGCTTGGATTGATGTTGAGCGTCAACTTGGGACGTGGAGGAGTGACTAGCCAGAGTCCCTGACTTGATACTATATGAACACTGGTAGACATATGGAACTGTATAGTTGTGAATTTATGATGGTAGTGTATGAAAATCTTGCCTTGTTTTTTTTTTAATTTATTTTTTTATTTGCACATATATTTCCTGTAATCTTTATGTAACCTCTTTTGTTTTAAATTTGTTTATCCATGGACTAATAAAAGACTTAAATGTTACATCAAAACGACCTCATTGGTTCCAACTCTCAAATATTCATTCGTTTTACATATATAATTGTCTAGTAATAACAGCCACATAAGTATCAATTACCTTTATACATTGGATATTAATATTAACTAGCAAATGTTCAGCGCGATGCACGTGTAGTATTTTGAAAATTTTAATAAAAAATTATTTAAGTTATGTTATAATATTTTGGGAATTAATTTCTATTATATTACACATTAGTGAATATAGAAGAATGTAAATTGTTAAAGACTAAAATATTTTTGCAATATGAATGTATTTCTTAAGTGAAACGAAACACATGCACAAAGGAGAGGGAATGAGATTCTAACAAAAAAATTTTAAGTATTAATTGCATATGTCGTATTATGTTTTTCTCCTTTTGGTTTGATTTTATTTCTATTGTTGTTAAAGTAACTAAACTCGAGCAAGAATACCATAATCCTAATCAATTGTTTCTCATACAAATTTTAGAAAAAATAACTATAAAAATCATTCTACATAATTAATAAGTGGAAATAAATGCATTTAGTTCATTAAACCCTTTCTAAAAACAAAACACCGATTTGGGCAATTACGGTTTTGATTAAAATTAAAGCTTGTGTAGCTTTTAACAATCTTAAATAACTTAATATAATTTTCATTGGATATTTATTTTAACATATTCACTGTTAAATTACATTATCCAAAATTTCAAGACAATTAGAGATAAATGGATATATCATCTTTAATGTATGGTCACGTTTGGTAGCCCAAGCCCAAAAGTTATGAGATGTGAGCCCAAAGAGCCCAATACAATGAATTTGTAGAGAGTGGGTGAAAGAGCTGGGTTATTTGTAAATTGAACAACGGTTAACAAGGATCTTCAAAGATAAAGAAGCACAAAAACATACTTAAAACTTGGTCAAATTGGTGTCCGAGGAAATGAATTATGAACAAAAAATACTATTCCTGAAAATTAATAGTCCTTAGTGCTACAGTAAATCTTCTTCTCTTCTCTTTCTCTATATTTTCCAATCTCCCTCTTATGGAAGATCTTTTACATTATATAACTTCCTTTTGGACCATCTTGATTGTACACTAGTTCATCATCTAAGTCTTTACTTGAGTATATGTCCCATCAAGCATCTTCTTTAGCTCTCTGTGTATGGTGGTGGTTGAATTTACATTGTTCAGGGGTGTTCTCCACATAAATGCAGTCAGAAAAGTTGCTACAGTGCATTTAATGCGGTGATAGCAGCTTTTCCTTTAGATATTTCTATATTCTTATCACCTTTATACATGTCTGAAGTTCATCCTTATCATTGGAAATTCTTAGAAGATCACCTAAATCGCTCCAATACCTGCTTGACCGATATTTATCGTATCCGAGAAGAGTATACTCCTCGGACTACGTTCTTCCATCCTTTACTTATGTGATTCTCCACTATGGGGTCTCGCACAATCGTTTACTCCTCCTCAGACATACTCACGTCCTCAAATATAAAGCCCAAGGCCTAACATACGAACTTGGGCTTTTATCCCTACATTTAACATGCTTAAATTTCAAGTTTTTAGAATTATGCATAAAAGTTGAATTTATAGATCGAATAGTAAATAACATCTCATTGATATGAAATTTGGTATGTGAATTAACAAAATAGAAAACATGTAACCTGACAAAATAAAACCACCTAGTCAATTTGATTGGAATTATGTTTTGAAAATTATATATAAGCTTGCCTCTTTATGTTCTTTATACTTGCAAAAACTTAAGATTATAATAGATCAATGGTTTTTTTTTTTTGGAAAAATAATTAAATATTAAGTTTTTATATTTTAAATAAAAAAAGAAGAGTTGATTGATTAGGTAGTAAATAACATTTTATTAATACAAAATTTGGCATGTGTGTTAAGCATAATAAAGTGTGTAATCCAACAGTATGATTTTGAATAGAGAGAGAGAGAGTAATTAATAACATAAATGCTAAACTTTGATGAAGTTGGGGGCCAAATAAAAAAAAAAAAGTAAAATACTATTTTGATCCCTAAACTTTATCAAAAGTTTTTTTTTTTACCTAAACTTTAAAAAATTATTTTTCATCCATAAACTTTGTAAAGAGTTTTTTCAATAGTTTAGAGACAAAAATAAGGATGAAAATAGAACTTTTTTTTTTTCAATAGTTTAGGGATGAAAACCAAACTTTTGGTAAAGTTTAAGGACATAAATAAAATATCTTCAATAGTTTAGGGATGAAAGATATACTTTTCAATAGTTTAAGAGAAAAAATAAACTTCTTAAAATTTAGGGATGAAAAACAAACATTTAATAAAGTTTAGAGATCAAAATAGTATTTTACCCTAAAAAGAATCCCATAAAAAATGTAACATTACAAAACCTCAAACCATTTTAACTGAATTTCTTGCTTTTTTTTTTTTTTCCTCAAAAAAAAAAAAAAAAAAAAAAAAAAAACAGAAATTCTTGCTTTTATATGTGCAAAATTGCAAACAAACAATAAAAATAAAAAACCTCAACTTAATAAAAAGACATCAACACAAAGACAATAAGAAATAAGCTTCACTGACTACTATATTACAACAGAAACATCACCCTAACAATCCAAAACAGTAGACTCCTAAGCAAGTTACTTATTGATACTTATGAATGACTAGTAGTCAACATTATTTGCTTGACTAAAGTCTTACAATGCTGGGATATTTGACCATAGATTGCAAGGACAAAATACTCAGTATGATAAAAGATTCTCACTGCTATAAAGAAGCCAAGTGCATATCCAATTCCCGCTCTTTCCCACGAGAATCATGTTTCCTTACTCTCAAATCTTGGTGGTTTTGTTGGTGACATGTCTTCTGGACATGGCACTCGAATTTGCATTCCACACAACCCACTATTGTTGGCATAAAAGTTTGGATCATTCATTGTATCTATTTGGTTACCCATTGGAATCTTACCTATGAGCTTGTTGTTACTGACATCCAAAATAGTAACAAACGAAATCACCAAATCCAAAATTACTAGTAACAAACGAAAATTCATTGGTTGTTTCGATCATACCAGTAAGCTTTCCAAAATTTAGAGGGATTTCTCCAACAAGATGGTTGCTTGAGAGATCAAGAATTTGAAGGTCAGTAAGATTGGACATACAATCAGGGACTGAACCTTGGATGGAGTTGTTTCGTAAATTTAGGATTTGAAGGGTGGAAATTTGGCAAATAAAATCTGGTAATTTACTTGCGATTTGGTTGTCATGTATGTCTAGGTATACAAGCCAGCTCATTCTAGTAAAGCTTCTAGACAAGCTGCCAGAAAACTTATTTTTGCCTAATGCAAGAACGCGAGTAAGAGAAAGAAAGTCAGCTTGAATTTCACCTGAGAATTCGTTTGAAGACAAATCAATGATTGTAGGGCTTACACCCCGAAAAGCTGAAAAAAAGTTGCCAGAAAATCTGTTGTGTAAGGAAAGAAGTTTCTAGGAGAAAAAGGAGATATTCTCTGAAATGAATTTTGTATTCATCAAGTAAAATGAAAAGACTTAAAATGATTTTACACACTGAATACTATTTATATATCATAGTAATCAATTACACGAGCCCGGAAATTTAGGCGGGAATTAAGCAAATTAAACTAACTAAAACAGAGAGTATACTAACTAAAACAGAGAGTAATCTAACAGCTTAAAAGGAAAACAAATAAAATTACAGCACAAGTCCATAATCACGTGCCAGCAACTATATCTTCATTTAACAATACGACATCGCTTTGCTTCTTTCCCTTGACAGAAAACGATGTCGTTTTCTTTAATTGTTTCTGCTGATGTCTTGCTTCAGTTTCAACACTCCCCCTCAAGTTCTGAACATCTGCGTGTTTAGCAACTTGATCTTGTGAACAAAACTTCAGGGGTTTTGGAACAAAAATATCAATAAGTCCCAACCTTGTTGCTAACCTAATGAAAGCAGATATTCCCAAAGCTTTAGTGAAAATGTCTGCCACTTGTGAATTGCTAGTAACATGAAATGTCTTGATCATCCCCTCTTGTATCTTTTCTCTTATCAAATGACAATCAACCTCTATATGTTTTGTCCTCTCATGAAATACAGGATTAGCAGCTATATGAAGTGCTGCTTGATTATCACAGAAAACCATAGCTGCTCTTGGATGATGAACTTTCAAATCCTTGAGGAGTTGCAGAACCCAAGTGATCTCACAAGCTACTGTGGCCATCGCTCTATATTCGGCTTCTGCAGATGATCTAGAAACCACCCCTTGCTTCTTTGACCTCCAAGAAACTAGAGAATCTCCAAGAAACACACTATACCCTGTCAATGATCTCCTGGTATCAGGGCAGCCAGCCCAGTCTGCATCACAATATGCTTTGATCTGCAAATCTGAGCTACTAGAGAAGAAGATCCCTTTACCAGGTGAGGTCTTAACATATTGAAGTACCTTGTTCAATGCTAACATGTGTGGCTCTCTCGGCAATGCAACAAACTGACTTAACCTATGCACTGCATAAGTGATGTCAGGCCTGGTTAATGTTAAGTACAAAAGCCTTCCAATGAGTCTTCTATACTGACCAGGATCAGCTAGAGGTGTTCCTTCATACTTGGACAATCTTAGATTTTGTTCCATGGGAAGCTTACTAGGCTTGCAACCCAAAAAACCTGTGTCCTTAAGTATTTCTAAAGCATACTTCCTCTGATTTAGGCTTATCCCTTTATCTGTTCTAGCCACTTCAAGACCAAGAAAATATCTCAATGATCCCAAATCCTTCAGACCAAATTTCTTGTCAAGAAGCTGTTTCAACTTGGTGACACAATCAGGATCATTACCCGTTAACAAAATGTCATCTACATACACTAACAAGATAGTAAAAGATGAACCTTGAGAGTGTGTGAAAAGGGAATAATCAGCCTTTGATTGCACAAAACCAATGCTTAAAATAGTTGTAGAAAACTTCTCAAACCATTTCCTAGAAGCTTGTTTCAAACCATACAAGCTTTTATTCAACTTGCATACTAGATTCTCCCCCTTGCTGTGAAAGCCAGGAGGTAAGGACATGTAAACTTCTTCAGCTAAGTCACCATGAAGGAAGGCATTATTTACATCCATTTGATGCAAAAACCAGCCTTTCACAGCAGCCAAGGCTAAAACCATACGAACAGAAACGGATTTTGCAACAGGAGAAAAAGTTTCTGAGTAGTCTAAACCCTCCGTTTGTGTATACCCCTTGGCAACTAGTCTAGCTTTGTAACGTTCAATGGTGCCATCAGAATTGTACTTAATCCTATACACCCATTTACAGCCAATAGGGAGCTTACCATGAGGCAAGGGAGTGAGTGTCCAAGTGTTATTCTGTTCAAGAGCAGCAATTTCTTTGTCCAGAGCTGCTCTCCACTCAGCAGACTTCACTGCTTGATGAAAGAAAGCAGGTTCGGCAGGTGTGGTAGTGACTGACATAACAAAAGAGTAAAAGGAGCTGCCAAGGTTCTCATAGCTGAGATGATCTGAAATGTTATAAGGTAACCCTGAAGCAGGTTTAGAAACCACTGCCTTGCAAGAGTAATCTGTGAGATAGGCCGGAGGATTATGTGGTCTAGTAGATTTCCTAGGACAAAAGGATGGAGAGGATGTGGGGGCAAGAACAAGATCAGATGAACCAGATGGGTTTGAATCAATAGAAGTAACAGGATCTAAAATAGGGGATAGAGGAGGAAAATTTTCTAAACCAGGTTGTAAAGGAGCTGAATTTTCTAAAACAGGTTGCAAAGAAGGTGCGAGAGGAATTGAAATATCAGCTAAGGAATTAGGAGGCACATAAGAAGATGGAGATGAACAAAGGAGTCCATTATTAGAACTAGAGTGAGGGAAATCAGAATTCGTAAGAGTGAAAGGAAGAGAGGAAGAAGCTTGAGCAAAAGGGTATATGTTTTCATAGAAAACTATGTCCCTAGAGATATGTATGGAATTAGAATCCAAATCTAAAACCTTGTAGCCTTTAATGCCATGAGGATAACCTAGGAAAACACACTTTCTAGCCCTAGATGCAAATTTGTGTCTATTGTGAGGTAAAGTAGAAACAAAACATAGACAACCAAAACATCTTAAGTGTTCAAAAGGAGGTGGTTTGTTAAAAAGCATTTCATAAGGAGTTTTGTAGTGCAAAAGTTTGGAAGGGGTTCTATTAATTAAATACACAGCAGTCAAAATGCAATCACCCCAATAAACTAATGGAACTTGAGATTGAAGATGCAAAGCTCTAGCAACATTAAGAATATGTTGGTGTTTTCTTTCAGCAATGGCATTTTGCTGTGGGGTATCAACACATGATAACTGATGCAAAATACCATTTCTTTTGAAAAAATCCTTCAAGTAAAATTCAGTTCCATTATCACTCCTTATACATTTCAATTTCTTACCAAATTGAGTTTCAACCATAGCAGCAAATTGAGGAATCAAGGATCCAGTTTCAGATTTATGTTTAAGAAGATACACCCAAGTACATCTAGAAAAATCATCAACAATAGTCAAAAAATACTTGTAACCTTCATTAGTTGCCTTAAAGAAAGGACCCCAAAGGTCACAATGTACAAGATCAAAAGGAGAAATAGAAACATGTTCACTAGTAGAAAATGAAAGTTTCTTTTGCTTAGCAAAATGACAAATATCACAACACTGTGATTTATTTGTAGAAACAAAAGGTACAAACTTATTCAACAATGACATTTTTGAAAAGGAAGGGTGACCTAAACGAGTGTGCCATAAATCTGGAGAGATGGAACATGCAGATTTTGCAGCAAAGGCTGAAAAAGAAGAAGTTTGAGTAAAGTTTTGCTGCAGCAAGTACAACCCGTTGCTTTCTCTACCCAGACCAATCGTGCTCCAATGAGCCAGGTCCTGGATGAAACAGCAATTTCCAAGGAAAATCAAGCAACAACAATAAGCCTTTGTGAGTTGACTAACTGAAATCAAGTTAAAACTAAAGGATGGCACACAAAGCACATTGGTGAGAGTGAGTGTAGTGGAAACTTTAACTGTCCCTATGTGTGTAACCATAGCTTGTTCCCCATTTGGCAAAAAGACATAGGTTTGAGAGATAGAAGTTATGGTAGTTAATTGAGTCACTGAATGAACCATGTGATCAGTGGCTCCTGTATCAATGATCCAATCATTGGATTTAAATGCTTTCCTATCTACAAGATGAGTAGAAAAAATAGAATGAGACAAATTTGGGGGAATCCAAAAGGGATTACCTGAAAAGTTGAGTGCAAAGTTACTGGATGAAGGATTATCACTAGTAGCAGCCATCACAGTTGCAGCTTGATGGGCAGATGGTATTCCAGAACCTGAAGCAGAATTATCCTTAAGAACAGACAGATATGATAGCAGTTGTTCACACTGAGACTGTGAAATAGGACACTGAGAGGCCTGTGGTGATGGAGCCATGAATTGTGGAGAAAAATTCGGTGGAGTAAAATTCTTTGGAGAAAAATTCTGTAGAGCAAAATTCTGTGGAGTAAAATTCTGTGGAGCAAAATTCTGTGGAGCAAAATTCTGTGAAGAGAAACTCATTGCATCTGACTGCACACCAGAAGCATTAGTAGCATATTGTGGACCACCATAGGTATTGCCATGGGGAAAGAAATTTGGCCCTTGAACAATTGAACCATCTGATTGGAAGCCAACGGAAACCTGATTTGCCATAGGTCTGTTCCCCTTTGGTTTGTATCCTGGTGGATAACCATGAAGTTTATAGCATTTGTCTGCTATATGACCAGTTAGACCACAATAGGTACAGACTGGCCTTTGCTTCTTCGAATTTCCCCCTTTCCCTCCATGAAAACTTTGACCTTGATTAGGCCTAAAATTGGGATTAAAGCTAGGATTGTAGTTATTATTAGCATACAAAGCCGTAGGTTCAGCAATCACATTAACTCCATGACCTACATTTCTTCGTTTTTCCTCTTGTAAAATCAAAGAACAAACCTTATTGATTGAAGGAAGAGGCTCAGCAATCAAGATTTGACTAGTAAGATGATCAAAACTATCATTCAATCCCATAAGAAAACGAAAAACATGCTCTTTCTGTTGAGTTTCCACTTGAGTTTTATCAAATCCACAAGTACAAACGCAGGTGCAAGCAGCATAAGATTGATAACTAGCAAATTCATCCCAGAGTGTTTTGAACTTTGTGAAATAAGAACTCACCGATAGTTGACCTTGTGTAAGATGCGAAATTTCCTTTTGCAACTCATAGAGCCTAGGCGAACTTCCTTGAGAAAAACGATCTCGCAGATCAATCCATAGTTCTCGAGCAGTGTTGATATACCTCACACTTGCCTGAAGGTCTTTGCAAAGGGAATTCACCAGCCATGAAAGAACCATAGTGTTACATCTACACCAAGAATTGTACAGAGGTGAAGTAACCTCTGGTTTGGAAATTGCTCCATTAACAAAAGCAAATTTGTTCCTCGCACTCAAGGCCAAGAACACAGATCTGGTCCAATCAGCATAGTTCTCTGGACCAATCAGAGGTTGCGAAGAAAGAATGATCCCTGGATTCTCTGCAACAGGGAGAAAATATGGATTATTGGCTGATTCATCTGCCATTGAAGAACTTGAAGTATTCTGTGAGGATGATTCTGTTTGTGGAATAGTTTGCGGAAGAATGGTAGGATCTGAAGTCGAAGCCATGATTGAAGCTTTAGAGCAAAGAATCACAGAAGATATTTCGCAAGAAAATTACAAGAACAACAAAAAAAAAAACTTCAATCAAAGATCAACACTGAAAGAAAAGATCAACGATCAGAAGCTTGAATAAAAGCTTGAAGGAGAATAACAATGGAGGAAAAGAGTGAGTTAGAAAATCAGCGAGTCACTGAGCTAACTCGTTGCTCTGATACCATGTAAGGAAAGAAGTTTCTAGGAGAAAAAGGAGATATTCTCTGAAATGAATTTTGTATTCATCAAGTAAAATGAAAAGACTTAAAATGATTTTACACACTGATTACTATTTATATATCATAGTAATCAGTTACACGAGCCCGGAAATTTAGGCGGGAATTAAGCAAATTAAACTAACTAAAACAGAGAGTATACTAACTAAAACAGAGAGTAATCTAACAGCTTAAAAGGAAAACAAATAAAATTACAGCACAAGTCCATAATCACGTGCCAGCAACTATATCTTCATTTAACAATACGACATCGCTTTGCTTCTTTCCCTTGACAGAAAACGATGTCGTTTTCTTTAATTGTTTCTGCTGATGTCTTGCTTCAGTTTCAACATGTTGTTTGACAAGTCCAGTAAGGTGAGGACTGCTATGTTGTTGATGGATTCAGGAACCTTTCCTGAAAAATTGTTTCCATCCAACATGAGACCCGAGATTGAAGTCGTATTACCAATGTTGTTTGGCAGTTCTCCATAAAAATTGTTCCGAGACACACAAAGAACATTTAATTGTGGATTGTCAAAGAGACCAGGTGGGAGAGAACCTGTGAAATTGTTATTTGATAGAATGATATTTTGCACTTTCATTTTAACAAGCCATTGTGGGAGCATTCCTTCTAACTGGTTGTCACTCAAGTCCAAAAAAAGAAGTGTCTTAAGCATAGAAATCCAGAATGGAATTCTTCTTGCAAGACCACAAGACCTCATTGATAAGTCGAATAACGTAAACATAAACTTTGGAACAATCTTTGCTTTTAGTATTCCAAATGAGATTATTTCCTCCGAGGTAAAGTCTCTGCAACCCCGTTATATTGAACAAACAGGATGGAATTTCCCCAATGAACAAGTTGTTTTCCAACTCAAGTGTTTCCAACTTCGGCAATTTCCATATGGATGACGGGATTGTGCCTGTGAGCTCATTGTTTCTAAAGTTCAAAATGATTATGTTAGATAGATTGCCAATATCAATAGGCATTTCCATGGACAAGGAATTGTATCTCAAGTCCAATGTTTCCAATCTCTTCAAGTTCAAAATTGAAGATGGAATTTTACCAAAGAAATTGTTGTGTTGAAGAGACAATTTCTGCAACTCTGTTTTGTTCCCTATCTCGTTAGGGATATTTCCACTGAATGAATTATAACTTACATCAAGATTTTGGAGATACCTCAAGTTAAAAATTTGAGAGGGAATGAAGCCGCTGAAGTGATTGCCAATCAAATCAAGAATAATTAATTTGGTCAGATTGGCAATGCCGTCGCCAGGCAATTCCCCCTGTATTCGACACCAGCTCAAATAAAGCTCCGTCAAGCTTCTAATGTGAAAGAGTGGTGTCAAGATGGGGGAAGCCAACGCTATGGGCTCAAGCCTCACGAAGCCATCCAGAGATAGAGAAATCACATTCCTTGAACCAAATTGATAATCACAATATTCCCTGTCCCAGTCACAACAATCTGAACTAGAATTCCATGATTCAAACAAAGAAAGCAGGTCTTCTTTGTCTGATGGATAAAAAGAAGTAACATTGAAGAGAGAGGCTTTAAAGTGGAGAAGAGCTTCTTTTTTATGTTGAGGACAAGAGAAAGAAGTGGTGAAGACGATGAGAAGTACAAGTAGTAGTAGCGGTAGGCTGAGTTTTGCCATTCTTGTGTTTCTTTCTTCTGGACTTTGAATTGGATGCTTATAAATGATTAACTTGGTCAGGAGTGGGCTATATAGCTTAGCTGTGCCTGTGGGATAAAAATGGTACCGGTAATTAAGGCCTAAGTCAAGTCAACAGCTAGGCTGACGGGCACTATGATTTTGGCTTGTAATGTGATCTCTTTCCACTGAGAAGCGTATTTGACAAATACCAAAAATATCATACCAAATGTTAGGATCACAACTTATTTATGTATGTAGAGAGTTGTAAATAGTGAATTTTTAGACCCATATGAATTCACCACTTTTATTTCACTACTTATAATTTGCTCACATAATACTGGTAATCATGGCCTAAGTCAAGTCAAGTTAAAGATTAGGCTAGAAGGCACTATGATTTTGGTTTGTGATGTGATCTCTTTCCACTTGAGAAGCGTGTTTAACAAACAAAAAATATTATACCAATTATGAATGTTAGGACCACAATTTTTACCACAATTTATTCACGTGGAGAGTTGTCAGTGATAAATTTGTGGACCTATATAAACTCACCACTTTTATTTCAGCATTCATAACTTGCCACATGGACAGGTTGCGATAAAAGTTGTAGCAAAAATTGTAATCCTAGCATTTTCCTCACGATTGACTAATGATCTCGAGTGCTCTTGACACGTATACTACTATACAAGTCCTCAACTCATTAAGCAAGTCACTGCATTTGATTAAAACTAGCAAACCTGATTAGTTGTAGGGCTACATTAGATGACATTCATCATTAACCCATTGTTGGGTTTCTTTGTTCTTTGTTGGACTTGCAACTGGAGTGCGACAAGGGATAGAAAAAGCAAAGACCTCTTTGTTCTTTTATTTCACCACTCACGACTTGCCACATAATACTGATAATCATGGCCTAAGTCAAGTCAAGTTAAGGATTAGGCTAGAAGGCACTATGATTTTGGTTTGTGATGTGATCTCTTTCCACTTGAGAAACGTGTTGGACAAACCAAAAATACTATATCAATTATGAATGTTAGGACCACAATTTTTATCACAATTTTGCCACAATTTATTCATGTGGAGAGTTGTAAGTGGTAGATTTGTGAACCCATATAAACCCACCACTTTTATTTCACCACTCATAACTTGCCACGTGGACAAGTTGTGACAAAAGTTATGGCAAAAGTTGTAATCCTAGCATTTTCCTCGCGATTGACAAATGATCTCGAGTGATCTTGATACAAGCCAAAATCATGAACGCTATACAAGTCGTCAACCTGTTAAGCAAGTCATTGCATTTGAAAAAAAGTAGCAAACTTGATTAGTTGTAGGGCTACGTTATATGACATTCATCATTAACCCATTGTTGGGTTTCTTTGTTCTTTGTTGGACTTGGAATTGAAGTGCGATAAGGGATAGAAAGTGCAAAGACCTCATGCACTACTGACCATGGTCTTCTAGCGCAAATTACGTAAAGGAAAAGTGGTTAGTAGAAGTTTCTTGATAAGATTGATACATTTTAAAAGACAAAAGGAAAATATGTATATTTAAATCATGAAAATAGATGGAAGAGTATTGTTTTTAATGAGGGGGTGAAAAAAGAAAAAGTAGGAAATAGAAAAAATGGAAAATGGTTAGGGGTGAAAAATGGAAAAATGAAAAACTATCTTATTTGGATAAAAAGAAAAATGAGATGATAAAATGTAATGTTTGTTTAAATTTACTCTCATACCTTTACTCTCTCTCTCTCTATATATATATATATTTTAAAATTATTAGGGAAAAAAACTGAACTTAATGTTGATTAAAAAAAAAAATTAATGTTGAGGGAGGACAGGGGCAAATGAGTAAATTATCATCTAGGCCACTCTTTTTCTCCAATTTGGGAAAAAACAAAACACCCCAAAATGGTGAACCCGGGTATTTTGTTTTAATCCCTTTATTTTCCCTCTCCCAATGGAAAAATATACCATGTTATGGGTATGTGAGTCATCTCTCTCACAGCTGGTGGGTTTCACTTAGTTGTGAGAGAAAGCACTTATATATCCATAACAGGGTATATCTTCTCCTCTCCCAACCAAACAAGGGCACTATTCAACTAAACGGGCCTTAGGGAAATCATTTCACGAATGGACGTGGGTTTATATTAATTTAATAGGGTCTACAGGGTTTTAAATTTTTGTGGGTCCGCTGTGCTGATGGAGCTTCCCTAATGGGCTTTAAAATTCCAGTTGTTTGGATATATAATGTATCTCCTCAGTCCTCAGAGCATCATAGTTGCATTCCTTTCTTCCTGGCCTAGCCTCCTCCTTAAGGCTGTTGGTTAAGTCCTATATCTTCCTTCTTGTTTTCCTTTATAACCTTTTGCAAAAGAAAAACAAGAAGGAAGATATAGGACTTAACTCTATTGCATGCACACATTTTTACACATACTTAAAATATACTAAAATCTTGAAAATTATGATTTCAAGTCATAATTTTAGTGTATTTCAAGTGTATGTAATGGGGTGTGTATAATAGCACTATCCTTTTGCAAATGCTGCTTGGGTAGCAGCTTTTTTTTTTGGGGGGAATTATAATCAAAAAAGTATTATTCACATAAAAAAAATTAATAATAAAAAGAAAAAGAAAAAAGAAATAGGGTAACCTATATTTGTAGATTTCACAGGCCATATGTATTATTTGAAAAGTGTACTATTGATTTTTGTAAGTTTTCTTAATCAAATACATTTTCTAATGTATAGAACTGTCATGCTTCTAACGTATTATTGAAAACTTTCATTCGGCTTTATTAGGATTTAGGAACACATCAACACACAATCAGGTCTTTTGTCTTAATAGGCAAAACAAAATTTTCATTTCAATTGATTATATAATAAATATGATTTAGTACTGTACGGCCCCCGCACCATGGCCCGTAGCGGGCCTTGGGCCCTGGCCTGGGTACATGGCCCATGAGGCCGGTCTCCCTCTACCTAGTGGCCCACCCCCGAGCCATGCATGCTGCGGACCCAAGCTTTGCCTTTTCATCGTTTCTCGGCGAACCCCTTCCCGAGCAGTGATAAACATACGGCTCGCGGGACACCCCGCCCTGCACCTACCCGGCCGTGCCTCGGAGAGGCATCGCTGCCGAGAACTATCGTGGAGGTGGGAACCAAGTTCCAACGCCACCCTCACCGCTTCCCATGCCTACCTAACCACCCACTTACGATCGATAATACTGGACCGCCGGTTGCACTTATTGGCAAATAGTTATGACCTCTCCGCTATTCTGCGAACTATAAATACAAGAAGTTTTGAGAAGACAAGGGTTGGAAAAAAAAGGAAAGGAAGAGTGTAAACAAAGAGAAAACAGAGTGAGAAGGTGGTTCAAACCCCTGAGGAGAGTAAAGTGATTCCATTGAGCCTTGGCGTTTAGAACGACCCAGTGTAGGAAATCCAAACCCACCATACAAGTAAGCTGTGAACCCAAGTGAGGCCCAGCCCAACGGGTTTCGGTTTTGGGTGCGCACAATTGGCGCCGTCTGTGGGGAATCCTACTAAGCAGTGGTTCCGCCGAGACTCGTGTACGGGAAAGATGTCTGGAGGTAACGCCGAGAGTAGCTCAACAGGGTCTTCCAGGGGCTCCACCTGGCGGGAACGGAGGCAGAAGAGACGCGAGGACCCAGCTTACGAGCAACTGGAAGAGCGGTCTGGCCTTAGAGAAGGGTCGTATCAAACGGGGAGAACGGTATCCCATGCTTCCCGGCATAGGCAGCCCGACATCAGGGATGAAGAGCTTGAGCGGCTGCGGAGGTTAGTACGAGACCTGGAGTTTGAAGCACGAAACGAGCGCCGCCGAGCCGGTCAAGACGACCGAGAGAGAAGGCTAGACGCCGAGGGAGAGAGACGCGGGATAGGATCGAATCAATCAGGATCCCGCCGCCATAGGGAGCGCTCGCGCTCGAGGGAGTCCCGTCGCCGCGTAGACCGCTCCCATTCAGCAGAATCTCACCGGTGGCAAAATCGCTCTCGGTCGCGGGAATACGGGAATCGGGGCTCGGATTCTCCGGAGGGACGGCCGAGGAATGCGGCCATGGATGCTATGAGCCGTGCATTGCGCAGGGCGGCTCGGTCACCATTCTCAGCAGATATTGAGCGAGCACCGATGCCGGACAGATTTACGCGCCCGCCGTTCAATTCGTATGGCGGGAAAGCGGACCCTGTGGAGCACGTCAGCCACTATATCCAGATGATGTCTTTGCATACCCGTAATGACGCTCTGATGTGCAAGGTCTTTCCCTCCAGCCTTGGTCCCACGGCCTTAAGGTGGTTCAACGGGTTGCGCAAGGGCTCCATTCACAGTTTCGCCGAGCTAATACAGGAGTTCGGTTCTCGTTTCGTGACGTGCAGCCGGGAACAACAACCGGTGGATGCGCTGCTGTCTATGAAGATGAGGGCAGGGGAAACCCTCCGTGATTACGCTAGCCGATACTGGGAGCTCTACAACGAGATTGGCAGAGGGAACGAGAAGATTGCAGCTAGCACTTTCAGAATGGGATTGCCTAACGAGTCGGGGTTGAGGGAATCATTAACTAAGAAACCTCCCAAGGATATGAGGCAGTTGATGAGGCGCATCGAGGAGTATAAGCGGTTGGAAGATGATAGAATACAAAGCAAAGGCAAGGCACAGGTGACAGATCGTCCTCGGCTGAGCGGTTTTCAACAGAGGGCACGGGGAAATTTGAGGATTCAAGAGCCAGTAGCGCCAGCGGGGGAGGTGAACGTGACGTTCAAGGAGCCCGTGCATAAAATTGTGGATAAGATCAAGCACGAGCCGTACTTCAGATGGTCGAACCGGATGGCTGGCGACCCCTCTAGGAGGAATCAGAACCTATACTGCACCTACCACAAAGACCGGGGGCATACTACCGAGCAGTGCCGAGTGTTAAGAGACCATCTCGGGCAGTTGGCTAAGGCGGGACACCTCAAGGATTTTGTGACGGATGCCGGGGATCGGGGAACGGGGCATGGCGCCCCACACAGAGGGAATCCCCTTCCGCCCCCTCTTGGGATAATTGACGTTATCCACGTCGCCTTGAGGGGCGTCTCAACGGCAAAAGGGAAGGAGGTTTTGACAGTGATATCGGTAGAGGGGAGTACGGGCGCGCCGCCTCCCGCGAAGAAGATCAGACCCACCCGAGAGCCGATTTCTTTCGACGACAGTGATTTGGAAGGAACTATTCAGGCGCACGACGACGCATTGATAGTCACGGCAAGGATTGGCGGCTTCGTTGTGAAGAGAATAATAATAGAACAGGGAAGCAGAGCGGATGTTATGTACCCTGACCTATTCAGGGGGCTCGAGTTGAGGACTGAGGATCTGTCGAAGTACAACACTCCCCTGGTTGGGTTCGATGGGAAAATGGTGGCGCCCGAGGGGCGAATCTGTCTGCCCGTGAACATGGGGGGCAAGGAAGTGATGGTGAGCTTCTTCGTAGTTACCTCGTACTCCCCATACACGGCGATTCTAGGGAGGCCATGGATACATGAAATGGGGGCTGTCCCGTCCACTCTGCACATGAGGGTCAAGTTTCACACTGATTATGGTGTCACGGTGATACAAGGAAGTCAACAGGCGGCCAGGCAATGTTTGATCGCAATGGTCGATTGGAAGAAGGAGCAAACCGACCAGAAGGATCAGGCCAACCCCAAATGTTCGTCATCGGGGATGCCTTTATAGCAACTACAGGGCCCGCCAGAGGTCGTGCGCGCCGAGAACATGCTCAAGGTAAAGGTGTTGCCAGATACGGACAAGTACTTCCAAATAGGGGAGAGCATGGAGGACCGGGAAAAAGTAGAGATGTTGCTACTCCTAATACAGAATGTGGACGTATTTGCATGGAGTCCATACGAGGTGCCCGGGGTGGATCCCGAATTCATCGTGCATAGACTTGGGGTTGACCCCTCATTTGCCCCTAAAAAACAGAGGCTGAGGAGATCAGCCTGGGAGCACTCCGAAGCAGTAAAAGTGGAAGTTCAGAGATTGAAAGAGGCAGGGGTGATTCGGGAAATCTTCTTCCCGGATTGGTTAGCGAACACCGTGGTAGTGAAGAAGAAGAACGGCAAGTGGAGGGTCTGCGTCGATTTCACCGATCTGAATAGAGCCTGCCCGAAAGACCCTTTTCCCGTGCCAAAGATTGATCAGCTGGTGGACGCCACGTGTGGGCACCTGAGGATGAGCTTTCTGGACGCTTTCCAAGGGTATCACCAGATCGCCCTGGCGCCCGAGGATCAAGAAAAAATGGCGTTCATTTCCTTGGAGGCAAATTACCACTACACGAGGATGCCCTTCGGGCTGAAGAACGCCGGGGCCACCTACCAACGTATGATGACGAGAATGTTTCGAGACAAGATAGGGCATACGGTCGAGGTGTACATCGACGACGTAGTGGTTAAGAGCAAACAGGAAGCCTTGCATATGGGGGACCTCCAAGCGGTTTTCGAGGTCCTCCGGTGGCACAAGTTGCGCCTTAATGCGGAGAAATGCGCGTTTGGCGTCGGGGCAGGGAAATTCTTGGGGTACCTGATCAGTACACGGGGGATTGAGGTCAACCCCGACCAGATAGAAGCTGTGAGGAGACTGAAGCCACCGAACAACCCGAAAGAAGTACAAATACTAACCGGGATGCTAGCCGCCCTTAACCGGTTCATCTCAAAATTCGCAGATCGCTGCCGACCATTCTACCAACTGCTGAAGAAATGGACTGGATTTCGGTGGAGCGAGGAGTGCGAAGAGGCCTTTGTGAATCTGAAGAGTTATTTGGCGCAAGCGCCCATGCTTGCGGCACCAGAGGCAGGTGAGGATTTATTCATGTATCTGGCGGTATCCGAGCACGCCGTGAGTGCTATGCTACTGAGGGACAAAGGGATCCAGCAACCCGTGTAATACATCAGCAAAACTCTTGCCGACGCCGAGACGAGATACTTGCCCTTGGAGAAGCTCGTATTAGCCCTGATACATGCCACCAGGAAGTTGCCGCACTATTTCCAAGCTCACACCGTATACGTCCTGACCGAGTACCATTACAGTCATTATTGAGGAGGTCGGATTTTACGGGCCGTATAGCCAAATGGGGGACTCGACTCGGTTCCTTTGACGTACGGTATAGACCTCGAAGCTCGGTTAAGGGCCAGGTACTTGCGGATTTTATCGCTGAGTTTTCGCCCAGAGAGAAGGGGGAGATGGTTTGCCAACTGGAGGCTCGACCGTGGAAGGTATTCGTAGACGGCGCGTCGAGCTCCACGGGTGCCGGTTCAGGAGTTGTTATGATCACCCCCGAAGGAATACGACTAGAACACTTGTTTAGATTGGGTTTCAAGGCATCCAACAACGAGGCGGAATACAAGGCTTTTCTGGCCGGACTGAGGGTAGCTTCGAGCCTGGGGGCTCGAGAGATTGAGCTATACTCGGATTCGCGTCTGGTGGTTAATTAGGTGCGGGGCAGTTTTGAAGCCCGAGATCCCCGGATGAAAGCGTACCTAGAACAAGCAAGGCTAGTTATGACCAGCTTCAACACGGTGAAAGTTTTCCACGTAGCCCGAACACAGAATAGACACGCTGACTCCCTAGCTACGCTGGCGTCGTCAGTAATTGAGGAGATACCACGGCAAATCAAAGTCGAGCTTATTTCGGAGCCGAGCGTCGGGGTAATGAGCAACTGGGGAATTACAGGGATCAATGTCACGGCCGTCGCAGCCCCTGCCCCGTGCTGGATCAACCCCATTACAAACTTTCTGGCCGACGACCAATTGCCGAGTGACGAAAAAGAGGGCATCAGGATCCGTAGGATGGCTTCTCGGTATTGGTTGGCAGAAGACCGAACTTTGTATCGAAGGTCCTTCGAAGGGCCGTACCTCTTGTGCTTACGCCCGGAGAAGGTGGGCGAGCTCTTGGCGGAGCTCCACTCTAAGTTGTGTGGCGGCCATGTCGGGGGACGTTCATTGGCGCACCGAGCGATGACTCAGGGATTTTGGTGGCCTCATATGCAGAAAGACGCCGCCGAGTATGTGCTTAAGTGTAAACAGTGTCAAAAGCACGCCCTTTTGATCCATCAGCCCGCGGGCCACCTGAACCCGATCAGCAGTCCTTGGCCTTTTGCCCAATGGGGGCTAGACATCATCGGCCCGTTCCCTCGGGCAACAGGCGGCCGAAAGTTCGTTTTGGTGGCCGTCGACTATTTTACCAAGTGGGCGGAGGCTGAAGCGTTGGCCAACATACGAGATGTGGAAGTAAAGAAGTTCATATGGAAAAATATCATCACCAGGTTCGGGGTGCCGAACACTATCATATCTGACAACGGGCTACAGTTTGACAGCCGGGCGTTCCGAGAGTTTTGCAGTGGTCTCGGCATCAAAAACAGGTACTCGACTCCGGCTTACCCACAGGGCAACGGTTAGGCCGAGGCCGTGAATAAGGTGATTGTGAGTGGGCTGAAGAAAAGATTGGAGGGAGCAAAGGGAAAATGGGCCGAGGAACTTCATAAAGTCTTGTGGGCATACCGCACCACTCCTAGACGGTCCACCGAGGAGACCCCCTTCTCTCTCACGTACGGAGCGGAAGCCGTGATCCCTACCGAGGTGAATCTATGCAATGCGCGAGTAGCGGGGTTCGATCATGCCCAAAACGATGAAATGATGGTGGGATATTTGGACAAAGTGGAAGAGTACCGCGAGATGGCGACAATACGGCTCGCGGAATACCAGCAGAAGCTCGCCCAGAGATACAACCGAGGCGTGAGAACTAGGAAGTTTGTCTCCGGGGATTTGGTTCTCAGAAGAGTCGTGGGCAACATGCGGGACACTAGTGCCGGGAAATTGGCGCAGACGTGGGAGGGACCCTATAGGGTTACAGCTGTGGCCGGCACCGGGGCTTACTTTTTGGAAGACCTAGAAGAGAGACAACTGCCCTGACCGTGGAACGTCCATAACCTCAAGAAATACTATCATTGATGGGCGATTCTCCGAGCATAAAGTTAACCGCAACCTGTTGTATATGTTTTGTCGGTTATACTAATGATGTTTTTCATGCAGATCCGCACTGCTCCAACTAAAATTCTCGGTTCGATCCCATTCACCGAGCAATGTTTATTCTTAGCCGATTTGTTCTAAGGACAGAAGTCTGATCCTCGGTTCGATCCTAATCACCGAGCAGGTGGAAACCTTTGCCTTTTTGTTCTAAGGACAGAAACCTGACCCTCGGTTCGAACCTAATCACCGAGCAGGTGGAAACCTGAACGATTAATTCTAAGGACAGAAACCTGACTCTCGGTTCGATCATAATCACCGAGCAGGTGGAAGCCTAAACGATTAATTCTAAGGACAGAAACCTGACTCCCGGTTCGATCCTAATCACCGAGCAGGTGGAAACCTTAGCCTTTTTATTCTAAGGACAGAAACCTGACTCTAGGTTCGATCCTAATCACCGAGCAGGTGGAAACCTTAGCCTTTTTGTTCTAAGGACAGAAACCTGACTTGGTTTGAACCTAATCACCGAGCAGGTGGAAACCCGACCCCCGGTTCGATCCTATCACCGAACATGTGAAAACCTTAGTCGTTTCATCCCAAGAGAAAAGCCTGACCCTCGGTTAGATCACTATCTCCGAGCATGTGGAGGCCTTACCATGGTCGGACACATCACAATAAAGAGGCAACCAACAAGAGTTCATTACTCGGTCAATACGAAAGAGCAACACAATAAAGCATTCATATTAAAGCATAAAACTTAAATTAATGTTTTGTTGCCAAAACCCGGCAACTCGAAATAAAAAAGAGACAACATAAGCAAAATATCCCGTCACCACAACCCGGTGACATAGGCAATTCCGCTCATTTAAATTCTCAAAAGAAGGAAAAATAAGGAAGGGCTGGCTTTCAACTTCAGATATCCGCCACATGAGCAGAGGATGCGTCCTCTTGGGAGTGTTGGTCGACGTGAGGAGTTGGCGGCTAGATGTCCCTCCCGGTTCGGTCCCCACCATGGGGGTGGCTGGTCCCCTCCATGTCGGTCGGCACTGCATGAGAATCAATGGCGTTCACCAGTTCCCTCATACTGGAGGTCTCTTCTTCGTCAATAACAAGGGGCGCAGGATTCTCGATTTGGGGGTTGCTCGGGAAAGGGATCTTGCTGCGATCCCTCAACGGAGAATCCTCGGGAATCCCCAATGCTTGGAGAGCGGCGAACCAACCCTCCTCAAATCCGAGCCTGTGGGCCTGACGAATGACCGGTTCCGTCGAATTCTCGGCGTCCGCGAACCCCTCGTTATACCACTTGTTTTCACAGGCCTCCAGCGCCGCCTTCGAATCGGCCAATTGCCCTTCCAGCATGGTATTCAAGCTCTGAGCCTCCGCCAATTTAAGCTCGGTGCCTCCCAATTGCAGTTCCAGTTCCTCCGACTTCGTTTCGGCAAGAGCCTGGGCCTTCACGGCTGTAGAAATTTTATTCTCTGCCTCCGCGGCAATTTTCGACTTCTCCTTCACTGTGGCCTCGGCGACATCCTTCAGAGCCCTCTCCTGCTCAACCTCCTCGGCCAACTCCTGCATCCTCCCGTCCACAACATATGACATTTGCACAGCCTGACCACACAATATTCACTTTGTAAGGTAAAATGGAAAGTACACGTACATAAGCAAATGGGAAACCGAGAATCATAAAGAAAAGTGAAACAGTTACCGCTATGGTGTGCCACTGCAAACGCCTCCCCAAAGACTCATTCGTCAAATCCGTGAAGGCGTGCAAGTCCTCAGGCAAGAGGATGCCACGTGCCAGACTCTGCGCCACACGGCCACCATGACCTTTGTCCCATACTCGGGCACTGGCCGTCGATGGAAGAGGCTCATCGTCCAGTTGGAAGGAGGGTCGCCATGCTGCCGAAGCCCGGGAAGTAGACGCCATGTCTATCCTGGTTTGCGGTACCGGTTCCCGAATGACGATACCGGACGAGAGTCGTGGGGGCACGTTGCCCGAGCCCGTCTGAGGCTGATCGGTTGTGCGTGGCCTTTTTCGAACTCGGGATGGTGGGACAACGGGAGGCGGAGCATCTTGGCCGGGGGTTTGTTGTTGCTGTACGGCCGGCCGGGCACTCGGGACAAAGCGGTCTATCGTCATTTTCCTCCTGGCCACCATGGCGTTGCCTGGATCGGATCCTGTTTCAGAAGAGTCAGTCGGTTCTGCAGCAGCACCCTCCCCTTCCCGAACAGGAGCCTTGGGCTCTACGGTTCTTTCGGGCTGAGCGGGAGCTTCTTGATGGATTTGCTCGTGGGCGCGTCTCCTACGCTCGGCAGATACGCGCTTGGCTGATTCGTCACGAATGGGCTGTCGCTCGTCTGAACAAATGTACGGGAACCGAGATCATGCGCCTCGCCTACAGTTAGCCTTGGGGGAAGGAAGTTTGCGTGCCGGACGTCGATATATGAGAGGAGAGGGCTGTCAACTAGCAGAGCCTGGCTGAACGCCTGCCAAGTTGAGTAGACGGGATTGACACCGAGAATGAGGTGGGATGCTCGGAGTTGTCCGTCCGTGTGTACGAAGATTTTCGACCTGAGCACGAAGTTCAGGTCCCGAACATGTACCACTCTGATGTCCGGCTTGAATCTTTTGGTCTCTACACAAATAAAAGAGGGGTTAACGATTACATAACCGGACCGAAGTCAAAGGAGACCAAAGCAAATAAAGGCTAGTCACCGACCAACGTCGCGCGGCGAAAACACATAGGGAATCTCCTCGGCAAACCAATTGCCGCTCACCCGAACGAAATCTTTAGCCGAGTTACGATTTGAATCTGGTAGGCATGAAATAAGTCGTACCCTCGCATCCTTAGTCTTTATATAATAATCAGACTCGACATTTCCGCACAAGCTATACATCTGATTAATGTCATAGTGATTTAGTTGCAACCCGTACAACTGGTTCAACCTACTCACACAACTCACTATCCGGTAAAAGTTGAGAGAGAGTTGGGAGGGACAAAGGCCGTAAAATCTAAGGGTACTAAGAATTAGAGGGTCAACCGGGAACCTAAGCCCACCCTCTAAGATGGCCATCAAGGGAAAAAACACCGTGTTTTCACCACGGCGCCTCTGGATGTCAATATCGCCCATATTGCAGTAGGCAATATCTACGTCACTAGGAACATTATATGCTTCCCTAAATCTAGCCAAAGCATGCTCGGAAGAAAGGAGGTAAGAGTAACTCATGTTTTCTCCAAAACGAGTGTTTTTTAATAAAAGGGAAAAGAAATGCTACGATTATCAAAAAATAGACTAAAATGGCTGAACTGAAAAAGCAAGAAGAGGGAAATGAACTTACTGTGGGCTCTAGGGAGGGAGTGTGTTCTGGGCCAGTAGATGAACCACGAAAGAGGGATGCTCGGCAGAGTAGGATACTGAAAGGTGAGGAATGCGAAAGTGAGAGTCACTGACTAGAGGGACTATTTATAAGCGTGGGGAGTAGAATGAGAGGCATTTAATGATCCACTGGAAGGAAACCACGCGGACCGCCGCTTCAACGGCCACACGCGCGACGCCTCAGTTCACGAACCGTCAGACAATGATGGCGGATAGGCCGTCAATCAACTCCAAACGCGTCTTTTGAGATGCGCATTAATGCGCCCCTTAATGGCTGGGCACTGACCCTTCGACTTCCCAGACGGGCATTTACCCCTCGTGATCCTTGATTCACCCCCGGGAATGGGGAGCGAATCAAGAGGGGGCTATTGTACGGCCCCCGCACCATGGCCCGTAGCGGGCCTTGGGCCCTGGCCTGGGTACATGGCCCATGAGGCCGGTCTCCCTTTACCTAGCGGCCCACCCCCGAGCCACGCATGCTGCGGACCCAAGCTTTGCCTTTTCATCGTTTCTCAGCGAACCCCTTCACGAGCAGTGATAAACATACGGCTCGCGGGACACCCCGCCCTGCACCTACCCGGCCGTGCCTCGGAGAGGCACTGCTGCTGAGAACTATCGTGGAGGTGGGAACCAAGTTCCAACGCCACCCTCACCGCTTCCCATGCCTACCTAACCACCCACTTACGATCGATAATACTGGACCGCCGGTTGCACTTATTGGCAAATAGTTATGACCTCTCCGCTGTTCTGCGAACTATAAATACAAGAAGTTTTGAGAAGACAAGGGTTGGAAAAAAGGGGAAAGGAAAAGTGTAAACAGAGAGAAAACAGAGTGAGAAGGTGGTTCAGACCCCTGAGGAGAGTAAAGTGATTCCATTGAGCCTTGGCATTTAGAACGACCCAGTGTAGGAAATCCAAACCCACCATACAAGTAAGTTGTGAACCCAAGTGAGGCCCAGCCCAACGGGTTTCGGTTTTGGGTGCGCACAAGTACAATTATGTTGAAAATTAAGTAACACTATATATTCTGTAATCTTACACTTGGGCATTCATTTGACAGCCTCTTTTTGTTGTTTGAACTAAACTTTCAACCCTTTTAATATAAAAGGAAATGTAGCACTTGCAGTTAAATCTTCAACATTGAACTGAATTTTGTACCTCTAAATATAATTCATTTATATTAGTTTAGGTATGTTGTTTACGTCAACCTAAGTCTTATAAATAATTAAATTTATCAAGGTAGGAATTGGAAAATCAAACTATCATTATTTTGTACGCTATATCCACACCATAAGTCATTTGTAGGTTTCATCTTCAAGTATGTTTGAAAACATTTCAAATGGTAAAAAAGTTCATAGTGGACTCTATGAAGATTGAACATCATAAATGTTTTAAATGATATACTAAACCAATGGCTTAGTGGTTAGTATAGCAATGGCATCCACACTACTGGTACTGCATTGAATAAAACCAATAACTTGAACAGTAGAAATGTGTTCAAATGACTGAATGAGCGTGTATGTTTATATTAAGGACAAACTCTATGAAGCTTTTTTAAGATTGGCCATATTCTTTTAACTTATATCATAGCTGGTTATGCTTTACTTAAATTTTTTTGGCACAACTACAAACTTTCTAAGCTTCAAATTTATTATTTTGGTAATTTGATCTTTAAACAGGTAGGGATGATGAATATACATGCAACGAACGTAATCATGAACGCTAGTAGGCATATGAAACTGTATATTTGTGTATTTATGATGGTAGTGTATGTATATATTTGTGTATTTATGATGTTTTTTTTTTCTTTTAATTTCTATTGATTTGCACATATATTTCCTATAATCTTCATGTAACCTCTTTTCTTTGAAATTTGTTTATCTACAGATTAATAGGACTTAGGTTGCATTTGGGATAGTTTATATTGGGCAACTTCTTTTACTATTTAGCTTATTTTTGCTACTATTCATGGGTTCTATTGCACTTTTTGCTACTATTTATAGATCTCATTGTACTATTTCAGCTAACTTTTAGCTTTATCTATAATATTTTTAGAAAAAAATTTTCAGTTTCAGCTAAATATATATCAAACTATCAATTGTCTTTATACATTTGACATTAATGTGGTTTGAAAATCACTATGTTGTTTCACATTCTTTATTGCATTTGGGTCTAGGCAAGAATGTTTTTCATAATGCCGGGCATTCTTTGCAAACCTTTGCGCTAAAAAGGGACTAGAACACTGTGGGAGCTCTTTGATTATTCTGTAAAGGATTAATTAGCTATCTCTAAAAGGGTTAATACCAACATCCCTCTTCAAGCTGAGGCGGAGGCCATCCTCTGGTTAATTCAGCTTGCAAAGTCTCTCAATTAGGAAAACGTCATGATTGAAAGTGATTCAAAATTGAGTATTGAAACCATTCAGAAGATAGTTGCAGAAACTCCTTAGAGAATTTCAAGCAACATAGCATAAGCCTTAGCCCTCTCTGTTTCTTTCTCTTCTTGTTCTCTTAATTGGGGACTTATAGAGAGGTAAACAGAGCCCCTCATGTTTTAGCAGGCTGGTCTCTTAAAGAATAGGTTATGGGGCTGTTTTGATTTAGTTGCTGGGCCTCAAGCCTTTCTTGATGTGTATTTTGAGGATCTTAATTTGATCTGTTCCTAGTATGCTTTTGTTGCTTGATTATCAAAAAAGATTATTTCAATTGTTGTGAAGCAACTCCATGTCACCCAAGTTATTGATATTATGAAGACAGATTACTAAGTTTTGGGGTTGTGTTGACAGGCACGTGAAGGAATTGCTTTATATTAGATTTTTTACTGGCTTTATAAGTTGTGAAACCAATTGAGCTAACTTTTTTAGTTTTATTTATTACTTCAATAGTATTTTTAGCTACTTTCATTAAATAATGCTAATTTTTTTTTTTTTTTTTATTGGCTAGACTCGACAATGACTTATCTTTAAAAAACAACTTACCGTGCCCGTTAACATTTCCCCATATTATAAAATATTAACATCACTGCTTTTGAGAGAGGGCAGAAAAAAAGTATCCAATTTCTGTGTTTGGTAAAATGCCACTACTTGTATGAAAAGGACCACTTCTAAGAATTGAATCTGTACATTTAAGCTTGACATCCTAACAATTTCCCCCCTAATTATAAATCCACCAAATAGCTCTCTCTCTCTCTGCTTCTATTTAAAAAAAAAACTTCACTACTTCCATGGCTATGTATTATACCAAGGACGGAACCAGGATTTAAACCTAGGGGGGGCGAAAGCATGAACCAAAAAAATTTCAAGTGATATGGTTTATTAAAAAAAAAAAATCATAGTAGACAAAACAATTGCACTTTATTACCATAAATATTTAAGTCAAGAATGAAATAATATGAACCAAAAAAGTTGAAAGTTACAATATGATATTTAAACCTTTTCAAAGAAGAATAAAAAAAAAAAGGGACTTCGGATCTCCAAATTTTGGATAATTGGAATTAATATGTTGATTTTATCACATTGACCAACTCACCAATATGATAAACCCATACTTTTGGATGCAACTAAAAATCACACTAATGAAGTTTTCAAAACTTTGTTTGAGGATTTTAAAAAATTGGGATATTAATATTAAGAGTTGGCAATGCTACATCATCAATATTGGCTTCTAAAAGAATTTTGCATTTTATCTTTTGAAAAAAATTTAAATATTGTAATTGATTTTCCCATAATTTATAAATCAATTAAAAAGTTATATTAATTATTGTCACCCCCGTAAGGGAATTTTTTTTTTCTATGAGATTTTTTTGGTTATGAGTTATTGAATTATGATATTGGTGATTTATGAATTTTTTGTTGTGTTGTATTTGGACTATGGAGGGGTTATGGGTCCAAAGAAAGAGTTAAGTGATTAGTTTCTTTTGTGCTATTTGGACTAATCCAAAAATTTGAGGAGGGCTAACTATAAACTCTAAAATATGGGCATGCAAATAAAATCTGCATAGCTAATTTGAAAAAGGGGGGGGCGGGTGGGCGGCAATGGCCCCCCCTGCCCCTTAATGGGTCCGTCCCTGTATGTATTTGTCCCATACTTGTGATTTGTCCATATTTCATCTTAAGCATATTGCATACATAAGAATTTGGCATCTTTTTGCAAGGCTACTGTGGAAGTGCTCATATCTTAGGAGCTTTGTTGCATGCTTTCCCATATAATAACAGGCACGTTAATAAGTGCTCTTTTCATTGTAAACAGTGTCTAATTTGAAAAAGGGGGGGGCGGGTGGGCGGCAATGGCCCCCCCTGCCCCTTAATGGGTCCGTCCCTGTATGTATTTGTCCCATACTTGTGATTTGTCCATATTTCATCTTAAGCATATTGCATACATAAGAATTTGGCATCTTTTTGCAAGGCTACTGTGGAAGTGCTCATATCTTAGGAGCTTTGTTGCATGCTTTCCCATATAATAACAGGCACGTTAATAAGTGCTCTTTTCATTGTAAACAGTGTAGGCAATTATATTGGTTGTCAGCTCTGAAAAACCTTAACAAGATGTGTCATTTTGTTTTGAGGGACAAGAATATTAATGGAATCAACATTTGTTTTTTTTTCCTTGAAAATGACATCTTAATATATATGATCATGGAGTCATTTTCTTGATTAGATCTTGGTATGACTTGATAAGACATTGGTCGGTTTGACAATATTAGGATTTAGTAGAATAACAAGCTTTAATTAGGTAAAGTTTTCAATGAAAAGCTAGTACCGCTTTTATTAATGCTAATAATATATGTATACATTGCAATGTCAAGTAGGAAAAGTCATCTATCTTATGGTCATAGCTTAGGGTCACTAATAAGCAAAGAACTGGTGCCCCTAACCTTCCCCCAAACTCGTACCTTAAAGTTTTCAAAACCTTGGATTCTACGAAGGTCAATTGGTGAATGTGAAAGCAATAGTTAAGAGGAGATTTTTGATGTAAAAGCCAAGTTGTTTGATCTTTAACTTGATTAATGAGAAAAGGAATCTCAATTATAAAGCAATCCATTTCATAGTTGTTTGTCCTTTACCAATATCTAGTATTGTCTGACCGATTAAAGCTTAATTGATACATTCATTTATTTATTTTAGACCTGTAAACTAATGATATTACCTAATCTCTCTTGTAAGGGTTAAAAGTTGAATCCTCTATTTCCCATTTGTTATTTACCAATTAAAAAAGAAAATCAAAGCTTGAAGTTATTCGTAAAAAGAATTTATAAAAATATAACAGTAATAATAGCTTATTTTCATTGATTTATTAGCTTTGAAAATAAGATAAATAATCTAGAAATCAACTGTAACTGAAGAGGCTGAATTTGGGCCTAATATGGGTCTGACGGTTATATGCTACGATCCAGTAGAGAACGGGCCCGTTATTGCTAAGTATATGATAGAGAATCAAGTAGGAGGTGTCAGCGGGTCCAAGGCCCATGAGGAAGGCAGAAGGGCATTTTCATGTCATAACTACGACACACTTTATAGAGTCCTATAATGAATGGATTCCGCCTTCCACGCTCATGAGGATTCTGTTTGCCGCATACATTAATGGAGAATCTTCTCTATTAGGAAGGAGACTTGTCCATCACGTTTGGAGCTCCTTAAAAGAATCTCTACAAGGAAAGACTTCGACTCCAAGTAGGAGAGGTCAACTTTCGACTACTATAAAAGCGCCAATACTCTTACAAATCAAGGTACGCGTAATTTACCCTCTTTAACACTCTAGAGCTGTGAGAATATTTTCTTACTTAACCTTCGGAGGGTAGTTGCCGACACCACACCGGTGCTCTCTGTTAGGTTTTCTCTCTTTGTGATTGTGCAGGTTCACGTTCGGGCGCGTAGGTATCATGTGGCACATTGGTGAATTCTTGACTTCATCAGTTGGCGTCGTCTGTGGGGAACGTTAGTAGAGATCCAAAAAACCATACTATCGTTTTTTCGAACTTAAGGGTTGCATTGTACTCACTCGCTCGATGGCAACCACCAACGACGTTCAAGGAGACGAACAACCCACTACTGCCCTCGAAAGACAAGTTTGGACTCTCGCTGCCGCGGTGGAACGTCTCACCAAACAAAATAATGACTTAGAAGAACAGCTGCGTCAGAAGGATGCAGAACAGAACGACCAGCAAGAAGAGAAAGAAGGGACCAGCGCTGCAAAGAGAAACCAGGAGAAACTTGAAGGCAGCCATGCCCCAAGCAGGCCGGAGAGGCAGAACTTGAGCATGCCATCCCTCACGAACGCGACACCACCACAAATTGTCGCAGAGATGCAGGCGATGAGGGAGCAGATGGAAGTAATGATGAACGCGCTCAAAGGGCGGGTTTCTAGCGATCTGGACGATTTAGTCAACCGTACTGACTCGCCCTTCACTGCGGCCATGAATGCCTTCCCCCTGCCGCATAAATTCCGCATGCCTCATATAGATAGCTACGACGGAGTAAAAGATCCCCTGGACCATCTGGAGACGTTCAAGACCCTAATGCACCTCCAGGGGATAGCTGACGAGATCATGTGCAGGGCCTTCCCCACAACGCTCAAAGGCCCCGCAAGGATATGGTTTAGCCGACTAACGCCAAACTCAATCAGCACCTTCAAGGAGCTGAGTGCTCAGTTTACCACACATTTTATCGGAGGACACAGGTACAAGAAGTCCACGGCTTGCCTGATGAGTATTAAGCAACGGGAGGACGAGACGTTGAGGGCCTATATAACGCGCTTTAATAAGGAAGCACTCTCAATAGACGAAGCAGATGACAAAATACTGGTTGCTACCTTCACGAACGGGCTTCGGAAGGGCAAATTTATGTTCTCTTTGTACAAAAACGACCCAAAAACCATGGCAGAAGTACTCTACAGGGCAACCAAATACATGAACGCAGAAGACGCGTTGCAGGCTCGAGAGGATAAGCCGAGGAAGAGGGAACGACAAGAGGAAAGACAGAGGGATCAAGGGTCGAAGAGGCCAAGAGTAAACGACCGAAGAATTGAGCGACGTTCTAAGCCAACCGGAGGGAGATTCACGAGCTTCACCCCGTTGACGGCTCCGATAGATCAAGTCCTGATGCAAATCAAGGACGAGGGGGCTCTAACCTTCCCCGAAAAACTGAAATCAGATCCCAGCAAAAGGTCAAAAGACAATTACTGTCGTTTCCACCGCGATCACGGCCACGAGACAGCAGAGTGCTATGACTTGAAGCAGCAGATAGAAGCCCTTATTAGACAAGGGAAATTACAAAAGTTTGTGAGAAATGAGAAGACGGACCAGCCACCTCAAGAGCATCAGCCTCGGAGGGATAATGAACGTCCCAGACCCCCAATCGGAGACATAAGGATGATCGTGGGGGGTACATCGACAATTGGGTCATCCAAAAAAGCCCGAAAAACTTACCTCCGAATGGTTCAGAATGTTCAGCTGATAGGCTTGGTACCAAAGATAGCACGGAGAGACAGCCCAATCGTCGGGTTCTCAGAGGAAGATGCACGACGACTTCACCATCCGCATGACGACGCATTAGTTGTCACCCTACGAGTGGGAGAATATAACTTACACCGAGTGCTGGTTGACAATGGCAGCTCGGCGGACATCCTATACTACCCTGCGTTCCAGCAAATGATGATTGATAGGGAACGGCTAATACCAGCGAATGCCCCGCTAGTGGGGTTTGGAGGAACGAGAGTATTCCCATTGGGAGCGGTCACACTGGCAGTGACGGTGGGAGATTATCCTCAGCAGATCACTCGGGATGTGACATTCCTCGTAGTCAACTGCTCATCAGCATACAACGCTATCCTCAGACGGCCAACTCTCAACAGCTGGAAGGCAGCTACCTCGACGTACCACCTGATGATAAAATTCCCCACGGAGTATGGGGTTGGCGAGTTGCGAGGGAATCAGGTGGCCGCCAGCGAGTGCTACATATCCATGCTGGAAATGGATGACCACCAGCACACCATGTGCATAGAAGAGCATCGGGTCGCAGCAGAACCAGTAGAAGAATTAGAAGAAATAACTCTGGACGAGACAAAACCCGGACGGATCACTAGAATGGGGACATTGGCCAGTCAACCCACACGACAGGCCCTAACAGCATTCCTAAGGAACAATCAGGATGTTTTCGCTTGGAGCCACGAGGACATGCCGGGTATTGATCGCTGGGTTATAGTTCACAAGTTGAATGTGTACCCGGCGTTTTCGCCCGTGAGACAGAAAAAATGAGTATTCGCTGAAGAGCGAGACAAAGCAATAGCCGAGGAGGTTAGGAAGCTTCTTGAAGCGGATTTCATTCGGGAGGTATATTACCCCGACTGGTTATCAAACGTAGTAATGGTCAAGAAAGCTACTGGGAAATGGCGAATGTGTGTCGACTTCACAGACCTCAACAAGGCCTGCCCGAAGGACAGCTTCCCATTACCTCAAATCGATACACTCGTAGATTCAACGGCGAGGCACCAACTCTTGAGCTTCATGGATGCTTTCTCCGGGTACAATCAGATCAAGATGGACGAGGTGGATCAGGAGAAGACCTCCTTCGTCACAAGTCAGGGACTTTTTTGCTACAAAGTGATGCCATTTGGGCTAAAGAATGCGGGAGCAACCTACCAGAGGCTAATGAACAAAATGTTCGCGCACCAGATTGGGAGGAACGTGCAAGTATATGTTGACGACATGCTTGTAAAAAGCATTCGGGAACATGACCACCTGAAAGACCTACAAGAGACTTTCGACACACTCCGGTCGTATAACATGAAGTTAAATCCGAACAAGTGCGCATTCAGAGTAACGGCAGGAAAGTTCTTGGGGTTCATGGTTTCCCATAGAGGTATAGAGGTTAACCCAGAGAAGGTTCGGGCCATTATGGAGTTAGAACCGCCGAAAACAATCAAGGATGTACAGAGATTGAACGGAAAAATTGCAGCCCTGAATACATTCGTCTCAAAGGCGATGGACAAATGTCTTCCATTCTTCCGAACATTAAGGAAGTTGTTCGTATGGACGGACGAATGCTAGAAAGCGTTTGAGGACTTGAAGAAGTACCTGTCATCCCCACCGTTGCTCAGCCCATCTAAACCTGGGGAAGTACTCTACCTCTATTTGGCAGTGTCGCAAGCAGCAGTCAGCGCGGCCCTAATTAGGGAGGAGGATGGATCACAGAAACCCGTCTACTTTATAAGTAGGGCGTTCCGGGGAGCGGAAGAAAGGTATCCTCAAATGGAGAAGTTGGCCTTCGCGCTAGTTACTACGGCAAGAAAGCTCAAACCGTACTTCCAGGCGCACACGATAGTGGTCCTAACGGACCAACCCCTACGGAGAGCCATGAGCAGCCCGGAGACGGCAGGACGCATGGCACTATGGACAGTGGAACTGAGCGAATTTGATATACGGTATCGTCCACGAAATGCAGTCAAGGGACAAGCCGTCGCCGACTTCATTGCAGAATTTTCTAAGTCAGAAGGCGTGGGGACAGACACAAAGAATCAATGGAACATCCACACGGACGGATCCTCCAACAGGAACGCAGGAGGTGCCGGTATAGTAATCAATACCCCTGACGGAGATAAAATCCAATGCATGGTTCGGCTGGACTTCCTCACAACCAGCAATGAGGCAAAGTATGAAGCTTTGGTAGCAGGATTAGACCTCGCGAAGGCAGCAGGTGCGGAATCCATGATCGTACATTGCGATTCCCAGGTAATAACAAGTCAAATCAATGGCATCTACGAATGCAAAAGTGAGAGGATGAGAAAGTACCTGGACGAAGTAAAGAAACGGATCGGTAATCTCACAGTAAGATTCGTTCAAATCCCAAGGGAAGAGAACGAATGTGCTGACCGTCTTGCGAAGGTAGCCTCGGTAGAGCCCATGATCGTTCCCGAACAGGTATTGTCATTTGTACAACTCTCCTCACTTATTGATGACGGAATAAAAGTGCAGGAGTTGAATTCTGAAGATTGTTGGACTACGCCACTGATAGCATACCTGAAGATGGGTACACTACCCGATGGAAAAAACGATGCCAGGAAACTGAAAGTCCACACCTTGAGATTTGTACTAATCAACAATATCTTATACAAAATAGGGTTCTCACGTCCGTACCTAAGGTGCCTGGGTCAAGAGGAGGCCGATTACGTAATGAAGGAAGTGCATGAGGGCATCTGTGGAAACCATTCAGGGGCACGATCCTTAGTGAACAAACTGATCAGAGCAGGGTAGTATTGGCCAACAATGCAAAAAGACGCACAAGCATACGTCAAAACATGCGACAAATGTCAGAGGTTCAGCAACCTGATCAGGCAACCGACCGAGGAGCTAACGCCTATGGCGGCCCCTTGGCCGTTCGCCCAATGGGGACTAGATATCATGGGCCCCTTCCCGATAGCAGCGAAACAGCTAAAATTTCTGGTAGTTGGAATCGACTACTTCACCAAATGGGTAGAAGCAGAGGCCCTGGCCACTATCACGGAGAAGAACATCCGGAGTTTCGTTTGGAGAAATATAATTTACAGGTACGGGATACCCAGAGTGCTCGTCTCCGACAACGGAAAGCAATTCTATAACGGAGCGTTCAGGAGTTTCTGTTCAGAACTGGGGATCAAAAATCACTATTCGTCGCCCGTACACCCTCAAGCCAATGGACAAGTAGAAGTCACGAACCGGTCCTTGCTGAAGATCATCAAGACCCGGCTCGAGGGGGCAAAGGGCATCTGGCCTGACGAACTGCCGAGCGTCTTGTGGGCATACCGTACTACGGCGAGAACCCCAACTGGAGAAACACCGTTCAGACTGACGTACGGAAGTGATGCCGTCATTCCAACAGAGGTCGGGCTCACGAGCTATCGAGTAGAGAACTACGACAAGGATCACAACGAAGAGGCCTTGCGGCTCCAGATGGATCTGATAGACGAGGTCCGGGCTACAGCAGAACAGAGGTTGGCTAGGTACCAGAACCTCATGGCGAAATACTACAACTCCAAAGTCAAACACAGAGACTTCCAGATCAGAGATCTTGTGCTACGAAGGGTAATGGGAGCCGCCAGAGATCCGGCGCAAGGGAAGCTCGGCCCCAACTGGGAAGGATCATACAGGATCTCGTCCTGGCAAAGGAAAGGGACCTACCACCTCGAAACCATGGACGGACAAAAGCTTCAACATCTATGGAACACAGAGCACCTCCGGAGGTACTACCAGTAGGGGTGCTGTGAAGATCATCGACTCTCCCCCAGTTTCCAGTTCATTATTATGATTTACTATATTTTTATAAAGTTCTTACCTCAGACAATTTTTTGGCTATTTAAGTTTAGCTCTCTACTTCAAACAATTTTCTCTACAAGTACCTTTTTAAGCCCATGGGGGCAGGTACATTTTCCTCAGCATTATTTTCTTTCAATAAAGAGAAGTATTCAGACTCTACTGTGTTCTTTTTTCTACATAAATAAAACAAAATCCACAAAGTAGACGGGTCATCCCAAGGGGATGAAAATCCTAAGTCCCTTAGAGGACGGATAACACTAAATCCACAAAGTGGACGAATCATCCCAAGGGGATGAAAATCCTAAGTCCCTTAGAGGACGGATAACACTAAGTCCACAAAGTGGACGGATCATCCCAAAGGGATGAAAAACCTAAGTCCCATAGAGGACGGATAAAACTAAGTCCACAAAGTGGACGGGTGATCCAATGGTGATGAAAATCCTAAGTCCCTTAGAGGACGGATAACACTAAATCCACAAAGTGGACAGATCATCCCAAAGGGGATGAAAATCCTAAGTCCCTTAGAGGACGGATAACACTAAGTCCACAAAGTGGACGGATCATCCTAAAGGGATGAAAAACCTAAGTCCCATAGAGGACGGATAAGACTAAGTCCACAAAGTGGACGGATCATCCCAAGGGGATTAAAATCCAAAGGCCTTAGAGGACGGATAAAACTAAGTCCACAAAGTGGACGGATCATCCCAAGGGGATGAAAATCCAAAGTCCCATAGAAGACGGATAAAACTAATCCCACAAAGGGGATGGATCGTCCCAAGCTAATTAAAATACAAAGTCCCATTGAGGACGGACAAAACTTAGTTCACAAAGGGATGGATCAGCCCAAAAGGATGATAATTCAAAGTCCAGCAGAGGACGGATAATGAATCAGTCAACAAATTGGACAATGAAATAGTAATGGATCCGCGAAATAAATTCAGACGGTTAAAAAGAAAAAAAATTATATAACAACGACGGATCCTACAAAATCCATAAAGAAAATGAGGTTACCCAAATTTCCACAAAGTGGACAGTTATTACTATCCAAGCATTGACTGACATTGGGTCATTGACATACATATTGCACGACGGTTATAAATTAACAAATCGAATCCGGAGTCAACACTCATCTAAACCCGTCCATGTGAACGGAGTCGTTCGAAAACCATATCCAAATATAAATGTTGCAAAAGTTGAAGACATGACGGAGTATGTCAAGCCACTTTAAAATTAAAGGAAGCAAATGTGTACCAAAAAACATACCCAAAAATAAGTGTTTACAGAAGTTGAAGACATGACGGAGTCATGTATTATTCTACGAATGTATTACAATAAGTTTAAAAACTAAAACAAAAATTATTCTACGACGGGTGCTTGGTTCTCTTCAGTACGACGGGCCGAACCTTCTTTTGGGTCACTGTCCACAACTGCCTGGTCATGAGGGGCGTCAGGGGCAGCTTTCTCGCCAAAAATTTCCTCCATATCCTCAGATTGCGCAGGCTGGACGGACGTTTGACCCGCGGCGTCTATACTGACGGATGTCAAGTCGAGCTGAGGGTAAAGAGCTTTCACCTGATGGAGGGCCTCATCAAACCCGTCAGCATATGAAACTCCTAACTCCATCAGAAGGGCGTCAGAGTCACGGTACTCGAGCACAGCAACCTCCTTTGCCTGACGGAGTTCTTCATCCTTCTTCTCAAGAGATTTCTTCATTTTCTCCGTCACCTCGAGGTACTGGTCCCGCGCCTCCTCGGCCATCTTGAGCTTCTTGTCTTGAATAACCTTCCAGGCTTGAAGCTGGGCCAGCTCGTGCTCCGTCACCTTAGCCTTCTCCCTTAGATGGCCTAGGGTCGTCTCGTGGTTCAAACACCGTCCAAAAAGACCCTTCATCATCACCATAGCCTAAAGAACGGGGAAAAATTAGTCACTTATGCAAACAAGTATAGACGGACAAATAAATAGGAGGACCGTTACTTGAGCTATGCTGAAGAGACCCGTCTCACCCATCGCCTCCGTCGAGTGATTGCCCAGGTCTTCGTAATCCTCGGAAGTCATGATTGATGAAAGTTGCTCTAAGGCGTACTTAGGGTCGTCCCTAAGAAGGGCAGGTGGCTTCTTCTCACTCGATGACGGGCCCTTCATGAGGCCCTTACCGGCCCCATACTTGGCTGGGGTGACGGCTTTAGCACCCTCAGCCATAAGCCCCACGATGGGCTCCAACGGAATCTTCGCCTTCTTAGACAGACGGTCTCCCTTGGTAGGTTGCCTTCTCTTTGCTATCGGGTTCTGGGCACCCTTCTCCTTAGGGTCAGCTTCAATCGTTCCCCTTTTCTTGGCAACGTTTGCCCTTATAATGGACCTTCTTTTTGCGTCGTCCATTTCTGCAAAAACAAAAGGACGGAGTTAATTTCTATTAAGTAACAATAATTCGCAGTCATTTTTTAGAATGACGGACTTACGTTGACGGGTCCGATTTTCGTACTTAATTGCTTTCTCGGATGGTTTAGGACCGTCACAATACCAATAGAGCGTGTTGAGATTGACCAGCTTCGCCCAGGTCCTTTCCTCCGATGTGGTTTTCTTGAAAATCCTCTCCAAAAAACTATACTCCTCAATATCAACTTGCGGACGCCGTCGTACTGCAAAAAAGTGAACGGTCAAAACATATTAAGATAAACGGATATTCAAATCTTTGCTAATAGGATGGAGACGTACCAGCTTGAGACAAAATGCCCCAAGTTGTGTCGACGGGCATGTGATCCGTCTCTCCAGGACGACACATCCACTCGTCACCCTCTAAGAAAAAATATCTACTCTTCCAGTCTCTGTTGGAGTCTGGAGTCTCATATATTACCTTTAATAATCTACTCCTAAGTACAAAACTGTATATCCCTCTAGACTTATCAATTTCGTCTGGACGGTAGCAATGTAGAAACTCCCTCACCGTCAACCTCCTTGATCCATCTGACATTGCCCCGTACAGGACCTCTATTGCTATGAAGACCCTCCAGGCATTGGGGGATATTTGGTTAACGGATAGACCCAGATACTTAACTAATTCGCGATGGAGCGAACTCAGTGGAAATCTGAGGCCTGCCTTCAACATTTGCTCATACACTCCAAGGCCTTGTACACCGTCATAGTAACACTTCTCTGATTTATAGGGGAGACGGATGGGGATATTATCTGGAATCTGGTAGTTAGCCCTAAGTGTGTTGAAGTGGTTCTCCTTGATAGTACATGTGAAGTCGTTCACCGTCCACTCTCTAAGCATAATGAACTCCCTTGGTCCACCAGCTATGACGGGTCCTACTTGTTCCTCGCCATCAGAACCTTCCCCTGGTTCATCCAACTCCGTATCCTCATTTGTTGAGGACGGAGAAGAGGCGGACGTACTCCTCTCTTCGCTTTGACTCTCTTGGTCTTTATGACCTGACGGGTATACCTCCTCATAGTCTGCCCCGTCACGGACAATCGACTGATTACTCGACGCACTAGACATTTCCTACAATTGGCGACAAAACCTAAGACTCTGACGGGTCTAAGAATGGATAACGGAAGTAAAATTCTGGACTGGAAAATTAAAACGACGGGTGAAATATGTGATAGTGCACTTACCGGTTGATGCGTGAACGGAGGAGAGTTGATTGTGACGGGTTTTTCACTTTGACGGGTATTCTGACAAATATGACGGATCGCGCTCTGACAATTGATTCTTAGATGAAAGTAAAAAATGGAAGTCGGATGCCTGATATTTATAGGAAAGGTGCACGGAAGACGAAGCGACACTTCGATCCCCTACAATGGCCTGTAGGAAAGTGACGCGTGTCACGAGCATTAATGCATTCCAGATCTTGTCGACGGCGTTAACGCCTGACGGTTTACCTTGTAGCCGTCATCCTTAAAATGACTTGGAGACTTCTACCAACCTCTTGACCGTCATCCTTTAAGGTGATTACCGTCACCCTTAAAAATTGCTTGATAATGACGACCACAAGACCTCTCAACCGTCATCCCCATTAGTTTATTACCGTCACCCCATGTACCATCCGCTAGAGTATGACAAATCCATAGGGTGAAGGGGGCAACTGAAGAGGCTGAATTTGGGCCTGATATGGGCCTGACGGTTATATGCTACGGTTCAGTAGAGAACGGGCCCGTTATTGCTAAGTATATGATAGAGAATCGAGTAGGAGGTGTCAGCGGGTCCAAGGCCCATGAGGAAGGCAGAAGGGCCTTTTCATGTCATAATTACGACACACTTTATAGAGTCCTATAATGAATGGATTCCGCCTTCCACGCTCATGAGGATTCTATTTTCCGCATACATTAATGGAGAATCTTCTCTATTAGGAAGGAAACTTGTCCATCACGTTTGGGGCTCCTTAAAAGAATCTCTATAAGGAAAGACTTCGACTCCAAGTAGGAAAGGTCAACTTTTGACTACTATAAAAGCGCCAATACTCTTACAAATCAAGGTACGCGTAATTTACCCTCTCTAGCACTCTAGAGCTGTGAGAATATTTTCTTACTTAACCTTCGGAGGGTAGTTGGCCGACACCACACCGGTGCTCTCTGTTAGGTTTTCTCTCTTTGTGATTGTGCAGGTTCACGTTCGGGTGCGTAGGTATCGTGTGGCACATTGGTGAATTCTTGACTTCATCAGTAACAAACAATTTTCAAATTAATTATAGTAAAGCCTGTCCTAAGAGGGTGCAAATGTCTATCCAGATTAAATTAGTTAATTAATTTACTTTTAAAATTGCTAGGATGTCTCCATGTTACAAAACTAAATTTAAAATGCCCGTGCATACTTCTCCCACCATGACCATGGTGCCAACCAAAAAAGAAAATTCAATTGCCTCATCATATTTCAAAATCGTTCTTCGAGTGGTTCACCCGCACAAGTATTAAACCATATGTTAAAATGTTTAGTATTTAAATCCCTCATCATCCTAGTAGCTACTCTCTCCTTGTGAGAAAAGAATAGTTTTTTTTCTCTCCGTACACTAGTGGTACTTTTTATCCTTCTCCCTTATCCTGAGCTCGTCTCCGTAGTCTCCGTCGCCACGACCTCCTCGTTCACCCATCTAACCCAGCACCCTCATCATTCTCCTTCACCGTCCCATCTCACTCTGTATATCCTTCAAGCCATGGAGGTCTCAGACCTTGTGGCAAAGACAGAAAGAGTATCTTGCAAAGATATACGACTTGAGCTCCCTCCAAGACAAATTGATGCTAAGAGCACCAACCTCACTCTGTTAGCAAAACTAGTCACCTCCAAACCCATCAGTCTTAGCATTATCAAAGACATTACCTTCAAAGCTTGGAAACCAGTTTTTCCATTGGAGGTAAAGCGCCTAGCAAAAGACATTTTCATGTTCTCTTTTCATCATGAAGTTGACCTCCACAAAGCATATCATAAAAGGCCATGGTCTATCCGTGGTGGACATCTTATCCTCAAGAAATGGCGCTCAGATCTATCTTGGCAAGAGGTCGATTTTTCTACCTCATCCTTTTGGATCCAAGTCCACGACTTACCCTCCCTGTGGAACACAAAGGACAACCTACAAAAAATAGGATCCACAATAGGCAAGGTCATTGAGGTGGATGTCACTGGAGATGGCAGCGGTTCATGGAAAAAGTTCACTCGTATTAATGTGGACATCCCACTTCAATCGCCCCTCATTCCAAGAATTTTTCTTCCTCGACCAAACATGATAGACCTTTGGATCGGAATAAAATATGAAAAACTTGCCAATGTTTGCTACAAATGTGGACTGCTAGGCCATGAGAAGAAAGAATGCCATTCACAAGCATTCCTTCTCCGTAATCCAACGGGGTCCATGTTCAGAGCAGCAGGCCCCTAGCTCAGAGCTGAAAATGATGAAACACTACCGGGAGCTCGCCCAGACAACATCACCAAACTGACCAGCCAAAGGTGCACCAGTTGCTATTCTGAGATCCATCATCCAGGCAATACCGGCCAGACTGTTCCGGCGAACCCCAATCCCCACCTCCAGGGAAACCATGAACCCGTGGCATTGCTTGCCCAAGACACGTGGCCACAGTACAATAGTACAACCAGTACGACCAGGGCAGAGGTGTGCCATGACCATGGTCGTGAGGAGGACTTAGTGGGACAAAGCACAGCAAAGGACGATTTCAATTTGGATGAGCTGGACCACACACAACATGCACCTGACACGTCTCTACCACACCCAAATGATTCTCATCAATTGGTTGACACACCAATAATATCCTCCTTTGGGCCACGACAAGATCCAGACCAAATATCTCGTGCCTTACTCTTACTTTCTCCTGTATATGTAAGTTTAAAGCCCAATACTGCCGACGCCCCTACCGGCCCATTGACTGCTTCTGAAAACCAACAACCAAGCCCATTCCTCCCTCCCCAAGACACCAGTACCTTACATTACATCCCTGATGCAAACATCTCCAGCCTAAATACCCAAATCACTTCTACCTCCTTGTCTGAGCACAACACCACAGAGACTTCTCTAAACTACCCCACTACAGAGGCAAACCTGTCATCCCTCCCAAACCACCATAAAAGAAAAGCTTTAACTCAAGATATCGAGATTTTCTCCAAAAGGTTGAGGAAAGCATTTGTAGGACCTGAGCCAGTCTACTTCGACCCCGAGACGATCACTCTAATCCCTCAATCTAGACTTGGGCGTTTCATCTCTCATCAAAAGCAAAAGTCAAAGTCCAAACCAGCTCCTAGGAAACAAAGTAAGTCACTTAACTCTCGTTCCATAAAACCCACTACTGTTGCTTCTCTTTGTCACAACTCTATTAACTCTAGCACATGTGCTCTCTTTACATCTGCGGCCGAGGAGGCGGGCCTTATCATGCCCCCACCTTCACCATGAAAATACTTAGCTGGAACTGTCGAGGCATATGCAACGCCTCGACAGTTAGAGCCCTTAAGGCCCAAATAAAAGGCATTATGCCTGATGTTATTTTTCTTTCTGAAACTAAAGCTAATGAATCTCGCTTGGAGTTTGTTAAAAGTTCGATTAAGTTTGACAATAAGATTGTGGTACCAGCAAAAGGTAGTGCAGGTGGTTTGTGTTTCATGTGGAACCAGGGTATCTCAGCTAAGCTAGTTGAGTACAACAAAAATCTTATAGCTATCCAGATATCCAATATTGTCTGTGATTGGCTGTTAGTTGGCTTCTATGGCCCTCCTTACTTCACAAAAAAGAAAAAAGCCTGGGAGAACTTATCTGCCTTGCTTGAGGCTCATCAAGGACTGTGGGTTTATCTAGGGGATTTCAACTTTGTTATCAATGATGATGAAAAGACAGGAGGCAGAAAGGGGAGCTCTTCAGCTACCAACTATCTCAAAGAACTAATGTTTGATTTTGGTGCCATTGATCTTGGGTATTCTGGAAATAAATATACATGGGCTAAAGGCAGGTGGGGCAATGCAACCATCAAAAGAAGGCTCGACAGGGGTATTGCTAACATCTCTTGGAGATTGGCATACCCGAAAGCCACTATCTCTCATCTTGGGGCCTTCGAGTCCAACCACAAGCCTCTGTTACTTGATACTAACCCGGAGGATGATTTTGCCCATAGGCCATTCAGATTTGAAGCGGCGTGGTTGAGAGATAGCAGATGCATCCCGGTGATTGAAAATGCGTGGAGTAAGGAAACCAGTGGGTCTGACTTTGTTAAACTCTACAAAAAGCAAGCCACAACAAGGGACACCCTTCGAAAGTGGAACAAAGAAGTCTTTGGCCGCTGCCAAGATAAAATCAATGTCCTCCTTTCAAAATTAAAGGAAGCCCAAAGTCAGCAGCCTTCTCATGAAAATGACATCCTAGAGTCCTCATTACAAGCCGAATTGTCAGAATGGCTCTTCAGAAGTGAGACCATATAGAGGCAAAAATCAAGGCAAATATGGCTTAAGCTCGATGATAAAAACTCAAAATTTTTCCACCTCTCTACTATCATTAGGAGAAGGCGTAACAACATCGATGCAATCAAATCAGAGGATGGCACCTGGATCTCCAAATCCAAACATATCAGGCAGCTTTTTCTTAATAACTTCAAGCATCAATTCATGGCAGAAGAGGTTTCTTTCCCATATCACCTTGATCACCTCATGCTTCCTTCCATCACTGAGGATGAGAATGTTAACCTCATGGCCATACCATCTCCAGAAGACATCAAATCCACTCTCTTCCACATGCAAGATTTGAAAGCCCCTGGCCTCGACGGCTTCCCGGTTCTATTCTACAAACAGCTCTGGCCCACTGTCGGCAACAATATCATAAAAGCTGTTACTTCTTTTTTTCTGCTTGGCTCTATGCCTAGAAAAGTAAATAAATCGTTAATTGTTCTCATTCCCAAGATCTCTAACCCCTCTGCTGTTAATCATTACAGGCCTATTAGTCTTTGCAACGTGGTCTACAAAATAATATCAAAGCTCTTAATTGCCAAATTAAGACCTCTGCTGGACAAAATCATCTCTCCTGCCCAATCAGCTTTCATTCCTAACAGGTGGATTGCTAAAAATCAAGTTATTGTTCAGGAGCTTCTCCATGGTTTTAAAACTAGGAAGCCTAAGTCAGGTCTTATGGCCATCAAGCTCGACCTCCAGAAGGCTTATGATAGAGTAAATTGGTGCTTCATTAATTCTGTTCTCCTCCATCTGGGGTTTAATGAAACCTTCACCAATTGGATTTATGCTTGCATCTCTTCTGTCACATTTGAGATCATTGTTAATGGGGGCAAGTCTGAGAGCTTCAAGCCTACCAGAGGATTGAGACAAGGTGACCCCCTCTCTTCCTACCTTTTCATACTAGGGCAAGAGGTACTTTCAAGGCTGCTAGATAGTGAACTAAGGAGCAAGAACATCAATGGCATCAAGGCCAGCTCCAATGGCCCTCCCATTTCTCATGTCATGTACGCAGACGATATCATTCTCTTCTCTAAAGCCAGCGCCAAAGATGCCCACTGCTTAGTGAATGTCTTAGACAAATATTGCAAATGGTTTGGCCAATGTGTCAACAAAGGCAAATCAGGGGTCTTTTTCTCTAAGCACACCCAACTTCACCACCAAAGAACCATCAAGAACATCCTACAGTTCAAAAGCCTAAAAAAAGACGCCATTTACTTAGGAGCCCCTCTCTTCCTTTCGAGAGCACCATCTAAGGATTTTGCCTATCTTCAAGAGAGACTAGAAGCTAAGCTTATGGGATGGAGAAGTAAGTGTTTGTCGTGGGCTGGGAGGAGAACCCTCATCACTTCAGTCGCTCAATCTCTGCCTACATATACCATGTCGACCTTCAAGGTGCCCAATAAAATCTGTGATAAATTGGATTCCCTTACAAGGCGATTTTGGTGGAACCCCAAAGAGCAGCAAGGAAGATTTATTGCTTGGAAAGCTTGGGAAAAGCTTTGCCTCCCAAAAAGTTCAGGTGGCCTTGGTTTTAAAAAAACTAAAGACATAAACAATGCCCTCCTTGCTAAGCTAGCATGGATGGTTGCTACTAAAAGAGATAGCCTCTGCATGCAGATTCTTAGAGCAAAGTATAAAATCAAGCATGATTGGCTAAGGTCTGACCCCCCTAGATCAGCCTCCCCCATATGGAAAGCGATTGAGCAAGCAAAAACCATCATTGTTAAAGGAGCTTGCTACCTCATTGGCGATGGCTCTTCAATTGATGTCTGGCTAGACCCTTGGGTACCCTGGTATCATGGTTTTACCCCTAAACCTAGAGATGAAAATTCAACTCAGCTCCGTATCAAGGTTTCCCACCTTATTGACCATGACTTGCACTGTTGGAAAGCATCGATCATAAACAATCTGTTCGACTCTGCCTCAGCCAAGGCTATACTTTCAATCTCTATTCCCAGTAGGCACACTCCAGACAAATTAATTTGGGTTTTGGACTCAAAGGGATTGTTCTCTGTCAAATCGGCGCATCAGGTTTTGAACCCTCTAACAGAAGCACTATCAACACCAGCGGTAAACTAGAAAAAACTTTGGATTCTCAAAGCTCCCGAAAGAACCAAGATGTTCCTCTGGAGGTTAAGTGTCAATGCCCTTCCAACAAGAGAAAACATAGCAAAGAGACTTGATATGCCAGAGGTAAATTGTCTTTTCTGTACAAGCACTGTTGAAACACCGATGCACCTGTTTCTCACATGCCCCATGGCGAAAGCTCTATGGTTCGCTGCCTGCTGGGGTTTCAAATCAGAGGAAGCTCAAGTTTCTACACATGAGGAGATTGTTAACCTTGTCCTTGACCCCCCCCCCCCCCCGGCTCTATGTCAATCCATAGACCAATGGAAAGTTTCCCTCACTATGGCTTCTACCTTAGAGGAAATATGGAGACTTAGAAACTCCAAGCTTCACTCCAATAGCTCTGCCACTTTATTGAACTCCATCTAGCGTGTTCGAAGATACATCCACGATTTCATTGAGGTATCCTCACCCACCTCCCCACCCCCTTTGCCTCATGTCTCCCTCCGATGGTCCCCACCTCCTCCTAGCTGGATTAAGATTAATGTGGACGCTGCCTTGTCAAGCTCCAAGGTTGCTATTGCTGTGGTAGCAAAGGATTTTTGCGGCTCTCTATGCAGTGTTTGGGCCAGAATTACCTATCACCGCTCCCCCCTTCAAGCTGAAGCAGAAGCACTCCTTTGGGCCGTGCAAATAGCAAAGAGAGAGGGATGGCAGCAAGTTCTTTTTGAAGGTGACTCCAAAATCTGCTTCGATGCCGTCTCTTCTACCGTTTCTCCTCCCAACTGGGCCATTCAAACCACCATCTCCAATGTCCTCGACTATGCTCAGTTTTTTAATTCTTGCTCTTTTGTTTCGATTAAGAGATATTGCAATTCTGCAGCACACATCTCTGCTAAGTTTGCTGTAGATTCTCGCATGTATTGTTTTTTCAATAAGGATAATCTCCCCCCAGCGTTAGCTGCTGTTTGTAAGGATGATTATTGTGTAAGTTCTTTTTCTAGTTTTTAATGGACTGAAGGTTATCAAAAAAAAAAATCCCTCATCTCCTAACTATTGAATTATAAAAAATAAATAAATAAAAAATTATCAAAAAAAAAAAAAAAAAAAAAACTGGAATCCTTAAAGCTAAAAACGGTTTTAAGACTATAATTTGAACTTTGGGGCAAGAGTTGTTCCCTTTATACAACAACAAACAAAGTACTAGTTCCAAAATTTTGGGGCATGTTATGAATCTCAATAGGTTAGTTATGGTCGGCCATATGTCATAACTATAGTGATTCTATTCACAAAAAATAAGTAAATAGTTTGCCGTCAACCTATTGCAACCTTTCTCCTTTTCTCGGGCTTGGGACTAGGGTTGTCCACAGGTCGGGTCGGATCGGGTTTGGTATTGACCCGCAACTGACCCGATTGAATCGGGTGAACGGAAAATAGACCCACGGCCGACCGAATGTTCGGGTCGAACCCGGTGGCACGGGTCATCGGTTGAGCGGTCGGGTCCATCGGATTATTTCGGGTCCGAACTGAAGCACAAGATGAAGATAGAAATAAAATCCCAAAGAACAAAAAGAAGTCCAAACGCAAAGAACAAAGAAATTACAACCCAAATAACACAGACCAGGACCAAAAACACCAGATCCATGAAACTAAAATGAAAAATAGAGATAATACTACCCACACCACCACCACCACTACTCCATCCCCCACCATCATCACATCCATCACAAGCTCAGTACAGTTTTAAAATAAAAAACAAAACTTTTTTTTACTAACCCACCGTCGATTAAAGTCTCAAAGTAGATTTCAAGTAAATCAAAGGAGGGATTCATCAAGAGTGTGGAGTTTGAGACCCAACCCAGAACGAACGGTGGCAATAAGGCCAACAGGGCGACGACGGCAGTAGAGGCTAAGGGCGGCAACAGAGACCAACTCAGCGACGTCTGCAAAAAGGAGGTTTAGGTTAGGGATTTGAGAGAGATTAGAGAAAGTGAGAGATCGGAGAGAGAGATATCAGTGAAAGTGAGAGATCGGAGAAAGCGAGAGAAATTTTTCTGAAAGGGCGTAGAAGAATCAAGGAAAAAAAACCCAGGTTTTTTGCTTTTAAAATTCTGATCGGGTCGGGTCGGTTTATACAGGTTAGGAGTTAAGAGACCCGTAACCGACCCGCAAAACCGATTTTTAAAATAAACATAACCGCACCCGACCCGTTTGGGCATTCAGAACCGCCCGTATGTATTCGAGTCGGGCGGGTGGGTCGGGTCTTCCGGGTTGCTGGACAGCCCTACTTGGGACACAGACAAAGAGGGAGTTGTTCACTTTAATTTAACAAACACTCAAAATGCTACAAGTTTTCAGTTTTAAATTCTATTTAACAGTGCCCATAACTCAAACAATCCTTCAATAAACAGAAATACCAACAACCAACCATCAAAGCACATTGATGGATGACCAGACCTTACCCCAATAATATCAATTGCCTTCGTCCTTAGGAAACAGAAAACCCAAATTCCATAAAAAATAAAAAGATCAAGCAATATATGCCCCACATAACATCAGAACCGTACAAAAATTCTCCACGCCAACAAAGACCCAACAACCAGATGAATTAGTGGGGTGGCATCATATCTGGGTAGTGATACCTCATAGGCATAATCTTTCACACACAAAAAAGTAGGTTCCACATCACAATCTCATCTTCAAGGAGATTATAAAATCCCCATCCCCACACAACCTGATCTTCTTCAAAAAATATAGAAAAAAAGAGAATCCAAATTTAAATACTTTTCCACCTCCCCAATCAAATATCCCAACCCACCATTCCCACCATTGGGATCCACCTCATCACAGATTCCCATACTTTCAGATACAGAAACAAACAAATATAAAAGGGGAGATAAAGAAAAGAAAAGAAAAGAAAAGTAAATGCTGAGACTGATGAGAATCAAATATGGAAAAAGATGAAGTATTTGAGACAACAATTTTGACAAAATAATAAAACTTTAAAATTTAATGTTACATCATTATCATCATCTAAGAACCAAATGCCCTATTGTCCTGTCACTATTTTTCTTCCCAGAATAGTCCATCCACATATGGAACACATCAGCAACACCATTTTCTTTTCTTTTTTATTTCTTAATAAAAGTGTGCTTTGTCTCCCAATAAGGACCTAGTTAAAGCATTACAATAAAAACCCCCCAACTCCATTACAAATTACAATAATTAGAGACAAAAGGAATAAAAGAAATGGGGACAACAACCCCAAAGGTTTAGTTATCATCTAGTAAACAAGTAACCTATTATAAAAACAAAATAATTTAAGGAAAAAAATAGACCTGGGTTATGATAAATATGAAAAGAGAATTACCTAAACTGGGCAGGGTCATTGCAAAATAACCCAGATAAGGTTTCTCATCCCTTCCTGACTTCTGTAATGACACAATAAATGGAGAACTGAACAATATTTATCAGAGACTTTCGTCCTTCCTGTTCCTTCAATTGTTGCTGTAAACTTCTTAACTCCCAAGTTACCTAACAACTAAAAGAATTAATAATTCAGTTTTAACTACCTCATGCTCAGTAAAAATGATTTGATTTTCACTAAGCAACAATCTGATCGAGTTTCAATTGCTCAAGCCACGCTGATTCACTTTGGGGCTTAGAATCAGAACCCTGAACAGAAGGTGCCGCGCCAGATACTGGAACAGCTGCATTTTCAGATGGTGATTCTTTCACCAGTGATTGAACCCATGAAACATCAGGCTCCTCTCCATTATGTGCAGTTGAACATGATTTGCGTAACCCCCCTAATTCATCTCCTTGAACTGACCAATCTACTTTCCCATCGTGGGACTCCCAATTTGACCAAGAACTCAAGGGGGACCCAACAACACTGTTAGATCCAAGATCACGTGGGAGGTTGGATCCAAGATCCCTTGAGCTGAAGCTGCGGAATTGTAACTGCTGCTTATCACGATGAGAAAGCGCAGAGAGCCGAGAACCCATAGGGGACAGAGGCTCAATGCTCCGAGGAGACATCATCCCTGGTGAGGAAACACCAAATGAAGCCTGCAAGAGAGGATTGTCTGCATTCTTTGCAGAGAACACGTTAGTTTTAATTGGAGATAACATGCTTTGCTGTTGCTGGAATTGATTAAGAAGCGCTGATTTGTGTGATGGAGAGAGAACAGATGAAGCCGCAAGTTGATCAGAATATCTAGGAGATGAGAGCTCAGAAGAGAACAGTTCATCTAGATTTGAGGGTGTCAGGGTTCTTGAACGGACAGAAAGATTGACACCGGAATTACTGATGTGAGGCTGCGAGAGACAAGTCAAATCATTAAAAAGCTGTTGTTGCTGCATTTCAAAATCCTGCAACATATTATACTCCTCAGAGGGAATGTCTCTTGCATTGAAAGAAGATCTCAGACGACTTGTTTGTAGATTGCTGCCTGGAAGATGCAAAGTCGGGATGTTCTGCTGAGGCCAAGCCATGGATGGATGTGAAATACCATTACCAGAAGGAGACATGGATGGAGAAAATGGAGAAGGTGACACAGCAGACACCGCTGAGGGAGAGCCAGGAAACATGTTCAAGGCTGCTGCCATATCCATGACAGCAGCAGCAGAGGCAGCTGATCGAGGGGAAGGCATTGCAGATCCAGAAGACACATAAAGGGGTCGCAGTTCCTCATGTGTGTGGGCAAAGAAGCAAACCCGTCGTGTGCAGCTCGTCCCATCCTTGCAAAGTCGAGTCCTGTATTGTGCTGGGTGCAGCCAACACTCAAACACCCCATGAGCATATTCACACAAATCTCCCCGTCTACAAGTCCCCTTTCGAAACTCTGGACATGGCACACAACTATAGTGGTACTTCCTTGGGTCTCTTCTCCTGGCATTCTCACCTGGATGAACAAAAGGACACTCAGTCCAATCATGGGAATAAGCTCGGGAACAAGGTCGGATCTTGAATGAGAACATACGGAACTCATCGCTTGCATAAATGCTACTTTTGAGGTCAGGAAGAGATGGGTCAATTGGGTATTCTTTCTTCTCTGGTACAGACAAAACATTCATAGGCTTACAATTTACAGGAGACAATATTGAATTTGAGAGAGAGGACAACGAACTATTTTCTGGGGATGATGGGAGGGATGGAGAACTGGATCTCAAATCAACACTTGAAACCTGTGGATCCTGCTGACAAGAAGAAGCATCAGTTCTTAAAAGCTCTTCAAGGGCCACCTTCAAATTGGGTAGACTGGCAGGAGCCACAATAACATCAAATGGGCGACTCCCATATGCATCAGCAGTGTTAGGCTCAGCACCAGCTTGTAAAAGCAACTTAACAACATCCACAGCCCCAACAGACCCACCAGAAGCAGCACAGTGAAGGGCAGTGCTCTTATCCAGTCCACAAGAGAAATTTACATCCACCTCAGACTGAGAAAGAATTAGTTTCACAACATCAATACTACCATATTTAGCAGCAACCATTAGTGGAGTTCTACGCTCAAGAACCATCCTTTTCGAAAACCTCTGCCGACCATACCATAATCCAATCTCGCCAATCACAGAAGCATTACATTTACACATAGATTGCTTAAAACCCTCCACATCATTACCTGCAGCAAGCTCAAGTAAATTCGAGACAGAAAGCTCGGATTCAACTGCTCCAGCAGGATTATTCATATCTTTAGTTAAAGATTCACTCTCTGAGGAAGATAAAAGAACCGGTTGGGGATTTAAATGCTCCGGGCCACCGCACATGCTTTAATTAACAGGGAAAAAAATCTGAAAGACACCCAATCTACAAAGAATCAAATACTAGTTCAAGAGAATAAACGCATATAAAAACTAGTTAGAATCATATACTAATATACACCACGATTCTCTAGCATCAATCCTCCATACCCCCCAAGGCAAAAAAATATTAATCTAAAAGATACCCACTTGACAAAATTAACAGTGTAAGCCAGAACCAAATATAACAAATCAATTAAATAACAATAAAGCAACCCAAAGACCATCCAAGGGACGAGAATAAAGAGAGAGAGAGAGAGAGAGAGAGAGAGACTCACCAGAACATTGGAAAGCATTGAAAAAAAAGGGATTGAGTGAAAGACAAGGGTCAAGAAGCTTATAGGGTATATATACTATATAGATTAAAGAAAAAGGCGCAGATTACAAACATGGTAAAGATATATTTATTATATATATATATATATATGATAATATTGATGTGCTAAGATGGAAAGTTCGAGATAACTCCGAATTCCGACCCAAATGCCCTTATCTCGAGGAAAACCCCCTCATTGCGATATTCAAATTCACAAAAGAAAATGATTTTATAACAATTTAAAATGTAATCTTTTTGTGTGAAATTAACTACTTCTTCTCTACGCAACAAAAGGAAATGCACCCAAGTACGCTTTCGTTTGGTTGATAAGAAAACAGTAAAGTAGGTTCAGTTAGTCAAACAGCAAAAAACTAAAAATTCAAAACTTTTTCAACTTTCTTTTGTTTTCTTTTCTTTTCCCACACTTTCTCAGCAACCAAACGACAAAAACGTTAATTTACATAAATTTAAAATTAAATAAAAACATATATATCCGAAAGAGAAGCAAAAAAACAAACAAACCCTCAAAATTCAAAACTTTTTCACTTTTCTTTTCTTTTCTTCTCTTTTCCCACACTTTCTCAGCAACCAAACGACAAAAACATATATTTACACAAATTTAAAAAACCGAAATGAAAAAAAAATTAAGAAAAAATGAAACTTACAGATTTGAAAATGGTGAGTATGAAATACGCCGAGAAGCGCCATTGAAAACCCTAAGTGACTGTACTCTCTGTTATGCACACACATTCATCGATCTGCGAAGAGGAAACGGAAAGCGAAGACAAAGGCAGAGACGGTCTTCAAGACCGAGCAAAAAACCGAAGAAGAAGAGAGAGAGAGTAAAAGCTCGATCGCCATGGTAGAGAAAGAGAAAAAGAGAGAGAGAGAGTGTGGGGTATTTGAAATTACAGTGAAATGAAATTCGGAATGAGAGTGAATTTGAGTTGAATTTATGAAGGGAGAGAGAGAATGAGAGAGAGTAAAAGAGCGTTGAAATTTGGCGTGAAATTTTGTTGGGGGGAGGGGGGGAACCGGAAGAAGGGGTGGGAGTGAGAGTGAGAGTAGGTGAGAGGAAGTCCAGGTTGGTGACCGGATGAAGCGGTGGACCATGTAGGTGGGGTCTGTGGAGTTTCATTGGAGGAAGTGTAGTGTAGTGGGTGCGGTGGGAGCGGAGGTTTGGTTGGTTCAGGTGGGAGGAGGGGTCAATGTGGGTTATGGGCAAGAGTCAAATCAAGTCTTTAACACATTAAATAATAAACAAAAAATTAAAAAATTACTCCTTCTTCTTTTCTTTTTTTTCTTTCCTTTTTTTTGATTTGTTAAAATGCCAAATTATAATTGATTAAATAACCGTCATTTTTTATATAAATTTGTCATTCATATCATTTTTATTATTCGTCAATCATTTTTTCCTTATCATTCAAAGTGAATAAATTCGAAAAAAGCTTAAGCATGTTGGAATTAAATTAAAATTTATTTTAACCATAATAAACATGACTTGTGGCAAGATGGGGAATTTAAATTTGTAGTAACAAAGGAACGTGTGTGAAATGATGTGGGAGAATATATGGTAGTTCCTATAGGGAGTTATTAGCACATAAAAAGTGCATGTATAAGGAATGTAGCTTCAAAGCGTTTTTTATACATTTATAAATTGCCATCTGGCATTGAGATAAGCATCGTTGAAACCCTAGAGAGAGAGTGAGAGAGATATGTTAATTGATAATAGTTGTTGAACCTCAAGAAGAGGAAGACGCGTGAAATGAACAATTGTGAAAATTGATAAGCCTCAAATACAAATGAAATGCTCATTTTCAAGAGAACAATGCCACCCACTACTAACAAACTTGAATACACATAAATCATTCTCCTATATATTTAGTTCCTTAGTGGATTTCTTGTAGTTTATAGGGTTTTAGAAGGTGTTCAGGACTTCAGGTGTGGTTGGAAGACCTTCTTGAAGACATTGTCCGCTAGTCTTTTTTTATGTACATTAGTTCTGTTGAATAAAGTCCCAGAATACTTTAAGTCTGGTTTCTCCAAAAAAAAAGGAGTCATGCTTGTATGTGTTTCTTAATGATATTGTTACTCGAATTAATCTTGTCTATATATATAAGTTATATTGAAGTTTGATTCAAGATCTATATTGTTAGTCTCATAAAATATGTTTACTTCAAATCAATTTCATGGTGATGGTCTAGGCTTTGATCTATTCACTGTAGACCTTCAAATCACTAATTGTTTAGATGAATTAGGCTTTGAATTGATATGTTAGCAATTTAAGATCTCTTTTATTTTCTTTATATTTATTTCTTCAATTCTCCTTTTTTTTTCTTTGGGCTGAAAGTTCCTTCCTTTGTAATTGTTTGTGGGTTTGGGGATTTGGTTGATTTAGGTTTGAGGGTTTGAAGAATAGAATTTGGATTTGGATTTGGGGTTTCAAAAGAAAAGATTTTTGTTTTGGGTTTTGGGGTTAGTTTTAAAATGGGTATCTATGTGTATTAGTTTAAAATGTTGCCTTGTGATGCGTGTGTGCATACGAACTAACTGTGTAGTGGAACATGAATTTGCACTAGGAATGATTTGCTTGTGTTTGATTTGCTTTCCTTTCTTTTTTGCTATGCCCCTTTACTGTTTGCTTGACATTTTTAGAGAGAAAAAGGAAAGAGTGGGGAGAGAGAAAATATCACGCGAGTATGAACAGCAAGAAGAGTATTGTTACCCTTTTGAAAAAACAAACTCGTGGGTT